>JAKZAP010000012.1:3296417-3974381 GCA_023053575.1 Branchinecta lynchi | reverse complement strand
GCGTTACTTTGTTTCGCCGTTATCCAGGGATAATCAATTTCGTAGAATGAACTTATTCTTTCTGATGTGTGGTAGCTCTTTGTGCTTATCCCTATACGCCTGAAAAAGCCATTGTTTATTTTTGTTTTTATTTTTTTTATTTTAACAAAATAAACATATCAGATTCAGTTCAAGACATATCCGAAAATCATTTTCCTACAGGCGTGACTTTTCCGATGTCGCATCTTTAGCCCTGAAACACTAGCAGAAGTTTCATAACAGATAGCGTATAACACTTTCAAGAATAACACCTTTTCACTTAGAACTAAAGTGTTATGACTAATTAAGTTTACACTATTTCGTGCCTAGATCTCCAACAACGCCTTCAATCTTCAATTGGTAAAAAATACTAGCGGGAACGAAAGAAACATAACAGATAACATCCCAAAGTGTTATCTGTTGAAACCGCGCATCCTTCTGTTGTCCTTATGTAACTTCTGACAGTGTAGTATTTTTACCTATTGAAGGTGTTGTTGGAGATCTAGGCATGAAATAGTATAAAATTAATTGGTCATAACACTTTATTTCTAAGTGAAAAGGTGTTATTCTTGAAAGTGTTATGCGCAATCTGTTATGAAACTTCTGACAGTGAAATGCAGGATTTTGTTCTAATTCTGATACTGATACTGATACTTTATTGTAAAACGAGACTTTCACAGCATTGGATTGCCGAACTTGTCGTTTTCGTCAGGTACATCATAATTACAAAACATTTAATAAGGCGGTTGTACATAATAAAGCAATAGTCAAAAAATGATCAAACAGAATAAAAACCCTAGACAATTAAAACATTAAAGGGAAATAGTTAATCAATTGTTCAAAACTTCAACAAAACATGGTACAAAGCTCTTTCTGTAGCGATCGGTTCTTGTACAAACAGGGTTAAGAACCGGAACTTTTTGTGCTACAGCTCGAGGTAGTCGAGGTTTTGGCGGGCAATATGGGGTAGGAAACAGGTGCTCAAAACATGAGTGGGAACGCAGACTGTTCCCGAAACCAGTACAAAGAGTAAGACGTCGGGCTGCTAAAGTAGGGAGGCGGAATTCTTTGAGGAGGAGGATATAAGGCACTTTGCCCTGGCGGTAGATGATTCTCAAAGCTCTCTTCTGAATAGTTTCAAGCCTATCAGACTGATCTACTGTCAGGCCAAAGTGCCAAACCGGACAAGCATACTCAAGTAGCGGACGGATGAAAGTAACGTAAAGGCGGAGAACATGTGATTTAGGGCACGAAAATTTGGAAAACAGTTTTAGGAGAGACAGAGACGCACTGGCTTGTTTAATAATGGAACAAATGTGAGCCTCCCACTTCAGATCATTCGTCAGTGTGATCCCCAAAAGTTTGGTCTTTGTTGTAAATATTTCATTTGGTACTGGAGTAGTGAACGATGGCTTTGATTTAAGAAAACTTATGGTCATGATATTCGATTTCTGTGAATTAACTTTCATTTTCGACTCGGCTGCTTCGGCAGCGATATCGTCAAGTATTTCCATTGCGGTACTCTTTATGTTCCTTCTGCACCTTTCAAGTAATGTCATGTCGTCCACAAACTTCCAGCGATCGGCTGATTCGTTAGCAAGATTGTTAATCATTACCAAAAATAACAGAGGACCTAAGAGCGTTCCCTGTGGAACACCGCAAGAAATAGGAAGTGCATCTGAATAAATGTTTTTATACCTTACAACTTGACTTCTATTTGACAGAAAAGATGCAATGATATTAACTAGAAAAGGTGGTACTTTAAATTCATTTAATAATTTTTCAATAAAAACATTGTGACTAACAAGATCAAACGCTTTTTGGAGGTCAAATAAAATAAGATTCAGCCATGTATCAGGCTCATCAAGTAGTTTATATACAGTGTCGAGAAGGCTAACCAGATAATGTTTCGTCGATAAACCTTTCATGTTTCCGAACTGGTTTTCATCTATTAAATCATGGATCGTTGGATTCAAATTCCGCGTCTGTGCAAGCAGCGTACACTCTGAACGCTATTACCAAAGCCCGGGGTGGAAGAATACAAAATCTAAGCCGCCTTTTCAGTTAAACTTTAAACAGTATTCCAGAGTTTCTGCAGAGATGATCGCTACGGAGAATATTAAACTTTTACTTTTCATAAAGTAAACTTTTACTTTTCAAGAATTTTCCGGTTTTCGCCGTATTCCGGGTAAACTATTCGTCCGGCGAGAAAATAAATTTGATATTCAGATTCAGCATGTCTCCTTACCCCTAACTCGACTATTTCATTAGCTTTTAAAAATATCTTTTATTCCCCTTAATTTTAAACCCCTCTCCTACCCCTAAATATAGAGCTACATATCCCATCTTCGAACTTGACGAATACTTTGACCTAAAGAGTCCTCATGCCAAGTTTGATCAAGATATCTCAACTCTTTCGAGAGTTATCTTGCTAACAGACGGACGGAGGGACAGACGGACAACTTTTGCGATGTCATTGTATCCCTCCGGGGCTCTACTGCGACATAGCTGTTTGTAGGGGTTACAAATTATGAAGTTCCGCATAGGTCCTATCCTCCTTTCGTTTGCATTGGGCAGGGAATCGAGAACATGTTTCACTACGGATGGTCGGCTTAAAGCCAGGCTTCACCTTCCAGATTCCAGACGTCCGGGGCTTCCGCATAGTCAAGCCAACCCTTCCAGATTTTCATGATAATGGTGACAGCTAAATTTGCTGTTCTTCAACATTTCTTGTATGTCCCCTTTACATTTCAAATATCTCTTGCATCCAGTCACAGCTGTCAATCACTTTCGATTTTCTTCCCCCATTTGCATATTTGTAGTGTCTCTCGAACGGGTTGCCTCTATGGCGACTTCGAGACATCCGGAGGGTGTCCAACACCCCGGACTTCCAGAAGTTGTCAGCCTGGCTTCACCTTCCAGGTCCGTCTCAACGAAAACGGCTGTGTGGATTCCGGAAGAAAAATCTAGAAAGTGAAGCCTCGCTTTTACAGGGATCGGGAGACTCTAGCTGCGTTCGTTGCACTCCGGGCTGTCTCTGGTGTTTAGTCACCAGTGTCCGGTTCTTCCCTTAAAACGCGTTTTTTTTTGTTCACCTGTGAATTGATGAAAACCGGCTAACTCCTCGCTGCAGCAGGGCTCACGAGCAAGTTCTGGTTAGTCCGCACCGGTGAGATAAAACCGGACACTGGTTAGTTCAAAAACGGGTTATAAGACTGGTGAGAAGTCACCGGTGGGTGCAAAAACGGCTTATAAGAAAAACCGGAGACCACTGGTGAGAACTCCCGTGACAAAGAACGCAGCTTCTGTAAGCCAAACAAACTATCTCATACATAGTTTGTATACGAGATACAAACTATGTACGGTATGTGTGAAAATGTCAAAGCTGACGACATCCTCGTGAAATATGCCGAACTCTCTAGGCCTAGCCTAGCCAGATGGTTTCGTATTGGAGTAGAGTCCACGACTTTCGCCAAGGACGGCAATGGTCCGACTATTTCAGTTACAACACTTTGCGCTTTCATAGTCACAAACTCACAGGAGAGAGGTTCTACAGAGACTTTGGTCGGTGGAACTTCAGAAATCGCGTATCTCTTCATAGAACGAACTACCCAAAGAAACAGAAACTGTATGCAAATGTATGAACAGTGTATGAAAATGTATGCAGTGGAACAGACACCAGTCATTCAACTAGCTCGCCTTTGACTTTAGCTTGAGAAGAAAGAGAAGCGAGAGAAATTGACAAAATGTCTACTACTCAAATATACGACCCCACATGTTTTAAAATAAATTTGTAGTGGCTTTGTGGCTTTATGGCTTTATTATTTTTGCAATACAAAATTATTATTATTGTATTAATTGTCAATAATTTACAATATAATATAAGTTCTCCACACCCAACCAACTTGCCTTTACTGGAATGAAGAAATAAGTCTCTGAAGTTGCGCCGAGGCCATGTCAGGCGCAATTTAAATTGGCGACAGCACGCTGATGTCCGATCGTTGTTGCCTCTTTTTCTGATTTATCAGTAACCCCCTAACCCCCCCCCCCCCTGGATACGACCTTGGGTACCCCTCACCTCTAGTTTTGGCAACGATTTACAAGCAATTTCATAATTCCAGAAACCTTTCGATCAGCTTCAGACTATAAAACCGTTTTAGGCAAAATGCCCGGTATTCTGTCAAGTTTTGGTTTCATTGACATTCAAGAATGTGGAAGTTTACCAAAGCTGATGTATTAGAATTCTCGGTTGGAGAAAATTGACGCCTCGTGGGGTCCTCGTAATGGGTCTTAGTGTTCTCGTACCATCAAACAGCGTGGCCAAGTTGTGAAATAGTAGTTGCTGTTTTTTATTGAAATTTGTTCGCCGTTAGCTTAGCCTGTTGATTAATTTCCATTTTTGAACGCTGTCGAAGTTAACCGTTTCCTTAATTAGTGTTTTTACAACTCCGGCGATCCTTGCCCGATCGACGTTTCTTCGACGATTCAAGCAAACTTCGAACTTGCAAGCTCACGAAGTTTGACCGGCGTGAATTGCAGTGAATTGCAGATCTAGTTACCGTGGTAACAGATACCGTGGTATCTGAAAAAGACAACTAATGGGATTGAAGCACTACCAAATCCTGGAGTATACCATAAGCCAGCGCAGCGCAGGCGTCGATCTTCAATGATATGACCACTATATTTGTCGATCTTTGATGATTCCGTAGTAGTCGCTGTTTGATAGTTTAACCGGTCACTCAAAGGGCGCATGGCTAAACCAAGAATTCTAATACGTCAGTCTCAATAAACTTCCCCATACCAAAATGTCAGAGTAGCTGGAACCTGACGGAACACCGAGCATTTAGCCTTGAGCGGTTTCGTTTGTCAAAAGAGAGTTCGGAGCTATGAAAGTGTTTATAAATCGGTGCCAAGATTATCAACGAGGGGTGTTTTTGGTGTTTAACACTTTATTACAATATTCTTGCTCGAGATAGAGAGCGGTATCCTAGCGGAAATTATCAAGATAAAAATAAATTAAATTATCGGTGCCCTAATTCGTTTTCCTGTAACGCAAGCCAAAAGTCCGCCGGGGGTACATAGAGAAATACTATAAAACAACCAAATACCAAAATACCAAAACACGGCAGTGATCCTCGGGAAGAACGAGAAAACGTATCACTAACGACTCAAACTCAACAACTCAATCCTGTGTTAACCAATCATGGCGATGTTTGGGAGCAGCTGTGATACCGCTTCTGGCTCTTCCGCCAGATACAGGGCGATTTTGCATCCGCAAGAAGAGTCATCAAGGGTAACGAGGTAGAAGCACTGGAAGCATCGCATCTTTCCCCAAACCACCTGTCGCACTTCCGGCCGAGGTCTGAGTATCAGGAGATCGGCACTTGCTCCACGCAAACCTTCAATGGTTTGCATTCGAATTTATTTTTTTACATTTTGGCAAACCAGAAAGGAAAAAATCGAAAACGAGGCAAGGTCGATCTGGCGCCTGCGCGATGCCGCCGATCAAGATACTGTTGATGACTACCTCTCGTTGCCAATGCAGAATCGCCGGGTACCTAGCGGAGGAGCCGGAAGCGGTATCACAGCTGCTCACAAACATCGCCGTGATTGGTTAACACAGGATTGAATTGTTGAATTTGAGTCGTTAGTGCTACGTTTTCTCGTTCTTCCGGAGGATCACTGCCGGGTTTTGGACTTAGTCATATATAGTATTTCTCTATGTACCCATTTCAAGCTCGGCGGACTTTCGGCTTGCGTTACAGGAAAACGAAACAGGGCACCGATAGTTTAATTTATTTGTATCTTGATAATTTCCGCTATGATACCGCACTCTATCTCGAGCAAGAATATTGTAATAAAGTGTTAAACACCCCTCGTTAATAATCTTGGCACCGATTTATAAACACTTTCATAGCTCCGAACTCTCTTTAGACAAACGAAACCGCTCAAGGCTAAATGCTTGGTGTTCCGTCAGGTTTCAGTTACTCTGACATTTTGGTATGGGGAAGTTTATTGAGACTGACGTATTAGAATTCTTGGTTTAGCCATGCGCCCTTTGAGTGACCGGTTAATGCTACGTTTTCTCGTTCTTCCCGAGGATCACTGCCGTGTTTTGGACTTAGTCATATATAGTATTTCTCTATGTACCCATTTCAAGCTCGGCGGACTTTTGGCTTGCGTTACAGGAAAACGAAACAGGGCACCGATAGTTTAATTTGTTTGTATCTTGATAATTTCCGCTATGATACCGCACTCTCGAGCAAGAATACTGTAATAAAGTGTTAAACACCCCTCGTTAATAATCTTGGCACCGATTTCTTCATTTATACTTTCATTTATTCATTTATATTTATTCATTTATACTTGCATTAGACAAACGAAACCGCTCAAGGCTAAATGCTCGGTAGGGTATTGCATCTGCCTCCGCCGGGTTAAAACTGGCCTATCCGAATGTATGCCAGATGATGTAAAACAAAATGATGATCGAGCACCACTGAAACGGTGCAAGGGTTCTATGAGAAAACTAATATTATATCCTTCCTTTTTTTTGCAGACCAAGGCTGTTGCTTTCGCGGTAAGAACTAACGTCAACTACGACGGGACAGCCGACGATGATTCTCCGGTTCACGGAAGTGCCATATCTTTCAATGTTAGGGATTTCCTACACATTAAAGAAAAGTGAGTGTAGTTGCCCATTTTAACCATGTTCTATCGGTAGGGGCAGTTTTCGCAATTCTAGGTGGATATCCGCACTGAATTTCATTATTAACAGGAATGCAATCAACACACTTTACCTAAAGGTTAATTTTTTTGTTATGCGCATCGGGGTAAATTTGAAACATTTCTCATTTTGCAATGATGACTTTACATATTTGACGGTGCAAAACGGATAAGTCAGCTACATTTTCCCAGAGCGATATTTCGGCCCTTCTTGGCAAGGATTCTTTTCAGGCTCAACCTGCTCAAGCTGGAAAATGAACTTCAGGCTTGAGCCTAAAGAGGACCCTTGCCAAGAAGGGCCGAAATATATTTCTAATAGAATGTAGCTGACTTATCCGTTTTGCACCGTCAAGTATGATTCACAGTCAGCTTGGGCTGAAGGAACACCTATCACCGATGAGTTTACTCAACAAATCTTGCCGAAGATTTTGAATAAGAATAAAATGTTTTCACCGGTTTCTATTATTGTGCTTACCCAAATTCTTCTACTTATTTTAGAATTTTCGTTTTAGTTATTCAAGCTTATGTCTTTGCTACGTTAACAACTCTCTAGTGAATTTGGTTCAAAGTAATTCGTCAGTAGCCCGAGGCTCCTGACAAAAGTTTTACTCAAACTGACAGCTTCTTGTCAGTCGGACCCACTCTACAAGGTCAGGTAGTATAAGCAGGGTTGCCACCGCCATGGATCCATGAAAACATGGATTTTCCGACCACTGGCATAGACATTTGAAATGCCATGGATTTCCATGGATTTGCTTTAAAAAAACATGTATTTCTCGTGAATCATGGATTTTGCTTCGGCATCATGAGTTTTACTTTTTTTTCACACGGGAAATTGCCGTCGCTCTGAAACAGCAAAATCTATTCATGTGTGGTCCAAAATGGGTTCGCGCACTACAGGACGGCATCCAACAAGGACGCAGAATCGTGCATGATTTATGATGTCACCGCAACAGTAATACGTGCGTTTTTGCATAACAAAGACTTATTCGCCGAAAGGTGGCACATTTTTGGTCCCTTTGGCAATAGCGCTTGCCATGGATTTTTTTCTTGAGCTGCTGGCAACCCTGAGTACAAGATAGGTAACCGGTATGGCGGTCTTTTTAGGAAGTTGGGAGATCTTAGCTCCCACTGCTCCCAGTACCCTCTCGCATGGGAGGGGTAGAATAGAATATATATACACAAAAGCCCGAAGGGCCATGGCAAAAAATTTAGTGTAACATTGGATTGAATAAACATAATAAAATCACCAAAAACAACAGCAAACAAATAAGACAAAATATTGAATAAACAGTTCGCGGTGGCGAAAGATGTTTGGGGGGAGGAAATTTATTTTAAAGCTGGGTTGTCGGGAGTAGATTTAAAGTGGATGGTGAGTTTAAGGGGGGGAGGATTAGCTATTGGGGAGAAAAGAAGGTTTATAGGAAAAAAATAGGTTAAAGAATGGCCCTTACTTTTGCCCAATGTGTGGAAAGGTGGATGAGGATGTGTTCCACTTTATGTGTGAATGTGAAGGATTGAGTGATTTAAGGGTCGAATTATTTGGGGTGGGAATTACTAGGGAGGAGTGGCTACTAGAAAAAATTGGAAGTACAAATATGGGGGATATTCGTAAGGTGGCTAGATTCCTCCGCGTTGGTTTGTCCCATAGAGAGCGATTTTTGTAGTTTGTTGTGTTTTTTCTTGTTTTGTTGCCATGACCCCAAGGGTTTTTTCGTGCAATAAATTCATTCATTCATTCATTCATTCATAGCAATCCGGATGATTTTTCCAAAGTTTTATAGATCAGTAAGTTGTCTACTGTTTAATATCCTAAACATACTAGTTACACAAAATATACTAAGTAGAGAATACGCTTTAGTGAAGCCACGCCTTCCAGCTTCTTACCTGTCGTCACTCCACCAAGATCGAGTTTTACAAGATAGGTAATCCGTGCGGCAGTCACTTCGGGACCTTAAAGTTTAACCGAAAAGGGCTGGGATAAGACAATCTAGTTGCCCATCACCTGTCCACTAAAATTGGCTCGAGGACCCGCTGAAAATGCGTTACTTACGTTGTTCCGCTGTTCACGAGTAATCGATTTTCAAATTGTGGAATTTCCGTGTGCTGTGTGGTACTTCTATGCGGTTGTATTTTTTGTTGTATTTATGAACTTTTTTTTGTTCAGGCACTAAACAATCTGGGAACCCGTCACTACGCCCACCCGTCATTTCGCCCACCCGACACTTCGCCTAAAAAATCCGTCAGTTCGCCCACTTTTTCCGACAGTTCGCCTAAACGTTAGTTCGCCCACTTTTTCCGACAGTTCACCCACCCGTCACTACACCCACCCGTCACTTCGCCCACCCGTCACTACGCCCACCCGTCACAACGCCCACCCGTCACAACGCCCACCCGTCACAACACCCACCCGTCACTACGTCCACCCGTCACTACGCCTACCCGTCACTACGCCCACCGTCAGTTCGCCTACCGTCAGTTCGCCCACCCGTCATTTCGCCCAAAAATCCGTCAGTTCGGCCAACTTTTCCGACAGTTCGCCCACCCGTCAGTTGGCCCAAAAATCCGTCAGTTGGCCCACTCCTGAAATCCGTCAGTTCGCCCACTCTTGAAATCCGTCAGTTGACCCACTCTTGCAATCCGTCATTTGGCCCACTCCCCGTCAGTTCGCCCAATTTTTCCGACAGTTCGCCCACCCGTCATTTGACCCAAAAAATCCGTCAGTTGACCCACTCCCGACATCCGTCACTTCGCCCAATTTAAAAATCCGACAGTTGACCCAATTTTGCAGGATCATTAAATCCACGAAAAAGTACCGCGACCCCAGGGGAATAATCAGCTCAACTCGGCCCTGTCAGTAAAAAAAGGGACGCAATCCCAGAAGATTACTCAAACAGAGGCGACCTTCCTCGTTTAATTAGGTCAACACGAGATGCCTATGGGTGCAACTTTTATGTTTACGTAAAGAAGGATATGAAGATAGGCTCAAAAAAGGTATTATATGAAAAAGTACCAAGACCCTAGGGGAATAATCAGAAGGAGCCGACAATTACGTTTAGTCAGAAACGTGGGGAGCTTTGCGAGATTCTGTGGCAAATTCAGTTGGAAAATCTAAAAGATGAAAAAAAAGGAAAAATAGAGTAACGAGCAGTAAAGGGTTCTGATTGGTAATACGATTTAGAGTCGTTCACACGGAAATGGAAAGTAAAAGCATAATAGAAATAATATAATGCAGGACTTTACTACCGAGCTTCCGTGTACTATCTCCGAGTATATTCGCAAGCTATCTGCAATGTATGAGTCTCTACTCTGTACGGAAAGTGTCCTCTTGTCAGTGGGAAAACTTTTTTTCGTAAATTTACGTAGCCCACAAACTAAATTTAAACTGCTCATCAACGTTATGTGATTCAAGGTATGTGAGAATTATAAATTTCTTTCGCCGACGGCTTTCAACCCGGCAAACCCGAATATTCAAAAGCTTTTCCAAAATATGATCGTAGATTCGTACAGAACAGCTTTTCCAACCTTGAGTCCCTTGTGCTGTTAACCAAGGACACACCCAGGGTTGCTTACTGCAATATCTACTGCCAGTTTGGGGCCACGGGTAGCCCGAAAGGGGGGGGGGGGTGAGTGGGGGTGACATCTGTCAAACACAATCTCCGAGTCGTTTGAATTTTTGTTTTAATATCATCGTAAATCCGTCCCAGTCAAAGGCAAGCCGAGTCGTTTAAATCAGGTTTCAATAACCCGTCAGGGCGGTGACATGATTATTTTTCGAACGACGGGTACCATTGCATCCTTGTTTTAAAACCTGTTCTAGTCGTATATGATTTGTATCTATCTAATCAACTTCAAATAAAACTTACACGTTTACCAATTTTTTTCCGGTTTTGGCCGGATTCCCGGCGAAATACTCGGCCGGGTAGAAAAGAATTATCATGTACGGATTCAGCACGTTTTGTTGCCCCTAAACCAAGCGTTTAATCAACTTAAAATAAAACTTTTATCTTTAATACATTTTCTGGTTTCGGCCGGGTTCCGGACGAACTAATTGTTCGGCGAGAAAATCAGTTTCAGATATGGATTCAGCATGTCTCCTTTCCCCTATATCGACTATCTTATTTGCTTTTTAAAACATTTTTTTTGTCCCTTAATTTGAATCCCCTCCTTGACCCCTAGGTATGGGGCTACAGAGCTCATCTACGAACTTGACCTGTACGTTGACCCAATAGATCCTCATAGCAATTTTCAAGAAAATATCTCTACCCTTTCGACATTTATCGTGCTAACAGACGGACGGACGGACAGAAGGATAACTTTTGCGAAGTCGTAGGCATATTTATTCAAACAATGTTTACAACGGATACGTCAGCTACGATTCTTCATCAGCGATATTTCGGCTCTTCTTGGCAAGGGTCCTCGTCAGGCTGTCAATCCTCTGGTTCAACTTCGGGGAAGGAAACAAACCTGTAATCTATATTACAGGTTTGTAATATACTATATATAATATTTGTGATAGGTGTATGACCATAAGCATAATTCGGAGTTTATAAACTGTTGTTTATAGTTGTTTATAAGCTTTACGCAACGGTCAGATTTGATACAGAGAGTATTACTGCGAAAAGTAAACCAGAAGTTAATGCTGGATTGTATAAAGGCCCTGCCTTGGTTTATCAATGATCAATCAATTTAATACAAATTCTACTTCTGGTTTATTTGTCACAGTAGAGTACACAGTTAACCACATTTACAATAAGCTTAGCAGAAATGATAGTGCTTGGCCTAAACATAGGGGTTTCTTACCTATGAAACCCTCGTACACCAGGTGTCAGTCAGGTATACATAGTAACTTTGTAGAATCAGTAGGCTATATCGGTCTGCAACATCACCGGGTGCTGGAGCTTTGTTGAGGATATGCACGTGATCCATGTTACTTTATTTTACGTATTTACCTCTTTTTTTAATTGAAAGCCTACTGTTGTAGTCAATAAGGTAAGAAGTGGAACGATATTAAACAAGACCAAAGGTTTCGATGGGATCCCAAAAGTTCAAATTTGATCCAGACAATTGGGTCTTGTCTTCGCCAGATCCAGTCTTCGCCAGACTCCTTGAACACTTTTACTATTAAAGTTTAGAAAAAGATTAAGGCAAAATAGCTAATCATATGAGAAAACCAAGTTCAGATATGGATTCAGCATGTGTGTTTACCCCTTTAAGTCATATCTATTTTGACGAAGCAGATCGAAACTTCCTGCCTTACTTCTGCCAATTTCCGGTTTTGGCGGAATTTCGGAACTACTTGTCCTGCGAAAAAATAAAGCTCAAAAAACGAATTCAGCATGTCTCCTTAAATCCAACCTCTAATCAACTTGTAATTAAAATTTTACTTTTAACAAATTTTCCGGTTTCAGCCGGATTCCGAGCGATCTATACGTCCGGTGAGAAAATAGTTGTCATATGCGAATTCAGCTTGTCTACTTACCCGCAAATCGAACATCTTATCAAATTTAAATAAGACTTTTACTTTAAACAAATTCTCCGGTTTTGGCCGGATTCCTGCCGAACTAATTGTCCGGCGAGAAAATAATTTTCATATTCGGACTCAGCACGTTTTCTTGCCCCTAAATCAAACCTCCAATCAACTTCATATTACTTTTCACAAATATTCCGGTTTTCACCGGATTCCGGGTGAACTCTCTGTCCGGCGAGAAAAAAAATTTCATATTCGGATTCAGCATGTCTCCTTACCTTAAATTCGACTATTTAATTAGCTTTTAAAAAGTATTTTGTGTTCCCATAAAATTTCAAACCCCTCCCCCACCCCTAAATATAGAACTACATGGCCCATCTTCGAACTTGACCTGTATTTTGACCTAAACACTCTTCATGCCAAGTTTGATCAAAATATCTCAACTCCTTCGAGAGTTATCGTGCTACAGACGGACGGACGGACAGACAGACAACTTTACGATGTCATAGGTATCCCTCCACTTACGTTAAGCGACTTTTTACTAAATCTGTTCGATATCAGTAATTGGAGACACCGGGACTCGAAACTCACTCGTTTAGTGCATATGGCAACGTCAAATTACATGTAAAAAAAAATCGAGCTTTAAATGTAACAAGACTGGACTACTTGTTGGACATGATTCTGGTCAGTGATACACGGTGAGTGAGGGAATTGAGTGAGTTCCTCAGTTTTTGTCTGACACATGGCAACTTGTAAAAAACAACACATTTTAGCTCAACGTCTTATTTTTCAACTTTGTCTCTAATTTTTTGTAATTTTTCATAGTTTTTTCAAGGAATATTCACAATTTTCGCAAGATTAAATGGAGGTACTGAAATTTTAATACGACCTGTCTAAATTTCTTTTTATGGCACTTGTAGCCTCTGTCTCAAATACACCTATCGTAATTCCGTCTGTCGGTCTGTCCGGTTTTTTTTCACACTTTTTCGTGCTAGGGTACTTCCAGATGTACTAGGACGATGAAACTTGGCAGACTTATCAGGGACCAACCAAACTAACCTGGATATAACCAGTTTCTCGATCCGACCATCTGCGGGGGAGTAGGGGGCGGAGGAATCTGGAAAATTAGGGCAGTTTTTCACACGTTTCCGAGTTAGGGTACTTCCAGATGTGCTAGGACGTGAGGGGCTGGAGGGAGGGGGAATCTGGAATATCGAGTTATGCGTAACTTTGGAACGGGTGATGGATTTGAGCGAAATTTCATAATTGAACAAAGGACATGTCTCTGGGGATCTTTTTCATGTCAGGAAGATGGGGGGGGGATACGTGAAAGGCTGATACTGGAGAGATTGGGATGGAACTTTCTGGGAGTAAGAAAAAGATGCTCTGGATAAATCTTTTTCACAACTGGATTGACTTCGGCGATTGTGGGGGGAGTTTGAGGGGAGGGTGGGGGTGTCGGAATTCCGGTGATCACGATTTAAGGCACTTAGATGTGCTAGGACGATCTTGGCTGGAATATTAGACATTCGAGAAGATTGGCTTAGAAATCACCACTTTTCAAATCCGACTATTCCTTAAAGTACCAATCTTGATTGTAAAGTAAGAAAAATACTTTTAAGCGAAATATACATTTTCATGGGTTTTGCTTACAAATGAAGTTCCAGCTCACTTAAAGTGCGCATGTTAACTGCAAAGTCGGAAAGCACTTTTTATCAAATGGTTCATCTCAACTTATGATAGCGGATTCAACAGCTATGGGGGAGTTGATGGAGGGGTGGTCGGAAATTTCAAGAAACGGATAGAATGGAGGGATCGGAGTTAAACTTGCTGGGAAGAACAAGCATTTATTCTAGATAAATCGTTTGCACAATTGGACTGGAGCAGGACACTTGGGGGTAGGAGGTGTAGGGGGGGGGCCTTCCAGAATTCCTGTGATGGCGTTTTTCAAGACGAAAGTTGGCAGGCATATCGGGACCCGAACATCTGACAGACCCCTTACCTACTACATACAGCTGCAAGTGCCATTTGAGCTTACAACTATTTTATTGCACCCATCTTCATACTCTTCTTTACGAAAACATAAAAGCTGCACTAATAATCAACTCGTGTTGATCCTAATTAAACGAGAAAGGGTGTCTCCAATGGAGTAATCTTCCGTCCGTCTGTCCGTCTGTCAGCACGATAAATCTCGAAAGGAATGGGCTATTTTGATGAAACTTGGTGTGAGGATTCTTTCTGTCAACGGTAAGATCAAGTTCGTACATGGGCTCTGTAGTCCTACATTTAGGGGGGGGGGGGGTCAAATTAAGGGGCAACACAAAAATTTTGTAACAGCTAATGTGATAGTCGATTATGGGGTTAAAAGACATGCTGAACAGGATGGTGAAAACCATTTTCTTGCCGTATAAGGCAAGGTTGGTTGGTTAGAATTAAAAGTTTTCTTTGAAGTTGATTAGAAGTTCCATTATGGAATAAGAAGACATACTGAACGCGATGATGAAAACCATTTTCTCGTCGAACAACTAGTTCGCCCGGAATCCGGCCAAACCGGAAAATTTGTTAAAAGCGAAAGTTTCGTTTGAAGTTGATTAGATGACAGATTTAGGGCTAAGAAAAGACGCTGAGTCTGTATATGACACTCATTTTTACCCGGACATATAATTAGTCTGGAATCCGGTTGAAACCGGAAATTGTATAGGCTAAGTTAAAGTTTTATTTGAATTTATTAGATGTTCTTTATAGGGATAAGGAGATACGTTGACTTCGTTTCTGGATTGTTCTTTTTTTGCTGGACAAGTAGTTCACTCGGAATTCGGCCGAAACCGGAAATCTGGCAGATGTAAAGCAGGAAGTTTCGGTCAGTATCGTCAAAATAGAAATGGCTTATAAAGGTATATCTGAACTTGGTTTTCTCAGATGGTTAGCGTAGCGAAGACTAGATCTAGCGAAGACAAGACCCAATTCCCGGGATCAAACATTAGATTTTTGGGATCCCATCGAAACCATAGGTCTTGTTTCTCAAGAGATATCCTCTTGTTACATGGAATCCCAAAACTTGCAATGGGTATTGCAATCTGTAAACCTGGTCTGTCGTGGTTAATCCGCGAAATTCCTCGAAAAAGTTAAGTAGCTTTTGGACATTCGGGTCCCTGGTTTGAAAGCCTTCGGTTCTTACACATATAAACACAGATCTTTGATGTCCTATTTATATTCAGTTGGTAGGCTACGCAGAATTAGAAAAACCATCTTCCCACTAACAAGAGGAAAATTTCCGTAAAGAGTTGAGTCTCGTACATTGCATTTACTTTTGATAGTAGGGCTAATATTCTCTCCAAGAAATACTAGGAGGCGACACGAGAAAGCTTGGCATTAAAATCTACGACCTAACCCTCAACTTAGGTCCGAGTCTCGATACGCGACGGGCGATGATCTACACGGCAATTGAAGAACGAAAAGTTCGCTTACAGTCCGAATAACGTACAATAAAAGGATTGTCTTCGAGTTGTAGGTGTTTCCTGATTTCCATCTGAGGGACTGGAATTCACGAAGGCTTTGCAGATGTTCTTTAGCACAACCATAGTAGTTAAACGACTCGGCTTGCCTTTGACAGGGACGGATTTACGACTGAAGCTGGCCAAAAGTGCCAAAATTAACAATTAAAAAAACATAAAATCGGATTGTCTTAAAATAAAACGAGCGTCCGGGACCTCGATGAGGCCAAAATAAAAGAGTGATAGGACTTAGCAAAAGGCAGGAGAGGGGTGAATCTCCGCTCCTTCGGGCCACCCCTTATTCCTACTATGCTTTTACTTCTTATTTCCTTGTGAACTACTCCCAATCGTGTTGCCAGTCGAAAACTTTCTCTGAACGTTACTTTATTTTTACCTTTTACTTTTGTGCTCATCCTCTATATTTTCCTTTCGTATTTTATGCAGAATCTAACAACAAGCTTCTAATATTTCTGACTAAATGTTTACGTAATTATTACAGTGAACAAGTAACATAAAAAACTACGAAATACAGTTCCGAGTCTACCTAGGATGTTGAACTTTGGATAGGTCTGTTTGCGCGTATCGTGGCAAAAACCTTTCAATTTCCGTAAAAATTAGCAACAACCTCTTTATCAAGCAACAAAGTTTGTTACAAACTATTTGAACAGCTTTTCTTTTCACCCATCTTCACGTGAACGGGATCTTTTTTTTAAGTAAACAGAACAGTCGAACCCAAAGAAATTTTGTATCGACCCTAATTAAACGAAAAAAGGTTCGCTCCTTCTGATTATTCCCCTGGGTTCGCGCCCCTTCTTCATTGATGTTACTGATCTAGCAAAGTTGGGCCAACTGTCGGATTTTTGGGCCAAATGACGGGTGGGCGAACTGTCGGATTTTTGGGCCAAATGACGGGTGGGCGAACTGTCGGAAAAGTTGGGCTAACTGACGGATTCTTAGGCGAAATGACGGGTGGGTCAACTGACGGATTTTTGGGCCAAATGACGGGTGGGCGAACTGACGGTGGGTGAACTGACGGGTGGGTCAACTGACGGTGGGCGAACTGACGGGTGGGAGTAGTGACGGGTGGGTGAACTGACGGGTGGGCGTAGTGACGGGTGGGTGTAGTGACGGGTGGGCGTAGTGACGGGTGGGCGTAGTGACGGGTGGGAGTAGTGACGGGTGGGCGTAGTGACGGGTGGGCGTACTGACGTTGGGCGAACTGACGGGTGGGCGAACTGTCGGATTTTGGAAGTGGGCGAACTGACGGGTGGGCGAACTGACGGGTGGGGGTAGTGACAGCGACCCGATCTGACCTTTGCAACAAGAGTGACATGCGATGGCGATCGCAGGAAAACTGCTGGACACAACAAGTCTTTTTGTGCTGATCTCTTATTGTCGAATCTTTAAATGTGGTGAGAAGACATAATTTTAGTCGGTGTCTTCGTCTTTAGCAACTTCCTAACAGCTTTTTTTTTTTATTCATCTCTTCATCAGTGCATCCTAGCCCCCCTTTAGCAATACTCTGATTATCGCACTAGCCACATTTGTTCTCTTTACGCGACGTATCACGCACCCGATCACTGTTTCTGATTTTTGTATTCGTCCGGAGACAGGCTATGTGAGTTTTGCCAAGATTGTCATACAAGGCATTGAACATGGAAAATGGCTAAAGACAACCGAAGTCGCTTGTATTTTTTGTAGGGGTTGGTTACTTTTTTTCTTTTTCGCATACCAAGATTTCGTTTTAGGTTCTCTTGATAAATTTTTTTCGACTTTGTAGAATCATGTCTTTACTTGGTAGAATCTTGTTACCTGCAACATTTTCTTTGCAATTAGCTATTAACTTCTTCTGTCCGGATCTGCCCCCAGATTGGGGGCAGGTTCAGACATGGCTGGGCAGCTCCGAACATAATTTTTCTTAACCCAGGAAGGACTTTCAGAAAGCTGTATACACACTTTTTCATTTGCTTTTGTTGCCTCAATTCAGTTTGTTTGCTTGCTAACATTTGGGAAAACTGTACAAGTATACCGTCCCTTTATCAACATCTCTTACTATAATCCGGATATGATGTTACGCTGTGCCGGATTATGACTTATTTTCTTCCGGAACGGGTCGTAAAGACTTTCTGAGCCTTTTGCTGACTTTTCTCCTTCCTTGGTCCGATTTTCTCTTTTTCTTTTATTTATTTTTTTCTCTTCAGCTTCTCTTGCTTTGCTTTCCGAACCTGCCTAAATTGTTTTCCTTCGAACCTGCCCCTGGTGCTGTTTTGACGGAAATAAATTTGTAACTCTTAAACTGTTGTATCAGCGAGTGCAATGTCTCTAAATTGATAGTTAACACGAATAAGTCAAAGGTCTTACGCTTCAATCCGTTGAAGCGCACTTTCAGCCAACCGCATGTTCCGTTTCCGATTGTCGACTCAATAAAGATTTTGGGAGTTACTTTTTCCTGTGATTGTTCTTTCGCCTTGCACGTTGAAAATGTCGTCAAAAACGGAGATGCATGTCTGCAGTCTTTAAGTACAATGCGTAGATTTGGCTGTGATGTCCAGTGCCTTTTGCTAGCTTATCTCACATACGTCCGTCCAGTTCTTGAATATGCAAGCCCACTGTGGGGACCTGCAGCACTACGTACTGTATACCTCATCCAAGAACTTGAGTCGGTGCAAAAGCGGGCTTTGTTCATTATTATTGGCGATCGACAGCTATCTTATGGTGAAGCGCTTGCTAAACTCGATCTCCCCACGTTGGCCCAAAGATACGAGCAGATTATCCTGAGGTTTGGGAAGTTTCTTCTCTCTAAAGCCGAGCATCGAGACATCTTACCACCCACTGCACCGCCCAACAACCGTACGCGTCACCAAAATAAACTGGTTCCAGTAGCTTCGCGAACGAACCGCCACGCAAATTCGTTTGTACCTTTTTTTACGGATTTGTTAAACAAAGCCGAGTGATAGTTTCTTCTTTTTCGTTTTTTTTTTTTTTTTTCGTGTTAGTTTGTTATTTAGAATAGTGAAGCAACGCAAATTAGCTGTCAGCTACGATGTTGTTTTAAATAAACCTATCTCTCTCTCTCTCTATCTTTTTTTTCATGAAAACAGTCGGTTTTTCTGAAAATTGGTCGATTTTTCGTCAAAATAGTCGGTTTTTCGGAAAATCAGTGGATATTTCTGAAAATCAGTCAAATTTTTTCAAAGATGTCATTTTTATTGTTGAAAACAGTCGTTTTTCTGCAGAAGGTTACGGATCGCTTTCAAGATAAAGCAATCCTTAAACTACCTAAATAAAAATCACCGACGATGTAAGTGGGTGCGGAAATACGAAAATCAGGTGCCAACCCCATTCCGCAGAACTTCCTTTCGTGCAAAAAAGGTGACCTGAATGCGTTATTCTCAGCCGTTTAAGTTGTGTGTTATCATTAAGTTTTTGTTTTGGATAGTTAGTGGTGATTGTGGTTGAAAATGAGTTGTTGTTTTTTGGTTGATTTTCTGGTTGGGCGTCCCAGACCGCGTAAGTCAAGCTCCTTTCTTTCTTTCTTTCCCCTTTTTTCCTTTGTCTTTGTTTTTGTCGAAGTTTTGTTTTTATTAATGTTTTGTTTCGAGGGTAATTAGTCCCTTACAGGTTCGCCTCTGGGCATTGAAGATTCAATTTTTTTCTTAATAAATCCTTCATTCATTCATTCATTCATTCATCGGTTTGATATGATTGCATTTTTGACAGACGAAGCGTATAAGTGCGACAGCTCTAAAAAACACAAGTTCGTGTAATTTTTAATTTCAGTAGTGACGTTTGCAGAGCTGATGTCCGGACATGCCCTTATTACGGACCTGCCCCCGTCTCCCCGGATTTCCTGCACTTTCATCATCAAGTTGACAAAATTTCAACTTTTCCATATGAAAGTGATGATGGTGCCGAAAATCCTGGCAGGAATTCCAGTCCGGAAGCTCCCGATCCTGATCGTGTGTTCGCACTGTAAGCATACACTGTAAAAAAAAATCTTGCAGTATTTGCCACTGGGACTATATCTTGTCTCTACAAAGATAATCTTATCTCTAATTCGGATTAATCTTATCTTAGTAGAGATAATGTTAATCCCAGTAGCAAATACTGCAGTTAACTTTAATCGTTACTCGGAGAAACTTTTTACAGTGTAGCTTAGTTGTAAAGTGGTCAACAATCTGGGAACATCTGAGCATAAGCACATTGTATTGCAAGGTGTCCTTTAACCAATGTCTTTACCGACACCGACAACTTCCTAACAGCTTTTTCCTTGTTAGTCCGTGTTCCTTCTGCTTGGCAACCACTGTCGAAACTTGTTGAACATCCTCCCGAAAATAGAATGAGGCGAAACTTTCAAGCTTTTATGATGATTAAAGTTCAAGTCAAAGTTGCTGAGTAGCACGAAAAGTTCGGGGGTTTCCTAATTGCAGGAGTTTGTATATACGGTCTCTCCAAAGCTTTGGGGATTGATCAAACAATCTGCCAAGCGGCATCGCGACGAGTTCAGAATCCCATCGCAATTCCTGTCCCAAATCAGGGCTTTGGAACTCTTTAAATCGGTCAGTTCTGGGAACCTTCGTTCTTGTTGGTCAGCGTGTGCTCGCTTCTCCACATGGTTATAATGCCCGGGCCACATTCAGTGACACCTGTACGTAATTTGGTTTATTACCCACTCTTACGTTTCATCCTGGTCACACCTGGAACGAAGAAATTCAAGACATATTACCACCATCATCACTCAAACGTAAACAAAACTGGCTAAAGTCAGTGACTCTCGTCTATGATTCGTCCGAACACTCCAAGGATACGTTTCAAAATGGCGGACATGGATTTTTCTATCTCAACTACCTTACGTTTTCAGCGTCTTTTCTTCCCAATTTTGACCGTCAGACAGTCTTATTACCGGCGTTGTTACCAGGTGCGACTATAGTGGGGCCCGGGCATAAGAAACCTCGTACTACGTAGTGCTTCAGCTCAGATAGTTGATCACAAAACTACTCGAGGCTTCTTCTGTTTTTAGCCTCTTTCCATGGCCCTTGCCTTGGATGAGAATCTTGGGGAAATTTATACAACCGGTCTCCGGACGAATAAGCTCCTCAGAAACCGGGGGTGCTGTAATCGTGAAGCTTTGGCAAATTTATACAGCACCTTCTGCACTCCTTCTATACTATTTCGTTCTGGTGGCACTCATGTCTTCTGCGAAAGAAGGAGATTAAAAAGATGAGATGTGTTGTTGTAAATGTGCAAAGCACCTGCTCCACTTGTCGAAATGTATGTCATAACCATACATTGACGGAGAAGTTCAAAATTCAAGATGCAAATGTTACCCTTTTGGATGTTTCCTCATCGCTTTCGAAAATCATAGACAGCAGGGCCCAACCAGCGCGCGACGTTATGCACTGCTTCCTGGCCGAAGATTGAAAATTAAATGTCTTTCTCTGTGTGTTAATGTGTTTTATTTATTTTCTTCATTTACTCCGCTTTTTCAAAATGGCGGGTCATAAGTAAAATTACTTACTTACTTAGAAACAATGACCGGGCGCATGATACGTCACGTAAAAGAAACAAACATGGAAAGCGTGATAATCAGTGCATTGCCAATATGGAGGATATAGGTTACGCGTATGAAATGTAGAATCTCGGGAACGGGAATGGATGGAAATACTGGTGAAGTAGAATGAATTACTATCATCAGTACGACGTGCCCTTTAAAGGAAAAATTTAACTTTTTTCTTTTCTTAACTTTTTTTCGAGACTTCTCTTTAATCGGATGTGAAACCCCTTTACAATTCCATTGTTTTCATTCTCAGTAACGAGTGCCAACGCCAGTCTTTCTATTTTCAACTTTTCCTTCTAAAGTCGTTTTCATGCTTTCTAGTTCAGTTCAGTTCAGTTCAGTTTTTATTAAAATCAAAATAAAGGAACAAAAGAAATTTCGACCCCTACAAAGCTCCATGGCCCGTTACATAGGGGTTAATACCAATTCAATGGGCACATCAAACTACCCCAATCCCACTCCGTAACAACCTAGGAACAATGCTTACCCCCTAGATCAGCAGCTTCTTCAACAGTTTCCTCTCTGTGATATTTCAAAGCGTAGCTTTTTGGGCCAGTACATGCTCATTTTACTAGCTTGGACAAAGATAAAAGTGATATTTCTTATAATACTTAGTAGATCTTTATTTTATGCATAAATCTGCTTGTATAATTCAGATTTGAAAAGGTTATTTGCTTTTGAATGGTTTTTGTAGCTATATTATTTTATATAAGCTTATTGCATATTCTGGTACATTTAATAAAGCAAGCTAATCAAGCTTCACAACACTATTCCACAAAGAGAAAGTTTTAATAGGCACTTTAAGCCATGGAACTTCTGATGAAAGACAGGTAAACTGCATCTGCGGCTTGACTTTGGTGACATCTCAAATATATCATTTTATATCAAGCATTGCTGGGAGTTTTTGAATTTCCTGCCACGATATCCCAGCTCCTAAGATTTGGATCGCCGAAATGCCAGAGAGGTAAAGACAAGGGATAACAAGAAAAACGGCCGATTTTCGTAGCGCCTTCTAAAGGAAGTCGGAAATGTTTATTTGTGAAGCATGTAATACAAAGTAAAGCATTAGAAGTGTCCATTGTGCTTTAACAAATGAACGAGTCTCTTAACTATTACAGTAAAATAAAAGAGAACAATTGAAGAATTTTATTTTTACTTACCGCTCCATCCTCAAAGTTCACCTCCAGGTCTACGCCGATCTCCCACAATCACTAATTTTCGACAGAATAGTATATAAAAAAAATACTCAAGCCTAGCATCCAGGGATGTCACCCTACCCTCATTAGTGATCTTACCTATTTCAAAACAAAAATATATATTCCCGAATGTATTTATTCTTTATCAACCAAAAATGTTTTTAGCTCGGTCTTAAAGGTGCCAAACGACTGAATGCTACGGACATTACAGGAGTGAAAACCCCCAGAAAAATCATGCAAATTCCAAGAAAACAGCAAATTTGTTATTTGCAAAAGGTCAAGGAACCTCTCTGACCAAACAGCTGGCCTCTAACTTCACCATGTAGCAAAATACTATTTTTAGCAAAGTGGGCGACTTCATGATCACTTGGGTGCCTATATTCTTTCGTGTTCTCCAGCTTAGCCTTGAAGAATTACAAGTAAACTATGGTACCAGCAGAAAGTGAAGGTTCTAAGCTTCCTTTCAGGATACTCCAATGAATTTTATCTCAACCTTTACTCTTTTTCCCTAAGTCATTTCCCAAAAATAGGAGTTTAGGGTGGCGGCTTCACGCAGCACTCCTGTATCGGGGAGACTGTTCCATACTTTGCCACATGCAATACGAGGATTGAAATCTAATCTCACAGTTTTGGTCCTGGGTAGTTGTAGGTGGTCCTTGTTGCGTTGATCATGAGAGCTCCTTGACTCAACGAAATCGGGAAAGAAAGAAGTGAAGCAGCGAGGCAGATGACTATGAAGATATTTGTAAATCATCGAAGAGCACGAGACGACATAGAGTGCGTAGGTATTCATGAGCGGTTTTGGACGTCCTTTGTTAGTTTCGTAGATTAACTGGCGAGCCTTTTGATGGATTACTTTAATTGGATGGAGCAGAGACTGGACAGTAGACATCCAAATTGAGTTGCAGTAAGTTAAATAGGGCTGAATAAGTGAAAAATACAGGGTCTGAAGAATAGATCCAGGGAAAATGTGTTTCAGCTTACGAATAATCCCGAGATTACATGATATTTTTGCCTGGACCAGCTTGATGTAGTTTCTAAAAGAAAGGTTCTCATCCAACAAAATCCCAACGAAGCGCACACATCTTTTGTTAGGTCGAAACAAAGGTCCTTTCGTGGTAGATATAGTTGATAATGACGGGCATGCCTGGCCGGCTCTAGAAAATATGAGAAAATGTGATTTAGCGATATTCAAAACCTAGCCCATTCTAATCTTCCATGACGAGTCTTTTCTAAATCAATCCCCCCATACTCCGTTTCTAATCGTTCCAGCCGGAGGTACGCACTGTTTAAAGTATCAGATCTACCGTCTGTTAGCAATGTTGGTAAAGATTGTGCTTAAAGGACCCCTCTTGCTTATTCTGCGGTTTAGTTTATTCCTAGCTCCCTTGTGGAATTATAAGGTTCTTAAATCCCCACCCTTCGCCGTTGCTTCGTTTTTTCCCTACGACTTTTTAGCCCTTTTTCCGACTAGCCGAGATTTGCTAGGCTCGCAAAGCAAACTTTGCCAAACTTTGCCAAAGCAAACTTTGCCTGTTTTGGACTTCTTTGTTTTGTTTGGTTTTCCCAAATTTTAGCCACGGCACGTTCAGTTTTCAAATATTTTGCGTCCAGCCGCCTTGTCGGAGAGCAGGAAGGCTGGATAGAGTCGACACCGCTAACTTTACGTGGAACGTAACGGTGTTTTCGAAAAACGATATTTTTGAGCGAGCATATTTCGTCATGAAATGATAATTTCTAGCAAGAGTTGTGCTTTAAGAGGTAGTGTGCTCTCGGGCTGCAAAGACACTCCTAGAGGCTAGAGCTAATGAGTTGAAGCTGATTGATTTGTTATTCCGGAGAAACTGGAATCCAGCAACTGTATACCCTTGGTGGGAAATTGAAACGATAAGCTCCAACCGCCGGTCGCAGTTTTTAAACAGTTTGCTTCGAACAACCGCTTTTAAGTCCAAAAATGAAAACAAGAGCTGCAAGCTCATATGGCACTTGTAAGGATGGGTCAGAGGATGAAAGTAGGAATTCTTCAGTTCTTGGGTTTGTTGTGATTATTTTTAAGCAAAACCCTTGAGATAATGGGTCCTTGGAAATCACGAGAACATATCGTTTGGTAATACATTTGGCTGTGATGATACGCACTTTCGGGGCGCTAGAAATTCATCTGTAATCAAAACTCTTGAAGCAAAAATCATGATGAGCTCATCGGGATAACGAAATGTATATTTTAATCAAAAGTATCATTTGTACTTTAAGAAATTCAGTTGTAAGCAAAACCCATGAGGCAAAAATATTTTCTATCATGTCAAGTCTCTAATGTTCAAGTTTCATGGTCCTAGCACATCTGGAAGTACTTTAACTGGTGATCACCGGAATTCCTGACCCCCCTTCCTCCCCCCACAGTGCTCGAACCCGATCCAGTTCTGTCACTGATGAATCTAGGGCTTGTGCTTGTTCTTCCCACCAAGTTTCATTCCAATCGCTCCACTCTTAGCGTGTCACAAGATTTAAGGCTCCCCCTCTGACCCCCCCACCACAATAATCGGATCCGTTTTGGACTCCACATGGGACATCCGAGACACGAGGTCTTTCCTAATATCAAGTTTCATTAAGATCTGATCACCCGTTCCAAAGTTATACGTACCTCTAGATTACGGATTCCCCTTCCCTCCACTCCCTCCACGGTGGTCGGATCGGGGAAGTGACTATTTCCAAGTTAGTTCGGTCGGGTCCCTGGTACGCTTGCCAAGTTTCACTGTCCCAGCCCAGCTAGAAGTAACTTAAACTCCGTATCACCGGAATTCCGCCCCCCCCCCCCCCTCCAACTCCCACCAGAGTGCACGAATCCCGTCCGCTTCTGCCAATGATGTACCTAGGGCTTGTGCTTGTTCCTCTCACCAAGTTTCATCCCGATCCGGTCTCCCCGCGACCCCCCCCCCTCCCACATTCATCGGATTCAGTCCGGACTTGAAATGGAACATCTGAGACATGATGTCTCTCCAAATTTCAACTTTCATTAAGATCCGATAACCCGTTCGAAAGTTATGTTTGCCACTAAATTCCGGCTACCCTCCCTCCCCCCACGATGGTCGGATCGGGCAAGTGACTATTTCCAACTTAGTTTGGTCGGGTCCCTAATATGCTTGCCAAGTTTCATCGTCCTAGCATATCTGGAAGTACCCTAACTCGCAAACACCGGACTCATCGACCGACCGACCGACAGACCGACGAAAAAGTGATCGGTATATGGCACTTGGCCGGAATGCAAGTGCCATAAAAAAACAGCACAACACATCCGCTTCGACTGCCCATCAAACGCCATAGACAGTCAGAAACTCAGCCCTCCTGCCAAAACCAAAGACTCCACCAAACCTGCAACAGATGGCAGACCGACGCTAGGCCTGAAGATCGAGCCTTCGTCGTTGAGGTTGGACACCCCTTGGAGTCGTGAATGAACGAACCCCGCTCCACCTCCGACTTTGGATTTAACAAATTTAAGTCAACGTACCCGACTCATACTATCGACTTGGTGAAATTGTAGGCCATTCCCGACAGTCTACAGACATGAGCGGCGCTATCCAAACAGGTGATTAGCCGCATCAACCTGAGAGCGTGTTCCACCCTACTTACCGTAGTCACTACGCATGACTTCACGAATTCTGGCATTTTGCCATCAAGGCTGGAACGATTTTTCTATTTTTCATCAGAATATCATGTCACGGGCAAATCCGACCAATCACGTTACAGAGATGCATAGTTACCATGCTTCATAAGCTCTCGAACGTGGTAAGCAAATAGTTACTATTTCGAGAAGGTTGGAACTGTCAGCGCAGTAACTTTTTACGAGGTTGGAAAGAAAATAGTTAGGCTACTAATACCAAGAACAAATAAGAGCAAGAACTGCTGTCTCCCTCCCTATCTCTGTCACACAAACAAGCTGAGTCGAGTAAAACACGGCCGACTCCCAACGCAAACGAGCGGAGGTGGAGCTTACGCGGGACATCAGAAGTTGTCATCTGTACAAAGAAGGTGTATCGCAGTAAACCACTGAGGAAGAAAAATCGAATAGAGGCATACAAGTCCTACAATCTTACGATTCCCAAGGATGATCAGAAGAGGAGAAGAAAGAAATGTAGATTGGCAGTATCCTAACCCGAAGCCAAGGAAGGCAGGGTCAAGAAGCGCCCGGATTGGTATTCTCGAAAAGTTTTAACCACTTTACCCTGCATTGATCATTTTTAAGAAAGTGTGCTTTGACAATGAAAAAAATAATGCTCCGAGAGTCGAAATTCCTTCATGGACTGCAACTATGTGCTGTAAACTTTTTCGTGTATAGTAACAGACAGTACCTGTTGATCCAGTGGAAGAGTTCTCTCTTTCCTGGAACTAGGAAGCCCTATCCTTTCCCATTACCCTCCTGGGCAGGGATTCAAATGGCCCTGTCCTTTGGAACTAACAATGAATTGTGGCCAAAGTTCCCCATGCCTTGACACTGCGCCAGGAATTTCCTCGTCGATAATGCTAGCCGATTTTTCACAGTCTGCGGGGCCAAGATCCCTAGGTATCCCTAATTGAGACAAGTGAGCGTAAATGGGATATCCCGTAGGATCGCTTCCAATCCCTGGCATTTGAAACTCGGACAATTACAGGGATAAACAATGGAATGATTTGTTCTGTCTGATGACTGGCCGCGAAATGGGTGTTTGCAAAGAAAAAGCGTTCGGGGTCGTTATTTGATCCGAAAGAATCTCGGGGAGATGATTATGAAAATAGTTGTCAGGATCTCAGGCGAATTAATCTAGAGCCTGGGAAAAGATAGGAGCTCACGGTTCAGGCTCCTACATTCTCTACCATGTTGGTGTAGCGCTACGGAAATGTTTTCTGATGCTACACTGCCTGATTTTACGGAGGTAGTTTGCAGGAGCCGGGAATCCATTAGACTCTGGGTTGTACATAATTATTGCGGTAATAGTCGTATTGAGGGAGTGAGTACCCCATTTATGCAGTTATCGTTACACATCTGGGATAAGATCAATTCCGATCTTTTTGGTTTCCCGGGTGGGTAGGTGATTTTCGTTCTGTTGCTGTTGTTGTTTTTGTTTGTATTTTTGTATTAGGCTAGTCAATATGGAATTTCTTTTTCCGGATTAAAGAGTATGTATGTATGAGGTAGTGCTGCCTCAACCGATTCGCCTTGCCGCGCTTTTCGAATGGGGTGGTAATTCTCTTTATTCCAGTACATCGCTCCAAGCGGACTAGTTTCTAACAGTCCCCCATTTACTTACCATCAACACTTCTGACAGAGAGATAGTAAAATATAGATCTAAAAGGGAATGAGCAAATACTAATTAGCTTCTACTTCAAAGACAGTGCAAAACTTGCATATAAATAGTAAATAGACAAGTGATGATGATGACACATGGGGGGGGGGGGGGGGTAATTAATAGCTCCGACTCGAAACTTTTGTGTTCCGTATTTTAAGGAATAGATTAGGAAGCCTTACCATCCTTTTTTATTTAAATTTTTTTGCAAGTACGTGTCTTTATGCGCTGCTGGGTTTTTTTTTTTAGTTAGCCGTTAAGTTTGAATTTCTCGCCGGAAATCATCTTGAGCTTCCTGGTCGCGGACATGCTCTTGATGACTAAGAGCGTATTCCACCCTTCTACAAATAGTAACTATTAGTTACTATTTCCGTTCCAACCTCACCAAAAGCTACTACGCTGACCGTTCCAACCTTCTCAAAATAGTAACTAATAGAGCGTAGTAAGCGTAGTAACTACGGATCTCTGTAACGTGATTGGTCGGATTTTCCCGTGGCATGATATCCTGCTGGATAATAGAAAAATCGTTCCAGCCTTGACGGCAAAAAGCCAGAACTCGTGACATCATGCGTAGTAACTACAGTAAGTAGGATGGAACACGCTCTAACTCTCCTTGCCGATGCTAAATCGCCGAGTACCAAGCGGAAGCCAGAAGCGGCATCACCTCGGGCATCACAGTTGCTGCCGAAGATCGCGTGATTGTTTGACACAGGATTTGCGTTGTTGCATTTGAGTCGCTAGTGAGACGCTTTCTTGTTCTTCTTGAGGATCACTGGCGTATTTTGCACTTAGTCATATAGAGTATAGTCACCGCGTCCACACAAACGGTCGTGGGGTCACTCTTTTTCCCTCACGGCCGAGCCACAAACTCTTATGTGGATTGCGCCTTCAGGAGTGGCAGAATGTTGGACTACTGGAATCAAGTTTTCAAAGTGGGAATCTGATCGGCCTAACCAAAAATAAGAGTCAAATCCAACCGTTTTCTTAAATTTCTCAAAACTTTTCATTCCCACTTGCCAACCAACCTTGATGCCTTATTTTCTGTCTTTAAATTGCTGCACGCAATTTAAATTCCCCGTAAGGAAAACTGCTGATCAGCTCCTATTCAAAGTTTTTTTTAAGCTTGGATTTGTGCACACTGAATAGAGGCACAAGCACATAGGGGTACCACAAGTCAGAAAAGAAAAAATTCATCCGCCGAAAATATTAATACCGGAGCAACGAAGTAACGCATTTTCATCGGGTCTTCAACCACTTTAAATGAACAAATGATTGGTAACTAGGCTGTCGTATCTCAACTCTATCCGGTCAAACCAGAAGTTTCGCAGTATCTCTTTGCGTTAGCTAACATCGCCATTAAACTTTCCCTCTGATTGATTAGTACAGTCTGTACCTCCCACTATCGAACGCGAGGCGGAGGTTAGTCGTGAAAAGACTGTCCAAAAGACGACTGGTAATCCATTTCCTCTCTTGCTTTATCACGAACTGACTTTTCCACCTTTAGTCCGAGCAGGACCTCTCTTTTATGTCAACCGTATCTTCAGGATTGGATACATATTAATTAGGGACTCATCAGCGCTATGTTATTTATGTACACTCCCATGAATGATCCGTCAGCGGTTCGTCAAGTAAACTAATTATCATCGTTGTGGTCCATCTTGGCTAGCCGACCTGGGGCTTGACTGGATAGGTGAAGTCCAGCTTCGCTAGGATGTGTGAACCAGCTTGAGTAGGGATTTCTGGATTGACTGCGGCTGAACTATAGTATTCCCTGAGACTTTTCCTTGTTTCATATGTCTGGTTTCCTGACTGGTCCCGGGCTAGTGAGCACCTACGGTGTTAGAATATCTTGACCCCCCCCCCCCCCCGCCCCAGGAACCTTAGCGTCATTAAATCTCGCCTACCACTCCTTCATCCTTGCAGTTCATATCAGTTTAGTCCAGTTCGATTTTATTAAGTTCAAAATAAATGAACAAAATAAGTTTCCACCCGTACAAAGCTCCATGGCCCGTTACATTGGGACTAATACCAAAATAATCAGCAAATGAACGAGTCTCTTTACTATTACTATTTTATGCTTGCCCTGTGTGGGGCCCTTCAGTACTACACACTACTCTCCTGATGCATGACCTAGAGTCAGTTCAGAAAAGGACAGTCAGGATTATCCTGGGTTGTAGAGATATCCCTTACCAAGAAGCACTCAATAAACTTAACATCCAGTTCCTAGAACAAAGATCGTACAACGAGCTCATCATGAGGTTTGGGAAAGCATTGCTTTCAAACCCAAGCCATCGAGACATCCTACCCGCAGACGCCCCACCAAACAGCAGAACCAGACAGAAACTCAAACTGAACCCTATACGTGCGCGGACAAACCGTTATTCTAATTCGTTTGTGCCCTTATTTACGTCTATGTTTAACAGTGCCGAACTTTTTTTGTATGTAATGTTTTGCAACTGTAAATTAGCCAAGAGCTACGGTACGAAAGTTGTGTAATAAACCTCTCTCTCTCTCTCTCTCTTACAATGAACTAACAATTTGTTTCATTTTTACTTACCGCTCCATCCAAAAGTTCACCTCCAGGTCCACACCGATCTCCCACAATCGCTAATTTTCAAAAAATAAAATAAATAACTAAAAACAAATACTCAAGCCTAGTGAAGCTCGTCTTACAACAACGTAACCCATCTCCAGTTCCAGCAAACTTCCACTCACTCAGCACGATCACCATTTCCTCCTATCCCATGCCGAACATATTCTTGTCTATTATGCTAACTTTATGGTAACAGACACTGACATTCGAAAAAGACCCCTTTCTAACATTTCTGTATTCTACTCCTCTGGGATGTTTCCTGGAGACATGACAGTTTTACCGAGTGTGTGGGGGGTCTGCATTAAGGGGCCCCTGAGAAAGGAATCCTGATGAATTAACAGGTTGTTGGTATGTATGACTTGTTTGTACGAGTGTCAGAGACGGGAAGACGGATAATGTCTGCAACTACCGAAAAGAAGTTCTGTTGGAAAACTTAGTTCCAGCTCTGCTGTAATAGTCTGCCATTCTTTCGCAAGAAGAATGTTCTTGAGGAAAAGAAAGTTTAGAATGTCTAAAGAAGTACATTAAATATGTGTTTGCTTTAATTAAGTATACGTTATATTTAAAGAGAAAATTTAAAGAACGAAATGGCTAGAAAATTTTGAACTTCGTAAATTAGTTATATTTGTTGGAAGAAAATTTTGTATATTATAATCGGAGCCTTTCAGTTTTGCTTAGAGAAAATAGGTGACGTTAAGACCGTGTTCCATCCTACTTACTGTAGTTACTACGCATGTCGTCACGACATCTGGCTTTTTGCCGTCGAGGCTGGAACGATTTTTCTATTTTCCAGCAGAATATCATGCCACGGGTGAATCCGACCAATCATGTTACAGAAATCCGTACTAGCTTACTACGCTCCCCAGCGTGGTTGGAACGGAAATAGTAACTAATAGTTACTATTTGCAGAAGGGTGGAACACGCTCTAAGTGACAACGAAAGTATTAACATCACCAAGAGTAGGAGTCGTAGCGGCAAAATTAAGAAATAGGAAAATAATGCTAGTCGAAATAGGCTACTCGAGGTTAAAACAGGAAAGAATATAGAAGTGCTCTATTGGGATTTTACGGATTGTCGAATGAGGTGTATAATAAGACTTATGAATGTAAAATTAGAACAAATTATTGTGCCTTTTTTTTTTTAAATCCTTGGTGAGAGTGCACCTGAAGAATGATGGATCTGAGGTTGGGCCCCCTGTTCTCCAGTGAGAGTAACAGTGGAAAGAAAAGGAGGTCAGAAGTCAGAGGAACATGCTGATACTGGTTTAAGTTTGTTATAAATAACGGCAAAAGCTGAAACATTGCTTACCGTGACTGTGTTTGGTCTTATTTTAAGCGTGTTCCACCCTTCTAACAATAGTAACTACTAGCTTGATATTAGTTACTATATTCGTTCCGACCTCGTTAAAAGTTACTTTGACGACCAGGGGCGTCACTAGCCTTTTACCTTGGGGGGGGGGGGGGGGGGCGTCCGGTTTGTGCCGACGGACTAAAAAATGTGCCGACAAAATACGCCGTTGCCGCGTACGGCGTACATTTCTCGCCAGCACAGAATATAACCGGGCTAAAACTAACTGTAATGCATCAGTTGAGATTATTTCTCTGATGTATTTTGCATTTTAACTTCACATATTTGGCTTTTTATTTTAGCTTTCGCTAAAAAGAGAATCTTCCAACGACTGTATCAAGAACAAGTAAACTAAGCGCCGCAGGCTAAATTTTTTAAATCTGCCTTTTTTCCGGAATAATTTAATACCTACCATGCAAGTTCTAGCTTTTACGTGTTCAGACCTCCACGAATTTCAATCTTAAAACGGCAACTAAACGAAACACCGTTCTTCCAAATAAAGAATACTACAAATGCGTCGCAGGCAAAATTTGCTTGTAAACTAACTGTCATGCATCAGTTGAGATTATTCCTTTGGTATATTAAAGTTCATGTATTCGGCTTTTCATTTTCGCTTTCACTAAAAAGCAAGGCTTCCGAAGACTTTACTAAGACAAGTTAAACCAAGCGCGGCAGGCGAAATTTTTGAATCTGCCCTTTTTCCGGAAAAATGTAGCTATAGTACCGTACAATTTCCGTCTTTCAACGTGTTTCATACCCCATGAATTTCTTTCCTAAAACGGAAACTCAATGATCACCGCTCTTCCAAATAGAGAATACTACAAAATGCGCCGCGGGCCAAATTTTGGGTAAAACTAACTGTACTGCATCAGCTGAGATTGTTCCTTAAGTGTAAATTCATATATTTAAATTCACATATTCGGATTTTCGTTTCAACTTTCGCTAAAAAGCGAAGCTTCCAACGACTGTACCCAGAACAAGTTGAACTAAGCAACGCAACATTTTTTTAAGTCTTTCAGAATTTGATTTCTTACGTATAAAAAGGCCTGGTGTGCCGATAAGAATGCCGACGCCCGACAAAAGCATTCAGAATTCGATTTCTTTGTATTTTGCCCGACAAGACAGTAAAGAACTTTAAATTTTACGTTGTGCGATGTACCGACGATTTTTATCTTCGCATGCGCCAGATAAAAATTTACAGAATTTGAAATTTTTGTTGGTGTAAAAAGAAAACGTGCCGACGAGAATACCGACGCCCGACAAAACCATGTGCCGAGGAGAATACCGAGGCACGACAAAAGCATACGAAATTCTCAGTGCTTTGCCAGACAAATGTTTGCAGGATTTCATTTCTTGCGTCTAAAAAGAACCCGGTGTGCCAACGAGTCAACCGACGCCCGACAAAAACATAAAGAATTTAGTTCTTCTGGATTTCTCATGTATAAAAAGAACCCGATGTGCCGACGAGACCACCGAGGCATGACGAAAGCCTGCAGAATTTGGTTTCTTCAGCGTTTTGCCCGACAAATGTTCGCAGGATTTCATTTCTTGCGTATAAAAAGAACCCGATGTGCCGACGAGTCGACCGGCGCCTGACAAAAGCATACAAAATTTGATTTCTTCTGTGAACTTCAGTGAACTTCAGGTGAACTTTCGCAGGGCTTCACCCGACGAAAGTACTTTCTCAAGACCTTTGGGGGGGGGGGGGGGGGCGCTCTGCTTCCCCCCCATAGTGACGCCCCTGATGACGACCGTTCCAACCTTCTAGAAATAGTAACTATTTGCTTACCATGCTCGGGAGCGTAGTAAGCGTGGTAACTACGCATCTCTACAACGTGATTGGTCGTTTTCGCCCATGGCATGATATTCTACTGGAAATTAGAAAAATCGTTCCAGCCTCAACGGCAGAAAGCTTCAAATCGTGGCGTCATGCGTAGTAACTACGGTAAGTACGGTGGAACACGCTCTTTGTATCCGTCTCCCGGACACTACCTTTCTTCTTTACGACTATTCCTACGCTATAGGCAGTTTGACTGACGGATCGATGCTCTAAATTAAATTAAATTTTATTTAGAAATAAGAAAAAGTTCTATCATTTACGGGACGTTAAATGATACATAATGTAGTACGATGCACTTAATTAGCAAGAAATAAAATCAGTACCGAGTTTCATAAAAAAAAGGAAAGATCGGTGATAACAGGGTGTTTAAAGAAGAAAGACAAATCCGTTCTGAAACTGATCTTCTGAAGCTGAAAAAAAAAAACAAATAAAAGAATATATGATCAAAGTGATTTGATTACATATCTGCAAACAAAGTCACTGACCTTGACCCAAATTTCACCATAAAGGTTACAAGGATTTATAATCTCACATGAAAACTTTGTTTCAACAGTTCATTACAACAGTATCAACATCAAAATATCTCACTTATAACATCTCATGTTAGAAAACTAATGCCAAGCAAGGCAGGATACTGTTGACGACTATCTCTCCTTGCCGATGCAAAATCTCCGGGCCTCTCCGGGTATCTACAGGAAGAAAGGCAGAAGTGGTGTCACAGCTGCTCCCAAAGATCGTGGTGATTGATTGGCACAGGATTTGAATCATTGAGTTTGAGTCCTACGGACACGCTTACTCCTTCTTCCTGAGGATCGTTGTCGTGTTTTAGACTTAGCCATATAGAGCGTGTTCCACCCTACTTACCATAGTTACTACGCATGACGTCACGAATTCTGGCTTTTCGCCGTCAAGGGTGGAACAGTTTTTCTATTTTCCAGCAGAATATCATGCCAGGGGTGAATCCGACCAATCACGTTACAGAGATCCGTAGTTACTACGCTCCCGAGCGTGGTAAGGGAATAGTTACTATTAGTACTATTTAGAGAAGGTTTTGAACGGTCAATGTAGTAACTTTTGGTGATGTTGGAACGGAAATAGTAACTAATAGTTACTATTTGTAGAAGGGTGGAACACGGTCATAGAGTATTCTGATTATTCTGAAGGTTCGAGGGATTTTTGAAAGCACTCGCCGGAGTTCTGTCGAAAGCAAACTAAGCAAAGGCGCCAATTTTGAATGAGCGCAAAGGTGAAAAAGTTATTGACCAAGGCAAGGACGACTTTAACCCTTGGATTAACCCTTGGATTAGTTGTTGACTAAACCTCAGCGGTTCAGCCTATTATCCGCGGCCCATGACGTCACACGAGAAGTCTATATTTTCCTTTCATTGAATAGGTTTTAGTGCTTCCAGTTCTACCTATTTTGCCAGTAAAGTGCTTATTTTCAGCTTTTTGTACTTCCCAAATTTTGAATCTACTTACCGAAAGTAGGGGTCTGTTTATGTGAACAGTGCATTTTTGGGCTAAATGGTAGAATGAAGATCCAAAATACCTATTCAGGTGTTTTCATATGCCCTTATTTACCTAGGCTATTTTGGCTAACTGGTAGTTAGCTTTAGACACAGCAAGTGCAAGAAAATGGCAAAGTGCAGTGTCAACAAACATTCACATAAGCATACTTTTATTAATTGTTTTCCAGACTTCTGATTAGTTTCTCCAGTCTTTGTACAGACAGTTGTATGTTACAAAATCTCTGTGTTTTAGCAAAAATTGCCTACTTCGAAATTTTCATCTGCGGTGCATAGCTTCAACATTTTTGATTTGTGCAGTTGATATTTTTGCAGAAAAGTGGGTTGATTTGAATATAAATTGGCTCTGAAGGCATTTGGAGAAGATGGCCAAGTGAAGCACTTGTTACAGACCAATGGACAGATTTCTGATTTCATCGGTACCCCATAATTTTATTTGGGGTACCACACAAAAAATCTGATCCTACATTTAAAAAAAAAATTGAACTGCAGCGCATTTAGCTGTATCCTCTGATTTGTGGAAGTGCCGTTATTTGGGTGTTTTTTTTGCCGGTTTTTGCCTGCAGCGCTCACTTTAATATGCTTTGGGCTAGAATACAGTACCTAGAAGCTGCTGTTGGGGTTGTGCTATCTGCGATGTTAATGTTTATGAAAGCTCTTGGGATTTTGGGGCTTGACCACGTTAAAAGTCAGGATTTGTATGGAAAATCAGTTGTAGCCTACAGTCAGAGTTTTGCAGAAAAAGAAAATACTAATTTAGAAATTTTGCCAGTGGTGCTCAGTTTAATTTTGTCTTCGGTATGGTAGTTAGAAGCTGTTGTGGAATTGTACGCTGCAGCAGGTTTCTTTATTATGTTACTATTTTGTACTTGAAAAAATATTTAATAATTTGAAATAGTGTAGCCTAAAGCACGAGTAGTCAGTAACAATTTCTGACAGATTCGATACAAATTTAATCCACAACCCCATGACACTCATGAATGAATCTATTAATTTTTCTACTACATTTCTGACCAGCTTCTGCTTACTAAATACTCATTTTTAAGATCACCCTACTTATTTTATGACTGCCTAGTGTGGTAGCACTGATAGGGTTCCAAAGTGCTTCAAAACTGTTAGAAGAACACCCTCTCATCTTTTGGTAATTGGATTTAGTGCTGATTTTCCGCTTGGTTATGCAGTTATTCTTGCAAAGACTCTAATTTGGCAAGCTGAACTGTGAGTTAAAAATACCAAAATCTGAAAACATTTAGTTTGAACTTCCGAGTTGCTAGCAGGTGGTTCAAATTCAAATTCAAGTATTTCATTGACCTCCAAGCGGAGAGTAAAAAAAAAAAAATGTTCCATGTTCGCTATTCACAAATAATGGATTTTCATATAGTGGAGTTTCCCTGTCGGATTTATGGTACCTATATGCGCTCATACCTCCGCTGTATGCTTGATGAAAACGATTTATGAAACATAAGTGCCCACGCAGTTAGCTACTTTCCACGAGCTAATGACTGGCCAACAAATTTTTCGCGTCGCGGTAGAAATTTTTCGTTATGAGGAAGGGCGCTGAAAGTCATTCTAGGTCAAATAGTGAGAGATAAAAAAATCGCTTAACACAGTCCAAGTGATGCAGTATATTCAGTTAAATAATACAAAAACAAGTTGGCTTATCAGTTAAACTTTAAAGATGAACAAGCTTACGCGGAGCATCGCAAAAACTTTTTTTTCCTGCTGTTGCGTGAGACTCACGCTGATCTGTCAATTATTGTTTTCGTCACAATACAGGGAGTGCTTTTTGTTTTTTCTCCCTGTATCACTGTATCGTATCATCATTGTTATCGTTTTGGCCCCAACTTTTACTGGGGTAATAAATATAAAAGTATATAGTGACTTCCGAAGTAACATAGCTCTACTTTACTAAGTAAAATTAAGTAAGTGAGTATGTTTATAAACCACAAAATGTTTTACAACAAAAGATAGTGGAGTAGAAAGATGGACTGACAGATTTATTGCCTAGGAATACGTACAAAATGCATGATCCATGTACAATCAATCAGAAAAATTTTAACCAACTAGTATTCTGACGGAAATCAACGTGAAAGTCAACATCCGTTATTACATACCAGGAGTCCCAGAGGATCTGTGGATCTTGGAATTGCTTAGTGAACTATGAGACAGTTTTCTGCATTTTTATTTATTGCGGAGCCTATCCATCGACTTGGTTTCCACTAAATATCATTCTTGTGCAGTCCAGCTTAGCGTGCACGATATTCCTCGTTTCCCGCTGAAATTGCGTGGAAACCGAGATTTGACCGGGAGTCTTCCTGTCCTCAGTCTAAGATTGATGGCCCATATTAGTCAACGACTGTAGACGCTTGCATGCACAGCTCATGTCTTGTTTTTCATGCACATGATGGAATAGGTGGACGCTATTCTTAGCGTGTTCCTTATTGGTTCGGCTCATGTAGCTTACTGCCTATGTATAGATAGATAGATCAGTATATTTGAAAAGCCCAATATCCATATACACAAAAAAGAACAACCAAAAATAACTGAAAAGACACGTCGTTCCTTATTGGTTCGGCTCATGTAGCTTACTGCCTATGTATAGATGGATAGATCAGTGTATTTGAAAAGCCCAATATCCATATACACAAAAAAGAACAACAGAAAATAACTGAAAGGACACATCGTACTTATGATACTAATCCGTTCTACTTCAGTAGTATTTTCCATCCATTCTTGTTTCCAAGACTCTAAACTTCATAAGTGTATCCTATCTCATATATTGGAATTACACTATTAGATAGATAGAGAGATGTTTAATGTATAAACCAACAAGGGCCATCGCACCAAAAAAAAAATAAAAAAATATACAAAACATGAACACTATGCCAATATTTAAACTACAGGGATATACAATTTTCCTTGTGTGCTAACCCTATCCAAAGGAACCTTCCAAACAGCCAAATAGCTTGGAAAATTTTCTCTTTCATACTCTCAGTTATCCACTCACTCCCATACGCTCTCACCCCAAACAACTCTTGTCTCAACCCATTCAATTCCTCACACTCTCCCACAAAATACTCATACTCTATTTCTCGCATCCACACATAGGGCAAGACTAAGGACCAGTTTTAACTCTAAGGTTACCCAAATATTTGTTTTTACCCCGCTTGCCGCGTTGGTTGTCTTTACGTGACGTATCAGGCTCCCGACCATTGTCTCCCATAAGCTTATTGGTCCGAGGGCCGCTTCTGTAAATTTTGCCAAGATTGTCATCGAAGGCAAGGGAGGTGGAAAGTGGCTAAAAACAGCCGAAACCATGTGTGACTTTCTGTAACCATAACTGAGTTATAAAGTGGTCAACTATTTCAGAACATCTGAGCAGAAACACGATGTAATGCGATATGTACTATAAGCGTTAAAGGACGACTGAACAGTGAAACCATACTTGAACATACCATGGAGAATTCATTTACAGACATGCCACGGAGAGCATTCTTCTCCTGAGCGTGATGTTTTCAGAATAGGGAAGTTCGTTTCTGGAGGTTTGCACATGCAGACTCCAAGCAAGACTCCAAACATGTGAAACGTCCATCATAACAACATTCTTGGGAATGACTTCAATTAGTTGAGAGTTGGTAGCCTGTTTGTCAATGTATTTCAGTCAATCAATCAATCAATTTTATTTGAATCCTAATAGCATTAGTCCGACACGGGCGGGAATTGGAAAAATAAACACTCAATAACAATACAAATAAAACACAAACTTAACAAACAATAAATAAGAAACGAATGTATCATAAACAGTTAAAATGTTTAGTGAAATACGTTACGGAACGAACGAATTTAGGTATCATTCTGAAGATTTCGTATATTTAAACAATGATGTTTCTTTGTTTGTTCCGTATTTGTGTGTTCGCTCCCATAGGCCGCATGTTTGCAAGCGCATGTTTGCCGAATTGTCTTGTTTCTGCAGAAACAGTCGGTAAAAATTACCAGCCAGTCGGTAAATGCCTCCCCCCCCCCGAAAAAAACAACAAAAAACATTTTGGCTGGTAACGCCCTTGTCGAAAGCAACCATCATCACCAACCCGAGCTACTTATTGGGATTCTAAATTGTTATTGCTTGCAAGCGAAATTTAAGGTAAGAGTGAATTCTTCTTCAGTGTTTCTAATAAAAAGTTTTAATTTTCGGAATTGATTACTTCATTCTCACTCGAGCTCAGTGATTTGAAAACAATGAGTTAACAAAGTTAAGAACCAGGAACGCCATGTTCAAAACAGCTTCCAACAAGTTGCGTCGATGTTCAGGTTTTGCTTTTCCCATTTCGTCATTAGATTTTAGCCTTTTGGAAATTCCCAGTTTATTTTTTTTTTTTTTTTTTTTTTTTTTTTTTTTTTAATGCCGCGTAGCATCTTTTCCGTTCTTCCTGTCCAATATGATTTGGCCAGGTGACTACGCTTCCACTTCCCTCGGTGACGCCAACGGTCCTAACATCTGATATTTAATTTTTTGTTTTTTTCAATGACCGACCTATATATTTAGCGTCACCTACACTTTCCTCTATCTCTACATTTAATTATCTTTTTTTTTAATATTCTTTCTTATTCCCTCTTTTAACCCTTATTTCTCATTTTACCATTTCAACACATATTTAAAACCTTTTCTTTGTTTTCCTTCCTTAATATCTCCTTTCCTTAAAATTTTCATTCTTTGAAAACTTAATATTTACAAAAATACTTAATATTTACAAAAATACTTTCCCTCGTTATTTTTTTTGCAACCAAACCAAAAAAGGGGTTTTGTCCTGGAGACAAAAACAACACAAAAAAAATTCGACCTCTTCGCACTCCCTGCGTCAAAGGATGCCCTTCCGTTATAGGGAATCCCTTTTGCAGTGGCATTTCTTACGATCTTTTTCGTTCCCAATTTATGATGGTCGCTTTCTTTACTAAGAACTTCTACGTTTTCTTGGACAAAATAGGGGTGATTATTGTAAACACTACATTCACTTTTTTAAGTTCTAACACTTAGCCAAAATTATTTCCAAGTGATGCAAAAATCATTAATCCTTGGTGACAATTGCTAATGATTCCGCCAGTGTCTGCCTGCTCATGAATTACTCAGTGAGTCAGATACTTTTCTGCCTTGAAAAATGGCTGATTAAACAGCCAAATGACAGAAGAATCTTAAACAAATTATTAAAATAAACAAATAATTACAAAGTTGATGTATATTTTATTCGTATATTAGTTAAAAGTTTTCCTTTTGTCCGATCTTCTTGTGAAGATCTATTTTGAGCTGTCCATGTGGGTGCTTCTGGATCGCAACACTAGATGATCCCACGGTCGGACGGAGTCCTGGTTTGACCTAACGACTTGGACGGGTGTGAGACAGTGAAAATGCTAGAAAACCTCCAGTGGAAACACTAGAAAACTCCAATCCGACTACTTTTAAAACCACTTATATTAAACCATTTTCTGTTAATATTAAGTATGATAGAAATGGAATAGACAAATAATTAAAGTATGTGAGAATGTTTGATGGAAAATAAAAATTTTGTAAGTTGTTTTTTAGAATTGGAAAGTATAAAAAAAAGCAAATTTAATGAAAGTGTAGGGTAGAGTAAACTGTTAGGTAATTTTGTTTTAACGTCACTGAGTTGGAGGTGGAGACGTAGCCACTTGCTTTAGTTGGATCTAAAGCAAGATCAAACTGAAAAAAAAGCTACGTGGGAAAAAATAAATATCTTCATATCGTGACACCAGCAAACTTTTCCTTCCACTCAGGTGAGGTAATGAATGAATAAATGAACCGCAACACTGAAAAAAAGACCAAGGGTTTCGACGGGATCCCAAAAATTTAATATTTGATACAGACAATTGGGTCGCCAGATCCAGTCTTCGCCGGACTCATTGAACATTTTTACTATTAAAATTTAGAAACAGATTAAGGCCAAATTGCTGATGAAGAATCGTAGCCGACGTATATCCGTTGTAAACATTGTTTGAAAATATAGTTAATCATCTAAGAAAACCAAAAAATAAACACTCACTAACAGTACAAATAAAACACAAACTAACAAACAATAAATAAGATACGAACATAAATCATGGACAGTTAAAATGTTTAGGGAAATAAGGAACCAATGAATTTAGGTATCATTCTGAAGATTGTGAGTATTTAAACAATGATGTTTCTTTTTATGTTTGTTCTAACTAGAAGTATTATTGAATGAGGTCTGTATTTGTGTGTTCGCTCCCATAGGCCGCATGTTTTTTTGGTATCCCAAAACGTAAGTGGAGGGATACTTATGGCATCGCAAAAGTTGTCCGTCCGTCCGTTCGTCCGTCTGTAAGCACGATAACTCTCGAAGAGAATGAGCTATTTTGATGAAGCTTGGTGTGAGGATTGTTTGGGTCAAGGGTAAGGTCAAGTTCGTAGATGGGCTCTGTAGCCCTACATTTAGGGGTGGGGGAGAGGGTTCAAAGGTTCAAATTCAGGGACAAACAAAATATTTTTAACCAGCTAATGTGGAAACCGTTTTCTCGCTGGACAAATGGTTCGTCCGGAATCCGGCAAAAACCGGAAAGTTGGTTAAAAGTAAAAGTTTCATTAGAAGCTGATTAAACGTTGGATTTAAGGGTACGAAGTCCTGCTGAACATGATGATGAAAACCATTTCGTTACCGGACAACTAGTTCGCCTGGAATCCGGCCAAAACCAGAAAATATGTTGAAAGCAAAAGTTTTATCTGAAGTCGATTAGATGACACATTTAGGGGTAAGAAAAGACGCTGTGTCTGTTTATGACAATCTTTTTTTTACCCGGACATATAATTAGTTCGGAATCCGGTTGTAACTGGATTTTTTTTTAAGTCAAAGTTTTATTTAAAGTTGATTAGATGTTCTTTATAGGGATAAGGAGATACGCTGGATTTGTTTCTGAATTTTCTTTTTTTGCTGGACTAGTAGTTCGCTCGCAATTCGGGCGAAACCGGAAATTTGGCAAAAGTAAAGCAGGAAGTTTCGGTCAGTATAGTCAAACTAGATATGGCTTATAGAGGTATCTGAACTTGGTTTTCTCTGATGATTAGCCTGGCAAGACAAGACCCGACTGTCTGTATCAAATATTAGATGTTTGGGATCCCATCGACACCTTTCGTCTTCTTTATGTGGACATGCAATTTTTTCCTGGAATTAGATTATTTTCTTTTGTTAATAAATAATCTGAATCTGAAATTTGAACTTTTTCTTTTCGGTGCTAGCCGAGATTATCCAGGGTTGCCGGACCAGGAATTTGGTTTTCTCGGGGAAAGTCAGTTGAGAGTGTTAAGACGCTATTCTTCTCCTCTGTTTTCCGGCTTTCACTGTGATCTCTCAGAATTTAACAAGGGTGCGTATTTGTTTTAAATTTTCCGCGAGCAAATTTGGTCTCAAAGTCTAAAGTCCTCTGCCTCACTGTCTAAATCATTAGCTGCGTTCCTGTGACTTCGTAGAAGTTGCCCGTCTGTCACTCTGTCCGTCTGTCAGTCCGTCCGTCCGTCTGTCAGTCCGTCCGTCCGTCTGTCAGTCCGTCCGTTCGTCTTTCAGTCCGTCCGTCTGTCAGTCCGTCCGTCTGTCAGTTCGTCCGTCCGTCTGACAGACCCTGAATACGGCAAAAACGGAAAATTTGTTAAAAGTTGAAGTTTAATCTGAAGTTGATTAGGGGTTTGGGGTAAGGAGTCCGAATGTCGAATTATTTTTTGTTGCCGGTCAATTAGTTCAATTAGTTAAAGTGAAACTTTTAAGAAGACCTGCCGAATACTTATATGACAATCAGCTCCTCACCGGACTTATGGCCGAAATCGAAAAATTTGTTAAAATTAAAAGTTTTGTCTGAAGTAAATTAGAGGTTCGATATAGCGGTAAAGAGACATGTTTAATTTGTTTTTCAGCTTTACTTTTTGACCGACAAATAGTTTGTCCGGAATCCGGACGAAACCGGAAATTTGGCAGAAGATACGACGAAGGCCATAGGGTAAACAAACATGCTGAATCCATATCTGAACTTGGTCTTCTCAGATGATTACCGTTGGTAATCTCCCCTCGCAGTATTTACTCTTCAACTTACAGTATTGTAAAATATTTAAATATTTCAAAACAGGGAAATAATTTACAAAACTGTTTTTTCTGATGGAAAATTTCTCGCAGACAACCATCGACAGCGTCGAAGGTAGCAAAACATGGCAAGTGAGAAAATCAGCGTGGTTTATTTAGAGGGGTTAGAATGTACCGTACGAAATTGGAGTCTCCAGGTTTAGAAATATATGGAGGGATTATGGAAGTAGGTTGCATTAGCATGAGAGGTAAGACAGGCCCTTTAAGAAGTCTGTCGAAGACCAGGTATCTGCAAGACCCAGTTGTCTTGTGATCCCATCGAAACCTTTGGTCTTGTTTCTGACTGGTGTTTGGTTCTTGTCATATTGAGCTTTTTTGGTCTCACCCGGGGGCGTCACTAGGACCTGTCTGCCGAGCAGGTTCTGGTTAGTCCCCACCGGCAAGCACTAACCGGACACTGGTTGCTCCGAAAACTGGTTATAAGACCGGGAAGCAGTCACCGATGAATGCAATAACGTGTTATACCAGGGACCCATAAATTTCCTGTAATGACTCGCCGTTTAGGGCAATAAGAAATTTCTGATGCGCTCTTGACCGAGCGTCAGATAGTTCGAGAAATACCCACGAGGATACAATACCCGACTATCCAGATAGACAAACAATGTTTACAACGGATACGTCAGCTATGATTCTTCATCAGCGATATTTCGGCCCTTCTTGGCAAGGGTCCTCGTCAGTCTGTCAATCCTCTGGTTCAACTTCGGGGAAGGAAACAAACCTGTAATCAAAGGACCCTTGCCAAGAAGGTCCGAAATATAGCTGACGAAGAATAGTAGCTGACGTATCCGTTGTAAACATTGTTTGAATAAATGTTTCAAAGTTAGCTTGGGCTCAAAGAATTTTTTTTTTTTTTTCAGATAGACAAAAAGTTCGTAGCTGTTGTGCTGAACTAGGAATATTTCTTGCTAATGAAAGAGTATCCTGGATCTTTTGTCCTAGCTCAGGTACCTGTTGGCATGCTAAGTCCTGACTTGTGCCAACAAATTGTGTCTATCTGAGCAAGAACGTCGATTCAACCCAAGCGGAATTTTTGGAAACTAGGTGAGACTCGGGCAACATAGCACCATAGAAGCATAGGAAATGACAAGCCCCCTGAATGGCGAGTCATTATAGGAAATTTAAGGGTCCCTGGTTATACTAAGCACCTGTGAGCAGTCAGCGGACAACGATCGCAGCTATTTTGTTATGCCCCTTGATGATGAGCCATCCAGAGCCTCGTTTTTGTTGCATGCTGCAGGTCCACTTCTCGGCCGATTCCGGAATGATTCTTTCTACATCCGTTTTTGCACTGCACTGCTTCCGAGGAAGACGGCAGCGCTTCTCGAGAACTTGCTCACCAACCAAGTCCGTGCTTCCCTGCAAAATGCTGCAGCGCTGCCGCTTAAACCAAGAAAAAAATGAATTCAAAAACTCATATTATGGAAAACCAAAGAAGTGCTGCAGCAGCGATGCGGCAGCGCTATTGCAACAAGAACGCTCAGATGATCGTCCAGAAATATCCGTTCTCGTCGGGTACGATCCAACCTCTCTAGAGGTCAATTGCCATCACTACTCTGGTTCTTATTCTACCTTTTTTGAACTTGCGTTTGGTTCGATTTCCGGCATCCGCTCCCGTTATCACTGTTTACTCACACTCCATAAGCTGAATTTGATTAAAGTAGTTGAATATTTTTCACTTTACCAATTTCCGTCTGCCATCCGCGGATCGCGTGGGTCAGATTCGCTTCCAACTTTTACCAAAATCATTGCCCCCCATCCGCTCCACGTTAATAGAGTCACAAATCAGCTGTGACTTTTAGGTCCTTGACTTCTTAATGGGTACTGTGGAGTGGGAAGTATTTCAGTCGGACTGTACCTTAGGAACGGAAAGCACAAGGCTAGCTGATAAACTGAAGGTAAAATTGTGGGTCTGTAGAAATGAAGTGAAGGTGAAGGTTTCCAGTCCTTGTCCAGCCACTTCTTGAAGGATTCAGATATTTCCCTTGTGACGGTGTCTCTGAAGAAAGCATTCCACAAAGGGAATAGCCTACTCTATTCAAGAACTGCTCCTTAAAGGACACCTCACACTACATAATGTTTCTGCTAAATGTTCTGAGATAAATTACTACTCTAAAATTTAGCTATGCTTACATAAGACTTCACAAGGCTTCGGTTGCTTTTAGCCTGTTTCCATCCCCTTGGCTTCGATGACCAAATTTGGCATGGACGGTCTTCGGACCAGTAAGATTCCCGGATTTTTTTTTTTTATTGGGAGCCTGATTTGTCATGTAAAGAGAACGAATGTGGTAAGTGTGATAGTCAGTGGTATGCTTATAGAGGAGACAGGATCCACTTATGAAGTATCCTATCTGTCGGGAGCGATAATTAACTGAAATAGTTCTAAAAGAATCTATTAATATTATAAGTACGATATAGTATATATTATAAAAACGTACTCTCGCGGTTCCCAGCGGACTCCACTTGAGGAGTCCCCGCGTTTTTGTTTGGCCCGGGGACTCACTCCCCGTATTCTCGCGAGTCCCCACGGACGGGGAATGCTCTGATTATCATCACCATCATCAAAAAGGACTCCCTTTCAGATTCGGAGGGGAATCAACTTTTGCTGGTGGTGGTGCAATGTAAAATTAATTAAAAATAATCAGAATAAACAAAACGAAAAATAAAGTGGCTCCAGACTAATTTCGTCAACTGGATATCTATTTTTCGAACAAAATCCATGCTGGAAGCATTCCCCGTGTTCTCGCTGTTTCTCGCCGCGGAGTCCGCGTGGAGTGACTCCCTCTATTCTCGCCGTTCCCTTTGATTCCCCGAGGAGATCTCGGGTAAGGAGACCTCGGGGAACGGCGAGAATAAGCCTTAAGTAAATATATAGGTCGGTTATTGATTTTTTTTTTGTTTACAAAATTTAAATATTAGATGTTAGGACCGTTGGTGTCACCGAGGGAAAGTGGGAGCGTAGTCACCTCGCCAAATTGTATTGGACAGGAAGAACGGAAAAGATACTACGCGGCAAAAACAAATAAGTACAATGTGTCCTTTAACCGGAGTTCGAGAAAATCTGTTGTTTTGGCTTCAATCTGGTACCTTTGTCGTCTTTTCTCTTCAGATTCAATTCAGACAGAAGGGAAGGCCTTTGTCGAAATTTGAACTTCGGTTTGAGATCCCGTAACTTTAAAATATACATTGCTAGAACACTATTTTCTGTTAGCAAAAGAATGTCTTTGTTATTCTTAGCTCTGTGAACGATCCTTCCAAATTCCCGTGAAATGTGCTTTAGTTCTGGGAAATCAGCCTCCAATCTCCAGGTTTTATCCAAATCCGTCCATGGGAAAATCAACATGCCGGCTTCGCTCCCAGTGAAAAAGTCCAGATTGGTTTAAGCTTACTCTGGCATAGAATAACTCAACTTTTACATTAGACCGATTGGCTACCTAAGGTATTTCAGGATTAATTGTATCGCCTGAGTAAATAAGCCGGCCACCCATTTCGATGGGAGAAGTTCAGAAGACAACAGACTAAATCCCTTTGTTATGGGTTGAAAGGGGATCTAGAGATCCGCCATTACTGCTAGCATGTACACTTCCGTCCTCGGAAGAATATCATCTGTTTATAGGCACTATGAGGGTTCTTCGTAAACTAAGGATTCCACTTTTTATCGGAAAGGCTTAAATGACCTGTCTTACCTGTCTATTTTATGGAAGAATTTCAACCATTCGATGTATTTACTCTCCGGTTCAAACCCTGAAATAATTATGAGTGCAGAATATTGTGTTAAAAATGTTTGTGTATCATTATAGTATTAAATTTTAACCGAAAAGGAACAGGACAATTTAGTTACCCATCACTAATTCACTTAAATTAGCTTAAAGAACCGCTGAAAGTGCGTTACTTCGTTGTTCCGCTATTCACGAATAATGGATTTTCAAATAGTGGAATTTCCCTGTGATTTGTGGTACCTCTATGCGCTTGTATCTGTGTTGTGTGCCTTACGAGAAAGGTTTATGCTTTTTTGGGATCCCAAAACGTAAGTGGAGGGATACCTATGACATCGCAAAAATGTCTCGTCTGTCCGTCTGTTTGCATGCACGATAACCCTCGAAGGGAATAAGATATTTTGATGAAACTTGGTGTGAGGATTCATTGGGTCAAGTTCGTAGATGGGCTCTATGTAGCCCTACATTTAGGGGTGGGGGTTCAAATTAAGGGACAAATAAAATATTTTTAAACAGATAATATGATGGCCGATTATGGGGTAAGAAGGCATTTTGAGCACGATAGTGAAAACCATTTTCTCGCCGGACTAGTAGTTCGTCCGGAAACCGACAAAAACCGGAAAGTTGGTTAAAAGTAAAAGTTTTATTTGAAGTTGATTAAATGTTCGATTTGTGAGTAAAAGGACAGCTCAACACGATGATGAAAACCATTTTCTCGCCGAACAACTAGTTCCCCCGGAATCCGACCAAAACCGTAAAATTTGTTAAAAGCAAATGTTTGATTAGATGACAGATTAAGGCGTAAGAAGAGAGGCAGAGTCTATATATGACAATCGTTTTTTACCCGGACATATAATTAGTCCGGAATCCGATTGTAACCGGAATTCTTTTTAAGTCAAAGTTTTATTTAAAGTTGATTAGATGTTTTTTTTTATAGGGATAAGGAGATAGCTGGATTTGTTTCTGAATTCTTTTTTTTTGCTGGACTAGTAGTTCGCTCGGAATTCGGGCAAAACCGGAAACTTGGCAGAAGTAAAGCAGGAAGTCTTGGTCAGTATCTTCAAAATAGGTATGGCTCATAGAAGTATATCTGAACTTGGTTTTCTCTGATGATTAGCCTGGCGAAGACAGGACCCAATTGTCTGAATCAAATATTAGATTTTTGGGACCCCATCGAAACCTTTGGTCTTGTTTTTTTTTTTCATGCACTAACCATGCCAGTCTTCCCCAACCTCACCACTGCCCACTGAAAAGCCGCGTTTGTGTTGAGATCCTTTATCAAAATCCAAATAATTCAGTGTATCCAGTTAAATGACACACAAATAAGTTGTCGATGTTCCTTCAGCCCAACCTGACTGCGAATCATATTTGATGGTGCAAAACAGATAAGTCAGCTACATTTTATTAGAGCTATATTTCAGCCCTTCTTGGGAAGGGTGCTCTTCATACAGGCTCAAGCTGGAAAATTAACTTCTGAAAAACAATTAAAGATTCTTTCTAAATATCCGATTTTGTGAACTTGTTCTCTGAAAATTGGTCGGAGTTAAAGCTGGTCCTGTGTTTTCATTCTGGACATGGCTGTTATTTCTGCTGTTTGATTGGGTCGCCGAAAGGGTTCAGATTCTTCTGCATTTCGAGGTCCTAAACCAAAATGCAGAAGAATCTCTACCCTTTCGACGACCCAATCAAACAGTCTGACGAGGATCCTTGCCAAGAAGGGCCGAAATATCGCTGATGAAGAATCGTAGCTGACGTATCCGTTGAGTACATCAATGTAAAAACAGCAGCCATGTCCAGAATGAAGTCACAGGACCAGCTTAAACTCCAACCATTTTTCAGAGAAGAAGTTCACAAAATTGGATATTTAAGGAAGAATCTTTAATTAAATATTCCTTCAGCCCAACCTGACTGCGAATCATATTTGGTAGTGCAAAACGGATACGTCAGCTGAATGTTATCGGAGCTGTATTTCGGCCCTTTTTGGCAAGGGCCGAAAAGCTCAAGGCTCGAAACCGCTCAATTATTGAGCGATTTTGAGCCTGAAGAGGACCCTTGCCAAGAAGGTCTGAAATATAGGTCTAGTAAAATGTCGCTGACTTCTCCGTTTGGAATCGTAAAAAAAAAAAGTTTTCTTTTCAGTTAAACTTTAAGAAAAAACCTTGGGCCTTGAACCTCTAATAACAATGCGAACGAGAACTCGCTGATTACCTCACTTGCCTTCCTTTGCTACCGTATAAGAAAACCGTATAAAGGGTCGATGCTTGTTTGCGAGAAATTTATTCATAAACACAAATTTTTTATACAAGTTTTTTTCCCTATTTTGCTACAAGTCACCGGGCCTGGGAAAATTCTTACAACAGCCAAAACGGTAGGTAGTTTTTTGAAAGCAGAGCCGAGTATTAATATTACTCAACTGGTTTAAAAACGGAATGTACAGAGTTTTATTTACCCTCCACAAACATCCTGCCCTGTCAGCCCACGGAATTACTAGCCAATTTTTAAGTCCTGAACTCTTTTTATTCCAGCAATGTTTTCAACGGATACATCAGCTAAGATTCTTCATAAGCGATATTTCGGCCCTTCTTGGCAAGGGTCCTCGTCAGGCTTTCAGTCCTCTTGTTCAACTTCGGGGAAAGAAACAAACCTGTAATAAGTAACTGAAGCTTCTACCGACTATAAATATCTTATTAAAATAAATTATCTTCAAATACCACTATAATGAAAAACTAGTCCTGAGATTTAATTTTTGACACCGACGCTGTTTTTGCTGCACGATTGGGGCGATGACAGGAAAGGTTTTTTTCTGCATTTTGATCAACTTCGGTTTTTTTATTAATAAGGGGCTGAAAACTTAAATATTATTTTATTAATGGCCTCGTTCTACGTTTCTATTATGAGTACTTGTCTGTATCTATTGCTTTGAATAATCATTGCACGAAAAAACTAGTGCTGAGATTTAATTTTTGACACGGCTGCTGTTTTTGCTGCGCGATTGGGGCGACGGCAGGAAATATTTTTTTCTGCATTTTGATCGACTTCGGTTTTGTTTTTAATAAGGGACTGAGGCTTAAATTTTCTTCCCTTAATAACCCCGTTCCACGTTTCCGGTAGGGAGTCCTGAAAACGAGTCCTGAACTCGTTTTGTGCTTGTCATCGTATAAATTTGTCAAGTCTATTTAGTGTGTTTCTAACTATATGAAAATAATGTAGTCATGTTTATATATATTATTTTGTTTAGTGTTTTGATATGTGTTTTTTATTTTGTGTATTTCACTCATATTCCGCTGTTATACAAAAAGCGGGTCACAAAAAAAAAGAAAAAAAGGAGTAAAATAGTGCGAGTGGTCTAGTAAGTGTCGTATCGTTCGATATATCATCATATTGTTACAAGAATGATACCCTGAGGCTGAAACCCGCTCATATGCAATAATACATTTCAGGCTAGTAAATAAATTTAATCCTACGGTTACATAAACACTCCAGTCTCTAAAACTTGCATACGCCATACGCCTTTTAAATCTAGCTAGAGGGGGAGGGGGCTATAGGTTACCTGAAAACCCGCATTTAAATTCACATTTGGATTCTCGGAGAATATTAGTCGGGCTCAGCAGATTAAATTCGTTTATGATGGATTAAAGAGGGCCTCAGAATGCGCTGCTACTGCTTCTTTTTTCCGCGTAGCAATTTTTCCCATTATTGAAACTAGACTTGACACCAGCTTCATGCTACGTCTCCTCCTCCCTCTGTGACGTTAAAACGTAACTTAACTGTGTAACTGTTTCTAACAATGTTAACGCTACTACTTAAAGCCAACTCATCTCTTTCGTGTTACAAGAAACATTTCCTTCCAGATCCTATAAACAGTTGCTACTCACAAATGGCTAACGCCTTTTCTCACCATCTGGATCGAATTTGCCTACGCCAGGAATCTTAATTTCCTTAAAGCACAATGGACACTTCTAATGCCTTATCTTGTATTAAATGCTTCACAAATAAACATTTCCGACTTCCTTTAGAAGGCGCTACGAAAATCGGCCGTTTTCTTGTTATCCCTTATCTTTACCTCTCTGGCATTTTGGCGATCCAAATCTTAGGAGCTGGGATTTCGTGGCAGGAAATTCAAAAACTCTCAGCAATGCTTGATATAAAATGATATATTTGAGATGTCACCAAAGTCAAGCCGCAGATGCAGTTTACCTGATTGTTCTTGTCTTTCATCAGAAGTTCCATGGCTTAAAGTGCATATTAAAAGTTTTTCTTTGTGGAATAGTGTTGTGAAGCTTGATTAGCTTGCTTTATAAAATGTACCAGAATATGCAATAAGCTTGTTAAAAATAACATAGCTACAAAAATCATCCAAAAACAAATAACCTATTCCAATCTGAATCGTAAAAGCTGATTTCTGCATAAAATAAAGATCTACTAAGTATTGTAAGAAACACCACTTTTATCTTTGTCCAAGCTAGTAAATTGAGCATGTACTGGCCCAAAAAATTACGCTTTGAAATATCACAGAGAGGAAACTGTTGAAAAAGCTGCTGATCTCAAGGTTCAAGGTTTAATTTACACTTCTGTATAAAATCAAAATAAATAGGGTCAAGCCGGGGACACAAGGTCGATTGACAAAAACCCGGTACAATATATAACAAACATATTTTACCTATAACTAATTACATAAATAAATGTTAATAATTCCATGACTCATCACCAGACGGAAACCCGCCCCACAAACCCACCGACACTCGGCAAGATCAACCCGAAATCCCACAAAAAAAAAAATACCCAATGCGTAAGCGAGGGTTACCGATGGCCGACAACTAATATGGACCCCAACCAAAACATATCAACAACAAACAAATAAAAGTTTTCTTTAATTTTTTTTTTATCGATGATTCTTGAATTTATTTATAAGTATAGAATGAAGTTGCTTTTTTATATTTGGAAGAGATTTACTGATATCAATATATTGTAAATAAAGATGCCATGAACCTGTGATTGAAAAATATGGTGAGAACCGCGATCTCTCAGTGGTTAATTTAAGGTGCTGCATTTTCCATTTATGACGGGTTTCATAAGAATGGTCAGGTTGCTCAGGGAAAAAATTACTCGAACGAAAGTACGAAGGTAGTTCCGACCGGTCATATTTTACCTTAAATAAAAAAAAATGGAGAGTGAATAATTCTGAAACAGGCAAAATATTGGTTAACAAATATAGAGTTTCAGTTTTAGTTTTGTTAGGATAAGAAGAAGGGGATGGTAAATATTTTTGTAAAATTCGAAGAGCCCGGTTTTGAAGAGTCTGTATCGGTTTCACATGATATTTGAATGTTGCCAAATAAATCAAGGGACAATACGTAAGATGGGAGTGTATCAAAGCAAAATAAATCAGGCGTAGAATTTCATACGGGAAAAAATGCTGAAACCTCCGCATTATACCAACTCCTTGTGCAACTTTAACCCGTGATCTATTACAATGTTCTTTATACGATAGATTTTCGTCAATAATTATACCAAGATACCGGAGTGAAGTTACCCTTTGAATTTAAATATTTGTAGCCTGATCATTTATTGTCGAAACTTCTTTTGCTTTGTGTCCAATTCTACTATAAATGATAAATTTCGTTTTGGCGGCATTTAATGACAAACGATTAGCTTTTAGCCATACAATCAATTGGGAAAACACGATTTGCAGCTTCTCTTTGACATCCTCTTCCGACTGTCCTGCAAGTGTTGATCCGGTATCATCGGCGAAAAGGACATTCAGACTGTTGTTTTCTGTCGCTGATGGAAGGTCATTTATGTATATTAGGAAGAGCAGTGGTCCCAGAATTGAACCCTGAGGGACACCAATATTTGACAATAAGCATGGATCTAGGGGGTAAGCATTGTTTCTAAGTTGTTACAGAGTGGAATGGGGTAGTTTGATGTGCCCATTGAACTTTAAAGGACCTGCCTTACCTATAATACTAACTATTCTCTAATCACTCCATCCATTTCCATTTCTAAATCCGGAGACCCGAAGTTCGTACGGTACATTCCAACCTCTCTCAGGAAACCTCGCTGATTTTCTCACTTGCCGTGTTTTGCTATCTTCGATGCGTATAACGCTGTCGACGGTTGTCTGCGACAAGTTTTTGGGATCCCAAAACGTAAGTGGAGGGATACCTATGACATCGCAAAAGTTGTCCGTCTGTCCGTCCGTCCGTCCGTCTGTAAGCACGATAACTCTCGAAGGGAATGAGATATTTTGATGAAACTTGGTGTGAATATTCGTTGGGTCGTCGGACCAGTCAAGTTCGTAGATGGGCTTTGTAGCTCTACATTTAGGGGTGGGGGAGGGGATTCAGATTAAGGGGCAAACAAAATATTTTGAAACAGCTAATGTGATAGTCGATTATGGGGTAAGAAGACATGCCGAACACGATGGAGAAAACCATTTTGTCATCGGACAAGTAGTTCAACCGGAATCCGGACAAAAGCGGAAAGTTTGTTGAAAGTAAAAGTTTTATTTGAAGTTGATTAGATGTTCGATTTCGGGGTAGGAAGACATGCTGAAGACGATGGTGAAAACTATTTTCTCGACGGACAAGTATTTCGCCCGGAATCCGGCCAAACCGGAATGTTTGTTGAAAGTAAAAGTTTTATTTGAAGTTGATTAGGTGTTCGATTTAGAGGTAGGAAGACATGCTGAAGACGATGGTGAAAACTATTTTCTCGACGGACAAGTATTTCGACCGGAATCCGGCCCAAACCGGAAAGTTTGTCAAAATTAAAAGTTTTATTTGGAGTTGATTAGATGTTCGATTTAGGGCAAGAAGACATGCTGAACACTTCTGTGAAAATAATTTTCTACCGGGACATGTAGTTCGCCCGGAATCCGGCCAAAACCGGAAAACTGTTGGAAGTTAAAGTTTTATTTCTAGTTGATTAGGTAAGCGATTTAGGGGTAAGAAGAGATGCTGAGTCCCTGTATGACAATCATATTTTACTCGGACATATAGTTCGACCGGAATCCGGCTGGAATCGGAAAATTTGTTTATAAGCTAAATTTCTTTTTGAAGTTGATTAGAGGTTCATTACTGGGAAAAGAAGATACCCTGATTTCGTCTTTGAGCTTTCTTTTTTCGCCGGACAAGTAGTTCTGGAGTTCGGCCGGAACCGGGCAATTGGCAGAAGTGGCAGGAAGTTTTCTTCAAAACAGATATGACTTATAGGGGTAAACACGCATGCTGAACCCATATCTGAACTTGGTTTTCTCAGGTGATTAGCTATTTGGACTTAATCTGTTTCTGAATTTTAATTGTAAAAATGTTCAAGGAGTCTGGCGATGACTTGATCTGGCTAAGGCAAGACCCGGTTGTCTGGATCAGATATTGAATTTTTGGGATCCCATCGAAACCTTTGGTCTTGTTCAGTCTAGCAGAGTTCTGATAGTCACGCACCGCAAACTTCGCCAAAAGTTTCAAGATCCACCCGCAACTCTTTCAAACATGGACATGAAGGAAGGAAGGAATTTATTTCTTCAACATTTCTACAACATATTGAACATATTCTTAAACCAATAGCCCGTCTCAATATGTGACAACAGGTCACCTGTGCAAGACGGACATCAAATTATCAAAATCTATTGATCAATTTTTTTTTTTTTTTTCTATACACTTAGTGAGACTTTAACTCACTCCAAATCAGCTTTCCTCACTCAAACACCCCTATCCTACCTAATTCCCATTCCCCTCCCGAATCCTGCCCCAACCTTCATTAAACAACCAACTCAATTACCCAACAAATATTTTTTTAATCTGTTCTTAAACAATAAATGATTATCAGACTCCCTAATGCTTGCCGGTAGATTATTCCAAACATTCACACCACTATTTCTAATTATAAATGACGCTCTACTACTCTTACGCGACTCACTAACAAGCCTATCATTATTCCTCGTATCATAATCATGGTAATCTGAATTCACACTAAAAAAATTACTAAAATACGAAGGAGAAAATTTATTTAATACACTGTACACAAAATTACCAATTTGCTGATCTCTTACATGTTTAACTTTCAACACATTAAAATCTCGATAACAATCTTCTGTATGGGGACAATTTGTTAACTCACCCAAAACACGGAGAGCTTTATTTTGCAGAATTTCAACACGTTTAAAATTAGAGTTAAAGTTACTGGCATACACAGAACATCCATATATTAAATATGGATGAACAATTGAAAAATAAATGTCTCTTAATGCTATTACCGGTAAAATATTTTTGAAACGACGCATTACTCCCACGCCTCTCGCCATTTTTGTTGCATTGTTGACAAGAGTCAAAATGTTTTGAAAGACATTCTGTTTGGGATTTGTTTTATTTTGCTTGGTATTCCCGCTGTTTAACCACTGTGTGTTCAGTTTTCAAATATTTTGCGTCCCTCCGTCGCGTCGGAGAGCAGGGTGGTTGGATAGAGTCGACAAGAACTAACAAGAAAATCGCCAATTGCACGTGGCAAGTAATATATGGTATTTTCGAAAACCGATAGTTGAGAGCCATTTCATCGTGAAAAGATCATATTGTGCTTTAAATGAAGAGAGGGAGCGTTCCCGCAAATTGCACTTCTAGGTCCCAGAGTGTTCTGTATTTCCTCGTATTTTCTATGATAGTTTCCTGTTTATGAGCTCTTCAAAATAAATTGTAAACTGGAAACTAAAGTGTTTTCAAGTGGGTATCTGTCCTAAAGACCCCGCCCTAACACTACAAATATTTATAATAGTGAGACATCGACTTCACGAAGCCAATAATACGACGGGAATTACTTATCACTTCTCCAGGAATTAACAAACTTTTCTGCATGAACACAATACAGTTAATCACTTGTTCCATGCAGTGCAACCATGCTACGTATATGCAATTATCTTATCAGCCTCTCTGAGCGCTACCCCTGTGACCGAAATTCCTGCATTTTCCCGACTACACTAGCCATACGATTCATGCAGTTCAGAAATATACCATACTTGATACAAACTATGCGGGCAAGCTCCCTCACAGTGTGTCCTGCCTTATCGTACTTAGCTCTCTGGATTGGCTTTAAATATTCATAATGTTTTTTCGGTATTATTTTAAATCCTATTTTGTAGACTCCTGATAATAAATGAACCTGAACCTGAATTGTCGCTTCCATAGGTCGTATGGCTTTAAAGTTTAACCGAAAAGTGCAAAAGACCTGGCATTCTAGTTAGTTATACATCACTCATTCACTTAAACGAGTAAAGCTTTGTGTGAGGAATTCTGGTGTGAAGGTATGGAATCATCTTCCAGAGAGAATCAGGGAGTCGGAGTACCAGTTTTTATTTGAACCAATGAAACCATACTTGAACACACCATGGAGAATGCATTTACAGACATGGACACGGAGAGCATTCTTCTCCTGAGCGTGACGTTTTCAAAATAGGGATGATTGTTTCCGGAGGTTTGCACATGCAGACTCCAAGACAAAAAGCGCAATTCATTCAAATCTTGTACAGCGCTGGCCGGGTCGTATTGGAATTTCTTCTAGATATACGTTTGGGCTTATCTGGTTAAGAAATATTCCAGAAGAAGGGTTGATTGGAGACATTTGTTCATTTCTAAAATTGCTCGGTACTGAAGTAAGTACAGATGCAAAATGGAGCAAAAATCATAGCTTGGAAACGGTATTTCGTATTTGGATTGGGTTTTCTGCAGGCAATGTTAACGGACGTCATACAGATAGGGATGATACTTGGTACTCTTCATTCAGGTGTCCTTTAAAAATAGATCGAAAAATAAATTTTTGGATAGTTAGGTAAATGTGGAATATTTATTTGGAATTTTATTTGAGGTGAATATTTTATTATTATTATTAGTGAATGAGGGTTGGGTTGGGTAGAAGGAGAGTGGTTAAGAAAAAGAAATGAGAAGGTTAAGAAGAGAAATGTGTGTCATAGTTTGTAACAGGTGGGCAAAAGTTGTGCACTCCCGCAGAGGACACGGTTGTGCCCGGGAGCGTTGTGTTTGTTGTTTCTTTTAAAGAATGTTGAAATTAAAATGAATTTAATTGAATTCAAATTGGCCCCCCTATGTAACGGGTCATGGAGCTTGAAATAGGTCGGCACTTTTGTTTATTTTTGTTTATTTTTTTTTGTATTTAATAAAAATTGAACTGATAAAATTAATAATGTATAAATACACTAAAAATGGAGTAGGAAAATAAGGTAAAGCTACACAATACACACACTCCGTAATCAACAACAATGTATATAAGGTTTGAAGCCAAGCTGACCGTTCATTACGAAAGAAATAGAAAACCGTGATTTTCGGGGTCTTATTTGTCTTTATTGTCTCATTGTCTGTTGGTTCCGCATCGTTCTCCTGTTGTGATTGTGGTGGATTTTATGATTTAGTTTTGTTTTGTTTTTCGCTGAGGACGGTTTGCCGGAAGTGCAACCGAAATATCCGAATTTATATTTATCCCTCACACATCATCCTAGAGGGATAATTAGCTGATCAAGAAAAAAACCCGAAAATCACGGTTTTCTATTTCTTTCACAACAATGTATCAACTATATTATCTATATATAAGTCGCCAAGTAACAACTATTAAGGTCCCAGGTAACAACTATTAAGAGACAGTTTCGGATCCATGCTTATTGTCAAACATTGGTGTTCCTCAGGGTTCAATTCTTTGACCACTGCTTTTCCTAATTTACATAAATGACCTTTCATCAGCGACAGATAAAAACAGTCTGAATGTCCTTTTCGCCGATGATACCGGATCAACACTTGCAGGACAGTCGGAAGAGGATGTCAAAGAGAAGCTGCAGATCGTGTGTTCCCAACTGATTGTATGGCTAAAAGCCAATCGTTCGTCATTAAATTCCGCAAAAACGAAATTTATCATTTATAGTAGAACTGGACACAAAGCAAAAGGAATTTCAACAATAACTGATCAGGCTACAGATATTCAGATTCAAAGGGTAACTTCACTCCGGTATCTGGGTATAATTATTGATGAAAATCTATCGTATAAAGAACGTTGTAATAGATTACGGGTTGAAGTTGCACAAGGAATTGGTATAATGGGGAGGTTTCAGCATTCTTTCGGTATGAAATTCTGCGCCTGATTTATTTTCCTCTGATACATTCGCATCTTACGTATTGTCCCCTGATCTATTTGGCAACATTCAAATATCATGTGAAACCGATACAGACTTCAAAACCGGGCACAAAACTAAAACTGAAACTCTATATTTGTTAACTAACATTTTGCCTGTTTCATAATTATTCACTCTTCATTATTTTTTATTTAAGGTAAAATATGACCGGTCGGAACTACCCTCGTACTTTTTTTCGAGTAATTTTCCCTGAGCAACCTGACCATGCTTATGAAACTCGTCATAAAAGGACAATGCAGCGCCTTAAATTAACCACCGAGATATCGCGGTTCTCACCATATTTTTCTATCATGGTTTCATGTCATCATTATCTACCATACATCGATTGCAGCAAATCTCTTCCAAATATAAAAAGGCAACTTCATTCTATACTTATAAATAAATTCAAGAATCAACGATAAATTCAAAACTTAAAGTAAATTTTTATTTTGTTGGTTATAAATTTTGGGTGGGGTCCTGATAAGTTGACGGCCATCGGTTACCTTCGCTTGCGCATTGTTTTTTGTGTGTTTTCGGGTTGATCTTGCTGAGTGTCGCTGGGTTTGTGGGGCGGGTTCCCGTCTAGTGGTGGGTCATGGAATTACTAACATTTATTTTTGGAATTAGTTATATTTAAAATAGTTGTGTTGTATTACCAGGTTTTTGTCAATCGATATAGTGTCTCCGGCTTGACCCTATATTTATTATGATTTTATACAGAAGTCTAATTAAACCTTGAACCTATACATAAGTAAGTAAGTAAGTAATTTATTTGTAACCCGCCATTTTGGAAAAGCGGAGTAAACGAAGAAAATAAACAAAAAATTTAAAACACACAGAAAAAGACACTTAATTTTTAATATTCGGCTAGGAAGCAGTGGAGAAGGTTGTGCGCTGGTTGGGTTCTGTTGCCAATGATTTTGGATAGCGACGAAGAAACATCCAAAAGGGTAGTACTTGCATCTTGAATTTTGAACTTCTCCGTCAATATATGTTTATGGCATAATTTCGACATGTGGAGCAGGTACTTCGCATATTTAAAATAGCATGACCTCACCTTTTTTAATATATCGCTTGTCGGAACAAGATCTTGCCTATACCGCAGTAAACGCTTCTGCACAGAGATTACGAGCTGGAATACTCCATACTTCCTTGATATGCTGCTGTTACTTGACCAAGGCGGAAGTCTCATCAGATATTTTGCAAACTTATAAAAACACTTACATAATGCTTTAACCACCAAGGGTTAATGATTTTTGTATCACTTGAATATAATTTTGGCTAAGTGTTAGAATTTAAAAAAGTGAATGTAGTGTTTACAATAATCATCCCAGCCGAGTGGTAATTTATTCTCTATTTTACACCTGATCAGGTCACTCGTTGAAGCAGGGACAGCTTAATTTGAGCAATAACAAATAATTATTCGTTCGTGGTTTGAGCTCAACAGTTTCCATCATTACCTGATCCTGCCTATTGTAACCTAAAAGCCTGATTGACGTTTGTTCTTGTTCAAATTTTGTCGGAATTTGACAGAATTTACTTTTGACCGGCGGATAGCGTGTCTGTGTCCAGTTTTGCCACCTGTTGATTTTTATCTCCGTATTATCGACCAAACAAAAAGCCTCGAGTATCAACATGTTGTCGCATTGTTAAGTCCTCTGCAGTAATATGGTGAAGATTGACAGCTAGCGCTGCTTAGAACGGCAACCCTGTGCGAGGGGCGGACCCCTCTTATATTCTATATGACTAAGTTCAAAACACGCCGGTGATCCTCAGGAAGAAGGAGTAAGCGTCTCCGTAAGGACTCAAACTCAACGACTCGAAACCTGTGTCAAACAATCACGGCAATCTTTGGGAGCAGCTGTGACACCACGTCTGCCTTTCGTCCGCTAGGTACCCGGAGAGGTCGGACATTTTGTATCGGCAAGGATAGATAGTCATCAACAGTATTTCGAAGTTTGGAGCGTTGTCTCAAGCAGTCCGTTGGTATGGCGGAAATCGTGATGAAAACGTCACCAGCCAGTAGGAATGATTATTATTTCAGCAGAATCTCAGCACCAGGCAACATTGGTCTCAGAAACAGAAATTGCAGAAGTCAGTCAATCTCTCCCTCTCACCATTAATTAGTTTAGTTGGTCAAATTGCATTGACTAGCTCAGGGGATACACCCTTTCTGATGTGCTGTTTTTAAGCAGAAGTTACAGAAAGGTTTAGTGACCTTTTTATTTTTATTATTATTTTGTTTGATTTTCTTGCTAAGTTCTATTGTGAGCTTGCCGTTCTTTATTACTGAATAGATGGCGAAAGTGAGACGATTCGATTGGTACCCGTTGTTCGGTTTAGGTTTTCTAAGCCCTTTGGCTCATTTTCTACTTGTCCGAATTGCTAAGTGCACTTCCTGCGTCTCTTCAGGTTTGTGACTGACAATATAATTTACAGGAATTAGAGATCCTCCGATTAAGGAAGTAATCATTTTCGTGGGAATCCGAAACCTGTTGCTTTTGGCTAGTTCATTAAAACACACTTGTTAGCACTGCACTCAGTAGTATTGATCAAACGTGGATTTAAGCTCGAATGCTGGGAGCGGAGCCACGGTTGGAATTTAAGGGGAACTTCACACATCGGAGCTGACGTAATTACTGCCAGACTACTTCTGAACTAGGATCCCTGCGTGGTTCCGTCTTTCAGTTATAATGAGATGGCCTAGTTTTGGGATCCCAAACGATTGGGCTTGGTAGTCCGCCCTTCTGTCTGTCCGTCCGTCTGTTTGCCAAATAACTTCGGGTGCTCTGTTCATAAGTGGTATGAGGATCTTTTTATAGTTAAGTTCGAAGATGGGGCTTAGCCCTATACTTAGGTGTGGGTGAGGAGTTGATACGAATTAAGGCGAGAAAGAAAATATCAAGACGAAAATAATGACCTAAATCACCTTAATTCTCACTTCGGAGAGAAAAAGGTCTATGGTGGATGGTGGACATGTATGCTCCGCTTCTGGTTAGTTTTCTGGTCGGAGGGAATAAAAGAAATGATATTGCTAGTGGTGAAAAGACAAGGTGGATCGACTTAGATTTCCAGCCTGGCCGGTACTTTGCCGAAATCCGGGAAAATACATAAATATGTATACATACATACAATATATATATAGGCTATGTATTATATATATATAAACACATATATATATAATGCATATGCATATACAAATATGAGTGTAAGTAAGCAAACATGCTGAGTCGACGAATCCGCTTCATTTTCCTAGTTCTTCGACACTGCGATCGGGCGAGGATCGGAAATTCGGTAGGCTTCGTGTTACTCATTTACCAGGGTCTTCCCACCCACCCCGGTATGTGGGTAAAAAAATACGGTACCAAACCCCCGTGAAAATTATACATAGATGCGAGCAGCCTTTGACTGTTTACATTTAACTCGCGTGTCTATGAAAATTATTAGGTGTTAGCAGTCAAAACTCCAGTTTTTATGGCACTTGCCCTTCGGCCAAGTGCCATATAGCGATTGCAATTTCTGTCCGTCCGTCGGTCTGTCGGTCTGTCGGTCTGTCCAGGTTTTGCTAGTTCGGGCACTTCCACATAAGCTAGGACGATAAAACTTGGCAGGCATATCAGGGACCCCAAATGATTAAGTTGGAAATAGTCACTTCCCCGATCCGAGCACCGTGGGGGGAGTGGAGGGAGGGGGAATCCGGAATCTTGAGGTATTTTTAACTTTTGAACGGGTGATCGGATCTCGATGAAACTTGATATTTGGAACGACCTCATGCCTCAGACGACCCACTTAAAATCCGGACCGGATCCGGTGACTTTTGGGGGGAGCTGGAGGGGGCAACCGGAAATCTTGGGAAACGCTATGCATGGAGGGATCGAGGTGAAACTTGGTGGGAAGACACCTAGCAAACACTAGATACATCATTGACATAACCGAGCCGATTCGGGCACTGTGGGGGGAGTGGAGGGAGGGGGAATCCGGAATCTTGAGGTATTTATAACTTTTGAACGGGTGATCGGATCTCGATGGAACTTGATATTTGGAAAGACCTCATGCCTCAGACGACCTACTTAAAATCCGGACCGGATCCGGTGACTTTTGGGGGGAAATGGAGGGGGCAACCGGAAATCTTGGGAAACGCTATGAGTGGAGGGATCGAGATGAAACTTGGTGGGAAGACACCTAGCAAAGACTAGATACATCATTGACATAACCAAGCCGATTCGGGTACTGTGGGGGGAGTGGAGGGAGGGGGAATCCGGAATCTTGAGGTATTTTTAACTTTTGAACGGGTGATCGGATCTCGATGGAACTTGATATTTGGAAAGACCTCATACCTCAGACGACCCACTTAAAATCTGGACCGGATCCGGTGACTTTTGAGGGGAGCTGCAGGGGGCAACCGGAAATCTTGGGAAACGCTATGAGTGGAGGGATCGAGATGAAACTTGGTGGGAAGACACCTAGCAAACACTAGATACATCATTGACATAACCGAGCCGATTCGGGCACTGTGGGGGGAGTGGAGGGAGGGGGAATCCGGAATCTTGAGGTATTTATAACTTTTGAACGGGTGATCGGATCACGATGGAACTTGATATTTGGAAAGACCTCATGCCTCAGACGACCCACTTAAAATCCGGACCGGATCCGGTGACTTTTGGGGGGAGCTGGAGGAGGCAACCGGAAATCTTGGGAAACGCTATGAGTGGAGGGGTCGAGATGAAACTTGGTGGGAAGACACCTAGCAAACACTAGATACATCATTGACATGACCGAGCCGATTCGGGCACTGTCGGGGGAGTGGAGGGAGGGTGAATCCGGAATCTTGAGGTATTTATAACTTTTGAACGGGTGACCGGATCTCGATGAAACTTGATATTTGGAACGGCCTCATGCCTCAGCGACCCACTTAAAATACGGACCGGATCCGGTGACTTTTGGGGGGAGCTGGAGGGGGCAACCGGAAATCTTGGGAAACGCTATGAGTGGAGGGATCGAGATGAAACTTGGTGTGAAGACACCTAGCAAACACTAGATCCATCATTGACATAACCGAGCCAATTCGGGCACTGTGGGGGAGTGGAGGGAGGGGGAATCCGGAATCTTGAGGTATTTATAACTTTTGAACGGGTGATCGGATCTCGATAAAAAACTTGGTATTTGGAAAGGCCTCATGCCTCAGACGACCCACTTAAAATCCGGACCGGATCCGGTGACTTTTGGGGGAGCTGGAGGGGTTAACCGGAAATCTTGGGAAACGCTATGAGTGGAGGGATCGAGATGAAACTTGGTGGGAAGACACCTAGCAAACACTAGATACATCATTGACATGACCGAGCCGATTCGGGCACTGTTGGGGGAGTGGAGGGAGGGGGAATCCGGAATCTTGAGGTATTTATAACTTTTGAACGGGGGACCGGATCTCGATGAAACTTGATATTTGGAAAGACCTCATGCCTCAGACGACCCACTTAAAATCCGGACCGGATCCGGTGACTTTTGGGGGGAGCTGGAGGGGAGAACCGGAAATATTGGAAAACGCTATGAGTGGAGGGATCGAGATGAAACTTGGTGGGAAGACACCTAGCAAACACTAGATATATCATTGACATAACCGAGCCGTGCTTACTCGTAACAAGTGCCATATGAGCTCGTAGCTCTTGTTAATACAACTTTCTACTTTCCTATATATTTGCATTCGGGGGTGGGCATTTTTTTATGCATCATGCATTGAAGATTAAAACGAGAGATCATTCATTTCTAGCAAAAAGAAAAATGTGTATATTTAGACACCTTGTTCTAAGCGATAATTAGCTAATCTATAGTTTTGCATTGAAGATAGATATTTTGCGTGCACGAGCTCAGTCCGCGAGCTCACTTGTTGGCAGAGTTATTTGCAAAATTTGGAAACATTTTACAGATACGAATCTAGCTTTTTTTTAGGAATATCAGTCCGTTAAATAAATGCGGTAGTCAAATTGACACGTTCACTTAGCCGACATTTCTCTCAAAAACACCTGGAGAAATCAGAAGAGAACAGTTGCAGGATGAAGTATATATTATTTGTTCCTGTAGACCAGCAAAGCCCACCTTATCTTTTGTCTACCGTCTATTTCTTGTCAGTAGTCAGGGAGAAAAAAAACCGAAGAAAACAGTATGACACTTCGATCTGTAAAAGGAAATCTCTTTGAAGGCTGAAGGAGAGCTGAAGAAAAGAAGAGCCTTGTATATAGCTCGTTGCCACTGGGTGAGTTATTGGTGGTAGAACTAAAAGCTTGAATTTGGAATTATAATTTGATTTGAAAATATGTGGGTTTTTTTTATGTAAGACAATAGAATTCACAGTGTGTAATATTTAGTTTGTTTCATTTTTCTTTTGAATAGATTGTTTGTACAAAATTATGTGATTTACAGTTTATAGATGTTTTTGTTTTGTTCCTTTGTTAGTTGTGAAATTCCGTAAGGCTAAATCACGTAATAAAATTCACTCAACGCTAGGGACACGCCTAATTTGTCACAATTTCTGCGCGCTCATTTTCCTTATGTCTTTTTCAGTCTCGCTTATGATAGCCAGGGTTGCCACATGTCGCACGATAGTGTGAATTGTCACTCATTTTTTTTTTTTTTTTTTCACTCTTGTCCTGCGTAGGACATACAAATTTCACAAAATGAGCAAATGTGCAGTTATTCCGACCGGAACTGACTATTTCAAGTTTGTCATGAAAGTAAAATTAAGATGTGTCATTTTTAAAGAGGCAATTCCGACCAAAAGCGAAAATTTCATGAGAATAAGTTTCACTCCCAATTCACTCTCTGTTTTGGGCCAAAAGTCACTCTCTAAATGTTTTTGATGTGGCAACCTTGACGATAGTCCACTAGTTCTCATTTAGTACAGCGGGGCAGTAAAGTTCATTCCTTCAATCAAACAGTATGACACCTCGAATCTAGTGCAGGAGCCCGGTGGACGTTGAAGAAGAGCCGACATACCTTGGGTATAGCTCGTTGTTACTGGGCTAATTTGTTGTAGAACGTCTGGACGGTATGACATAGTTTTCTGCAAGCTCTCATTCCAAGCGAATACCGTATGGCATCTGCTTCTGAATTTGAAGTGGCGACAGATGATAGGATACTCGGTACTCTACCTCATCAAAAGTAATCACCAGCATATAGTTTGGCGAGTCTTGTTATACGCTTGATTAGGTTCCTACCATTTCTCCCCATTGTCTTCCGTCTATTGTCGAGAAAATCCGATTTCCATATAAAACCTCAAATGAGCTCTGACAGATGGGGTGAGGATCACCTCCCGGTGAGCTGATGCCGTAATCCCGATGACATAATCGTATCGGGATCAAGTCGTAGCTAAATTACAAGCATAATAATAATCTGTATTTAAAGCCAGAGGCCATATACATGAACAAGTTATACACTAATTAAGCAACTAAATTAAACAAAATATAACAAAAATTCAACTTCTATTCTCTCGAAATTTCACTCCTTCATCGATAAATCTACACACTTTACATATTATCTGCGCCGATGTACAATCCAAGATGTCTGGAAGCGCGCATATGCGTTCGTCGCAATCCTAGTAGTTTCTGTTTTTTATTTAGTAGTATCAGACGTTTCCTGTAAGAGGAGTTTTTACCTTTTTGTTCGCACGCGATAACCTTCCATTAGAACCTACCTCGCGAACGGCGCTATGGATAGTCCACGAGATGGTGAGGTAAACACCAGCTATTGATAAGGGTTAGAACCATAAACCGTTGGAAGAGCAATATTTCAGTAGAGACAGTCTTATAACTATACCAACTACATTTTTTCCTCTTTCTTCTTTGCTCAGTTTTGCTCTGAGTAAATAAGTCGGGTAATGGATACTTACTTACTTACTTACTAATGTGTCCAATAGAACTAACCACTTCAAAACCAAACAACTTTTTTGACTTAAAATTTTTTCTCAGATGGAAGAACAAGAGCTATAAGCTCATATGGCACTTGCAAGCTTGCTAGGGCTTGTGCTTGTTCTTCCAACCAAGTTTAATCCCGATCGCTCCACTCTAAGCGTGTCACCAGGTTTCCGGTTCTCCCTCCACCTCCACCCCCCCCCCAACATTCATCGAGTTACATCCGGACTTCAAATAGGAGATCTGAGACATGGGGACTTTCCAAATATCGAGCTTCATTAAGATCCGAACACCCGTTCGAAAGTTATACATACCTCAAGAATCAGCATTCTCCCTTCCTCCACTCCCCCCACGATGTTTGTACCGGGAAGTTGACTATTTCTAGGTTAATCCGGTCGGGTCCCTAATTCGCCTGTCGAGTTTCACTGTACTAACCCACCTGGAAGTAACTTAACTCCGTGTCACCGGAATTATGGACCCCTCCCCCACAGTGCACGAATCCGCTCCGGTTTTGTCAATGATGTACCTAGGGCTTGTGCTTGTTCCTTCCACCATGTTTCATCCCGATCCCTCCACTCTAAGCGTGTCACATGATTTCCGGCCCATATCTGAGATAGGACGTCTTTCCAAATATCAAATTTCATGAAGATCCGATGACTCGTTCGAAAGTTATGCATGCCACTAAATTCCGGATTCCGGCTCCCCTCCCTCACCCCACGATGGTCGGATCGGCAAAGTGACTATTTCAAACTTAGTTTGGTCGGGTCTCTAATACGCCTGCCAAGTTTCATCGTCCTAGCGTATCTGGAAGTTCCCTAACTCGGAAACACCGGACTAACCGACCGACGGAAAAGTGATCGCTATATGGCACTTGACCGGAAGACAAGTGCCATAAAAACTAACTCAGTATCCCTGCCTGGCTGCGCTGCGCATTAGTGCGCTGCGCATTAGTGCGCTCATCGGTGACTGTCCCTGCACTGTTAGGAGTTTGGTAACAGATAACTTTTGTTTGCGCGTCCGTGTTTCGGACTTTATGAGAATGTATTTCTTATGACCCTTTCAAGAGTTTTGTTTAAGACAACATGTCAATACTCTGTATAGTCCTAAAGTGTTTTCTCGCCGTTCCCCGAGGAATCCTCGGGGAATCGAGGGAATGGCGAGAATACAGGGAGTCACTCCACCTAGAACGCGGACTCGTTCTAAGAAAACAACAAGGACACGGGGAATGCTTTGTAAAATCTTTTAAAAGAAAATGTGCAGTTGACGAAACTAATCTGGATCCGCTTTGTTTTGTTTATTCTAATTCTTTTTAATTAATTTTACATTGCACCAACACTAGCAAAAACTGATTCCCCTCCGAATGTGAAAGGGAGTCCTTTTTGATGATGGTAATGATATTCGGAGCAATGCCAGTCCGTGGGGACTCGCGAGAATACGGGGAGTGAGTCCCCTGGACAAACAAAAACGCGGGGACTCCTGAGTCCTCGGGGAACGGCGAGAATACGCCTCTAAAAACTCCAGTGGGCCGGAAAGAATGAACAACATCACCCGAACGAGGGTTCAAATCCTATGTCAACCAATCAACAGCGTCTGTTGGAATAGATGTGGTGACGTTTCTGTCTCTTCGCTAGGCACACGGGCCATTCTTCATCGGCACAAAGAGTTAGTCGTCAAGAGTATTGTAACGCTTTCAAGTATTATGGTTCCCGAACAGATTCCATCTAAAAAGGGTCATATCAGACGAACTCTCTTAAGGTTTAACTGGAAAGCCAACTTATTTTTGTATCATTTAACTGAATATACTGCATTTTTTCGACTGTGTTAAGGGATTTTTTTGTTCACCATTTGTTCTAGAATGACGTTCAGAATATCTACGGTCGTTCTCACAACGCGAATGTCTACTATGACGCAGAAAAACTGAATCTCAATACATACGCGGCGTTTCAATGGCCAGTGATCAGCTTACGGAAGGTAGCTCACTGCGTGAACAGATATTTTAGTCGAGCACACCACACAGATACAAGCGCATAGAGCATACAAATCAGACAAGGATATTCCACTATTTGAAAATCGATTATTCATGAATAGCGGAGCAATGAAGTAACGCATTTTCGCTAGGTTTTCCAGCTTCCTTAAGTGAATAAGTGATGGGCAACTAGATTGTCATATCCAGGCCCGTATCCAGGAATTTATTTCGGGGGGGGGGGGTGTCTTTGGGTCTAATACTTTTGTATGTTTCTGGGGGGGGGGGTCAACCCCCTAACCTCCCCCCCCTGGATACGGCCTTGGTCCTATCTAAGCCCTTTTCAGTTAAACTTTAAGGCTTAACACAAGGTTGCGCAAACGTGTATTATTTGTTACCAGACTTCTGACAGTGTATTCGGAACAGTCACCAATGAGCGTAAGAATGCAAGGTAGGAATACTGAGATTTTTTTTCGATCTTGCAAAAAAGATTAATCAAGAAAGTTCTTTGGTTTGACGTGGTTAGATTTATTGAATAAACTAGTAAATTGAAGATACTGAGTATATTAAGACGATAAATACATGTCATCGTTTGTAATAGATGACTAAAAGTTGTGCACTCCCGCATAGGACACGGTTGTGCCCTTCTTGGGAGAGTTATGTTTCTTGTTTCTTTTAAAGAATGTTGAAATTAAAAGGAATTGAATAGTTATAAATTTGTTTTCATTGAAATATTGCTCCTTGCTCTTCGCACAATTTCACTTAATCAGTATATTTAAACGTATATTCTAGCAGAGTTCTGATCAAACATTGAACATGGATGATGATCGTACGGGGACAAATAGGAACTAAAAGGCATGGCGTTTTTTTTTTTTTAATATTAGACTAGTTTTTCTTTTATTATTTATTGAATAATTTTAAGTTAAAAGGTGGTTAGAAGATACAGCCACCCACAGGATGTTTGTCTTTTATGTGGTTGTTGAGTTTTTTGCATGATGTAGTTGTGTTTTTTTTGGTGAAGTAAAAAATATCTGAATCTGAAATGTGAATCTGAATCTGAAATCTGAATTCGAATCTCAATCTGATTCGGAAAATGGATAATTCGTCTTATTCCAGTTCCCGGCTCCAAGCGGACTAGTTTTTGGAAGTCCTCCATTGCTCGTTATTGAGCAAAATAACACTAGGAAGCAAGGCCGCATCCAGGGGGGGGGGGGTAGGGGGTTGAATACTCATTTTTACAGACTTTTCCCTCTGATCTATGTCTTTTTGTACTTTTTTGTGCGACCCGCAGGCAACCCCCCCCCTAAATAAATTCCTGGATACGGGCCTGCTAGGAAGTATTTAGTGCTGAACTGGAATATGATGAATAGAGTGACTCGTCTGCAACTGATGGCGTAAGGCCGATGGTAAAAACCTGGTACACGTTGGCACTACTAATTAAATCATATACTTCAAAAGTTTTATCACTACAGGTTTAATGAACTGCGGAAAAACAAGGTTGCAACAACTGAGGTTCACTTACAATCGCAACTACCAAAAGCCGATACTTATACTACGGTGCCGGATCGCCAAAGTCAAAAAGTAACAATTCTAAGTACACACACTTATTGCTATAATCTATATTGCTTAGAGTCTTGCATGTAGCGAAAACGCCATTATTGCGACTCATTCTACACATATTATTGCTTTAGGAATACCCGGCAGGATCTGCCTTGCATTTAAATCACTCGACAAAAGTATACAAACTGAGTTCGACAAAAGGCAAAGTTCGTAAAAATCGTAATGTGCGCTGGAATAGGACAGTAGAAGAAGCAAAATAGTTAATAAAGAAAATAATGCGAAACACTCTACTCGAGCAAAATCTAAAGACTATTGATATGTGAGATTGAGGAATGTATATAAATGCAAACGGAATGACTAATGTTGTGAGATCAATTTGAAAGCTTAATACTGGCAGCATTTAAAACACATTGCCTTCACGTACGCAAAATAAGTATTGGGTTTCACATTAAATAAAGTTAACTCCTATCTAATTCTTTAAAAATGTCTAATCTATTAGAAAATCATAATCTAATGCTACTGGTTATTGCTTTGGCAGTCTTAGCAAGTAAGTATTAGGCAGTGCCGCTGGCAAAATTGACTAGAAAACACTCAGATCATAAACGGTAAACCTTTAAATGAGCAACTTCAGGTAATGACTTTTCCCATCATGAATTCTACAATAATCCTAACATTACGTTTAGTACTAGGGTCATAAGTATTCTTCCAGTCGAAGCTGACTATAACGCACGCTTTCACATTGACGCGTTCGCAACCTCTGCGTCGTGCTTGCGTCGACGCAACGCAGACAAATTAAACGAATAAAATAGAACCAAGTTCTATTCTTGCGTTGCATCGACGCGTACGCATCAGATTTGTCAGTGGAAAATGGAAGTTTCTGAAGAAAAACAAAAAAAGACAATGACGAAAAACTTGCTACTAGTGAAAGAAATTAAAATTCAGCGAATAAACCGACAAAGGAAAATGTAAATGAGCATCCAGGGCGATACGCTGCGCAGCCTGTACTCAACGCAAGATCACATACGCATCGCAACGACGCGTCAATGTGAAAGCTGCTTAATGGTGGGTTTACTCCTTGCGTAAAATCCGAGCGTGCTTTGGAATCTGAGCTTGAAAAGATTTCTAGCAATATGGACGTATTTAATGCAAAACGCACCGATTTCTGAAATACCTCCGTATTGCTAGAGATCTTTTCAAACCCAAATACGTGCGTAAAATACTCTCGTATTTCAAACTACGCTCAGATTTACGAAATGTGTGAACGTAGCATAAATTGCACTTGATGGCACTCAGTGGAAAGTAAGCTGAGATTTCTTCTAGCAATATTTCGGCCCTTCTTGGCAAGGGTCCTCTTTAGGGTGCACTTAAATGAACGAATCTGCAATCCCTGTCATCTGATGAACCTGCATACCCCTCTGAGGAGCCTTGCCAAAATTTTCGAAATATCTCAGCTGACTTAAGGTTGGGCTTTAAGTCAAGTGTAGTCCCCCCAGCCCCGTTTTTTAGAGCAGAACTTCTGGTGCAAGCCCAAGGTTTCGCCACTGTCTCATCACAAATGTACAATAACAATCCTAAAACATCATATTCAGCCCCTCTCCCCCCGTCCCAGCTTTATCAACCGATCCCCTTTTTCAGGAAGAGAGATTTAATTTTGGAACATGCATAAGATAGCATCACTACCAGCTAAAGACCCGGTTACCCATTCCAGACACTTCGAAGACCAGAAAAGCTGGTAAGTACAGGTAGTGATTAAAGTACCCAGATATAAATGTCCATATTCGTACTTTAAAGTATTCCTACAATGTAGGGCTAAGTTCCTGAAAAATGAGCGGATTCTAACCTTGATACCCTCCAATAAAAGTAAAATTATCTAATTTAGACATTATAAAACATTACTTGCATCCATCCACCTTATTGCTTAAGTAGCCCTCAAAAGTACAATAGTTATGTATCCACGTTGAAGCTGTGCCCTAAGTTAGGTTGGTTAGGGTACTGTGCAACCTGGTTTATAATCACTCTAATGCTTGACTAATTTCATTCCGTATCAACAGTTCACTAGCTATTGGGGGTCGACTAGAAATGTATCAATGTCCTGCCTTTCAACCGCTACGGGTTCACTAGCAGGAGAGCTGACTAGAATCGTCGTCCGATTTCACGCTTCCTCCATCTCTGAAACATGCTGATTCGTGGTGTTTGTTTAGATATGATTTCAATGCGAAACATTTACCACAGCGGTCGCAGCGGTAGCTCTTTCGCGCTGAGTGCGTTTGCATATGCGCGCGGAGATTGGAACGGTCTGCGAAGTTCTTCCCGCAGTGTGCGCATCCGAACGGTTTTTCGCCTGTGTGTGAACGGAGATGGCCCTGCAGGAGCCAAGGCCGAGAAAACGCTTTCCCGCACACGTTACAGACGTGGTTAAGCGCGTGGGTGAGAATGTGCATCGCCAGTGCGGGCATGGAGACGTAGGCCTTTCCGCATGTTGGACATGTCTTTGCCGAACCTGAATCAAGGCTCCGGTGTGTCTGTTTGTGCCGTGACAGATTCGACGACGTTGCGTAGGCCTTCCCGCACTCGGAACAGACATACTTTGACGTCTTCGATGGAACTTCTGACTCGGTATCTGACGGGTAATCCACTTTCCGCTTCGATCTGCCATCACTGACGAAGAAAGCCTCGTACGTGTACGTCATCGTCTTGGACCGACCATCTGTTGGAGAAGTTGAAGGTACTGGGGATGAAAGCGGGGTATCTTGCCTGTAGTTGCTCTTGCTCAGGTCGAGTATCGCCTGTGCTGTGGATAGGTCTCGAGCTTCGTGGTATTGGTAGTCCAGATCGTTATCTTCAAGGTCTGCGTAGGGACGGTAAAGCTCCCCCGGCGCCCGCCTTCCGATTGGTTTAAAGGCTCCGTCCCCTCCGATTATTGGATGGTAGTAAGCATCGTCATTGAAATCGGATTTGGCGGTAACTGTGTGGTAGTAATAGCAGTCCTCTCTTGGACGCTGGCTCGCCAGGTCTTCTTCGCTACTGCTACCGAAGCCTGATTCGGGTGAGTCGGTGTGGCGGGATAGCTGGGATAACGCTGGGCCCTTGTCGTATGCATCTTGGCGACCTTGATCCTCTTCCACCGGAAGATCGTAGGGGCGGTATTTGATTGGGTCGGACTTTTGGGTAGAACCTGGAAACAAGATTTGTTAGGAAGAGCCAACAAAGCATCTACTGACTTTACTCTTCATCTGAACACTCAGCAGATACTTTTTGGCGGTATTTTGGTTATCCGAAGTTCATTCGAAGTGTTATCTGTTACGCATTATTTGTTAAAACCGCACATCCTTGTGTTATCTGTTATGAAACTTCTGACAGTGTGGTGATTAACAGAAACTAGTCCGCTTGGAAGCGCTGAACCGGAATATGGCGAATTATGGAACAGAGGAATAGTCCCTTTTTCTTAGTCCCTTTTCCTGGGGCTTCTCGTAGAAATCGCCTGTTGACTTCCCGCTATAGTCGATTGGCAACTGCTTGCAGAGCCGTCAGTTGACATTTCGACACCCCAGGGGAAATCATCCCCAGGAATGACACACTGTATCCTAATAGGTGAACTGGTGGGGGGCAAAAGGCCATTTCCCCGTTATCGAATTCCCATGAATAGGTCCACAAGGTGAATGAAGTGAGGTGGAGTCAAATGAAATGAGGTAGATATATTCTCTTGAGATCCTGCCGACTCAGCATGCGGGAATAACAGATAAGGGCTTTTATTGAAAAACGGTTTCCTGGTATCCGAAAATGAGACTAGTTTCCCGAAAAACGTATTTGCCTCGTTTTCAGGGTTGCTTTGTGTAATCAATATAAAAATAAAATGGAATTACTGGTAGTATTAACTTCAGTAATAGCCTACAAACATAGAAAGCACACTCGAATAAAAATACTTTGTAACTTTTGTAAAAATACACTTTCCCGTTAATTTATTTTCCGTTTAGTCTACTTATTAACACGTTCCTCGGCGAACAAAGAGGCGCGAAAATACAACAGAAAAGATTAGAAAAAACTCTCTGTGAATTGTACAAAATAGAAATAAATTATGGAACACAAATAAGCAAGACTAAAGGTTTCGGTGGGATCTAGAAGGGGAATATTTATTAGACGTCTGTACGCATTCGGTTTTGTATGTTTTTGGTCTTCGCGAGACCGAGCTAGCATGATATCCATCTCTAATCACCAGGCCCGTATTCAGGAATTTATTTCGGGGGGGGGGGGGGAGGGATTTGCCTGCGGGTCGCACAAAAAAGTGCAAACAAGACATAGATCAGAGGGAAAAGCCTCTAGAATTGAGTATTTTTGTATGTTCCTGGATACGGCCTTGCTAATCACCCCTTACCAGATCCGTTAGGTAAATGTTTTCTTTCTTTAATCTCCGGTCCAGCCCAGATTTAACTACAGTTTATGCGGATCGTAACGTATTTTGTTTATCTATAGCCCGCTAGTTTTCTAGGGTGAAGTGATAAGGGGATTTTACAGAAATTTCGTACTCTCTACTCCGCCAAAACTCTCTACTCCGCCAAACTTTTTTCTCTTCAAGATAAGATAATTTTTTACATATTTCTGGGAAAAGTTCAACAGGTTCCAACCCTGGCGTTTTCAGAAACTCACTTCTCTTCAAGTTACTACTCATAACTTTTTCTGGAAAGTTATATTTCGTGTGAGAGGAGAACTTTGGATCTCTTTTCTTAAGATCCCTACGGGCCTTCAATGCAACGGAGGGATCAAGGAAACATTGATGAAGCTTCTTTTAAAGTATTTGTTGAAAATTAAAAATGGTTGATGAATCCAGCAGCATTCATATTCCGTCTGAAGGAAGCTCACCGGCTATCGAAGGAAAGGGTCTTGGGAAACAGAAGGATCGGGGAAAAACAGTGAAGTTTGATTTAAAAATCTCTTGAAAAAAAAAGTATAATAAATTCCACTTCTTCGACTATTATTCATGTTCGTCGACTCGACACAAACACTGGGAAGAGTGCCTCGGCTAGGGTATTCTTTTTTTTTTTTTTTTTTTTTTTAAAGGCCCCCAGTTTCTTTTATACAATTCGCTAGGCTCTCTTTTAACAACCTAAAGACAGCTTTGGCTATTTTAAACCCTTGTTTCAGGGCCGTTGACAGGGAAAAATTTAGATAACCATTTTTTTTTAATAAACTTCTGGTGAACTGTGAAAATGTGCTTCCTAACTGGTGGTTTGTGAACTCAGTCCACAAGCCTCTCGATAGCTCTTATGGTTAGAGCATCCCGGTAAGCCGAAGGAGACGGGTTCAAATCCCGCTCGATTTATACTTCTGTGTGTCAGTCACAGAAGAATTACGAACTTTGAGAGCTGTTCGAGTGTCGACAGCTCCTAGCTTAGGCCAAATGCCAGTATGTAAATTGATGAAGCTCCTTTAAAAGTATTTGTCGAGAATTAAAAAAGTGATGAATTAACTCTTTCGAATTCATATTCTGTCTACAGAAAGCCCTGGGAAAAATGCGTCGACGGTTTGCTTGTAGAGAAATGCGTTAGATTGATTGTTAAGTGTCTCCAGCTCGGAATTTTCGTTGACAAATGATTGCAGGGGGGAAAAGGGAATAAACAAGAGACTACTTCAAAAGCGACGGGACATGTTGCTTCCAGCTTGATTTTCGAAGTACTAACGAGAAAGGTCATGTTGTTTTAAAGGTCTCTGGATCGATGGAATGATATTTCGTTTTTTGCTTGTGAATGAGGTGGAGGAGGAGCTGATTGGGGGCAGAGTTAGTGATCAGCTGCTGGATTGTAATTTCGAGTTTCATTCAGAAATGTCATGTTTGACTTGAATTGGAAATGGAGCAGGAACTAATTATGAGGCAAGGACTTTGAGAATGATCAGTGACCAGCTGGCCATTTCTGCTTGTAATTGAAAGTGGAGGGCGTCGACGGAATAAATTTTTATTTTTTGCTTGTAAATGAAACTAAAGAAGAAATTGATTAGTATAGGAAAGGACTTGGGAGAATGATCCGTGACTTTCATTTCAAAAATACATTTCCGAACTAAGCAGCTTCCTCAACTTCTTCTCAGTAGTTATTTTGACGCTTCATTTTTTTTATTACCTTGCAACCGAGTCTTTGTAAACTGCGACGAACTGCGTTTTTTTTTTAGTCTAAATTTCTGCAGTAATGGCAGTTAAGAAGTTTCCGATATGTTGATTAGTAGTTAGCACTGTCCTCGTAAATGTTTTCCTACCATATCCTAGTCATACATGACGTTTTTCCCCTCTGTCAAAACTCTAGTGTTTTACTACGGTGAGGTTGGATCATTCTGAAATTTTTGGCCGTCGTGGGATTTAGGGCGAAACGTCCATTGACCTAAAATTGACCCTCTTCTTCTGGCAGCTAGGTCCAGTCGTAATTCCAGATTTCACCATGCTTCCTCCATGCTTCAGAGGCGAGAACTGATAGCATTTCCTGGTTTATCATGTCATTTGAACCCAATCGACCTTTTAGTCGATTGGGTCGGAGAACTTGTTACATCCCTAAAGTTTGTTTCCCTTCGGCCCTAGATGTTGATATACCGCGTCCGTTGGCGGTAGTGACGTCACGCATGACCTTAATCCGTTTAGAGGCTATTTTTTCACAGACAGACGGACGGGGAAAAACTGGTATTTCTCGCCTTCGGTTGGGATCCGAAAACGGTTGGATTCCTTTCAAAGCGTTCTATGATAATTAACAAACATGGAAACAGGTAGTTTTGCGTTACAGCCATCTTCCATAATAGGTTAAGAGCAGTGCCGTCTTTACCCTTAGGCCGGTTATGCCTGTGCTGGGGGGCCAGGGGAAACGAGAGGCCAAGCGCCGGTGTAAATTGTTGAGAAATCACGATAAGGGTTCTAGCCTTGTTGCCTTGTTCATTACGACCAAGGTGGGACCAGCTACATTGCACCATCATCTATGTTGCAACGAGATTGTGCCCAATGTGTCCAGTGTGGCGACCAAGAATAGTGCGTGCCAATGTGATGGCGTTTTATGTTTTTGTCTCATGGGGCCAAAAATCTATGAATGGCCTAGGGTCAACCAAAAGTAAGAGACGGCACTTGTTAAGAGGATAAACGCAAGATAAGTATCAGTTCTTCCATTTTTCTTTTGCGGCTGTTGCTATTTTAAATAATTATATTAAACTTTAATTTGTAAATGAGGCGGTGTTCATATTAAAAGATGATGCAATTGCATTTACCTAGAAAGAATGCCAACGCATACTCCATCATTAATCCACTGCCTTGCAGTGGGTGGGGCACAGCTTTCAGTCAAATCCTTTTTTTTCTTCAGAAAACAAATCAAACAAATTACAAAAAGAAAAGGAATGAGGAAATAAAAAACAAAATAGACGATAATCAAAATATGAAGAGAAAGCCCTTAAGTCTAATATAGTAACAAGAACAAAAATAAAAAAAACGAAAACCGGAAGTGAATCCATCGCATCTTCCATCAGACAAAAACAAATTCTTATGCGGGTTATGGTGGGTTTACACGCTGCGTAAAATCCGAGCGTATTATGCAGGTATTTGGGCTTGGAAAGATCTCTAGCAGGACGGACGTATCTGAGAAATCGGTCCGTTTTGTATCTAAATACGTCCATATTGCTAGAAATCTTTTCAAGCTCAAATACGTGCATAAAATACGCTCGGATTTTACGCAGTGTGTAAACCCACCATTACGAAAAAAGACTTATGAAATAGTGCAGCATGTAGAAAGAAAGTAGTTACACCGAGTTTGCTATAGGGAGGCCATTGCGCATGATAAATGGATAATAAAAAAATAATATTCTTCCTGGGTGAGTGGAAAAATTCGTCTATGTACCGTAGAGATATGCTTCTTTGAGCACTTATCCAAATCCTAATCGTAAACCGGTCAAATTGAAGTTACGGTCAACAAAGAGCAAGCAAATCTTATCCGCTTCAGATAATGAAATTAAAATCCGTGTTATGTCAGTCAAGACTGATATAACTTACTACCAGACAACCCAGATGTTCATCTGGGTTTGCTGTTCAGTTGTGCCTGTTCGGTTCCTGATTTCTTTCTGTATTTTGTCTTAAGTTTCGTTGTTGATGTTAAATTATTTAGATTTTGTTAGTTATTAATGTTTGTTTATTTATTTTCTCTTTGTTGCCTATTATTTACCTTTTGCTATTGTGGCAATTTTTCCATTAAATCCTTACCCTAGGTTCACACAGAGCAAATCACGAGATTTTTCAATCGCAGCGACAGAAGATTTTTATCGCCTGGATGTTCACACTGAATTTTCGTCGGCAACAGAATTTAACGCGAAAAATAATCAAAATAGTGAAAAATAACCCATTAAATAATAAAAAATAATTGATTTTTCTAAAAGTGAATCATCAAAAGGGTCGTCCATGTTGCTATTGCGTGCATAAAATCGTGCTGCCGCCCGATTGAAGTTGAATTTTCCCAACATTGAAAATCGCCTGACGAACAGAAATTGCCGATTTTGGCGACGAAAATCTCTCGGCGATGGCCGATATCGCCTCAGTGTGAACGTCTGTATGAACCTAGGGCTACTGTAAATTCATTTGTATTACTTCCTGTTTGAAAGTAGTGCCCTTTCCATGCGTTTTGTTTTTTGTTCACTCCGAGTCGAGAATCGGAAGGGATGTGCACATGGGAATCCCTAGAAGGGAGCGACGAAAAATAAGCTTAATCCCTTCTAATGAGATCACTTCTGCATGAAAACTTGGAAATCCAGCAAGTGGTTTAATAGAAGTTGCCAGCTCTGAGTTAGAAACCGAGCAAAACATGAACTGGTTAAATTACTAGCATGAGTTCGGCAAGGGAGACTCTACACTGTCGGAAGTTTCTAGGACACAAGGATGATGCCCTTTTCATAAAATCGTGTGTCCCCACATTTGTGGTCTGTTCGGTCAGTCATCGGAAGTTTCTGGGACACACGGATGACACAAGGCTGCCCAGATTCAACAGACAAGACTTGTGATGTCATTTGTTGTGTTTTTGAAAACGTTATTCATTAAGTGTTACGCACTGCAAGTGTTGCCGGGAAGAGCCGAAAAACCGCCCAAAAAGCATCTGCTGAATTTTCCGATATCATGTCGACAAAGAAAAAAGGACAGATGCTTTTTTGGCTTTTTGGCTCTGCTTGTTATGCATAACATTTCATGCATACGTTTTCAAAACCACAACAGCTTACATCCCAAGTGTTGTCTGTTGGAACCGCGCATCCTTGTGTTATTAAACTTCTGACAGAGTAGGCAGGGATATATCGTCGGTGTCAAGCGGAAACCAAGTATCTGGTCAAATTTGCGATTTCCACTTTTTGACACAGTTGTACTCGCCGAATAATTCTGCGTCGAACGGTGCGTATCTCGATACTCTTGATGACTATCTCCCCTTGCCGATCCAAAATCTCCGGCCTCTCCGGGTATCTAATGGCGTTACGAACATTTCGTTCATTATTGCACTTTTCGCATTTTTGGGATCCCAAAACATAAGTGGAGGGATACCTATGAATTCGTAAAAGTTGTCCGTCAGTATGTCTGTCTGTCCGTCTGTGAGCACGATAACTCTCGAAGGGGTTGAGATATTTTGTTCAAACTTGGTATGAGGATTATTTGGGTCAAACTACAGGTCAAGTTTGTAGATGGTCTCTGTACCTCTATATTTAAAGCTGGGCGAGGGGTTTCAAATTATAAATATCTTTCAAAAGTTAATGAGATAGTCGATATACGGGTAAGGAAACATGCTGAATCCGAACATGACTTTTATTTTCTCGCCGGACAATCAGAAATCCGGCCAAAACCGGAAAATTTGTTAAAAGTAAAAGTTTTATCTCAAGCTGATTAGAGGTTTGAAATAAGGGTAATGAGGAGACATGGTGAATGGATTTTTGGAATTTGTTTTCTTGTCGGACTATTAGTTCGTCCGGAATCCGGCCGAAGCCTGAAATCTGCGAGGAAGTCTTAAAGCCTAGTTAGATAGCTGATATAGTGTGAGGAGGCAAGCGAAACCCATATCCGCACTTGTTTTTCTCATCTCATTAGTTGTTCTGCCGCCATATGTAAGAAAATCTCAAGACTATAGTTTTTTTTTACTTTTTCAAGCGGTGGATTACGGATAAATAGTAACATGTTAAAGGGGTTTGTCGGAAATCTACAAGACCGAAATGTCTGGCTGAAGAAGTCCAATAGATATTCGATTTTTATGATCCCATCGAAAACTTTGGTCTTGCTTATACAAAACGGCGCACGAGTGCTAGACTGGACAGAAGCAAGGATTTTACATCCGAATTTGAGAATTAGTGAGCTACGGCGCTCACGGAGTGTAGGGAGGGATAGGTCTTTTAGTAGAGACCTATCATAAGAGCTAGATATTGCTGACCTAATATGACTGACACCCCTCTCTTTTGTAGTCTTAGCTGGTGTATGAACAGAAAAAAGAAAAAAACTGTACCGCTGTAGAATAAATTTCATTCAATAATTTGTTTTCTGCCATTTCTGCATACATGCAACACATTTTCAAGAAAGAAAAGCGTGTCATCTGAGCTAGTCAGTGTAATTTGAATGAGCGGCGGGTATTAAATGACCTGTTACTGTAATGGGCGAATTTTGTTTTCTGCTTTCTTGAATCATGTAAGCTGATTTTAGTTATTGCAGAAATAGAAGGTACAGTTGTGCTCATAATAACCATCCTACCAACTGTTAATTGTTTCTACGCCACACCAGTCAACTTCTTTAAACGCAATAGCCACTTTCAACACTGAATATCACTTACCATATTTAATAACGCTGCACGATCCTTCTATTCCCGGCGATGAGGCATCACCAGGAGGCATACTCCCCGCCACTGGACATGTCCACTCATTTTCACTCTTAGTCCAGTCTATTATTCGTAAACTTGCTCTTTTCTTTGGTATACACACTGGATCCTCTGCCCCCATCTCACGCAGGGTTTCTAACAGTACTGTAAGCAACAGTGTATGTAACTGTTGGCTTTATAGCCCGGTTTCCCGGAGACCCTCCCATTCCATATGCACCAATGAGGTTCCTGCGCTTCTGCTTCCCCGGGAAGGGAAGGTTCCGGTACTAGGCGCACGGAAAGGACTCATCTTAAGGTGGCTCTACTCCGAGCCAGAAATTAGATACCGTTACCACGGCAAGGTAGCTATGGCCGCCGGAGATTAGATAAGGGGTATGGTCAGGGGCGGATCCAGCCTTTCGTTCTAGGGGGGGCGATTCTTACCGAAAAGAGTGGGGGTAGTGGCCTTTTTGTCGGCCACAAGGCTGATTTTTTTAGTGTTTTAAGTGTCCCTGTCGGTCTCTTATTTAACGAAAATGTGGTTTTATATATTACAATAATGCTTACAAAAACTGTACTTGATCAACTTACAACTGTTTACAAGAACAATTCAAGCTTCCTGGCTCCACTATTCGCAAACCTGTCTGTCAAGCGTCTTTTGTCCGGGTTTTCCGACATTAATATCGCTTAAACGACGAAAGTCCTCGTGACGGATGTTCAAATTTCACTATACACTGGAACGAAATGTTTGTTTTTACCAGGTCCGGTTGCGTTGCGTCTCGAATCTAGCTAAAATTTAACGGGTGAACTGTTGCTGTGCTATGAGCGAGCTATGAGGTGCGAAATAGTCGAGGCTAGCTTGACAGAGGAAAAGCTGTCGGTTGAACGAAGTGTAAAAGGTTCTAGAGTCTAGTTACAGTAGTTAGAACATGCATTAATGCAGACTTCCGTAAGTGCAGTAAACAAAACAAAAAAATTACAGCCCGTCTAGGGGGGGCGATCGCCCCCCTCGCCCCCCCCCCCCTGGATCCGCCCCTGGGTATGGTAATGCGCGTAGGATATGATATGTATTGCTATAACAGCCCGAGGCCGTGGTAACAAAACAAAACTCTACATATCAAACATTATTTGACATTTTGACTGATATCTTACAGAAAATTTTCTCGATTGCTATCTCGAGGAATCTTCCCAAACTCTTAATAACCGCAAAATATTCACTCAATATAATGCACCATCCATTCCTCAACTCACTACACTGTAAAAAGTTTCTCTAAATAAGGATGCAGTATTTGCTACTGGGATTAATCTCATGTCTATTGGGATAAGGTTAATCCGAATTAGGGGTAATCTTATCTCAATAAAGATAACATTAATCCCAGTAGCAAATACTCAAGATTTTTTTTTTACAGTGTACATATATACAACAGGTGTGATATCCTCACACATAAGGCAGAAGTCACGACCAGTTTTGCAACTTATCCAACCGACAGACGTCCTCCAAGGGTGGACTATCAGCCGTAGACTAAGCAATAATGTAGTTCTTCTTTACACATCCGCATTCCAAAATAAATAGTTTCCCCGCATGTCTTTCTAGCCCTTGCGTAAGGCCTTAGGAAACCCAACCACTAACTAAACCTTACCGTTCTGGATTTTCTGGTCCTTTAACACATTTCTTTCGATTCATATGTTTTTAAAAACATTTGTGCCGTATTTGACTAAGTTTTGTAATGACAAGCCCTGAATATCATTCACAATTTCGTGTTCGCCTTGTATTGGAGTATCGACGCACCAACGTTATAATTGCTATGCATTTATATTATGGTGAATAATCTGAACTGAATTGAATTTCTGACTTCTCACTCATATTGAAAGGAATCCCGTCAATACCGCGACATGCACAAACCTCACTGGTCACAACTCGCCTGATGAAAAAAAGAAATGATTCTGGAATTCATGTGATGCAGGACTTGGTATTGTTGTTTTTACTGGAGGGTAGAGCCGGCCAGTAGAGATTGTGTAAGGTATTGTATCTTCACAACCGAAACATGCAAAGGTCGTTTTGTATTAGTAGAATACAACAACATAAACAAAGCCAAGTGTGCAAAAGTATAAATAAGCAATGTAAGAGAAGTCAGAAGGATTATCACGTTTTTTTTATCATATAAAGCACATCTACACATATATATAATATGCGAATAATACTTCTCCTTGTAGACAATGTGACCTGGGGATTCGCTTCACGGAAGTAGACTGCTAGTCTGTAAAGACTTGCCGCTGATCGTCTGACGCGGCCACTCATAATCTGCAACGGATTCGTTTAGTAATTCCATTTTTAGAGTGGTTAATTGGAATGGAGGAGAACTGGGAGAGAAACAAATACCAGTTGATAGGAATGCGTATTATGAACAGAACTATCTTTTGTTTCTTCATAGTCCTAACGCCAGCGGAAATTATCCATAATAACAGAAATTAAGTTAACTCTTTAGCAGAACTCGTCAGTTAATTAATACAATTTATTTAATGGACAGATCTTTTTTCTTGAAACTGTGGCTGATTTTAAAGCAGACATTGTATAAAAACCTCGAAAGAGATTATTGGACTATATGATGTGATATAATATGATATTTATTTGCCTTGAAAGCCCAAGGGCCATACCAAACAACCATAAATACGTATTATAAATACGTATTTGTGTAATGATACACAAAAAACGGTCTCACTACTATTTCACACTAAGCCCCACTCAAACACTTTTCCCTGTGAAGACCTCGCCAGGTTTCTTACACTAAGAAAATCCCTCCTCCGCAAGATATTAAACAACCACTTCCTGACATGAATCCCTCCCTTACAAATTTTCTCCCTCAGATCCTCAATTTCATCACATCCAAACAAAATGAATTAGATCCTCATCTCCCTCACCGCACATTGGACAAAAGTAATGACCAGATTTCTCCCTAACACTTCCCAAATACCTTCGTTTCACCAAGTGGCAAGCTATCTGACTTCATATTAAAAATTAGTTTCATTTCCTCTTTGTTTAGACCCGCTGTAAAATAAATTTCTTCACCCCAAATCTCTTTAGCCACTGCATACAAACTCAAGGATCCACTATCTCTTATCCTAGCCAACCAAACCTGGATTTCTTGGTCAATAACTTCTTTTGACACAAATCCTAACTCTCTCCCCGGACCCTCCCCTCTATTCCACATATAACCAAGCCCGCAACTATCTAATATTGAACGAATCTGGAAAGTCCAATATTTGGCAGTATATACATACTGCCAAAAATTTGGCGTCTTGTTTACATTTTATTTGTACGCCAGCTATATATTTTTCTGGTTGCATGTTTCACTTACAGATAAACTTCATGTAGTAAAAATGGCATGTTGTGCCAGAGGATCTTTATGGACTCGTTTGAAATAGATTGATCGATCTGGAAATGTTGAGCAAGTGAGCTAGTTTTACAGAAAAAGCAAGATCAGAGGAACAAAAGGGAAAGAATTGACTGGTTGTGTGTTTGAGTTTTGGCAAACCTGTCCTTTGGTTAGACTATATGATGTGATATAATATGATATTTATTTGCCTTTTGTAAAGAGGCTTTGTGGCCTTTTTTTTGCAATATATTATTATTATTATTATTATTATAATAGCTGATTATCTTTGAACGGACTTTCCCAACCAAGTAGTTTCAGTACTGAACTTTAAATATGCATTTAATTCTTTCTTCGCATCCCCGAAATGGGGAGATGGGGTATACAGCAAAACGAAAGAGGGAGAAGAGAAGAAAAACACAACAAATTAGAATGCCACTAGCGTACCAGTCTGTAAAAATACTTTATAGAAACCATGAGTATCTATTGAAGTATCGACTCTTTAGATTTAATCCATTGTTGATTACTGTAGTTGTGAAATCACCACTATTTGGGATATTTATAAAATTTATACCGATCCAAGTACGACAGAATATAAAAAGAAAAGTAATTTGGAACCACCCTTATTAGGTTGTTTCAGTAAAAATCATTTGTAATTTTCCTCTGTCCCTTTTATACAAAAATAATTTCAGCAAATGTGATTTATAAATTGTTTAGTTGCCAACTTTCCAGCTGTTAACGCCGCCATGTAAATTGATTGCGATTATTATTTACTTTATTTACTTCGGATGCGTGTCTTATGTATTTCAAAGAGAGAATTAAAAATAAAAATAGTGGTGACCAAAACCAAAGTAATTAATCCAGACACTGAATAAATATAATGAACGCCGGTGTATAAACAAAAAATAAGAACCTTGTAATCTAGAAATATTTTTGGTCTTGGTAAAATATAAAATAGCTTCTCATGTTAGCAATCAGTGAGACACACAGCGTTGCCATATCAAAATAATTGAAGAGAGTTGGAATTGGGAGTAAAAGTTTATTTCCATGACAAGAAATGATGACTTTTGGTTACGATGACGGTTGCAAAAATTACACATTCCGATTACAATATGATCAAAATACCTGCTGCAAAAATGACGTATCGGACGTTTCAGAAATAGAGTGAATTTTGTGTCATACGTAGGATAAGAGTGACAGAAAAAATAGAGTGACAATTCACAGTATCGTGCGATATGTGGCAACCCTGGAGCACAGCCGTAGTGCGGTTCAGTTAGAAAAAATATGACTGGTGAAAAATCGGTTTTATTGACTATACGAAAAGCCACAACATTTTCAACGAATCTCTTCCAGGAATCCCAGTTTGCGGTTTATCTGCTATTTAGGCATCCGTGATCGCACAAATTACTTAGGCCTACATGTGTATTGCGCTTACTCTTCCTTTCTATTAGCGAGTGTTTGTAATCTTCTGGGATTTGAATCAGCATTTACCCTTGTTCGTGCTTACAATCATCGTATCATCACATTCAACCACCTGCCCGACTGTGGATGAATAGGGCTTGTGGACATCCTAATGGAATTGGCATGATCTACACAGACGCGCAACTCTTTCTATTTGTCAGCAGATGCACAATTGGCTATGCTGTCCCTGGAGAAAAATAATTCAGTGGTGTCATTTGAGCTGATTGAAAAATGTTCAGTTTATCGACAGCTAAAGTGAGCCCCTTATCCAGCCAGGCTCATTAGTATTCACAAATTGTCATGATACTCCTAGGTTTACAGATGATGATGATGTTGAAATTTTATGTGCGCATTAGACGAGAAAAGGGAAATAGCGCAGTAAGGTAAAGGAAGAAAAAAAGATATAGGCTACTGCTATCAGTAATGGAATAAATGAAAAAAAAAAGTCATCTCTAAAAAAAAAACCTCTTTCTGGCCAAAGGAAAATAATTTTGGAGAAGAAAAAAAAAATTGCAGTTACGCGGGGATTCATATCAAGTAGAGGAAGGTACAAAGAAATGTACAACATTTGAAATAAAAAGTCCTGATACTTTTAACATAGCCAAGGTTAACAGAATAATACGGTGACAGAAAGATATAACAAAGAAACAGCGACTGTAGTCACTGTAAGGCTAAAAAAAAGAGAGAAATCGGGTCTCACGTGTAAGGGGGACCTCAACAAGAGTTGCTTAATACAAAAGTTTATTATACTGTTGGAATAGTTTTGTATTCTCGGTGTTACCTGTGTCAGATTTGTGGCAAGAATGCGAAGGTCAGATGTGCAGTTGATTACTAGTGTCCCCAGATACAAATAATTAGTGATGACATTTGAAAAAATGTTAGCTTGTCGACAGCAAAATCTGTAGTCCCTTTTCAACCAACATCATCTGTATGCGAAATTTGTCATGATACGGGACCACTCGTATGTACAGAAAACCATATCACAAGCAAACAGCATATATAGTCAGTTGTTAGGCCAAATACCAGTGACAAATTATATGTAGCCTGGGAGGGGGGAGGGGACAAGAGGAAAACTTACCATGACTCAGGGCGCCTTATTTTTGGAGTGGCGGGACAGGGGGGCCTTAGCGTTTTCTGGAGATAATAATAAATACAAGACTAATACAAGATATTCTTTAAACCACATTTCGTATTCATTTCGATGTTAATTCGACGGAATTCCCGTGTAACTGCACATTTTTTGCCCTTTGACCCTTGTGCAAAGTTATCTTCTGTTGCCAAGGACCTCCACGTTTCTACCCCTGACCATTTCTCCGCATTCCATAAGATTTTTTAAGGATTGACTAAAAAGAGGCACGGCACGCCATAGTGTGGGAGGCACGAGTACTAAAAAGAGGCACGAAAACTAAAAGTGCCCTTCCAGGCTTGAGAGTTAGGGGCGGGAACAATGTTCTAACGTGCCTTCTCTTAGGCTCTGGATTTACAAACTCTCACTTACTTGTCCGACTTTACTACTTGCTAAAAAAAAAAAATTATAACTCGTGACTCCTGTACTATATATGCCGTGCTGTGCCGTACCTCTTTATCGTCGATCCCGGTTTTTATACCCGACTAGTCCCGTTTCTTTTTTTTATGTTATTGTTGTATCTTATGCACTTACTCCATTACTGAAAGCTCAGTATAATTTGTTATTTTCTTTCTCTGTACTGCGGTATGTCCCTTTTCTTGTCTAGTGCGCAAACAAAATTTCATCATCATCATCTTTTGGAATATACTTTGCAAGACCTGATACACTCTACATGTAGATGGACGTTTGTGCGAGTTAATGCTATAACTGCGTCAATTCATTTCTGATATTTTTAACCACAGTTTATTTTTTGGTCTCCAGCAGCATTCACTAGGCCCAATCTAATACAAAGCTCCGTCCTTCACAAATCTTGATTCAACAGTCAATGCAAATGGGACCCCCACTGAGACAGAAAAACGGTCACCTAAAACTAGAATGTCACCCCTATCATAAAGGGTGACATTCTCTCATTACGGAACCCCTTTACTTCTAACCACAACTCTTCAGCTGGTGAGTGGTTGTGGAATCAAAATAATCACATGACTTTTTCATGAGAAAGATCTTGATATCGGAAAGTCAAGAGATTGGAATGAGAGGTTCCTTTGAGACCAGGCACTTTTCCCAGAGTCGGTTTCAGAACCTGAGGACATGAGAGGAAGCACTAGAGAATACTTTTGCGTCTAGTAGCAGAGCTTTCCCGATCATTTGCGTGTGATAGTGGTTGACATTTTCTCGATCGAAGGTTTCCGTGGGAAGTGAGTACTTGTTGTCGTATGGGCAATTACCATCTCGGGACGAGATATTATTTCCCGATTAACCTGTTGTTTCTTTACTACCCTACCTTGACCGAACATCTAACTGAACACATGAACACTTCTCTATGTTTTAATAGTTTGGGTTTACAACCCTGAACAGTCGAATGGGAGTGATAGATTGAGAACTTAACATCGACTAAGAGCTGTGATTCAGTTTTCTTTTCGAATACAGTGCAATAGAACTTTTAGGATTAGGTTAAACTGAGAACTTCCAAAGTTACAAAAGCTAATTAACACGGAACAAAAAAGCGCGAAAAAAGGAACACTTACCCGGACTGGCGAAATGATAAAGAACTAACTAACAGGCAAACATGAAACTCTACTGAGTGTCGATTTAACTGTTAGCTAGGGGTATCGGACGATTTGAGTACAGACGTGTCTGTGCTATCTACGTACTCAGATGACAATTTTAGACCACTATGTTTAACTTTTGAAAACTGTGAAATTGACAGTGTTGAAATTTGTGAAATTTAGTATATCTGGCTGACACCATGCATTTTTCCAGTTTCTTGCTGCCTGCAAAACCGATATCAAATGGATTCATTGAAGATGAACAACCGACAGGTAGGCAAGGCCGTATCGGGGGGGGGGGGGTCAAAACAGGTAAAATTGATTTGGTTTTCTAGACAAACTTTTCCATAACTTGAGTCGTTACTAGCCAGAATGTTAGGGGGAGAGAAGACCAAGGTATTTAACCTTCTGGCTGGTTATTTTACCGACTACTCTCATGAAAGTCGAAGGTTTTTAAAAAAATCGACCGTTTTTCATAAAGAATCTGGTGCTTCGCGCCGTCTAGTTTTTTCTTTTGCCGAGTGTCCGACAGTGTTGGTGAAGGCGTCCCCCCTCCCCCCATACGTGACGCTTCTGGTCTAGACTTAATAGGCTATATTTAATCTATGTTCTTGTTTGGGAGTACGGTTTGGATTAGGTCCGACCAACGGGAGACCCCCCCTCCCCCCCGAAACAAATCCTGGAGACGCCCTTGCAGGTAGGTACTTATGTTTTCCTCCATCACTATTTTTATTTTCTTTCTTGCTCTTAAGTTTTTCTGCTTTGTAGCATTCGAATTTTTGGTGCCTGAATGTTGTCTAATATTGAAGTTGACTCACAGCAAGGGTGATTAGTGATGGGGTGATGAGTTAAAAGTATTTAAAGCACACCTCACACTATTTACTACCTATGTTCCAATATTCTAATCTATTTGAATACCGTAGAACTGGGCTCTGCTTTTAACAAATTATCCACGGTTTTGGCTGTTTAATCCTTTTCCCTGGCCAACTGACTTCTAGCAAATACGGGAGCACTCGTTGGGAGCATAGTACGCATGGAAAATAAATCGTGCCAAGTGCAAAGACTAGTGATGTGTCTTTAGCGGGTTTTAGAATGTAAAATATGAAATTTCGGTTTCCTGGTTTAAAAACTAATGAATGCAGTTATGGAAGTAGGCTATATGTGCAGTAGGCCTATAGGTACGATGGGTCCTTAAAGGACATCTCGCACACCATAGTGTTTCTGCTAAGATGTTGTCAGTTACTTTAAAACTTAGCTATGGTTACAGCAAATCACAAAAGGCTTCGGTTGTTTTTAGCCTCTTTCCATGTCCATTGCCCTGGACGACAAACATGGCAAGATTGACATATCCGGTCTTCAGACAAACAAGCTACGCGAAACAATGATTGGGCTCATGATATTTCACGTAAACACAACAAACTTGGCAAGTATGATCATTACTGCATTGTTAATAAAGGAGATCGAAATCGCTTATGAAGTGAAGTATCTCGGAAACGAGACTGGATGGAAATAATACTGAAACAGAATGGATTACTATCATAAGTACGATGTGTCGTTCAAAGGTCACAGTTGAAACGAGTTGGTCCTGTTGCACCTGTGAATTTTGCTGTGTCGGAACCAGACTGACAACAAGTCGTCATATGCCAGTTTACCGCTTCCTAGCGGACTAGTTTCTGTTAAAGCCTCTGTGCATTTCCATCAGCACTTGTGGCAGACATAGTAAAATAGATCCACAGGTTAGTGAGTGGAAAACCTGTCACCTTGTGTCCCAGGTAATGGAGGTTTTATACGTCTCAGTCGTAGAAAGTCTCACTACCTTATGGATGTGACTTTGTACTATGTCTACACAGGTGCTGGTTACAGTCTGAAACATGCCAGGGAACCTCAGGAAGAACAAGAAACGTCACCTGTCGAATCCTCAAAATTGACTCAAACCGGATGTAAACCAATCAACAACGTCTGGTGTGGCGACGTTTCCGACTCTTCACTAGGCAGGCGGCGATTCTTTGTCGTCAAGTTTCGTCATCAAAGTCTTCATCAAGAGTATATATTTATATTTATTTTTGCCCGCTTACAAAAGGGAAAAGCGGAGTACATAAAGAAAAGAAGAAAAGAAACTAAAGAAAATATGTACACGCACTAAACATAATGCTAAAATCGATACCACGAATCGAGTTAGTGTATGGTTTGCGCAAGCATTTAAAGCTCTTGCGCGAGCCCTTTTTTCAATTTTATGTATTTTTTCGGTATGGTTTATTATTTCATATTTTGCCGATAACTGCGTGTTCGAACTTCGGAGAGGGACGCTAACCAAAAATTTTGCGTACTTGTAATACGTGGTGCGTATTTTTCTTTGATTTGTTATTTTTAAAAATTCCCAAAGTGACAAAACATAAAGTACGTAAGGTGTAATAACTGCATTAAATAGGCGGGCAAGAGCGAACCAGTTGACAGTGTGCTTACATTTTACCAAGCGGCCGTAGCCTTGGGGGTATAGTATTGGGGAGTTCTAGAAACTAGTCCACTTGAAGCGCTGATCTTAAGACCTATTCACGACAGGTTTCAGCTAATACTCGGTACCAGCTATCTCGCTCCCGCGACCGAAGCTTTGCCAGGTTTCTGCCGTTCGCAATGGATACAGGTGCCAGTTTCGGATAACAGCTAGTCTCGGACCCAAGTTGAAATCAGTTCAACTTTTGAGGGTACTAGCCAATCAGATTATTTTGGGAAATATTGAGGACTATTCTGATTGGCTAGTTTCGATCCAAACCCAATAGATAAAATCACATGCACTCCCTGCTGCCTTGAAAACCAAAAGTGAGTTTAGATCACTTTACTCGGTCTGACTTGGTTCGGCATATCAGAATATTCCTCAGTATTCCCCTAAGTAATCTGATTGGCTAGTACGCTCAAAAGTTGAACTGATTTCAACTTGGGTCAGAGACTGGCTGTTACTTTTTGCCGTCTGTCAAGTTGATGACAACCGATGCGTATCTCTGTTGAACAAGTGACAGCCAAGGGTTTCTCTGGTTACACTGTCTTCCCTACCATAGCGGCGGACGCTTCAACGCGCATTATTAATCCTATTTAAGCCGCGTGTGGCATCTGCGACTAGACTCGGCAGGTGAGTGCGTGTCCTATCATTGGGAATCATCTGGGTGGGGAAGCCTTTTGAGCACGTGCCTAAGAGGGAAGTGGGGAAAAATCGAAACTTGAGCTGAGGCGGAACTGGAGACTTAAATTTGTGCTTGGTACTCAAAGATTAAAATGGCTTCCAACGAGCGAGCGGATATGCTAAGTAAACCGCTGTGGAGGAAATGCCACTTCTTACGTCTCTGCGTGAAATTACAACCTGTTTTTCGTACACTTGTTTCACCAGCAAAATCCGTCGCTACGCCCATACTCTCCGATAGTTCGCCCACACATTAGCTGACCCACGAAAATCCGTTGGTTCACCCCCACATCAGTTTGCTTGCAAAATACGTCAGTACACGGCCATAATAACTATTATATTTTTTTTTATTTTAGTTATGAGTTGTATTTAGAGATTCATTTATCATTTTGATCTTGTTTGTATTGCCATGGCCCTTGGGCTTTTAGTTTGATAGATATTGTATCATAATAATAAAATATTGATTTTATCCATAATACCTTTCAAACACATGTCAATGGCTTTGGATGTGTTAATGTTTTAAGCGTAACTGAAAAGCCAGCTTATTTTGGATCATTTAACTGAATAAAATGCATTATTTGAATTGTGCTAAGGAATTATTTTTTATTTTTCTGTATTAGCTCGAGCATGACGTCCAGAGTACATACGGCTTTCTTCACAACGCGAAATTGTACTATGACGCGGAAAATTTGAATCTCAAGACAAATGCAGCTTTTCAGTGGACAGTGATCAGCTTATAATTTTACTATTAAGACTTAGAAACAGGCCTATGGCTAATCGTCTGAAAAAAACAAGTTCAGATATGGATTCACCATGTGAATGGATTCACCAAATTGATCAAAACTTCCTGCCTTACTTCTGCCAAATCTCCGCTTTCAGCCGGATTCCCGGCCAACTGCTTGTCCGGTTTACTTGAATTGAGAACAATATGGTACTATGTCTTTCGCGGGGAGATGGATATGTCAGTAAGAATTGGTTGCTAGAAGGGGTTCATAAGGGACTAGAAACTAATGCAAATTGGTGCACGTTTTATTTAGTCTCTTTAAATCTGAGGGTAAGAAAATCACTGTCCATGGTCTATCACTGTAACTTAGAATTAAGTCTTTGAGGGATTGGCAACTTTAGTTGTAGGATACACACTCAAATAAAGAATAGGCGGAGCCCAACTATGAGACATCAGGGACTTGTAACTAGCAATCGGCGATTACACCATAGCCATCTTCGGCGATGAAAGGCTTCCGACTTTTCCTAGTATGTGTACCTATTTTGTTGCCGGTGTTTTTGAAAGAAAAGTTTGATCCATGTCATCGTTCAAGAATCGGTTGCTAAAGCATTGTCATTTTTGTGAGATGCTAGAATGGTCTGTGGTGATGGTCTTTCAGTGTAACCTAGAATTAAGTGTTAACGCAACGGATACAAATGATAATGTAAAACAACGATACAGTTTCGCAATAATTAGTAGAGTGGCGTCTATGGTATTTTGAACTAAAAAGCTATGGATAGCTTTATAATACCAACCATGTTATTTAAGATAATGTTCCAAGTTTCCACATGTCACGATGTCTGCAATTGAAAAGACAAAGTCAATTTAGTCCCTACTTCCGATATTCTGTTGTTGTTGTTTTTTTCAGCGCTGAGGGATGACCATGTGATTACAGATCAGAAAAAATTTCTTTTTGGATTTGAACGTACCATTTTAAAAACCTCGATGGGTTGACAAATTCAGCATTTAACCGTTAGCGAAGAAACAAAACCAAAGTGTTGCTCTCGCAACACTTTAGTCGGCGAAGCCGAACAAAGGTTGCTGCAACACTTCACGTTGCCCAGGTAACGTAGGTTTGGTTCCGGTTTGTTTTAGTCGCTGATCGGCAAGCGATCTGGCCACATCGCCATCGCTGTCCCGATGTCGTTTGTAAATATTACTATGTTGTATTCACGACTCAGTAATTTGTGTGCTTCGTATTATTAATGAGCTGGAACGATTTTGCAACCACTCTTGGCCAACTAAGGGCTGTGATTAAGGGACACACACCTAACAATTGGTTAGTTCTGTTCTAGGTCACCACTGTTGAAAAGCCGCGTTTGTTTTGAGATTAAAAATTCCCGCGTCATAGGGGAAATTACGTTGTGGGGACGGATGCATATATTGTATAGTGGAAAAAAATTTCTTAGCAGAATCCAAATTATTTTGTGTATTGAATTAAATGCCACAAAAATAAGTTGGGTTTTCAGTTAAACTGTAACAATCTTTGACAGCCAAAGTTGTCTAGGAAACAACATTTTAAATTATTAAACCCTTTTTCCTGGAAGTCCTTTCTGAGTGTTGAGACATTTTCCTCAAAGTTTTCACACCCTTTACCTAACCTCTGATAAGAAGAAAAACATTTTTCAAACTAAAGACAACAAGTCTCTTAATCAACAAGGGGTCACGGGGGGAAGTTGCAGCTTTCCTTGATACAGCAGGTTCAGAGACTTGAAGTAATTCCAATATGTGCTTAATCTTCTTTCAAAGCAACAACCAAAGTTCTCAGTTCAAAGGAGATTTTTCAAAAGCATCCGAGAGCAAGGACCCTTCCACACTTGAAATTTCATCAAGGAGAAAGCTTGACTCTGAATTAGTCCGTGCTAAAATTCAAGTGTGCATTGCGGAAGTGATATTCGACAGCCAGATGTTTTACCCACCTGGGCAAAGCAGCTTTTCGCTCACTGAGTACTGATTTTGGTCGATCAAGTGCTCTCAGTGGCCCTCTCAAATTGTTAATTCACCGGCTCTCAATGAAGCTGTATTGTGGGGACTGTCAGCTAAACCCAGTAGAGAAGGGCTGAGGTGTTATCAGCCGAAACATTTTTTTTTTGGGGGGGGGGGGGGGGTCTATTGTCTGGTCATTGTACCGACTGCTTATCAGAAAAAATGACTATTATTGACGGTTCTAAGAAAAATCGACCGTTTTGATGAACATTCTGTCAAGAAAAATTCGATTGTTTTTTAAGAAAAATCGTCTATTTCTGGAAAAAACCGAGCTTTTTTAGGAAAAAAAACTATTTCTAATATAAATCGACCATTTTTAAGAAAGATCGACTGTTTTCAGGAAATAATTGACTTAGTAATGCTCACGTGTTGTCACATTGTTAGGGTTATGTTTTATATTTCAAGCTGTTAAAATTGTTAATTCACTGGCTGGCACTGATTCTGCTGTATGCTACTAGGGACTGTCGGCTAGACACAGCAAAGATATATATATATATTTGTATACCCGACAGTTTCGTCGGAGCCTTTTGCGTTTGAATTCGTGATGTGTACTCTGTCAACGTAAATGCCTCTGACTATTAGAATTTTCGGACGAAAATTTCAAGAACTCTCCTGCCAAAGACATTTAGAACTCATCGTGTGGCTTTTATGAGAGCAAAAATAACTGCTAATAGCTTATATGATTACACTATATACAAATAATAATACGTATAAGTCTTTATATATTTATTCCTAAAAATGACGCTAAAGCAACCGACCATCGGCTGCGGATACCGTTATATAATAAATTATGTTTTTAAAAAAATAATTATATTTATCACACCAGCAGTGACCCGTTCGAATTCTTTGACTTTTAATGAGCCTTTGCAAGGGACTGTCGGCTAGACTCCAACTCTCGTGGCTACCCCCTTTGTCACATCAGCAGGGTCAAAAAGTTGGACTCCTGGGATTGTTGCCGTTGTCGTTTAAACTCTGTTAAAAAATGGGGTAACCAAGCAAAAGAAAAGGGAGCCGGAAATATGAGATATACCCTACATGTTTGCCTACCAAGTCTTCCAAAATGAAGAAAAAAAATCTTCAACCTTCGCATGCCCTTTATTTTTTAAAGAGTTGTCGGTGGGCCATGAAGTAAGTGACGTTTGCGCACTTGACTGCCAAACTTGGCTTGGCCGAATAATGCTAAAAAGTCGAAGATATGTAAAACAAAACGATGACCAAGGGCAGGAATTTTGAATCTCATAATTCCGCGAGCTAAGGACAATAAAAAAAGGCAGTAATAATTAATTAGCTATTAAGTGTTAGCAACTACTTCGGGGCTAGAACATAAAAATCATCAAACGTGAACACATATTTCAAAAATGTATCCTGATATTTGTATTTTTTTTTAAATTCAAGATTTCACCATATTTCTGCAATCCTTGTCAGTTACTTCAGATTTGTTTAAATATTTTTTGAAATTGCTGATGTGTGTTATTTTTTAGTTTTAGATAATACTCTTCGTTTTGAAGGGGTTACAAGTAAATAACGATAAGAATAGTACTAGCCTATAAAATAGAGTAGAACAGGAATCTATTTGCTCGCACTTTCACGTAACAAAAAAACAAATTGCTGATTACGGTCATCCACATATTTTTTAACATTACGTATTTTGGTAACGGGTGTGTTTGACCCAAAATTGATACCCGGTTTACTTTACACCGTCCTGGATTTTCCAACATGCTTAACCCGATTTTCCTAACCTTTCCCATACCCACTGACATGTGTCGTTCCCATACCAATGGTAGGCTTTCCAAGAATTACCCACTCACCATTGTTCTAATTTACGGTTCCCATAAAGTCGTCTACCCGTACCTTCTCAGAACTACCCCCTTCTGGTTTCCGATCTCACACTTATGCATGGGAAGCAAACACACCAATTAATGAATCATTTTTTGGAACGTGATACCCAGTAGTACCCGCATTCTAGACCTTCTCCCTTAGCTTCCTTCCGGTATTTCCGGATATCATAAGCGTGCGGATACCAAAATGAAGCCATGTTGCTGATACCGTCAAAAAAAGTAACATGTGTCATTTGCGCTACTGTTACGCGCAAGGAGGTGGTGACTTACTCAATCAGGTGTTTAGAAGGTTTATAATTTATGGTAGCTGCTACAGCTGTAAATAAATCAAAATGGACAATGTGTCAACGAGGTTTGTATAGCTTAGAATGGATAGTGCAGTAGTAACTAAATAGTTAATTTGTCACCCGCCATTTTCAAAAGTGGAGTATGCAAATTCATTGATTGATTGATATAAAAAAGGAAAACAACAGACGAATCCCGCAACTGCCAACATGCCAAAGGATCTAAACGGCCAGGTCAGGAACTCGAAAAGAATTAAAAAAAAAGACAAAAATCTAAAAATCTAACAAAGTCTATCAACTACAAAAATCTAAAGAAGACACAAATCACTTGTGCGAACCCTATCCACGTCAGAAGGGACAACAATCCATATATAAAGAAGAACAAGGACACAAAATAGATCACACCAGCTCTCAAGACTCGAAAAAATATTTTTTGGTTTTTTTTTTTTTCTGGAAAGAGCTTAGACACAAAAAAATAACATAAGAAAAAAAAATGCATCGGAAATAAAAATGTTCAATCTTGGGACAGGAAACAGTGAAGAACGTCTTGTGCTGTTTTGGCCCAGTTGTCCGTGATTTTGACAGGGCGAGGGAAATCCCAAAAGCGTAACGCTGGCATCTTTAACTTGGAACTTCTCTGCTGTGACATAACAAACGGAGCAGGGTATTCGCATTGTTAAATTGGCCTTATTACAGTTGAGCGCTCCAAGTGGACTAGTTTCTGTTAGTCCTCCATTGCCTCATAACCAACTATTGTGTAGACATAGTAAAAAGTCAGATCCATAGAGTAGTGGGTCACTTTCACTTTCTGCTGCTCATACGTATGCAAAACCTCTACTACCTGGGACACAGATGACAGATTTTCCACTCACTAACCTGTGGATCTATTTTACTATGTCCGATCCAAGTGCTGACGGTGCGGCATAAGGGGGTTAACAGAAACTAGTTCGCTTGGAAGCGCTTGAACAAGAATATGGCCAATTAACACTTTCCTTTCTTTTGCAACTCCTTCTTTCATAGTGCTATAGTCAGCTTTCGGCTTTATCTTCTGATTGTGATTCATGAATTTTGACAAGTATCAACTTGGAACTAAAGTGTGTGTTTTTTTTCTCCCGCCCACATCTGTTTGAAATTGACATGAGAGTGCAAGTAGGATTTTTCTATAACATCCAGCCTGGATATGAAATAAATGGTTACCTAAATGATCTTAAATCACAGCTTAGAATGAAAAAAGTTCCAATCCTGTTGATGATAGTGTATTCTGTTGATAATATTTTGGTGGAAGTTACTGAAGATTCTTAATTTGTCATTATCTGGAAACTCCAGTGAAGGGAACATGTCATAATTCGACCCAGCGATATTTAAACTCGACAGTTCGCGAAAAACAAAATACAACTAGATAACCTTTAATAAGTAAGAAAAGGAAAAATAGAGAGTCAGACAGATAAATGGCACAGCCAGTAAACCTTTGTATGCAAAACGATGTACGCAAAAAAAGCTGCATTATAACGGTTCGATCCCGGAATATCTAAATATTCTTTGAGCCCAAGCTGACTTTGAAACATTTATTCAAACAATGTTACAACGGATACGTCAGCTATGATTCTTCATCTGCGATATTTCGGCCCTTCTTGGCAAGGGTCCTCGTCAGGCTGTCAATCCTCTGGTTCAGCTTCGGGGAAGGAAACAAACCTGTTATTACAGGTTTATTACAGGCAAATTTACCTTATGTAAACAAAACCCACTATGTTGTAATCATTATTATTTTTAAACTGAGAAAGGTCCCATATATATTAAACGCACTAGATTATTTTAAAAAAAGAAAAATACGATAGTAAAAGAAATGTCATAACCAGACAACCTCTTGTTTGCGAGAACAACTCGCCCCCCAAAAAATATTATTAGACTCCGCCTCCATTGTAACGAAATGCCCATCCAAAGCCAGATTACCTATGATGCTGATGCTATAAACAGCTTTCTAAGCGCCCCCATCTCCCATCCCTGGTACTTCCTCCTTCTATCTCCCAACCACCCACCGTTGTGTGAGATTTTTTGCTCTTCGCATCTGAGATTTTGTTTTCCTTTCTTCTGCTCTATAGAATTTTGATTTTGTCCAGCTACTTCAAAAAGCATTCCACGCCATTTCACTCAAAGTACAATTAACATACCTATGACTTGTAATCTGAAGAACTAAATGAAGGATCTAATTTATCATAATTTTTTTTAAATCCGTGAGTACTCGGAAAAGATGTAGAGCTAGATAGTCCTTCGTAGGCAAGAACAATGTTCACAAAAAAATAACAAACTTCACCACCATTGTAACGAAATGCCCGTCCAAAACCAGATGCCCCAAATTTAATGTCCTAATAAACGAAACCGTTGTCAAAAATTGTTGATTTCCATGGTAACTCGATGCTCTAACAGAGCTAATCAGTAGGATATCTAGAAACGAGGTAACACGCGAGGACTCTGTTTTTCTAATGTCTGCACGCTTCCTCCATCAGGGGCCACGTGCTTAGTCTATTGTCCTTGCTCAACAGGGACTGCACAGGTGAAAATAATAGAAAGAAGTTGGGATAACAATAGAGGAATCCCCTATGAGGCATGTGATCTGTTATTACAAGCCAACGTCGAGAACGGGAGCAATGCTGGCTAAAATTTGATCCGAATGGTCCGATTTTTTTGTTTGTGATTTGTAATTGTTGTTCTGCTTGTATAGGTACAAAATCATTTCACAAACATTTGCATAAATAAGAAGACCAAATTTTCCGATGGGATCCCACAAATTTTGTATTTGACCCAGACAATTCGGTGTTGTCTTCGCCAGATCCAGTCATCGCCAGACTCCTTTACGTTTTTGATATTAAAATTTAGAAACAGATTAAGGCCAAATAGCTAATCACCTGAGAAAACCAGGTTCAGATAGGGATTCAGCATGTGTGTTTACGCTATAAGTCATAACTGTTTTGACGAAAACTTCCTGCCTTACTTCTGCCGATTTCCCGGTTTCGGCCGAATTCCGAAATTAGTAGTCCAGCAAAAACAATAAAGCTCGAACAAGAATTCAGCGCATCTCCTTACCCCTATATCGAACTTAAAATAAAACTTCCAAGTTTTAACAAATTTTCCGGTTTCAGCCCGATTCTGGGCCAACTATATGTTTGGGTAAAAAATGATTGTCACATACGGATTCAGCATCTCTTCTTATCCTTACTTTGGACATCTAATCAACTACAATTCCGAGCGAACTACTTGTCTGGGTAAAAAATGAATTTCATATAAGTGTTCAGCATGCCTTCTTGGCCCTAAATCGAACATCTAATCAACTTCAAATAAACTTCTTCTTTTAACAAACTTTCCGGTTTCGGCCGGATACCGGGCGAACTACTTGTCCGGCGAGAAAATGGTGTCCATATTCGTGTTCAGCATGGCTTCTTACCCCTTAATCGACTATCTCATTAGCTATTTGCAAATATTTTGTTTGCCCCTTAATTTGAACCCCCTCCCCTAAGGCTACATACCCCATCTGGGAAATCGACCTTTCCCTTGACCCAAAGAATACTCACACCAAGTTTCATCAAAATATCGCATTCCTTCGAGAGTTATCTTGCTCACAGACGGACAGCTTTTGCGACGACATAGGTATCCCTCCAATTGCGTTTGCGATCCCAAAAATGAGCTAACCAAAACTACAAAAAATGTTTCTTTTGAAGAAATGGAAAAAGTCGATTATCTGCTTTTCTGTAAAAGTTTTGTACATTAAAATACCCCCAGGAAGCGTGCGATATGTTTTTACATGCCAGCGTCGGATAGGGGACAATCAGTGAACACGCTTATTATCCTGCTAAAATTAATATATTTTTATATATATTTTTTTTTATATATTTTTTCTTCGATACCAAAACCTCAGTGTCCTAATATTATAGCTTAAACATAAAAACGACAAATATTTCGCAAACCATTACATTAATATGAAGCAACTGGCCAAAACTGAACGAAAATATTGCTAGATTGAAATTCAAGAACAAAGAAAGAAATAAAAAAAAGGTTTCAGGGTGAAAAAAGGGAATACTATATTACTGACCTTTCTTTTCTAAGAGTTTTGGAACATAATACTGGAAATCTTTAGCGGATTCTTCGACCCAGTTGACCTTAAACCGGTTGGGTGTAGGGGGGGGGGGGTGATGGACAATCTTGACCAGCAATGCCAAGAAGTGTAGTTTCAACTGGATACCTATTACGGGCTCATGTTTAATGTACTTGGAAAGCGGAAACCGCAAACCTACTAGAGCGCCCGCAAAAATGGATTGTTCTTAAATAAAAAATCCCCTAAAAACCAATGTAGTCAAAAATTTGAGCTTGGTCACGCTGGGCTCAAAAAGCCGCCTATTCGACAAACTACTGAAAATCCGTAGGGGGTGAGATTTCATGGGCTTTCTGGCAGCTTTGGGATAATTTGCAGACTGCAATTAGGGGTCAAATAGGGTTCCTGTAACATTATACACGATGTTTTGCTCTAATTGATCTCCTGAATTTAAAACCACAACATTCAGAATTAGTTGTATCTTGTTCTTTTTCTACTTTTGCAGCCCAAAAAGCCAGGAAATGAGCCAAGTGTGACCTCTTCGTTAAATGAGCTCAAAGAAGCATACCTCTACTGTATAAACTACATACAGGGTTGCCACATGTCGCACGATAGTGTGAATTGTCACTCTGTTTTGTTTTTGTCACTCATGTCCTATGTAGGGTATAAAAATCACTCTATTTCAGAAAATGACGAAATGTGTTAGTTTTGCAGCAGGGATTCCGACCAGAAGTGACTATTTCAACTTTTTTCTTGAAAGTAAGATTAAGATGTGTAATTTTTACAGAGGCGGTTCCGACCAAAAGTGAACGTTTCATGAAAATAAATTTCACTCCCGATTTACTCTCTGTTTTGGGCCAAAAGTCACTCTCTAAATATTTTTCATGTGGCAACCCCGACCACATACCGGCCAAGCTTTATATCGAGCCAACCTCACGTCCATGCTCCTCTTTAATTAATCATATATTACATTAGTTCAATCCGTCAGTCGAAAAAAAATCCATCCTTGTCACCTCTTTTGTTACCTAGTTGGTGGCCTTCTAAGAACTTAACTTTTTGCTTCGAACTATGCCACAGTAAAAAGTTTCGAATTGTCTCGTAACTTCTGGAAAGAACAAAAAATATTTAGTGGGAATGAAGAAAAACGAGGAAGCCATCAAAGCCATTGAACCATCATTGAAAGAAAAGTTTCTTGATTCTATTTTCCTGTCGGTCGGAATTTAACTGAATTACCTGAAATACCCGCTCCGCTAGTGGTTTAGAATGGGGGGAAGTTTTCCTAAACTTTGGCTGGTGACTTCTGCATTACGTTGTAATCATTTTGGGCGGCAATTTGTTTCGGATTAAGGGACCGGGGAGAGACGGCGAAGGGACAATAAAAGGCTGGCGGTAGGAATGGAAAGTTTTAAGATATTGCCGGATTAGAATTTCGTCCAATTTTGTTCGGGAGATAAAAGTTCGACAGTAAAACTGGGACAGGGCACCATACTACGGGGTTTTGGGGGCCATCAATCGATGCTGCATTGAGCTGGAAAACGATGCCATAAATCGGATCTATATAATATAATAAATGGCCAGTGTGCATTCGTCAATAGGGTAACCGAACCGTGGAACAGTTTGCCAGCAGAAGTTGTTGATTCAACTAGTACCCAAATGTTTAAGCGTGGTATAGTTGACACCCAATTTTAATCAGTTGCTTTTGTAGTCTGAAAATTTGTTCACTTTTTTGGTGTATCAGTTTCAGTGTGTGAAGTATCTGTAATCTGTTTGAACTTGTGTAAGTAATGGCGACAAGCTAAAAGCTTAATGCTAAATGTAATAATAAGTAAATAAATAAAATAAATAAACGCGTAATATTCCGTTTTCAGTAAGCCCCTTTCCGCGTAGCTACTTGTTTTGAATCATTTGCGCACACTATATATATTATTATTATTATTATTTTTTATTTCAATCAATCAATACACTTGTTAGAAGTTTCATAACAGCTAACTCGAGGATGCACGGTTTCAACAGATAATGCGTAACAGATAACACATCGGATGTTATCTGTTGTGTTTGAAAACATTATGCATGAAATGTTATGCATAACAAGCAGGCCCGTATCCAGGAATTTATTTCGGGGGGGGGGGTCTCGTCTTTCGGGTTTTTTTTTGCCTGCGGGTCGGACAAAAAAGTACAAAAAAGACATAGATCAGAGGGAAAAGCCCATAAAAAAGGTTATTTTTGTATATTTCGGGGGGGGGGGGCGGGGGTTCAACCCCCTAACCCCTCCCCTGGAAACGGCCTTGATAACAAGTTTTGTTAGGAAGAGCCAAAAAAGCGTCTACTGACTTTATTCCTTATCGTCATGATCTCGTAAAACTCAGCAGATACTTTTTGGCGGTCTTTCGGTTCTTCCTGATGGTAACGCTTATTATGCATAACATTTTGAAACACAACAGATAACGTCCGAAGTGTTATCTGTTACGCATTATCCGTTGAAACCGCGCATCCTCGTGTTATCTCTTATGAAACTTCTGACAGTGTAGTAGTATTAATCCATATAAGAAATGGCAAACAAAAAAAGAAGAAGAAATAAAAAGATCAGACTAAACTAAATAAACGCACTCTAAGGTATCTATGGCCCACCGTGAACTATTTTTATAGAAGTTGATTTTTTGGTTTGTTGTTGGAGTGTCATGTTTCCCGCCATGGCCCTTGGGCTTTATTGGGAATAGATTCATTCATTCATTCATTATGGGTGACTTCGGGCTAGAGAAGAACGCAGAAGAACGCATTGCTATGATTGGTCACGTATAACTTATAACACACATAATAGAACCCATTCCTATTAAGTTTTACCACAGCAAGCCACGCCGGGATGAAAATTTACCACACATATTCGCGGATAGCATGTATAACTCAGAAATTCTGCACCTTAAAGGACCCCTCTTGCCCATTCTGCCTTTTATAATATACTTATCTCGAATACGGAATTAGAAGCTTCTAAAATCCCCACCTTTTTGCATTGTTTCGTTTCGTAACTACGAATTTTTCGGCCTTTCCGGGTTTTCCGTGATCCAACGAAAAGTTTGCCGGAGTCTTCAACGTCCGCTGACAACTCTTGCACATATATGGATGTGATAATCTTCTGTTTATTACTTCTTTTATTTGCTTGGTTTTCCCACTTTTTAACCAAGACACGTTCAGTTTTCAAATGTTTTGCGCCCAGCCGCCGCGTCGGAGAGCAGGAAGGCTGGACGTAGTCGACAAGCGCTAACAAGAGAATTGCTAGTCTTAGGTGGAAAGTAATGGTACTTCAAAAAATATTCTTTCTGATTCATTTCATAGGGAAAATATCATTTCTAGTAAGAGTTGTGCTTTAAACGTAAGCTTGAACGGTCCTTAATAGAAGACACGTTAGAACATAGTTCCTGTGCGTCATGCTGAAGTCAAAAAGGGCCCTTTTAGTGTTCTTGCCTCTTTATAGTAGTTGTGCCTCCTACACTATGTTGTGCCATGCCGTGCCTCTTTTTAGTCGTTCCCGACCACACCTGAAACTCTGTTTCAGGAAGACCAGCACAAATTCGGCTTTAACCTTGTTATTTACCATTTGCAACCACTTGTGGCTACTGCTGTCAAATCTAAGCGACAAGACGATGCTACGGTTAAAGCAGTGTTATTCGTATGCGTGTTGTTCAGTTACGCCTTATTAGGGACGGAGAACTCATGGCTGCACTTCTTGTAATGCGAACGAATTTCGGACTTTTTTTTAACACGCGTCTGGTCCCTTGAAACAAATTCGTACAACGGGGATGCTAACCTTTCTAAGAAGGGTTTAACAATAATAATAATAATATGTGGCAAAAAAAGGCCACAAAGCCCCTACAAACTGCGCCCGATTGATCTGGGGCTCGTGGGAAAATACATTAGTTTACGGCAATATTTGCCTAGAGTCGCTTCATCATCTGCTTCAGAACAGAAGTCACCCCTTTCCAACCCATCGGAAATGTCCATCCGTTTTAGTAGAACCCCCATTCACGCTCGGATTGTTGGCGCGCGCCGACGTCGTGTCAGCCCATTCTTCATCCGACTGTCATAAGCCGTCGGTACAAGATAGCGATTCGATACGGGAGAAACAATGAATCCTCCCTCTACACTGGGACCGACGTGGGAAGAAGATTTTTCTAAGTGATGGCGACAGAGGAGTGCCTGTGCCTAATGTTATTGTCGCTTCAAGGAATAGTTCTCACTTAGTGCTTCATAATAATATCTTGGTCGGAGAAGCAAAGTGGCTATTGATTGATTGATTTATTCATCTTTTTCTCCTTTAAAGGATTCATCTTACTTATTCCTCATTTTCTACTATCCCTAATTACCCTATAGAATTATACTTTAAGAAATCCTTAAAGGAACCCTCTTGCTTATTCTGCCTTTTATAATATAGTTAGCTCCCATATGGAATCGTAGGCTTCTGAAATCTCCACCTTTCTCCATTGTTTCGTTTCGTGACTACGAATTTTTAGCGCTTTCTCGGCCTTGCCGACTTTACCCGTCACCCAACGAAAAGTTTGCCGGAATCTTCAACATCCGCTGATAACTCTTTCACCCATAAAGATGTGATAATCTTCTGTTTATTACTTCTTTTATTTGCTTAGTTTTCCCACTTTTTAACCAAGGCACGTTCAGTTTTCAAATGTTTTGTTCCCAGCCGGAGAGCAGAGCCTCGTTTTGTTGCATGCTGCAGGTTCACTTCTCGGCCGATTCCGGGCCGATTCTTTCTACATCCGTTTTTGCACTGCAGCGCTTCCGAGGAAGACGGCAGCGCTTCTGGAGAATCACGGACTTGCTCACCGACCAAGTCCGTGCTTCCCTGCAAGATGCTGCAGCGCTGCCGCTTCAACCAAGAAGAAAGTGAATCCAAAAACTTATATTGTGCAAAAGCAAAGAAGTGCTGCAGCAGCGATGCGGCAGCTCGATTGCAACAAAAACGAGCAGGAAGGCTGGATATAGTTGACAAGCGCTAACAAGAGAATCGCTAGTTTCAGGTGGAAAGTAGTGGTATTTTCGAAAACGATTTTTCTGATTCATTTCAGTTGTGCTTTAAAGCGTATGGCTTTTTAGCGTTTTTGCGGCTTAGCCGAGTTTGTAAGTCACTGAGCACAGCCGGAAGCTTACAAACTAATAAATGCGTGAGAAGCTTCAAAATATGTTTCTGATTTTATAATCCAGTTCAGGTCTATCTTGTGTTTTGGACTCCTATCCATTTTCCTCGGTTTTCTCACTTTCTAACCACGGCGCGAATTTTTTCAAATATTTTGCGTCCAACTCTGCAGAGCGAGAAATTTGCACAATCGACAGGCGATAGCCTTGGGATATGTGATTAGGACGCTAATGAAGTGCAGTGGACATTATACGATGGAAATGTTCACTGTGATGAAGAAATCTGGAATTATATTTAAAAGACGACTTTGATTTCGCAGCGTTTCTTCTCAGATGTTCTGGAATAGTTGACCACTCTACAGCTAAGCTATGCTCACGGAAAATTGCACATAAATTCGACTGTTTTTAGCCTTTTTCCATTTACCTTGCCTCGGATGACAATCTTGCTAAAATTTTGCATAGCCTACGGACGAATAAGCTCCTCAGAAACCGTGATCGTGCGCATGATACATCACGTAAAGAGAACAAACGGTGATAATCAGTGTATTGCCAACAGAGGAGATAGAATACATTTAAGGAGTGGAACAATGTCGGGAACGAGCATGGACGGAATTACTACCGAAGTAGAATGAATTACTGCCACGACGTGTCCTGATCGTGTGACGTGTACAAATGAGTAAAATAGGCCCATCACCCCCCCCCCCCCCGCTATAACCGTAAAGCTTTTGGAAATTTGTACAGCACTTCGGCTCTTTTTCTATACTATTTCGTTCTGGTGTCACTCCTGTTCTGCGAAAGAAGGAGTAATAAAGATGAGGTCGTGTTATTTTAAATATGCAAAGCACCTGCTCCACTAGTCGAAATTACTTCATAAGACGGAGAAGTTCAAAATTTAAGATGCAACTGTTACCCTTTTGGATGTTACCTCGTCGTTTTTCGAAAATCAAGGCACGACGTTATCCACTGCATCCTTGAAGGTTGAAAATTAGTGTATTTCGTTTTTCGAAAATCAAGTATCGTGTCAAGTATCAAGTGTCAAGTATCAAGTATCGTGTATCGTCGTTTTTCGAAAATCAAGGCACGACGTTATCCACTGCATCCTTGAAGGTTGAAAATTAGTGTATTTTTACAAGTCTTTTATGTGCTTTATTTATTTTCTTTCATTTACTCCGCTTTAGAAAAATGGCGGGTTGCAAATAAATTACTTCTTACTTACTTAAACTACTTCTGGTTCCTCTCCCTTGTATAGTTTCCATCTCCCCGTCAATAGGCGCGGGCCCTCTTCAATATTACTCTACATTTGGGGGAGGGGGCATTCCATATCCTTGGACAGGTCTCTGTTGCCGACTAAGACCCATTCTTGAATTGCAGAAAGGAGATATTCCGACTGCTGAAAAATTAGTATTAGCTAAGCTAATGAAAAATTGATTAGTAACGCTCCCGTTGGCTCATTTTATAATAATGACACGGCGAAAAATTGTATCTGGGAGGGGAGAGGAAGCATTTCATCACTAGAATGACAAGCAGAAGGAGAGTTCTAGGATACGCTGGGAAATTTGATTAGAATATGCAGATATTAAGAGGTGATACCTGTTGTCTGTTGCTGCAATGCAGGACGAAAACGACTGGTGTTACATCCCTTAACTTCAGCAAAAATAACGTATATATAGTAAAGTAACGAATAAAACGAATTACACATTAGTCGGCAAAGCAAGTAAAAGCCTTAAAGCACACTCAAATAAATTAAAAACCGTTTCGCACTGTCAAATACTTAAATCACACCTCGCACCATTTACTGTTTACGTTCCAGTTTAATGATCCACGACTTTAGCTGTTTTAAGCCTTTTCCGAGACCAGTGGACTTTTAGCACACTTGACAAAATTCAGATAACAGGTTTTTCGCATCAGAAGCACGACACGCGAAAACCTTTCGGGAGCATGATAAACTTGGAAAATAGTGAATCGTGGCAAGTGAAGATTTGTGAAGTTCCGTTAGCGGGTCCAGAATATTACATGAAAGGTGGATCTCCAGGTTTCAGAATTAGTGAACGCAGTTAGGGAAGTATTTTGCGTTGCCATTATATGTACGACGGGTATTTTAAAGTTTAACTGAAAAGTCAATTTATTTTTGTGTCATTTAATTGAATTCACTGAATTATTTGGATTGTGTTTGGTTTTTTGTTTTGTGTCATTATTTGCTTTAGTCGACATTCAGACGGCCGTCCTCACAACGCCAAGTTCCAAGAAGGTATGAATCCCAATATAAACGTAGCTTTTCAGTGGCCAAAGGTGAGCTTGGTGAAGGTGAAGTCGCTGCGTGAACACTTATTTTTCGCAAATGGTGTTCGTCAAGCATAGAATGCCCAACGAAAACGCATAGTTCTTCGCCATCAAAATTGCAAAACAAAAGAATATAAAATTGGGAAGTATAGGACTTCCGACTTATATATATTGTGTTGCGAGAGCAACACTTTGGTTTTGTCCTCGTTTTTTTTGTTTTTTTGTTTTTTTCCTATGACTCCGATTTCATTTTATTCCTGGTAACTGAGAAGGGTCTAACCTGTGCGGTTTTTACGGAAAGTGTGGACCTTAGGCCGGATTGATGAATATGACATTACATTTTGGAAAGCTCCGTAGAACTCTTGCCTGGGGCCAATAAGGATGGTTTTTGCTTGTCATCGAGCCAGAGCCTACGGTTTGCGAAGTGAAGTGGAGTTGTATAGCCTATGTCAGAGAGGACCATCTGAAGTTGTGTAGCGAACCTTTCGTTTCATCAAAAGATGTTTCTGCTTTCGAGTGGAAAGCTCCGTTCTAGCACGCAAGCAGGCAGGCACCAGTTTCAAATTGAAGATGGACTAAAATCTATAAGTGTTAAATATATGCGGCAGTTACCCGGCCCCACAGCCAACATATCTTCTTTGAGTGATAAATAGAAAAATCTACAGAGACAAAAAAGTGGCTTTTTCCCACGGGTCCGAAAGTGCTGCCATCTATTGTTTCTGTCCATGTCTGCGACGATTTCAGCTGAGTTTATAATTTTTTTTTTTTGCACTTTGGTTTGTGGTAGAGTAACGGTATCAGATGTGCCTCTTAAACTTTAAAAGTTCTCTCATTGCTAAAGAAACTAGAGCTTATCCTTTGCTCCTTTCTAAGTCGTGACGTTAGAAAGTTGGCCTTCGGCAAAAAAGTCAACTTTTGAACTAAGACAGGTAGAATTTTTTTTTCGACGGCAATCGATAGCCATTGATGAGCCGATCAAAGTATATGCCATCCATTTTTTGGTACAAAAATTCCTTCATGAGATACACCAGTTTGAAAATTTCAAAGGGGTTGACAACTTCATAGTAAGGTACATTGAAACCAAAAATAGGCGATACCAGTTATGATACATATAGGGGACTTTTAAGCAACAGTCGACTGTTAGCCCATAATCATCTTCGGTAATGAGGGGTTTGCAGCTTTTGCTAGTTGGTATACCTGTTATTTGTTTCCGGTGTATTCGATGGTAAGAACAATTTGGTTCCCAATGGTAAGATATGCAAGGGACTTGTAAGTAATAATCGGCTGTTATGCTACAATCATCTTCTGCGATGATGGGTTTGCAGCTTTTGCTACCTGATGTACCCATTATTTGTTTCCGGTTAACTTAATGTATATCACGGGAGAGGGACTTGTAAGTAGGAATCGGTTCACGAGGGGCTAGGAATTTTTGCAAATGGGTGCACATTGTATTCGATTTCTATAAATCTGACGGTACGAAAGTTTGTGTCGATGGTCTATCAATGTAACCGAGGATTAACTGTTTACACAACGGATACAAACGAAAATGTAAAGCAATGAGGTAGTTTCATAATAATTAATAGGGTCATCTATAGTATTTTAATCCTGAAAAGTTACGGATAGCTTTCTATTACCAACTAGATTATATAAGATATTGTTCCAAGTTTTCATCCGTCACGATGTCTACGATTGAAAAGGATAAAGTACAACTGACTGCAAAGTTAATTTAGTCCCTTCTTCCTATATTTTTTTGTTGTTGTTTTTACAACGCTGAAGAATACCTTTTGATCATATGATTATTTTTTTTAGAACATCCCGTTTAAAAAGATTATGCTATAATCATCTTCAGCGATGAGGGGCTTGCAACTTTTGATAGCTGGTATATCCATTATTTGTTTCCGATGAATTTGATGTCAATCACGGGAGACGGACTTGTAAGCAAGAATCGGTTCACGAGAGGCTAGAAATTTTTGAAAATTGGTGCACATTGTATTCGATTTCTGTAAATATGACAGTAAGAAAGTTTGTATCGATGGTCTATCACTATAACCTAGGATTAACTGTTTACGCAACGGGTACAAACGATACGGTAATGTAAAACAATAAGGTAATTTTGTAATAATTAATAGTGTCATCTATGGTATTTTAATCCTGAAAAGTTACGGATAGCTTTATAATATCAACTAGATTATATAAGATATTGTTCCAAGTTTTCATCCGTCACGATATCTACGATTGAAAAGGATAAAGTTCAACTTCGACGGCAATCGATAGCCGCTGATGAGCTGATCAAAGTATATGACATCCATTTTTTGGTAAAAAAAATTCCTTTATGAGATACACCAGTTTGAAAGTTTCAAGGGGTTGACAACTTCAGTAGTAAGGTACACACTGAAACCAAAAATAGGCGATACCAGTTGTGAGACATTTAGGGGATTTGTACGCGACAGGCAACTGTTAGCTCATAAACATCTTCGGCAATGAGGGGTTTGCAGCTCTCGCTAGTTGGCGTACCTGTCATTTGATGAACAATTTGGTTCCCAAATGTAAAACATGCAAGGGACTTGTAAGTAATAATCGGCTGTTATGCTACACAAATCTTCAGCGATGAGGGGTTTGCAACTTTTGCTAGTCGGTATACCCATTATTTTTATCCGGTGAACTTGATCACGGGAAAGGGACTTGTCAGTAGAATCGGTGCACGAGGGGCTAGAAATTAGTGCAAATTGTTGCACATTGTATTCGATTTATATAAATCTGACGGTAAGAAAGTTTGTATCGTTGGTCTATCGCTGTAACCTAGGATTTACTGTTAACGCAACGGGTACAAACGATACTGTAATGTAAAACAAGGTAGTTTCGTAATAATTAATAGTGTCATCTATGGTATTTTAATCCTAAAAAGTTACGGATAGCTTTATAATACCAACTAGATTATATAGGATATTATTCCAAGTTTTCATCCGTCACGATGTCTACGATTGAAAAGGATAAAGTTCAACTGACTGCAAAGTCAATTTAGTCCCTTTTTCCGATATGCTTTTGTTGTGGTTAGGGCAATCGATAGCCCTTGAAGAGCTGATCAAAATATATGCCATCAAATTTTCTGAACAAAAATCCTTCATGAGATAAGCCAGTTTGAAAGTTTCAAGGGGTTGACAACTTCAGGAGTAAGGTACACACTGAAACCAAAAATAGGCGATACCAGTTGTGAGACATGTAAGGGACTTGTAAGCAACATTCGACTGTAAGCAACAGTCGACTGTTAGCTCATAATCATCTTCGGCAACGAGGAGTTTGCAGCTTTTGCTAGTTGGTATACCTGTTATTTGTCTCAGGTGTATTCGATGGTAAGAACAATTTTGTTCCCAATTGTAAGACATGCATGGGACTTGTAAGTAATAATCGGCTTTTATGCTATAATCATCTTCAGCGATGAGGGGTTTGCAACTCTTGATAGCTGGTGCATCCATTATTTGTTTCCGGTGAATTTATTGTCAATGTCGGGAGACGGACTTGTAAGTAAGATCGGTTCACGAGGGGCTAGAAATTTTTGAAAATTGGTGCACATTGTATTCGATTTCTGTAAATATGACAGTAAGCAAGTTTGTATCGATGGTCTATCGCTATAACCTAGGATTAACTGTTTACGCAACGGGTACAAACGATACGGTAATGTAAAACAATAAGGTAGTTTTGTAATAATTAATAGTGTCATCTATGGTATTTTAATCCTGAAACGTTACAAATAGCCTTCTTCCGATATTGTTTTGTTGTTGGTTTTACAACGCTAAAGAACAGCTTTTGATTATGTGATTATTCTTTTTAGAACATACCGTTTTAAAAGCTTCGATAAGTTGACAATTTCAGCATTTAACCGACAGCGAAGAAACAAAACCAAAGTGTTGCTCTCGCAACACTTTAGCCGGCGAAGCCGGACAAAGGTTGCCGCAACACTTCACGTTGCCCGGGCAACGTAGGTCTAGTATATATTTCATTTATAACCCGCCAAATACAGAATATGGTAGCAGAGTAAAGGGAATAACGCGAAATAATACAAGATAAATAACAGTACAAACACACGGAATTTAGACATAATTACTAACTGGGCCTGAATTCATGAAAAACATCATGTACTCGAAGACCAGGACGAAGAGATGTAGATAGTAGTGACGCTGACGTTTGCTCGAGTGAGCGAATCACACCTTGGACGCCGAACTTCTGAACTAATTTATGGTTGCGGCAGGAACGAGGAAGGTACATAAAATATCTACAATGATTATAGTTACACGTCTTCAAAGCTTTAATGTCTTTTTTTCGCAGAATGTGATGAACACCGCAACAATACAAAATGGTTGTAGCGACCTTTGTTTGGACATAAACGACCCTATGCTATGCGAATCAACCTAGAGGTATCCTCAATAATAGCCGAACAAGTCTTGGAAAGCGTTATTGTGGTCTTGTAAATTGTTGACGTTAACTTGACTCTTTCTTGTTTGTATAAGCACATTTTTGCAACAGGGTTTCTTTGGAAAGAGTTTGAAGGCATACTGTTGGTCGGTTATGACGCGTCTTGCAGAACCAACCAATAAGAAGCAAGAGTCGTTTCGGATTAACTTTTCCAACAATTTACAGGCCAAACATACTTACGAAACGCCGATAATTTAGTCCCGTATTCGATAGTCCTATGGGCGTATCTACTTTTGAAAAAGCCACTGTGGAACAGGGTCTCAGGAATAGTACAGTAGAGGTATGGTTACGTGAACGTTTGTTGACAGTGGACTTTGCCATTTTCAGGCACTTGCTGTGTCAAAAGCTAACCACCAGTTAGCCAAAGTAGGTAATTAAGGGCATCTGAAAACACCTGTATAGGTATTTTGGATCTTCATTCTACCATTCAGCCCAAAACTGCACTGTTCACATTAAAGTAACAGTTCACATAAGCATACCTCTACTGTACTTTTATGATACCTGCGGGAACACGTCTAAACTTCCCCCTCGAGATTCAATAAAGTCCATCCCCCATTTCATATTTGTAGAAAGCGAGTAATGTCGACTATTTGCCTTAGTCTCCAGTTCCTCCCCGGAACTTGGGCTGGACATTCGTCCAGCGCTGCCGTGTCAATCTGTTGAGTCTCTTATTCTTCGAGGACGCCAAGTCTCTCTCAAAGAGCCCTTCGCAGACTTTTGGAGTATTTATTTTTCCTCGCAGTTCCCCTATTACCACTCCCACTTCAAGTCGAGAATTTTTCTTATTCTGTTGATTCTGTCCAGCGTGAAAAAGACTGACTCTCGCAGAAACGGGAAAATCTTTTCCTCTCGGATATCGACCTACTCAACAAGTATCAAGCTCGGCTTTTGTCGAACATCCATATAAAGAGCAGTGGGGCATCCGCTATGAACACAACAGCTACTGTGGAAATAACGAGACAAAGACCCCCCCCCCCCCTCACCAGTTGCAGCAAGAGCGGATAATTATAAGAGCCTCTACTCTCATCCGCTGCATCGACAAGAATATATATATGTTTATTATATATTTTATGACCCACCAAATACACAAGACGACAGTGGAGTAAAAAGAAAAAAACAGTCACAAGCAAAAATCAACAAGCACGACAGTTTAGACTGAATTACCAACTGGGCCTAACAAATATTGTCCAAAATCTTTTTAAGAGAACTAAAGAAAATCTTTATTTTAAAATCTTTTTATTTTTTACTCTCGGCATTACTTAAACTTTAGCCGACAAGGACTGAGATACGTTACCAATCACTTATGGCTTGAAGACCTGATAAATATGCGATGCGTCGTTGTTCTGCTATTCACGAGTTGTCGATTTTCATATTATTAATTTCTCTTTCGTATTTGTGGTACCTCTATGTGTCTATACTTCGATCCTTGAATATTTAGTAACTACAACGGCAAACGATTCCAAGAAAATTAATATATAGGGGAGAGGGGGTTAGGTCCGGACATGGGCTCTGCAAACCTCACTATTGAAATTTAAATTACATGATTTTTTTATGGCACTTGCCCTTCGGCCAAGTGCCATATAGCGATTGTAATTTCTGTCCGTCAGTCGGTCCCAGTTTTGCTAGTTCGGGCACTTCCAGATAAACTAGGACGATGAAACTTGGCAGGAGTATCAGGGACCAGACCAGATTAAATTAGAAATATTTTTTTCCCCGATCCGACCATCTGGAGGAGAGTGGAGGAAGGGGGAATCCGGAAAAATAAGGAAAAATGGGATATTTTTAGCTTACGAATGGGTGATCGAATCTTAATGAAACTTGATACATGGAACGAACTCATGTCTCAGATGTTCCATTTTTAAATCCAGACCGGATCCGGTGACACTGGGGGGAGTTTTAGGGGAAAACCGGAAATCTTGAGAAACGCTTACAGTGGAGGGATCAGGATGAAACTTGGTGAGAAGAACAAGCACAAGTCCTAGATACGTCATTGACATAACCGAAACGGATCCGCTCGCTTTGGGGCAGTTGGGGAGGGGGGGGGAGTCCGAATTTCTAGTGGTCCCGCGAGTTCGCTGCTTCCTGATGTGCTAGGACGGTGAAAATTGGCAGGCATGTCAAGGACCCGGCCAGATTAAATAGGAAATAGTCACTTCCCCGATCCGACCATCTGGGGGGGGAGTGGAGGGAGGGGGAAAAACGAAAATTGAGGTATTTTTAACTTGCGAACGGGTGATCAGATCTTGATGAAAGTTGATATTGAGGATGACCTCGTGTCTCAGACGTCCCATTTTAAATCCGGAACGGATCCGGTGACACTGGGGGGAGCTGAAGGAGGGAACCGGAAATCTTGAGAAACGCTTCGAGTGGAGGGATCGGGATGAAACTTGGTGGGAAGAACAAGCTCAAGTCCTAGATACTTCACTGACATACCCAGACCGGATCTGGGCACTGTGGGGAAGTTGGGGAAGGGGGGTGTCCGGATTTCTAGTGATCCCGCGAGTTCGGGATACTTCCTGATATGCTAGAACGATGAAACTTAGAAGGTATGTCAGGGATCAGAACAGATTGACTTGAGAATAGTCGTTTCCCAGATCCGACCAATCTGGGGGGAGTGGAAGTCCGGAATCTAGTGGCATGTTTAACTTTTGAACGGGTGATCGGATTTGAATGAGACTTGTCAGTTGGAAAGAGCTATCGCCTCAAATGTTTAGTTTTAAGTTCGGGTCGGGTCCGATACCTCTGGAGGATGGCGAGGGGGGGGGGAACTCAAGAAACGCTTAAAGCAGAGGGATTGCACACCATCCGGAACTGCTCAGGCTTGAGTGAAACTAAATATCCTATGTCTCTTTCCGGACCGCATTTTTGGATGGCGGGTGTATTTTGTGACGTTATCATCTACTTTCTTGTACCGCCTACTCGTAACAAGTGCCATATGAGCTCTTAGCTCTTGTTTTTGGAGCTGTCACACTTACACGCTTTTTCTGTAAGAAATTCCAGCAGCTGTACTGATGCAATCATAGCAAACCGATGTTAGTGTCACTTTTTTGCACGAAAGCAAGTTCTGCGTCATGGGGTTGGCACATCATTTTGGTAGTTCCGAACCCACTTACATCGTCGGTGATTTTTATTTAGGTAGTTTAAGAATGGCTCTACCATCCATCTACCATATCAAATTTTCTTAACTGATACAACAGTTTGAGAGTTAGAGATTTATTTCTGTTAAAACAGCACCAGAGACAGGTTTGGACAAAAACATTTGAGGCAGTTTCGGACAGGAAAGACAGAGAAGCTCAAGGGAAAAAACGAAAAAAATAATGAAAGACGAAAAGTCGGAAAAGGGGAGGAAAAAAGTCAGCAAAAAGGCTCCGAAAGCCTTTAATACCCATTCCGGAAGAAAACAAGTCATGTTCAGACCCAGCGGTAGCACCATATTCGGATGATAATAACAGATGTCGTTAAAGTGACGGTATACTTGTAGAGTTTTCCCAAACAGAAGCGAACCGACGAAACTGAATTGAGGCAATGAAAGCAAATGAAAAAACGTGCATACAACTTTCGAGGAAGTCCTTCCTAGATTAAAACAAAAATTATGTTCGGAGCTGCCCGAGCCATGCCCAAACATACCCCAAGTCTGGGTGCATGTCCGGACAGAAGTAGCTAACAGGAAAATGGAATTTGCAAAGAAAATGTTACAGGTAACAAGATCCCACACAGTAACAATAACAGCTAAGACATTATTCTAGACATTCAGAATAAAATGGAATCAACAGAACCGAAAACGAAATCTTGGTATGCAAAAAAGGAAAACCGTAAGAACTCTTACCTTAGACCTTAGTTCCTCGTGTGCCGCCAGAGGCATCCAGAAAGAGCCGCCAGTCGTCCCTCATATGTGCTGCTGTCCAGACGTCTTCCCACTGGGGTTAGACTACCGAATAGATGTGTTTTAGGTCCCGCTGGTATGTACGACGAAGTGTATTCTTTGGCCTTCTTCTTCTTCGGGTTCCCTCTGGTCGCCACTCCAGTACCGTTCTGGGGAGTCTATCTTCCGCCATACGGATAACATACGGATAACTTGGGGCAAGTAGTGCCATCTTCGTTGGCGTATGACATCAGTTACCAGGGGCTGGCGCGATATCCCCTGGATAAAATGAATACAAAACTGCAAGTTGTCAGCCTGATATTTGCAACGTCTAATGTCGGCTGAAATATACAAGGTCTGAACCATTAACCACTTGACGATTGTCTCTTAAGTTAATTTTAATCTGGCTTTTGTTATAACCAGGCACTTCCATAATTATAACATATCGTTTGTCTTCTGTAACAATCTTAGTACCTATAGAACTACCTTCATATAAATACATACTACCATTGAGCAAGTTGTGCCAATAGCGATCAAAAGAAGAAAAATGTCTATCTAAGAAACTGCTGGGACTTTGTAAATACATCATATGATTATATGATTGTGGCTCATCACTCTTATTAGCCAGAGCGATATTCGCTGATAACATAAGAGATGCTATAATAAGACTATATGATTTGACTTTATTTAACAGAATATACCTCAGTAACTGGTTGTGCTTATCCGACATTTATGGGGTTAACCCAATATTTTATTCTGTCTCTTACCTTGTCGGGCGGAAATCAGATTGGAAAAAAGAAAAAAATGATACAGGAATATTATTTGTTGGACAGAGATTATACATAGATATGTGTATTATGGAGATGGGATTTTGTTTGACAAGGATATTATTCAAATGATGAGAAGGCAGTTTCCTTTTTCCTAGTTTGTATTTTTCCTGGCGAATTCGTTTATTCGCTTCTGGTGGGGGTTACGAAACGAAAACTTAAAGTTTCAAGAGATAACACTTGGATGTAAACTGTTATGATTTTGCGAAATTAATGCATACAAGATTTGAAACGCGATGAGACTAAACGATTATTCCAAGTTCTAAGAGATAACACTTGGATGTTAAATGTTATGAGTTTGCAAACATTATGCATAATGGATTTAAAACGACATAAGACTAAAAGATTCCAAACGGATCAGGACTTTCTATTTCAAATACTATAATTATCTTCATACCTTCTTCGTCACTACAGGAATTCACGCGTAACTGCAAATTTTTACCATATGACCCTTTTGCCAAGTTTCGTCCATTGCTCGGGACCTCAAATGTTTCTGCCCTTTGGCCATTTTTCCGCTTTCCATCTGTTCAGACCTGATTAGTCCCTTTTGTGTGTTCTGCTTTTTCTTATCCTGTGCATTTGCTACGTTATTCAAACCTCAGAGTAACTTGTCCGTTTTATACTGCGCTATTTCCCTCTTCTTGTTTAATGCGTTACCGAAATTTCATCATCATCGTCATAACATGACGAGCCGAAAAAGCATCTGCATACTTTTCCAGTATCATGATGGTAAACAGAAATGTCAGCAGCATCAACGTTTGAAAAATTTAACAGCTAACATCCCAAATACTATGTGTTGAAGCGTCGAAACCGTGTGATATCTCTTTTAAAACTTCTGACAGTTTAAGCTCGGTGCCGGTAGAACTCGAACTCCGGTTACTATTTTTTTTTTCTTTCGTGGCGCTAGACCAAGTCATTTAGTAACCCCCAACGGAAGATAATACTTGAACAAATTCGCCGGAAAAATGCAGACAAGGAAAAAGAAAATCGCCTTCTCACTCCTTGTTAAATAATATCCCACGTAAATAATACACATACCTATCTCTGATTATGTAGTTAGTTAGCAGTTTAGTTTAGCTGTAGTTGGTTGGGTTTTCAGTTGAATTATATGTAGTCGTTTTATTCCGTTGGGCGTCTCAGGCCGGGTAATCCCCTTACAGGCTAGCCTCTGGGCATTGAAGAGTTTCGTTTTGTTGTTTAATAAAACCTCTCTCTTTTATGACTCGCATTCGCCTAGCCGAAATCGGGTGTCGCTAGAGGAAAAATTTTCGCCGCGCCATTTCATCTCCCGAGTCAAAGTTTGTTCGCTTCGCAGAATATATTCGATTTTTTCGGGCACCAAGCTTATGGTGGGTTAACACAGTGTAAAATCCGAGCGTATCTTACGCAGGTATTGACACTTGAAAAGATTTCTAACAATAAGGACGTATTTACATACAAAAATGACCGATTTCTCAAATGCGTCTGTACTGCCAGAGATCTTTCCAAGCCCAAATACCTGCGTAAAATACGCTTGGATTTAAAGTACGCTCGGATTTTACGCAGTGTGTAAATGCACCATTGGCGCAGATTTTTTTAGCGGAATCGCAGCAGGGCAAACCACGAGTGTTACTCTTCAGATTTGGCCTCAAGTGCCCAAACGGTTTCTTCGTCGGTCACACGAGCTTATCTTAATGATATAAATATCCCTTGGCAGAAAATCTGAAGTGGGCTGTAGATGACAGAAAGGCTGTAACAGCTGTAAGCGATGGTGTAATGGTCCCTCCTAGGTTTAATAACTTGTATGATGTAAGAAACGGAGACACACTAACAGTTCATCTATTCTTCGGAGAAAAACAGATGGCACGTTTATTTTGGACATTTCTGGTGGGGATATTAAGCACATGAGGAAAGTAATGAAAGGTTATTCGACGGGCCCAAGATTGCAGCTGGTAGATACTGTCTTGTTGTCGACCTGATCCTTTGAAATGTTGACCTTAGGACAGGGCTACCACCAATCGAAATTTCAGAAAAAAGGAAATTTCAAAACATCATATCCTTGCACCATCTGAATCTAGAGCTTTTTTATGCGTATCAGACACCCGTTTATCGCTTGCCAAGAGCTCATTGGTAAGAAATAAAGGATATGGAAGTTTCTCCGTGTTTCTCTTCAGAACCAGGTGAGCTGGACGAGGCTGTAAACATCCGAGACTAATTTGTGAGGGACTCGATCGAGATTATTCCTTCCTCCCTCTCTTTCTCGTATTCTTTCCTCCCTCTCTTTCTCCTATTCTTTCCTCTCTCTCTTATTTCACCCTGTATCATTGACCAGAACCATGCTCAACAAGTAAGAACAGATTCAGGCTTTTTTCAACTAAACCCTCTGAGTTTGAATCCTAATTTCACTCCTCTACCTTGACTGGAAGTAACGTTATAAATTTGTAAGAATAAGAAAGGGTCGTTGTATTTTCAGAAACTCGCGGTGGTATTCGCTAGCTCTGTTGTCTAGTCCCTGTCAGACCACATTAGAACAATACATTTGTAAGGCAGAAGTCTCTGTTTCCCGACACGTCTTTGGTCAATTCTTTTCTGATCACTCATCCATTGCTGACTCGCTAGTGGCAGACGTGGCAGTCAAGTGTGAAAATGGATAAGACCCCTTCCATCGGAGCAACAAGCCAGGTTGATAATGAAAACAAATTATTATATAATGTGGATAGATAATACTTCGGGAGATTACAGTTTAAAGAGAACCTCGCACTATTTGCTGTTTCAAATATTCAGAACTATCTGAACGAAACGAATTCGTCTTTTAACGAATTATCCACCCCCACCCCATGGTCTTGTGAGGGAACTGACTATTTCCAGTTTAATCTGGTCGGTTTCACCGTTCTAGCTTATGTGGAAGTGCCCAAACTAGGAAAAACCGGACCGACAGACCGACGGACGGACAGAAGTTGCGATCGCTCTATGGTACTTGGCCGACCGAATATAAAGATAATTATTTTTGAAATCCTAAAGTTGGCGTAAACGAAACCGCTCGAATTATACCCAAGTTTCCTGGCCCACTGACTTTTAGCAAAAATTTGGCAAACTTAAGATTACCGAAAAGATTAGTGATGTATCGTTAGCGGGTTTAGAATGTAACATGTGAAATTTGGGTCTCCAGGTTTAAGAATTAAAAAAAAAAATTCTCGGATCACTAATTTCGAAACAGATTAATTAATGTTGGGCTTCCTATATTCCCACCACCAGCGGTAAAAATAATTACCTATGACATGTATCTTATTCATAGATATGGACCTTTTAAACAGTTAAAGGGCATGTCTTACCTATATTAATAATGTAACCTAGTTCCGTAATTGTTCTATCCATTCTTAAACCCGGAGACCCGGATTTCGTGCAGTATATTTCAACCAGACATCTCAATTATTCAAATCAGTTAAATTTCTTTACAGCCCAGCTCAAAACAAGAGCTGGAAGCTCATACGGCACTTGCAAGGCTGGGTCAGAGGATGAAAGTAGAAATAAGTCAACTCGTGGGTTTGTTGCGATCGTTGTAAGGAAAACCCTTGAAATAAGAATGATCCTGGGCCCTTAGAAATCACAAGAATGTCTTTTTCGAAAAAACTATTTTATTTGTGCATTTGTCCGTGATGATGCGCACTTTAAGGGAGCTAGAGAGCCATCTATAGTGAACATTCTTGAAGCACAAATGATGATAAGCTCATTTGAATCATGAAAATGTATATTTTGCTCAAAATTACTGTTTGTACTTATAGAAATTCACTTGTAAGCAAACCTTCTTTTTTTTTTCCCCGTAGCATCTTTCCTAATTTAACTTGTTTTTATATTATTTATATAAAACAATGAAAATCATTTCCCGTATTTTTTTGGCTACTCCTCCATCCCTCAGTGACGTTAATTTAATGTATTTTTACCCCCTTTTAAACTATTTACGTCACCTAACTTTTAAAATTAAAACCCATATTACATTCACTGTTCTTCCCCCTAATCACTAAATATAAAATATAAACTTACTGTAAATTTATCCTTCAAATATTTTAAATTCCTACTAAACAAAATTTAACACTTACTTTTTCGCCCAATCATCATTCACGCATACCCATCATTCATCACAATACTCATCTTCCACTCTTCCAAAACACTGCCACAAAAACCCTCAACCCTCATTTCAATCTCACTCACTACCCATCAAAAACCCAGGGCACAAATTTTACAACAACTTTCAATAATCCCAATCAAACCCCCGCTCTGCCCGCTCAAGAGGTGCCCTTCCTCCTTTAGTGCACCTCTAACACGGTGGCATTAAACTTTCCCAAACCTTTAAAGCAAACCTTTAAAGCAAAAATGATCATGGGCCCTTGGGAATCATGAATATATGTCGTTTGATAAAAGTAATTTCTTATACTTTCCGGTGAATAAACGCACTTTAAAGGTGCTAAAAATTAATTTCTGAGCAAAACCTTTTAGTTAAAATGTATACTTTGCTCAAAAGTATTTTTCGCTCTTTGTCGTTCGGATTAGTACTTTAAAGTTAGGATTAAAACTTTAGGGATGGTCAGACCTGAGAAGTGACAATTTCTAAGCCAATCTTGTCAAGTTTATAATGTTCAAGCCAAGTTTCGTAGCCCATCTGGAAGTACCTTAATTCGTGATCACTGGAATTCCCCCCCCCCCCCCCAACTCCCCTCGCAGTGCCCGAGCCCGGTTCAGTTTTGTCACTGATGTATCTAGTGCTTGCCCTTGCTCTTCCCACCAAATTTTATCCAATCGCAAATTTTATCCCAATCGTCCCCTCCCCCCCCCCCCATTCATCGGATCAAGTCTGGACTTAAAATGTGAGATCCGAGACACGAGGTCTTTCCAAGTATTAAGTTTTGTTAAGTTCGAACCACTCGTTCAAAAGTTGAACATACCTTAAGATTCCAGATTCTCCCTCCCTCCATTCCCCCACGATGGTTGGGTCGGGGAACTGACTATTTCTAAGCCAGTCATCCCAAGTCTCTAATGTTCAAGCCAAGTTTTATCTTCCTAGCACATCTGGAAATACCTTAACTCGCGATGACTGGAATTCCACACTCTCCCTTCTAACTCCCCCTACAGTGCCCAAATCCGATCCGGTTTCGTCAATGACGTATCTAATTCTTGTGCTTGTCCTTCCCCACCAAGTTTCATCCCAATCGCTTCACTCTAAGCGTGTCATAAAGTTTCCGGTTCCCGCCTCTCCCCCCCCTCCCCCCCCCCTCCCCCCCCCCCGCGCGCACATTCATCGGAACCGGTTCGGTCTTTAAATGAGGTCTTCCCAAATATCAAGTTTTATTAAGATGCGATCACCCGTTTCAATGTTATGCATTCCTCAAGACTCCGAATTCGCCCTCCCTCCACTCCCCCACGGTGGTCGGATCGGGAAGTTGACTATTTTCAGGTTCATCTGGTCGGATCCCTGACTTGCCTGCCAAGTTTCATTGTCCTAGCCAACGTGGAAGTAACTTAACTCCATATCCCCGAAATTCCGGACCCCCCCTTCCTCCAGCTCCCCCCCCCCCAGTGGACGAATCCAGTCCGGTTCTGTCAATGATGTACCTAGGGCTTGTGCTTTTTCCTCCTACCAAGTTTCATCCCGATCGCTCCATTCTAAGCGTGTCACATGATTTTCGGTTTCCCCCTCCGGCTCCCCCCCCCCCACATTCATAGGATTTGGGAATGGGACATCTGAGACATGACATCTTTTCAAATACCAAGTCTCATTATGATCCCATCACCCGTTCGAAAGTTAGGCATGTCACTAAATTCCGGATTCCGGCTCCACTCCCTCCTCGGATCGGGCAAGTGACTATTTCCAAGGTTGTTTGGTCAGGTCACTAATATGCCTGCCAAGTTTCATCATCCTAGCACATCTGGAAGTACCCTAACTCGCAAACACCGGACTGACCAACCGACCGACCGACAGACCGACGGAAAAGTGATCGGTATATGGCACTTGGCCGGAAGGCAAGTGCCATAATAAAAAAGGCAAAACTCCCTAAAGAGAGGAGTAACAAGGAAAACAAATAGCAAAAGGAAACACTAACACTAAATACAAAAAGTATCAACAAAGAGGATTAAATAAATAGCGCTGACCATGGGTAAGACAACATTGACACAGAAGAACAAACATCCTTGTCTCACTTGCCTTCTTTCGCTACCTTCCGATGCATATCATGCTGTCGACGATTTTTCGAGGGAAGTTTATTTGTCAGAAAACAGTTATGTAAATTTGTCCTTGATTTGCTACAAGTCAACGGGCTGGGAAAAGGGCTTAAAAGTAGGTGATTTTCTAAAATCGAGCCTGGTTTTAAAGTATTCAATTATTTTGAAATACTGGGATATAAACAGCAAATAATACGAGGGGTCCTATAATGCTTTGTATAATTTTGGATATCTTTTTGTATTTTGACTTCTGTATCCATCGTAAAGGGTCTCTATCGAGGACAGCAATATTTTGTACCTAAAATCTTGTCTCGCCCTGATGGTAACCCACAATAGATGTTGGATTCCATCGAAGCAGAAGTTGAAGATTAGATTTGGATTAAGAAGGCCTTGTTTGTATGTGGTATATTAAATCAGCCGCGCCACTAACTATGCCCATTAATTTTTGTCTCCACTCCCGTTGTGTATTCTCAGTCCCTAAATTTTCGTCATACCAGAATTTTGTTCTACTCCAAATCGCGCAAATTATTCGTGAGTTTTCGGGACGCAGTCCGTATTGTCTGTGTCAAAACGAGACCAAAATTGTGAAGAAAAGAAAATCCCGTAACAGTGTCAAAATAACTCAGTGAATCAATATTAACGATGCAAAAATAAGGTAAGGATTAATAAACTGTATAATAAGTGGTTTCCGTTGTCCGTCCGTCTGTCCGTCCGTCTGTGAGCACGATAACTGTTGAAGACAAGCCGAACACGAATATCAAAACCATTTTACGGAAAGAACCGGAAACTTTGTGAAAAGTAAAAGTTTTATTTGAAGTTGATTAGATGATCCGTTTAGGGTTGGTTAAGAAGGCATGCTGAACACTTATGTGAAAATCATTGTCTACCGGACAAGTAGTTAGCCCAGAATCTGGCCAAAACCGAAAATTTGTTAAAAGCAAAAGTGTTATTTGTAGTTGATTAGACTTTCGATATAGGGGTGAGGAGATACGTTGAATTCGTTTTCGAGCTTTATTTTTTGCCGGGCTTGTAGTTCCGGAATTCGGCCGAAACGGAAATTTGGTAGAAGTAGGACAGGAAGTTTTGGTCGGTTTCGTCAAAATAGATATAACTTATATAGGCAAACAACATGCTGAATCCATACCTGAACTTGGTTTTCTCAGATGATTAGCTATTTGGCCTTAATCTGTTTCTAAATTGTAATAGTAAAAATGTTCAAGGAGTCTGGCGACAACTGGATTTGGCAAAGACAAGACCCAACTGTCTGGGTCAAATACGAAATTCTTGGGTTCCCATTGAAACCTTTGCTCTTTTTATATTTTCTTTCCAATACAAAGAATTTTACAGTACTATATCTAGAGCTTTCCCCGCTTGATATGGTGGGGTCCATTACCAGGTCATAGTAAGATTCATCATGGGAAGCGGTCACCTTCTAAATTTATCCCTACAGGTTAGAGATGCGACAGTCAAAATTAACAATCACTTATTAGCTTAAACAGGCATGAATGCCTGATGAAACTGCGTTACTTCATTCATATAATTGATGTTCATCGAATGAACTTCTTGGGATCCCAAAACGTAAGATAACGTAAGATATGATTTATTTACACTAAGAGACAAAGGCCATGGCAAACACATGAAAAGGAAACACAAACAAACGAAACAATACCTTCTGTGTGCACCTACCCCTATGGGCTAGGGCTACCCTGAGGAGCCTCGCCAACTGTTTAATACTCATAAAACAAATATTTCCCATAATCCTACACATCCGTTCTTCATCATCATTTACTCCAAAAACCTGAGTTCACTCAAATTTTCTCGTTCACACAACAAATGTTTCAAAATCTCATCCATACAGTCACAAATCGGACATGAGTAAGGACCGGACCGACCCTTTGCCCTCCCAATATACCGCCTTCTCTCCCCAAGAGGCAGAGTGTATGCCCTACAACTAATCCAATCCCTTATTTCCTCCCTTTTCAATCCACCTTTAAAATAAACTTCCTTCCCCAATCCTCTTTGATCTTTGCATAAAACCTTCAAGACAGCTTCAAGATATAATTGATGTTCATCGAGTGAACTTTTTGGGATCCCAAATGTAAGTGGAGGGATACCTGTGAAATCAAAAAAGTTGTTCGTCTCTTTGTCCTTCCATCTGTCCGTCCGTCCTTCCGTCTGGGAGCACGCTCTTGAAGGGAATGAGATATTTTGATGAAACTTGGTGTGAGGACTCGTTGGGTCAAGGAAAAGATCGACTTTATAGATGGGCTGTGTAACCATACATTTAGGGGTGGTGGGAGGAGTTCAAATTAAAAGGCGAAGTTTTAAAAGCTAATTAGATAGTCAATTTGGAAGTAAAGAGACACGCTGAATCCGAACATGAAAATTATTTTCTCGCCGGAGAGGTCGTTCACCCGGAATCCGGCCAAAACCGGAAAATTTGTTCTGGGTTAGGTATTTCGCCCGGAATTGGGAAGTTCAACATGAAACTTTAAAATCCAATGATATAGTCGATATAGGGGAGGAGCCATGCTGTTGCAACTTTCGAACATAGTGATATACAAAAAGCGTTTGCGATTAGTTTAGGCTAATTATCTTCAAAGTCCCAAACGGTATTTACTGGGTTCAAAAGGCAGAATGCATCCGACAACTTTCTGGTGAACAATTTAATAAAATTTCTCGACCATTTTTCAAAAAAAACAGCTGGCTATACCAGTACGTACCCTACCCCTTTATCCATACAGGCGAAAGCTCTGCGCGTCGGATGATACGCCAGGGGGAGTAATGTTTCTTGTACGTATTCTTTGGGTTTAGTCATGGAAGTCTGTGAACTTTGTCGTGTCGGGGGGGGGGGGGGGGTCGAAGGTGTTGAGATATGTTATTCAAGCTTCGTACGAAGGTTCATTTGCAAAGTACATGCCATGTTGTAGATGGGTCCTTTAGATATTTAGAGGCAGAGGATGGGATTTCGAATTAAGGCTAAAAAAGGTATGTTTTACAAGCTAATGAGATAGACGTAAGGAAGCCCGCTGAAGCCAAATCTGAACTTAGTCTTCTTGCCGGACAAATGATCCACCCGGAATTCGGCAGAAACTGGAAAATTGGTTGAAGCTCAAAGTTGTTTCTGAAGTCGATTAGAGGTTCGTTATCGGGGTAAGGAGACATGCTGAATTGAATTTTGAACTTTATTTCCTTGTCAGATAAGCTGGCAAAATTTGCCAAAACCAGGAAATTTGGATTGAAAGGTTCTCCTCTTAGTGTCACTCCCTCTTTTGCTCTGCATGCAGTTCGCCGGGAATGCTGGTCAAATACGAAAATTTTCTCAAAGTAAAGGACCTTTCTGAAGTCGATTAGGATGAGATATTGGAGTAAACAGCCTTGCTGAATCCAAATCTGAACTTGGTTTTCTCATCCGATTAGTTGTTTTGCCGTAAGTTGCCAAAAACTCCAAAACGGTAACATTATTTGTTGTAATATTCAAGCGGTGGGCTATGGATAAATGGCGAAATGTTAAAGGGGTCTGGCGAAGCCTCAGAAATCTGCAAGGTTCGGTAGTCTGGATCAAGAAGTCTAACAAATATTACATGTTTGGGATCCCATCGAAATCTTTGGTCTTGTTCTTCGGATTTTGGCACCTCTGTGCTTGTATGTCTATGCTTAATACATTTAGCAACTTCATCGGTCAATATTGCCGAAAAATAAAAAAAAATCGGTCGCTCGCCATATCGGGCTTTCTTAGCAGAACTGACCGCTTACGATTGCATTTCCTGAGGTTCGCTTCATTAGTCGATAAAATAAACACTTTTTCTTGTTGGGACCCCAAAACGTAAGTGGCGGGATACCTATGACATCGCAAAAGTGGTCTGTCTGTCCGTCTATGCGCACTGTAACTGTCGAAGGGAATGAGATATTTTGATAAAACTTGGTGTGAGGATTCTTTGGATCAAGAGTATGGTCGAGTTTGTAGATGGGCTCAGTAGCCCTACATTTAGGGATGGGAGAGGGGGTTTCAGTTAAGGGGCAAATGAAATATTTTTAACCAGATAATGTGATCGTGAGTCGATTGAGGGGTAAGAAGACAGGCTGAAGACCATGGTGGAAACCATTTTGTCATCGGACAAGTAGCTCGCCCTGGACCTTGCCAAAACCGAAAAGTTTGTTAAAATTAAAAGTTTTATTTGAAGTTAATGTGATGTTCGATGTAGGGGTAAGAAAACATGCTGAACACGATGATGAAAACCAGTTTTTGCCGGACAAGTAGTTAGCCAGGAATCCGTCCAAGACCGGAAAGTCTGTTAAAAGCAAAAGTTTTATTTGAATTTGATTATGTTGGGTTTAGAGATAAAAAGACATGCTGAACACGATGGTGAAAATCATTTTCTCGCCAGGCAAGTAGTTCACCCGGAATTCCGCCAAAACCGGAAAATTTGTTAAAAGCGAAAGTTTTATTTGAAGTTGATTAGATGACAGATTTAGGGGTAAGATGAAACGCTGAATCTGCATATGACAATCTTTTTTTTTTTACTGGGAAATATAGTTTGTTCGGAATCCGGTTGAAACCGGATTTTTTTTTATAAGTTAAAGTTTTACTTGAAGTCGATTAGATGTTCTTTATACGGATAAGGAAATACGATGAATTCGTTTCTGAGCTTTCTGTTTTTTTGCTGGACAAGTATGGTAGTTCGTTTGCAATTGTCTGGATCGAATGTTAGATTTCTGGGATCACATCGAAAACTTTGGTCTTGTTTCAATTTCAATTTTATTTTCAAAACCGATACAACGGTCAAGCCGATTTGGTGGTTCTCGTCCATAATATTAACACTAATTATATACAAAAGATAATTCTACACAATTGTCCAATTGTACTAGCAGTCATCAGTATATGACACTGCGAAGTCCTTCAAAGATATATTTGATCGCATCACTGGAGGTTATAGACCACGAAAAATGTTTATTCCTATCGAATATATTTGAGTCTATACATATGATATGATATGATATGATATTTATTTGTCTTCAGAGCCCAAAGGCCATAACAAACACACATAAATAACAACATGTAAATACAAAATAAACGGTCACACTACTACACTAAACCCCACTCAAACACTTTTCCCTGTGCCGACTGGCCACTCTGAGGAACCTCGCCAGGTTTCTTATACTAAGAAAATCCCAACTCCGCATAATATTTACCAACCACTTCCTCCCATGAATCCCTCCCTTAAAAATTTCCTCCCTCAGATCCTCAATTTCATCACAACCAGACATAAAATGAATTAGATCCTCATCTCCCTCACCGCACATTGGACAAAAGTAAGGACCAGATTTCTCCCTAACACTTCCCAAATACTTTCTTCTTTCACCAAGTGGCAAGCTATCTGCCCTCATATTTAAAATTAGTTTCATTTCCTCTTTTTTTAGACCCGCTTTAAAATAAATTTCTTCACCCCAAATCTCTTTAGCCTCTGCATACAAACTCAAAGATCCACTATCTCTTATCCTAGCTAACCAAACCTGGATTTCTTGGTCAATTAACCTATTATAGAGCCGAGCGGCCAGCGAGGCGCCGGTCGCGTTTACATTTATAAACCGCCCTAGGGACTACCAGATCCTATGTTAGGTCCTCAGTCCTCATCACACCCAATATTCTGGAAGTTGGAAAGTTTAACCCTAAGCAGTATCTCGTATGAAGTCACAAAAGATGAGTATCACTGGAGGTATTTTATCCTCGGCGAGGCACGTATCCTTTAAGGATCTTTTATTCTCAGATTTGCGTCAGTACTTCCTGCAGCAGCGCATGTTCTGAATGTCACGGTGAACAAAAAAAATACACTTAGCAGAGTCAAAATAATTCAGCTTGTGCGAACCCAAGATATGAAAATTCAGGTGAACTTTAGGCAAAGTCCGGCAAAGTCCATTGTATTCACCTCACACTCCCCTTCTTGGCTTTCCTTCTTTCAGCTTTTACGGAGGTAGTCATATTTTTGCGGTAGGGTCATCTTGTGAGTGCTACATTGGTGACACTAAGCGACTTGAAATTCCGACCATGTTCTTACTCGCTAATAGATGGCTAACTGGGAAAAAGAGAGAGGTCGGGTTTTCTGGGATCAAAGAGAAAACTTAGAAAGCTGACTTTCTTTGAGATGTTTATTAAAGGATACTAGGCAGCTACCAAAGGAATGTGCTGGGGAGGGATATTTTATTTTCTGTTCAATTATGCGTTGTGGGGAGTTCTAAAAAGCAGGAAGGAAACCATGGCACGTTGAAATCCACTGAGCGGGATACTACCGTGAGAAATGAGCTTCCAAAAATTGCAAATGACAATTTTTCCCTGAGAGATGGTTACAGAGGAGTGACAAAATTACCACTGCCGCATGTTTTGAACACGGTGTCATTCTGCAAAATGATACGTGAGAAAGACTAAGCAGACATCCGACCCGAAGTTGTTGGCTTGTGCAGCGTTGACGGTAGTGTGTAAAGCGTCGGTCAGTGTAAGTTGGTAGTGGTACTACGCCTTACGTTAGCATATTAATTTTTATTTAAAGTTTAACTGAAAAGCCAACTTATTTTTGTATTATTCAACTGAATACACTGCTTTATTTGGGTTGTGTTAAGGATTTTGTTTTGTTTTCACTATCTGCTGCTCTAGAATGGCGTTCAGAATATCTATGCCGTATTCAAAATGCAAAATTCTACTACGATCGCCGAAAATTTGAGTCTCAATACAAACGCGCCTTTTAGTGGCCAATGACCATTGCGCGAACACTTCTTTTTCTTAAATCGTTTTTATCAGGCATACAACACAGCTACAAAAGCATACAGGTACCACAAATCCGACAGGAAAATTTTACGATTTGAAAATCGATTTTTCGTGAATACCGGAGCAACGAAGTAACGTATTTTCATCGGGTCTTCAAGCCTCTTAAAGAAGACAAGTTATGGATAACTAGACTGTCGTACTTCCTCCCTTTTCGGTTAAGCTTTAAGACCTTTACTGTTTATAAGCAGGCTACTGAACTGAAAGACAAAATGCTCCATGGACGGGATTTGAACCCAGACCTCTCTGCTTACAAGGCAGCCGCTCTAACAGCTGAGCTACCGAGGAGCTTGCGATAGAACCGGCCATAGGAACAGTGATTATTTCATTCAAGCGAGCAGGAACAATTTTTAGTGTTCTCCTACTCTAGACCCCCCCCCCCTCCGCTTCTTCACTTTCAGAAGTTTCATAACAGATTGTGCATAACACTTTCAAGAATAACACCTTTTCACTTAGAAATAAAGTGCTACGACCAATTAAGTTTATACTATTTCGTGCCTAGATCTCCAACAACACCTTCAATAGGTAAAAATACTACACTGTCAGAAGTTACATAACGACAACAGTTTTCAACAGCGGTTTCAACAGATAACACTCTGGGATGTTATCTGTTACGTTTCTTTCGTCCCCGTTAGTATTTTTACCAATTGAAGGTGTTGTTGGAGATCTAGGCACGAAACAGTGTAAACTTAATTGGTCATAACATTTTATTTCTAAGTGAAAAGGTTTTATTCTTGATAGTGTTATACGCTATCTGTTATGAAACTTCTGACAGTGCTGTGTTTTGCTTTCGATCTTCATCGTTCCTTGTTTCTTTTTTTGCTCTGTTTTTCCATCTAAAGTTGTTTTTCATCGTGTCTTTTTCTCTCCTTCCTTTTTCTTTATATAGGGTATTCAGTTAGTTGATTCTGTTTGTTTTTTAATTGATATCGGTTATTTCCCTGCTCTAGCCAGGCATTCCTTTTTCTGCTTTTCTGGCAGGAGTGTTAATGGTGTAGTTTTTGTTTTAAATATAGTCTGATGAAACTGAACTGGAACTGATCCCACCGTAAGGCAAACCCATCTAATGAGTTCACATCCCATGTCACGGAAATTAATATGTAATAGGGAATTAATATATAAATTAATATATATGGATGACTTGTACCGTGACAAATAAACCAGAAACTTTTGAATTACCTGAAATTCAAAAACAAAGTTCGGTTCATTTGTCCCGGTACAAGTAAGAGACCTGCAGCATATTGGGACAAATAATCCACAATTTGTGCCCTGGTATCTAGTGGCATCTATCGATACTGTCACTTATATGGTATGACACATATCCCATTATTTTTTCTGGTAGCAAGCGCCTACTATGTATTATTTACTTAGAGTTTATAATGTATATCCCAGTTCTGTCTATGTCCGTCTGCCCCCCCCCCCCCCAACGTTTTCTCTCCATTCCCTCTTTACCGGACTGAAGCGTTATTTCCGAGACAATATTGTGGGCCACACTCTTCATAGTGCTTGTACCGAAAACGCGATTGTGTGCCACCCATTCGAGCCACAAGCTGAAACTCACGGAAACACCGTTGCGTCTGCGTTTTGGCGAAAATTCCAATGTTCGAAAATACAGACAAAATCTCAATAAACAGAATCTCTTGCTTTCGTCCTTACCATTCTGTGCAAAAACGATCCTCAGTTTATGTCCATAGGCTTGATAAAGTAGTTAATTTTATTATTTAAACTTTGCCGCTAGATGACAATTTCCTGCTAAATTCGAGCCGCAACCAGGGGAGGACCATCCACCTTTGTCGCTGGACAATGCGATTTAAGGTAATTTTAAGGTAAAAATAAAAAATCATCTTGACTCTTGTTTCTCGAATTCGAGCCACGAAAATCTGGTTACACCGACTATTAGGAGCACTGGCGTAATGAGGGTTCATATGCCCTCCCATCGCTCCCTTTAGCTTATGATGTTCGCAGTATGATCCCTTCTAAATCCTGACACGCTACCCGTCGAAAGGTTGTCATGTCATGGGTAAAATGACCGTAAATTTCGAAAAATTCGTTGTTTTAACTGTTTCTTCCCTAGAGTCTAATCCTTCGTTCCAGCCCGACCTACCAATATCCTGTCAAGTACGCGAGCTGAAGTTACTTGGAGTATACTTCACGTAGGACATGAAGTGGGGAGAACAAGTTGAAACAGTGCTTAAGAGGGCTAACATGGGAATTGCGTCCCTAAAATTGTTATTCCGTCATGGAACGCCTCCCCACCCCCTGTTACGCTTTTATTTAGTTTTCATCCGTTGCTCCCTAGAATAATGTTGTGCCGTGTTGCATTTCGGACTGACGCAGGAGCAGTCGGGTCGTCTTGAGAGACTCCAGTACCGAGCCTTGCTTGTAATTTCAAAATCCCCCAAAGTCCCATACCTAAGCCTCCTCCGAGAATTTAAACTAGAAACCCTATCCATCCCTTAAATTTGGTAAAAGTATCCTAGCGAACCCCATCCACCAAGATATCATCCCACCAGAACATCAACCTACACGAGTTCGTCCACAACGAGCTGTGGGTGAGATGTACCACGCCTTGCACCAACAAGGGTTTCTCACTCGCGTACGAGCGTAGTTTCGTACCTTCTTTCGTCAAGTTTTTTAATGCCCATGACGATGTACGCAAGTTTGAGTTTTAGCTGTTATAATTATGGTCAAATTGACGATTTTGATTTATTTTATAGGCTATAGGCCATTGACGACAATACTGCTATTCGGCATGTCCGTGGAAAGTATTTTGAAATTAAATTGTAATTGAATTGGACTGAAATGAAACCTCATTACGCCAGTGCACCTATTAGTTGGTATAACCAGGACCAAACTTCACCTAAGGTAGGTTCGTTTAATCATACGACTAGTCGCGGACACACACTTGTGAGTCGGACTTTTTTGGAGCCACAGTCTAGCCACAACCACTTTGTGGGATCATGGAAAACGCCCTAGCGAAAGGATAACCGAAGTTGGAAATCAAACGGATCTAACTTTTCATTTACTCGACAGATTGTTTTTGCTGAGCATCATAACAAGAAAGTTTTACCACACAGTACTGTTTCTGAAAGCCGGGAAACTTCCGGCGAACACGCTTATATTCAGTCAGTGTTGCCGGTGATTGGGCAATACTCTCGTTCACCAGCTCTTTGTCCCGATGAAGAATCGCCGCATACCTAGCGAATAGCCAGAAACATCACCGCAACTAACCACAACAAACGCTGTTGATTGGTTTGCATAAGACATGAATCTGTTCTAAGGGTTTGTTCGGGTGACGTTTCTTGTTCTTCCAGAGGTTCACTGGCGTGTTTGGACTTAGTCATAAAGAGTGTAGCTACGTAGGTATTTTTTTTGTGGCGGCTGTTTTAAGGTTTTCGTGCCTAGTTCGTCCGTGGAATGACGATGTTATATTCTGCAAAAGGAAACGCTAAAATCGTAACGTAACGACGAAAAGAACGCGGCTAGTGTATATTCGTGTATTATTGCTACTATTCCTATCCCTCGAAACAGTCTCTATCCGGGAATCAAGCAATATTCTAATCACCTATGGAGCTCCATGGTCAGGCCCGTATCCAGGAATTAATTGGGGGGGGGCGCCTTTCGGGGGGGGGGGGGGGGTGCCTGCCCATCGGACAAAAAAAACATAGATCAGAGGGAAAAGCCTATAAAAATGATTATTTTTGTATGTTTCGGGGGGGGGTCAACCCCCTACCCCCCCCCCCCCCCCTGGATACGACCTTGTCCATGATGCTTCGGTTCAGTAAATTTTAATTGTTTTGTTGTTGTTGTAGTGTTGTTTCTTTCTTTTTTCAAATTTTCTACTACACTCTGCTTATACCTAGATGGGTCATAAATAAAATTTAATTTAATATTTTAAAATAGGGAATCGACGTGGTGGAAAAAAGGGACATCTTTCAAATTTATGGAGTCCTTTCAGATTTAATAATTTGCACATATTCCGATATTAGTATTATGTCAGTTGTAGCCTACAGTCTATCTTGATGTTTTTATTCAAATTGTTCCCATTCCTCTTATCTTTATTAGAGAGCTCCTGTTAAATTATATTACCGAATAATTATTATTGGTAAAATAAATATTCTTTCAGCCCAAGCTGATTACGAATCATAATTGAGAGTGCTAAAGGGATACGTCAGCAGAATTTAATTAGCCTCATATTTCGGCCCTTTTTGCATGGGTCCTCTTCAAGCCCAAAAGCCGCCAAAGCCGGAAAATGAACTTAAAGATGAAGATCAAGCTGGAAAATGAAGTAGTTCATTTTCCAGCTTGAGCCTGAAGAGGTCCTTTGCCAAAAAGGGCTGAAATATAGTTCTAAAACAATTCAGCTGACGCATTCGTTTATCACTGTCAATTATTGATAAAAGAACCAAACTATTTCATACAATATGATCGACTTCAGAATAGTATACATGCCCTGGAACTTTTAACAATTTATTCAAGAGCCATTATTAATAAAATAACTAAATTATTCCGTAACATATGATGGCTTCACAATAGTACCTATCCCTTTTGGAACTCTTTACAAGGAACTTTTAGGCAATATATTCAAGAATCATTATTCACCAAATAACCAAAGCTCTTTTAGTAACACATACTGGACTTCAGAATAGTATCTATCCCCTCTGCAACTCTTTACAAAAAACATTTAGCGATATATTCAAGAATCATAGATTGGAACCACGGACAGTTTCTTATCTAGTATCCTCCTGTTGTATCGCTTTGGTCATGCAAGGATGCGTGCTCGAACCCCAAAGCAATCTATACACTCAAGTCAAGATGGACTAGGTTTTATAGTTGCGATTTAAAACTGTTGCCAATGATTTTGACGTTGCATGACTGAGAAAAAGGCAGTGCAGGCAATATATTAATGTTCTGTGCAGTTTTAACTTTCTTCGCATGGCCTTTAAAATTATCAAACTTGGACAGTACTATGGTAAGTGTGTAGCATTTTCTTCCGTATAGAAATCTGGTAAATAAATTTGTTGTCCATAACAAATTATGTATTTTCCGTCTATCTCGTGTAGTTAGGGGGCAATGTCAGTTCCTTGAATAATTTAAAAAAGAGCCTTTCGTTTACCTACCCCGTAAAGTTTAACTAAAAAGCCAGGCTATTTTGTATATTAAATTAAATTGAATTTTATTTGTAACCCGTCTAGGTAAAGACAGAGTATGGTAGAAGATGAAAAGAGAGAGAAACAATACAACAACAACAACAACAAATATAGTTATAATTCAGTAAGCCGGAACATCATGGAGCTTCATGGGTGGTTACAGTTTTCTTTCATCCTAATGATGGATCTTAGGACAGTCGCAGACGGATCAGATATATGGAACTTTTCGAAGAGAAGACTGTCCCTTGTCCAGGGCGGGGGGGGGGGGGGTAGCAGATATTTGGAAAACCGAAAGAAAATAGAAGGAATTTGACGAAGATTTTCTCTACTGAAGATGGTCCAGAAAGGGGAAAGATACAGAACGTATGGAAGAGCAGTGGCATTGTAGGAGTAGGCAAGCATCTTTCGGTTAAACCGCAACTTTCCAGAAACAATACGGGCATGTTATTTTTTGAATATACTGAGTTATCTCGACCTTCTTATGTGACTTTCAATTTTCGGTCACAATAAGCTCCAGTAGGGACACACACGAGAATACAAACGGCATCCCGACATGACCGGCTCCATACAACTGAACCGCTAGATTAAAAAAAAGAACATAGTGATATTTATGGCCGACTGTCTTAGGTCTGAGTTTCATGACTAAAGATGGCTCAGGCAGGGGCGTCACAAGGGGGGGGGGGAGGGTCAGCACCCTCTGAGATTCGAAGGAGACTAAAATTTCTCGGTATTTTTTCGATAGCAGAACTATTCGGTATATTTACGGGGATTCAGTAGTTATACAGAATCCTAAATGGTTTATCGGTACAACTCTACTCGGTAAAATGATCGGAATTCGGTATAATTGCCAGTATTCTGTAGTTATCACGAATTTGGTGAGAGAATTTACTGAAATCATTTGGTAATTTTTCGATGACAGAAATAGTCGGTATATTTATGGAGATTCGGTAGTTACATAGAATCCCGAATGAGCTATCGGTTCAAAATTATTCGGTATCATGACCGGGACTCTGTAATTTATTTAATATATAATTAATTTTCTAGGAACCGGATGGAGCGACGTTCCGGCAGCAGCAGCAACTGTAGTCTAGTCAATACTACCCATAATCACATAAAGTGATCGTCGCAGGCGAGATTTTTTGTGTGTTCATTTTCCTGCTGTCAAATGACGCGCCGTTCCACAAAATAGCGAATATATGTGAACTATTTATGATTATATCTTCTTTTTGGGATCCAAAATAAAAGTAAGGGCTATCGATGAAATCATAGCCCATAGGTCATCCCTTTTGTTTGCGACCAGTGCTTCACTCGACCTCTTCCGAGTCTCGACGTTCGTGGTAACTACCTAATCCTGTCAATTATAACGAATAAATTACCAAATCCCAGTTCTTATACGGAACAAGTTTAGACCGATAGCATGTTCAGGATTCTGTATAACTACCGTATTCCGGTTTATTATACCGAATGCTTTTGGCATCGAAAGACTACCGGAGCAATATTCATATTCGGTATACTTTCGTAGAAACTGGATCAAAAGTCAGGATTCGTGGTTAACTACCCAATCCTGAAAATTATATAATTATATAGAATTATATAGTAATCATAGAATTTATAAGAGAAGCAGTTCTTGAGCCTACAGAAAAAAAATAATATGATTTCTAAAACTTTTGCCTGCGGTGCTCGATTTTTTTCTATTGGCTATATTAGATAGAAGCTGTTACTGGAATCATGCCCGGCAATATATTCCCCAAGTGAGCTTCGCCAAAACGCTGCCTAATAGTTGGCTTATCTTCAAACAATGTTTACAACGGATATACGTCAGCTACAATTCTTCGTCAGCGATATTTCGGCCCTTCTTGGCAAGGGTCCTCTTCAGGCTGTAAAAGTCAGCCTGACGAGGACCCTTGCCAAGAAGGGCCGAAATATCGCTGACGAAGAATCGTAGCTGACGTATATCTGTTGTAAACATTGTCTGAATCTATGTTTCAAAGTCAGCTTGTCCTCAAAGAATAATTAGTTGGCTTATCGTCTTTCATGCTGCCCTTTAATGTAATGTATTTCCTACGTAATCCGTTCTATTCCATAATTTAAAGCTCTAATTCTCAGTTTATAGGATTCGGTAAAAATTTTGGCTCTGCACCCCCCCCCCCCTCCCCCCAACAAAAATGCACTTGCGACACCCCTGGGCTGAGGAACCAACTATCGGACGGTATGCCATATTATACTTGCAAATATCACAATGTGGTTACTCGGTCCGTGTCAAACCATGGACCTACAGGTCCTAATCAGTTTTAAGCTTTTGCTTGACTCCTATTCGCACCGTAAGCGCCAGCCAAGATTTCAGGAATGAAACATTCGTCCTACATAGCATTGCTAGAAAACTAAAATCCGGCATTATTTCTTGAACAGCCTCTGTTACGACTACTCGGAATGTATCAGTACTGGCAACATTTCCGTCTCACGAGCGCCCTTTCACATTTTCAAATGTTGTTGTTTTTATGGCACTTGCCGTCCGGCTAAGTGCCATATACCGATCACATTTCCGTCGGTTCCGGCGATCCGTAGTATATGTACTTCCAGGTGGGCTAGGACGATAAAACTTGGCAGGCATAGCAGGGACCCGACCAAACTAATTTGGAAATAGTCACTTGCCCGATCCCACCATCATGGTGGGAGGGGGAGGTGGCGGAATCCGGAAAATAGCGACATGCTTTTTTGGTGATCGGATCTTAATGAAACTTGATATCTGGAAAGACCTCGTGTCTCCGATATCTCGATTCAAGTCCGGACTGGATCCGACGAATCTGGGGGGGGGGGAGGGGGTCGGAGGGGAGATCGAAAATCGTGTGAAACTCTCAGAGTGGAGCGATCGGGATGAAACTTGGTGCGAAGAACAAGCACACTCTCTAGATACATCACTGACAGGACTGGACCGGATTTGGACACTGTGGGGGGAGGTGAATGGGGGTTCCGGAATTCCGGCTATCCGTAGTTAATGTACTTCCAGGTAGGCTAGGACGATAAAACTTGGCAGGCATCTCAGGGACCCGACCAGATTAACTTGGAAACGGTCACTTGGCCGATCTGACTATCGTTTGGGGAGGGGGAGACGGCAGGATCCGGAAATTAGTAGCATGCATAACTTTCGAATGGGTTGTCGGATCTTGACGAAACTTGATATCTCGAAAGACCTCATGTCTCAGCATGTCCCATTTCAAGTCCGGACCGGATCCGATGAACTGGGGGGGGGGGGGGGGTGAAAAGTGTGGAAATGCTACTGTTTCGAAATGGGAATGTTTGATTTTGTTCTTTTAGTTCAGTTTTTCTCTTGTTTTTTTTTCTCCATGAAAAATGTAGCAGTATAAACAGTTTCAAACATCGGTTTACGACAAACGAAATATCGATAATCGAATTTGAAAATATCGATATTTCGATATTCCTAAATATCACCCAACACTACAGAAAGCGCGAGTCCTGAAAAGCACGGCTCAACGAAAAGAAGGCATGCTTGTAACAAGAGGCACGCGCTGTCTATGCCTTCTTTTACGATCCGGAATTCGGGAACTGAACTCGTGTTCTGGAACGCCTTCTGTTAGTTCTTGAATATGTTCGCGTGAAAAATAGCGATGGCCAATATCCATGTTCTACCGTTCCTTTCTGGGGGCTCTTACAAACTCTCACTAGGTGCCGCTTCATGCCTTCTATTGACATGTTTGCGTTAGTGTTGGGCGATATTTGGATTTTTTCGATATATCGATATTTTCACTTTCGACAATCGATTTCGATATTTCTTTACCATGTTTCGCTATAAGATGCCTCTCGTTTCGCCAGAATTTAGCAACAAAATTGTCGTTAAATAGCCTCTTATCATCTGAAACTCCACATAAATAAGAACTGAACCATTGAAACATACTGCTCCAGTTTCGGATAGATAAATGTAGGTTATGTTGGATTATTTACAATATTTCTCAATGATCGATATTTAAGTTTCAATATTTAGTATCGATATTTGGTCAGATATATCGTTATCGATATCGGATTTCGCCCAACACTAGTTTGCGTGAAAGATTACGGGGGTTGTTTCCAGGCCGCATGATTACTAAAAAGAGGCACGGATACCAAGAGAAGGCACATCATACTAGCACCCGTATTTATCATTGTTATGAAATGATGAGGGGCTGTTTCATGCCTTCTTTTACCAGGCTGGTGTTGAACGAGGGTTCGTTTTCAGGTGGCACGATAACTAAAAAGAGGCACATACACTGAAAGAAGGCAGGCACATACATACAAGTGCCCATGTTTATCATAGTTACGAAATTACAAAGGGCCCTTTCGTGCCATTTTTTAGTGCCGTGTCTCTTTTAGTACGCGTGTCTCCTGAATTTTATACGAAATTTTTCCGTGAAAGTTAAGTAGCACATTATATTGGTCTCATCGCCCCCCCCCCCCCCCGCGAAACATACTAAAATAATCATTTTTATTTTTGAAAATTAGGATTTTACCGGATTCCGGCTGAATAATCAATTTGAGCCGAAAATTGACTGCAATGTGCTTGTTTAGCAGATAGTTTAATGTTGGACGATCCACCGGTCTGTTAGGTCCAAGTATAAATTTCCGGTTTTGACCGAATCCTACTCCTCTGAGGCAAGCATTAACGTGCTCGTCCGTCACCGCCTATGTTGTCCTCTCTGCTATATAACCGCAGCATTTTTCCGTCTTTAAATTCCCAAGTACAAGTACCTCTCATCCCTTGATGTTCAAACTTTTTTCAACCTAAATATTCCTTCAGTCCAAGGTGACTGCGAATCATATTTGATTGTGCAAAACGGATATGTCAGATGAGTTTTATTAGAGCTATATTTTGGCCCTTCTTGGCAAGGGTTCTCTTCAGGCTCAAAGCCGCTCAAGTTGGAAAAATGAACTAGTGGAAAAACCACGAGCCCAAAAACCAATGAACTGTCTGGATCGCTCATTTTCACAAACGTGATGACCACGCCATCTCTTTTCTCGTCGATCCCGTAATTCAAGAGGAAGTCGTGGGTTCAAATCCCGCCCTGTCCACTACTTACAACAAGCTTAGTAACCCCTATCTTTCTTATTTAACCCGACAGCTCCGTTGTATCGGGTTTCTTTGTTCAAAGGAAACATTTAAAGTTTGGATGTTAATTCTCTCGCATGAGTGTCCTACTTGATTGAAGACGTTTAAAACAGCGAGGCAATATCGAAGGGCCTTTCCCGGTGGCGGTAATCCTAATTACAAAAAGCAAATAATTTCCCGATTTTAAAAGCAATTAACTTGGATAGAAAATAAATCAGGGCGACAGTCGCAGGCGCTTGGAATTGATTCTAGAACCAGTGGCTCGGCTAATATGCTGGCAGCTCTGAACACCAACAGGCACTTACATGGTGAATGTCTCACATAAGAACTGTGTGAAGTGGAATGAAAGGACATAAAAATGCGAAACTGTTGATTGAGCTTTCAGAAACGCAGTCCTGCTTCCTTTTAGCACAGATGACACCCGTCTTGACGACTTAACAAATTTATTCTTCACTGCATTCATTCCGAGGCTGCCGGAATTAGAACAATTCATTCCCCAGTAAACCACTAAGATGGTTCTGGGGTGCCAAGAGGAATATCTCCGAGCCATGTTGGTGAAACTCTACAAAAATTTGTCCATGCTTATATCTTCACATGTCGCCCAGTAGGCACTATTTCTTTTTTCTCTGATCTAAGTGACGTTGCTAAACGGATAAGTCAGCCGGCATTAATGTCAGCGACATTTCGGCCCTGTTGGCAAGACGAGCCCGAAATGTCACTAAAGTAAAAATCAGCTGACTTATCCATTAAGCGTAGTCAAATGGATTCGCAGTCGGCTTGAGCTGAAGGATTACTTATTCTAAATAATTTTTTAAAACCCGCATAACCTCTTTTCTCGTGTTTTCTCATATTTTTAACCGCTATGGCTTCTCTTCCACTCAGCTCGATTGCTGTATTCATATTTGAAGGTTTCATATTATGTTTCACCGTCAACCTAAAATATCTAAACAAATTAAATTGTCTTTACTTTTCGTATAATATTGAATACCAGTGTTAGGAAGTACTTCAAGTACTTGTTACTTGAAGTACTACTTAAGTACAAAATCAAGGTACTTGAATTTTACTTACGTATATTTTTCTTGGAGTACTTAATACTTAAGTAAAATAAATAGGTACTTGAAGCTCTCAAGTACCGATAGATTCTTAAGTACTTTCAAGTACTCTCCCAAGTACATTCCGCTTCGATCGAATGATTTTTAACAGAAAAGGATTTTTCAGAAAAGGGCATTTCAAGACTCAAAAGTAGTTCGATTTCAGAAAAGCAGATTCTCAGTACCAGCATCTCCACCAGAAGGCAAATCGTTAGTCTTAAGCAAGGCACACTTCTTTGAATGTTTCTTTACCTAGAACAGTGCAGTTCGGCCTTAATGGAAAAAGAAGAAAACAAATGTAAGGTTTGAAGCCAAGCTGACCATTCATTACGAAAGAAATAGAAAACCTGGATTTTCGGGTTTTTTATTGATCAGCTAATTATCCCTCTAGGATGATGTGCGAGGGATAAATATAAATTCGGATATTTTGGCTGCACTTCCGGCAAACCGTCCTAAGAAGAAAACACCCGTTGAGGAATTCCTAGAAGCCCGTAATTAGTTACTTTGGTAGACTCTAGATGACTTTCGTCAAGTGGATACAACTGGCACTGTTCAAAACTAACTAACGTTCAAAGAGTGTAGCTTTAAAGTCTTTCGTGGTATTTAATTCTTTGTTTAAACTGCCAAATGCCTTTATTTATATGACTTTATTTAATTTTTCATTATACGACTGAACATGACTGAGATAGAAACAGTGCTAGTAGAGTTGTACTTAAGTAGTACTTGAAGTTAGTTCTGTACTTAGAACTCAAGTACTACTTAAGTACAATTGTGGTCTGTTACTTAATACTTGATACTTAAGTACAAAATTTGGAAGTACTTACTACTTAAGTATAAATTTGAAGTACTTTTTACAACACTGATTGGTACTGTTCTTTATAGTTATGCTGTTACATTTATTTTTGTTTTACTTTTTCACTTAAGGCTTCACTACTCATGGAGACAGATGATCCGAATTTCCCTGCCAGATTTTCTACTTTCATTTCCCTGTATGATGGTGATACAACTCAATGTCAGGAATTCAATTTCGCCCGTCCCTGATCTTCTGTCCTTGACTTAGTAACTTTAATCAATCAATCAAATTATTTAATTCGTGATGGTACACATCACATTGAAACTACACTAAAACAGGACTGTTCAAAATTCGGAAATGTTGTTAATGGTTATTATTTAAAAGTTTACTATTACCATCCCAGGCCAACCTAAACTCTGAACAAATTAGTTTTCTTTTCTTTTCATTCAATATTGGCATTCTTCTTCTTCATTATATATATATATATAAATTTTATTTATAACAGCCAAATACAGACTGGGGTAGCGGAGTAAAGGAATAACGCGAAATAAAACAAGATAAATAACAGTATAGACACACAACATTTAGACATAATTACTAATTGGGCCTGAAAAATTCATGAAAAATATCAAGTACTCGAAGACCAGGATGACGAGATGTAGATAGTAGTGCCGCTGACGTTTTCTCGTCTGAGCGAATCACATCTTGGACGCCGAACTTCTGAACTAATTTGTGGTTGCGGCAGGACCGAGGAAAGGTACATCACAGATTTACAATGATTATAGTAACACGTCTTCAAAGCTTTAGTGTCCTTTTTTCGCAGAATGTGATAAACACAGGAACAATAGAAGATGTAAGGAGTGCAGAAAGCGCTATAAATTCGCCCAAGTGCTTTCCGGTTATGGCGACCTTTGTTTGGACATAAACGACCATATGCTATGCGAATCAACCTAGAGGTATCCTCAATAATAGCCCAACAAGTCTTGGAAAGCGTTTTTTTTTAAACTGAGGCCAAGCCACTTTAATAACGAACCGGTTACTGGAATCGAAATAGGTCCCACGGACAGCGGCACATTATGTTATTATATTAATTTCCTCCTTACTCTGAATTCATGGATCGGAATTCAGCGATGAGTGTTCCAGAAATCTGTGTCAAAATCTCTTCGGGCCGAAAGGTCGGGGAATTTTTTTTTTAAATTACAGCATCACAATCAGCCTACTTCATTGTACCATTTGCGGCACCTTCGTTACCAGAATTGCTCATTACTGTTTTCTTATCCGGCCAGATTCGTTATAGTTTACAATTATCTATATCTTCTTTTCCTTTGAATACATTTGGTAAATTTAGCAAGGAGTGAAAGCTCAACACATTTGTGACAGAATCTCCTAGAAATATTCTGCAAACTGGACTATGGATCAGTTAGGAATTCCAGCGGTAATGTGAACTTTTCTAAGCATAGCAGGACTAGAAAGACAATCAGCATTTACTAGTTGCGTTTTGTAGATACCATTGTATCTGATACCACGGTTTTCGTAGTTAGCGTGGAATCTGATACCACGGTCAAAAGTCGTTTTTGTAGTAATCGTGGTATCTGGCCAGTTATCGTGGTATCTGGAATGTCATCTACTTTCATGAAATTTTGTCAAATTGGTGAGAAAGAAGTTTAGCCCTTAGTGATGTAACTGGATATCAGTTTTTCTTTTGGGATGACTTCGAAAAGTGAAATTTCGGCTATAGTTGCTTTTGCAGAGCAACCGTGTATCAGATACCACGGTAACTGCAAAAACGACTAATTGTAGATTCAGGATCGTGGTAACTGGTACCATGATATCTGCAAAAACGCAGCTATTGTCTCCACTTGCGGCATCTTCATTAGCAGCACTTTCGTTAACAGCCCATTACCATTTTTCTAACTGGACAGCTTCGTTATAGTATATATTTTTACAATCGTCTATCGTCCTTTCTCTTTGAATGCATCTGTTGGATTTAGCAAAGAGTGAAGGCTCAACACATTTGTGGCAAAATCTCTTGGAAAATATTCTGCAAACTCAACTAGGGATCAGTTAAAGTTTAACTGAACAGGCAACTTATTTTTACATCTTAGATTCAAATACATTGGATTATTACACCACCTATTGGGGATTTTCATTCTGTCCACAATAGTCTTCAGTAGGGACGTTGGGAATGTGGACGCTTTCCCATGGTGAATCCGTCCACAGTTCGCCCGCGAAAATCACTAAACTATCACTACACAAGACACCTCACTAGCTAGCACTAGTTTTTGGCACTGCAGACTGCAGACACTTCTTTGATTATTTGATACACAATTTATTTACTCGTTTGCTGCTGGTATTGTTGCCAAATGTTCCAGGCACCATAGAGATATCACAAAAACGGGAAGAGCGGCAAGCACAATGGGATAATCGATTATTTGGAAATATCAGAAAAACAAACTAACGCTTTTTCATCAGGTTTTCAAGATTATTTAAGCGAACAAGTGATGGGTAACTAGACTATCGTATCCTAGCCCTTTTCGGTTAAACTTTAAGAATTCAATGGTAGAGTGAAGTTTGTCGAAGCGTCAGCATACTCTATCGTTTCCATTTGTACCTTCGTTACCAGGAGGGCTCATTACCGATTATTACAGCAAAATCGTCGTAGTTACATATTTTACAATCGTCTATATTTTCTTTTTTCTTTCAATACATTTGTTGAATTTAGCAAAGAATGAAAGCTCAACACATCTGCGGCAGAATCTCTTCATTAGAAAATATTCTCTAAACTCAATTAGGAATGATTTAGAAACCCAAACTGTAGAACTGCATTTTTCTAAGCATGGCACCTTCACTATATTTTATTGTCTTCCGTTTGCGACACTTTCGTTAGCAGAATGGTTCATTGCCATTTTTTATCGGGCCAAATTCTTTATATTTATATATTTTAAAATCTTTGTATCTTCCCTTTTCTTTAATGAATTTGTCGAATTTCGCAAATAGTGAAAGCTCAACACATTTGTGGCAGAATCTCTTCGTAAGAAAGTATTCTCTAAACTCAACTAGACCTACGTTCCCTGGGCAACGTGAAGTGTTGCGGGAAACCTTTGTCCGGCTTTGCCGACTAAAGTGTTGGAAGAGCAACACTTTGGTCTTGTTTCTTCACTGTCAGTTAAATGCTGAAGTTGTCAACTTATCGAAGCTCATAAAAAGTATGTTCTAAGAAGAACACATTCAGTAATCACATGATGAAAGGCTATTTCTCAGCGTTGTAAAAACAACAACAAAAGAGTATCGGAAGAAGGGACTAAATAGACATCGTGACAGATGACGGATACTAATTACTTAATTGATGGATGAAAACTTGGAACAGTATCTTACATAATCTAGTTGGTGTTATAAAGCTATCAGTAACTTTTCAGGATTAAAATACCATACATGACACTATTAATTATTACAAAACTACCTCATTGTTTTACATTATCGTTTGTACCCGTTGCGATAGACCATCCACACTTTCTTACCGTCAGACTTACAGAAATCGAATACAGAGTGCAGCAATTTGCACAAATTTTTAGCCTCTCGTCTCGTGAACCGATCCTTACTTACAAGTCCCTCTCCCGTGATAGACATCAAGTTCACCGGAAACAAATAATGGGTACACCAGCTAGCAAAAGTTGGAAACCCCTCATCGCTGAAGATGATAACAGCCGATTATGACTGACAAGTCCCTTGCATGTCTTACAATTGGGAACCAAATTGTTCTTACCATCGAATACACCAGAAACAAATAACAGGTATACCAACTAGCAAACGCTGCAAACCCCTCATTGCCGAAGATGATCATGAGCTAACAGTTGACTGTTGCTTCCAAGTCCCCGACATGTCTCATAACTGGTATCGCCTATTTTTGGTTTCAGTGTGTACCTTACTACTGAAGTTGTCAACCCCTTGAAACTTTCAAACTGGTGTATCTCATGAAGCAATTTTTGTACCAAAAAATGGATAAGATATACTTTGGTCACTTCATCAGCGGCTATCGATTGCCGTCAAAGTTAAGTTAGTGAAAGAAGGCTAAGAGATCAAGATATTTAGAGGTGGCACCGGGGTGTATCAGAGCACCAATCTCTGAAGTTGTATGGTATGGCCAAAGAGACATGGGGAGAAGAATTATATTTTAAGTTGGGATTGGGAGGGGCAGAATTGAAGTGGATGGTGAGTCTTAGGGTGGACGCTCTTCCGGTGGGGATGCGGAGAAATTATATTGGTAGAGATAGGAAAGGTACTGGTCCTTATTTTTGTCCAATGTGTGGTATTGAAGAAGAGCATGCGGTACATTTGATATGTTATTGCGAGGAGTTGAAAGAATTAAGAAAGGAAGTGTTTGGTCTGGAGGAAAGGGATTTGGTTTCAAGTATGGGAAGTAAGTGTTTTGGTGAGATCCGAAGGCTTGGTAGATTCCTGAAGCTAGCTATGGCCCACCGTGAACTATTTTTATAGAAGTTGATTTTTTGGTTTGTTGTTGGAGTGTATGATATTTTGTTTTTGTTATTGTGTTATATTTCCCGCCATGGCCCTTGGGCTTTATTGGGAATAAATTCATTCATTCATTCATTCATGTCTCATAACTGGTATCGCCTATTTTTGGTTTCAGTGTGTACCTTACTACTGAAGTTGTCAACCCCTTGAAACTTTCAAACTGGTGTATCTCATGAAGCAATTTTTGTACCAAAAAATGGATAAGATATACTTTGATCACTTCATCAGCGGCTATCGATTGCCGTCAAAGTTAAGTTAGTGAAAGAAGGCTAAGAGATCAAGAGATTCAGAGATGGCATGGGGGTGTATCAGAGCACCAATCTCTGAAGTTGTATGGTATGGCCAAAGAGACATGGGGAGAAAAATTATATTTTAAGTTGGGATTGGGAGGGGCAGAATTGAAGTGGATGGTGAGTCTTAGGGCGGACGCTCTTCCGGTGGGGATGCGGAGAAATTATATTGGTAGAGATAGGAAAGGTACTGGTCCTTATTTTTGTCCAATGTGTGGGATTGAAGAAGAGCATGCGGTACATTTGATATGTTATTGCGAGGAGTTGAAAGAATTAAGAAAGGAAGTGTTTGGTCTGGAGGAAAGGGATTTGGTTTCAAGTATGGGAAGTAAGTGTTTTGGTGAGATCCGAAGGCTTGGTAGATTCCTGAAGCTAGCTATGGCCCACCGTGAACTATTTTTATAGAAGTTGATTTTTTGGTTTGTTGTTGGAGTGTATGATATTTTGTTTTTGTTACTGTGTTATATTTCCCGCCATGGCCCTTGGGCTTTATTGGGAATAAATTCATTCATTCATTCATTCATGTCTCATAACTGGTATCGCCTATTTTTGGTTTCAGTGTGATAAGATGGATAAGATATACTTTGATCACTTCATCAACGGCTATCGATTGTCGTCAAAAATAAAATTCTACCTGTCTTAGCTCAAAAGCTGACTTTTTTGCCGTTGGCCAACTTCCTAACGTCACCGCTTAGAAAGGAGCAAAGGATAAGCTCCAATTTCTTTAGTAATGAGAGAACTTTTAAAGTTTAAGAGGCACATCTGATACCATTTCTTTACCGCAATCCCACGTGCAAAAAAACGAATGATAAACTCAGCTGAAATCGCGAACAGAAATGGTAGAAACAATAGATGGCAGCACTTTCGGACCCGTGGGAAAAAGCCACTTTTTTGTTTCTGTATTTTTCTCCATTTATCACTCAAAGAAGATATGTTGGCTGTGGGGCCGGGTAACTGCCGCATATATTTAACATTTATAGATTTTAGTCCATCTTCAAATTGAAACTGGTGCCTGCCTGCTTCCGTGCTAGAACGGAGCTTTCCACTCGAAAGCAGAAACATGGTTTAATGAAACGAAAGGTTGGCTGCACGACTTCAGATAGTCCTCTCTGACATGGGCTATAACTTTTAAAGTTTAAGAGGCACATCTGATACCATTTCTTTACCGCAATCCCAAGTGCACAAAAACGAATGATAAACTCAGCTGAAATCGCGAACAGAAATGGTAGAAACGATAGATGGCAGCACTTTCGGACCCATGGGAAAAAGCCACTTTTTTGTTTCTGTATTTTTTACTATTTATCACTCAAAGAAGATATGCTGGCTGTGGGGACGGGTAACTGCCGCATATATTTAACATTTATAGATTTTAGTCCATCTTCAAATTGAAACTGGTGCCTGCCTGCTTACGTGCTAGAACGGAGCTTTCCACTCGAAAGCAGAAACATGGTTTAATAAAACGAAAGGTTGGCTGTACAACTTCAGATAGTCCTCTCTGACATGGACTATATAACTCCACTTCACTTCGCACATCGTAGGCTCTGGCTCGAGAACGAGGAAAAACCATCGTTTTTGGCCCCAGGCAAGAGTTCTACGGAGCTTTCCAAAATGTAATATCAGATTCATCAATCCGGCCTAAGGTCCACACTTTCCGTAAAAACCGTACAGGTTAGAACCTTACCAGTTACCAGGAATAAAATGAAATCGGCATAGGAAGAAAAAAAGAGGGGGAACCCCAGCCCCAGCAGAAACCCCAACAGTAGAATGTCATTTTTCTTAGGACAGCGCTGTCAGCATACTTTATTGTCAACACGTTTGTGGCACCTTCGTTAGCAGAATGGCTCATTACCATTTTTTATCGGGTCAAATTCTTTATATTTATATTTTTCACAATCTTTTGTATCTTCCCTATTCTTTAAATGAATTTGTTGAATTTCGCAAGGAGTGAAAGCTCAATACATCTGTGGCAGAATCTCTTCGTCAGAAAGAATTCTCCAAACTGAATTAGGGATCAGTTAGGAATTGCAAAGGGAGAGTGAAATTTTTCGAAGCGTAGACTCACAATCAGCATACTTTACTGCCCCATTTGCGGCACCTTCGTTACCATAATGGGAAATTACCATTTTTCTATTTGTCCAAGCTCTGTATATTTATAAATACTTTATAATGGTCTATATCTTCCTATTTCTTTGAATACATTTGTTGAATTTAGCAAAGAGCTCAGCACATCTGTGGCAGAATCTCTTCGCTAGAAAATAATCTCCAAACTCGATTAGGGATCAGTTAGGAATTCCAAAGGTAGACGGAAATTTTTCTAAGCGTAGCATCACAATCAGCATACTTTATAGCCCCATTTGCGGCACCTTCGTTACCATAATGGCTCATTACCATTTTTCTATCCGGCCAAATTCAGTTAGTATTACACCTCCATCCGAAATTGTCACTAGAAATTAGGGGACATCCGTGTCTCTGACTATTCAAGTTTCCTGCCGAACTTGGAGTCCCCCCCGGGAAAAGAGTGAATTTACAAAAATGACCGGACTGTAGAATAATTGCCCGGACGATACAAGCGCCTGATCTGCATGGGGAATTCGGGGAGTTTACGACCGAGAACGTGAGACAGTGAATATTGCCAAGGTTATGACAGTTGGGGCCCACTCGGTCAGGGCCCCGAGGGGACATAAGGTGGAATGGGGATGTCCAATTTGGACGGAGTTATTGAAAGGAGAGCTCGTAAACATAAAAGGTCTGCTCTGGAATTAGAAAGGCAGAAGTCTGCGTGTTCAAAGAGTCGAGTCGTGACCTTGCTTAGAAAATTATGTCATTTTATGGGGAGTAAAGATGAGTTTTGCGCCGTGGTGGAATACTTAAAGACAGCGTACATGGTGGAACGGAGGTGGCTGTGTGTGCGTGGCTGTCTCTGGTGAAAACGGATAGCTTTATTATTTTTTTATGACAGTCTGCGGCTCAAGTGCCATATAACGATTATAATGTATGCCAGTCCAAGTTTTAATAGTTACAGCCGAGGGGTCGACGACTCTAATTTTGTATGTACACCATTCCGTAATAGCCTAATAATCCTGACCATTCCGGATTATTCCTGGCCATTCCAGATTATTCCTAACCATCCCGGATTATTCCTAACTATTCCGGATTATTCCTAACCCTCTGTATGGGATATAATTCCAGTTGAAATTAGAAATTCGAGTCATCTGGCATCCTCATGGCTACAGTGAAGAGATGTTTCCTTGCAAAAGGATAGTAATGATACGTGAGTGTTTTTTGTAAGCAGAATGTTTGCTATATATGTATGAACCGTGTATGAATGGCATGTAGAATAATATAAAAATAGTGTTACCACATTATGTAGAATAGAGAAGACTGCCACCTAATAAAATTTAATCTAATCTAATATAATCCATTCCGGATTATTCTTGACCATTCCGGATTATTCCTTCGGGACGTGTACACCATTCCGGTAGCGTCCTCGACCCCTCGGTTACAGCACTTCCACATAAACAAGGCCGATGAAACTTGACCGACAGAATGCTTTAAAAAACCTTCCTTTCCTTGGTTGACCTTGTTTGGTGGGAGATCAGAAGCTGTCGTACGAATTGATGTCGGTGGGATCAGGTGAAAACTCAGTATCTTTACATTTTTATATGGAATTTGTAGTCTTCGGCTCAAGTGCGATATAACGATCATGATGTCTGTCCCCCTGACCCTTTTTGAGAAGGGTCGGGCGGTGATTTCCACAAGCAAGGACGATGGAACTTGGCAGACGTCCAATCTTGCAGTATTTGCTACTGGGATTAATCTTGTCTCTATTGAGATAAGATTATCTCTAATTTGGATCAATCTTATCCCAGTAGAGATAAGATTAATCCCAGTAGAAAATACTGCAGTTAACTTTAATCCTTACTCGGAGACACTTTTTTATAGTGTGGCCTCCGACATTGTGCTGTAAAAAACTTCCTTTCCCGATCTGGGGGGGTGGAGGAAGGGGGAATCTGGGATCTTGCGAGACGGCCGAATCGCTGGTCCGATTTTGAGCGGAACTTGATACGTTGTATGGCTGGGCCAAAAAAAAAATCAAACAAGGAAAAACTTTCGCAAGTAAAATATTAAAGGTTCACGTAGCTATCTCCCGAGTCACTGCCCTCGGCTGGGAGTGTGATGTATGGTTGCGGGCAAGTTATTCAACGCTTCCCGTGTTTTTTTCTAGATTTAAACAGGTACCCACTTGAAGCTAGGTGGACTTAAGCTTGTCTTACAGGGAAACTCCGCTAACTCTCACACCAAACGGTAGGCACCACCGATACTCAAACGAGCGACTCTTCGCTTCTGAGATTGGTGCCAATAAATAATTCCATTTTTGCATATAACATGGTATCTGATACCACGGTATAAAGTCGTTTTCACAGTTACCTTAGTATCTGATACCACGGTCTAAGGTCGTTTTTGCAGTTACCGTGGTATCTGATACCACGGTGTATAGTCTATAGTTTTTGCAGTTACCGTGGTATCTGATACTACGGTGAAAAAGCGTTTTTGCAGTTTTCGTCATTTCTGGCCAGTAATAGTGGTATCCGATATTCAGATACCACGGCTCGACTGTTGTAACTGATCGTGGTATCTGAAAATGTCATCTCACTTTCACCAATTTTTATCAAGTTGGTGGGAATGAAGTTTGGCAATTAGTGATGTGACTGAATATCAGTTTTTCTTTTGGGATGAGTTCGAAAAGCGCAATTTCGGCAACTGTCGTTATTGCAGAGCAACCGTATATCAGATACCATGGTATTTGCAAAAATGCAACTAATGTTTGTTATCTCAAGTGAAAAAAACACTCATCAAACAGTGTTAAGTATTTCCTCTTAAAATAATCGAATTGGGACCCAGGCGTTAAGGACCCCTCCTGTCTGTGTAAATGTAATCTACTTCCCTAACTCTATTCATCAATTCTTATGCCCGGAGACCCAAATTTCATATGTTACAGTCAAAGACCGCTAATAATACATCACTAATCTTTGCACTTGCCACGATTCACGATTCACGCATTACGCTACTGACTAGTCTTCGCTTATGATGCTATTGATGCGTAAATCTGGTATCTGAATTTTATGCTAGAGAAATCAATGAGCCTGGGAAAAAGCTTAAGACAGCCAAAGCCGTGAATACTTTGTTAGAAGCAGAGCCTATTTTTTAGTATTCAAATGGTTTTGCATATTATAATAGTTTAATAGTTAATAGCTTAGAATGTTGGTGCATTATACCGATATCAGTCCGCAATACAGTAATGGTTAGCAAGTATGATATGAAAGATTTCACAAGTAAGATAGATAAAGAAGAATGCGAATTCAAAAGCCGGTTCACCTCTTTTAAATACAATTTACCTGCATTGTATTAAACTAGGTATTGATGTTATTTGGAATTGTATAGGGGAGAGTTGCGTAGTATGATACAAAAAAGTCTTTCTTTTTTTTTCCCTGAAATGTGTATTTATGTTGCCAAATTTTTGGCAGCATGTACTATGGAGTCTTTCTGGTTTATTTTCTGATTTTTCTCTCTCGTAGTTTTTCAGTAGTAGGTTTAATCCTCGACATGTGTCACTGTGCCGTACTACCCGCCGGTAGAGTGTAGTATAGCACTGCCTCAGTTTTGCGCTTTTTTATTATATTTCACTCAAAACTTGAATTATAAAAAAAAAAAAAAAATTGGAATCATGAGTAGGCTAATCAAGGGTATGGTGTATTCAGCAACATTAATTAAAAAAGAACATTCCAAGTTTCATCACAATCTCCCATCGTTTGATCCTTAACTAGGTATGGCCGACAGTAATTGCTACAATTTTGGGTTTTTTTCAATCCCCTCCCCCTCACAGTGGCCAAATCTGGTTCGGACAGATTATCTAGGCTATGACATCTCCTAATACTGCCTGTAAAGTGTCACTTAAGCCTTAAAGTTTCTATAACATTTCCTATTTCCCTCCAACTCTCCCCCCCCCTCCCCCCCAATCGGATCCGACCAGGACCATAAATTTGCTTATCTGGGCATATGATCTCCACACCACAGATGTCTGGTGCGGGTGTCCACCGTGGCCGAATCCAGTTCTGACAGACAGTTTTACTTGAATCTGACCATTTTCGGAAAATGTATATTACCCCCCTCCAGCTCCACCAACCGAGGCAAAATTGGATCATCTAGAGCATATAACAAACTTCTAAGTTTCATCCCAATTACTCTACTCGTTTCATCATTAGGGCTGCCACAAAATCCTTTTTGCCCCTCCGACTATCACAGCTGCCGAATCCGGTTTGGATAGATCATCTTTTCATCTTCCAGCACTCGGTACGACAGACGAATCATCTAGTGATGCGATTCAATAGCACAATGGTCGGTACCGTCCATGTAACAAAAATACAAACTTTGCGCCCAACAGAACAATCAAAGAGAAAGGACAATTTTTGGTAGTTTATTTCTCTCGATAACTTGTTTTGAAAAGGTTTCTTTTTTTCAACAGTTTGTTTTGAGATTAGTATCTCTGCTTAAAAACCCACTAGGCTACGTTTTCGAGAAGAAAAGTTGTCGACTAGCGCAAGTTAATAGGCCAAAAACCAGACCTATATGAATAACCAAAGAGCCCGCACGAAAGAGAGGCGAATTGCTCAGAATGGTTGAATTTGTTATTTTGTAAAGGTACAGTTATGTTTGCAATAATCGTTTCTATCGTCTGTTAATGCACAATCCCACCCCCATAATCCTTGACATCAGTTAAAATCTTTGAACTGCTAATAAAACTAAACTCACCAGCAAGGCCGTATCCAGGAGGGGGGGGGGGGGACAAAAATAATCATTTTTAAGGCTTTTCCCTCTGATTTATGTCTTTTTTGTACTTTTGTGTGCGACCCGCAGGCCAACCCCTCCCCCCCCCCAGAAAGGGACCCCCCCCCCCCCCCAAAATAAATTCCTGGATACGGCCCTGCTCACTAGTGCTTCCAAAGATCCAGCATAGCTAATCACATTGGCTTTCAGTTTGTATGACTAAAGCGATCCAAAGTTTATTCAAATGTTATGGGTATGTTCGTCTGTTTCTGTGAAATAACGCAAGGTTTAATCACGAAACAAGTTCGTACATCCGAATTACATCCCAACTGTGAAACACAATTACGATCTGAGACATCTTCAAACATGAACCTTCTTAGCCTTTGAAAGTAAGTTAGAGTTAGTAGATGATTTGGGTTCAACAGAAAACTTTGATTGAGCGTTAACGGCGTAGCTTTCAATTCAAACTTCAAATTAGTATTTACTCTTCCCAGCCTAGTCCTAGTTTAGGTCAACAGACTGTCAGTTGTTATTCAGCTTCCGACGGGGAAGGACAAAACGTTCAGTCAGGCGGATTGACATCTCGATCAGAGCCATAGTGACAGCAGACGCGTGTCCGATCCAGCAGGTCCAGTGTAAACAGTATACCATCACCGTTAACCCTTATTAAGAAAAAGTGTTTCCGCTTGATTTGCTGTAGAGGTTTTAGCCAAAGTAATTCATCTATGGGCTGGGCGCAAACATCTTAAAATAAATATAACATAAAGACCTTGCTTTAAAGGTGTTAATTCAGAAGCATTAACTACTATTGCTATTAGTATTATTTTGTTTTTTTGGGGAATAAAATATGACAGAGAAAAACAAGGCCAAAGGTTTCGATGGGATCACAGAAATCTAATGTTTAATACAGACAATTGTCTTCGCCAGATCCAGTCTTCGTAAGACTCGTTGAACATTTTACTATTAAAATTTAGAAACAGATTAAGGCCAAATAGCTAATCATCCGAGAAAACTAAGTTCAGATATGGATTCAGCGCGTATGTTTACCCCTATAACCAGGCCCGTATCCAGGAATTTATATGGGGGGGGGGGAGGTTATTGCCTGCTGGTCGGACAAAAAGATAGAAAAAACACATAGATCAGAGGGAAAAGCCTATAAAAATCATTAGTTTTGTATGTTTCGGCCCCGCCCCCCACCCTGGGTACGGCCTTGCCTGTTACTCATATCTATTTTGCCGAAACAGATCTAAACTTCCTGCCTTGTTTCTGTCAAATTTCCAGTTTCGGCCGAATTCCGGGCGAACTGATTGTCCGGCAAAAAAGAATGCTCAGTAACGATATTCAGCTTATCTCCTTACCCCTATATCAAACATCTAATCAAATTCAAATAAAACTTTAACTTATAAATAATTTTCGGTTTCAGCCGGATTACGGACGAGCTATATGTTCGGGTAAAAACGATTGTCGTATTTGGATTCAGCATCTCCTCTTACCCCTAAATTGGACATTTAAAAAAAAAAAATGCTCAGTAACGAGCATTAATTCTTTTATTTGAATCAACTTCAAATAAAACGTTTGCCTTTAACCAGGGGCGTCACGACTAGGGGGGGGGGGGGCGCCCCCCCCCTCTCAAATGTTGTCGGCCAGTCGGTAAAAAATAGCCGCGCGCCGCGATTTTTCGTAAAAACAGTCGATTTTTGGGATCCCAAAACGTAAGTGGAGGGATACCTATGACATCGCAAAAGTTGTCCGTCTGTCCGTCCGTCCGTCCGTCCGTCTGTCCGTCCGTCTGTAAGCACGATAACTCTCGAAGGGAATGAGATATTCTGATGAAACTTGGTGTGAGGGTTCGTTGGGTCGTCGGACCAGTCAAGTTCGTAGATGGGCTTTGTAGCTCTACATTTAGGGGTGGGGGTGGGGATTCAAATCAAGGGACAAACAAAATATTTTTAAACAGCTAATGTGATAGTCGATTATGGGGTAAGAAGACATGCTGAACACGATGGTGAAAACCATTTTGTCATCGGACAAGTAGTTCGCCCGGAATCCGGCCAAAACCGGAAAGTTTGTTGAAAGTAAAAGTTTTATTTGAAGTTGATTAGATGTTCGATTTAAGAGTAGGAAGACATGCTGAAGACAATGGTGAAAATTATTTTCTCGACGGACAAGTATTTCGCCCGGAATCCGGCCCAAACCGGAAAGTTTGTTGAAAGTAAAAGTTTTATTTGAAATTGATTAGATGTTCGATTTAGGGGTAGCAAAACATGCTGAAGATGATGGTGAAAATTATTTTCTCGATGGACAAGTATTTCGCCCGGAATCCGGCCCAAACCGGAAAGTTTGTTGAAAGTAAAAGTTTTATTTGAAGTTGATTAAATGTTCGATTTAGAGGTAGGGAGACATGCTGAAGACGATGGTGAAAACTATTTTCTCGACAGACAAGTATTTCGACCGGAATCCGGCCCAAACCGGAAAGTTTGTCAAAATTAAAAGTTTTATTTGGAGTTGATTAGATGTTCGATTTAGGGCAAGAAGACATGCTGAACACTTATGTGAAAACAAGTTTCTACCCGGACATGTAGTTCGTCCGGAATCCGGCCAAAACCGGAAAACTGTTGGAAGTCAAAGTTTTATTTCTAGTTGATTAGATAAGCGATTTAGGGGTAAGAAGAGATGCTGAGTCCCTGTGTGACATCGTAATTTACCCGGACATATAGTTCGACCGGAATCCGGCTGGAATCGGAAAATTTGTTATAAGCTAGACTTATATTTGAATTTGATTAGATGTTCATTACTGGGGAAAGAAGTTACCCTGATTTCGTCTTTGAGCTTTCTTTTCTCGCCGGACAAGTAGTTCTGGAGTTCGGCCGGAACCGGGAAATTGGCAGAAGTGGGAGGAAGTTTTGTCAAAACAGATATGACTTATAGGGGTAAACACACATGCTGAATCCAAATCTGAACTTGGTTTTCTCAGGTGATTAGCTATTTGGCCTTAATCTGTTTCTGAATTTTAATTGTAAAAATGTTCAAGGAGTCTGGCGGAGACTGGATCTGGCTAAGACAAGACCCAGTTGTCTCGATCAGATATTGAATTTTTGGGATCCCATCGAAACCTTTGGTCTTGTTTTCTTGGAAACAGTCGATTTTTTTTTTCGTATGAACAGTAATTATTCTTAAAAAACAGTAGTGTTTTCGTCAACACAGTCGTTATTTCTCAATAAAAGTCGCTTTTATCTGCAAAAACAGTCGGTAATTAATGAACAGTCAGTTAGTAAATACCTTGCCCCCCCCCAAATTTTTTTTTTTTGCTAGTAACTCCTCTGCCTTTAACGAATTTCCGGCTTTTGTCGGATTCCGCGCGAAGTACTTGTCCGGGTGGAAAATAATTTTCACACAAGTCTTCAGCATGTCTTCTTACCCCTAAATTGACTATCTCATTAGCTGTTTATGAATATTTTGTTTGCCCCTTAATTTGAAGACCCACCCAGGGGCGTCACGACTGGGGGGGGGGGGAGGGGGGGGGACGCCCCCCCCCAATGCCGTCGGCCAGTCGGTAAAAATAACCGAGTCGGTGCGAAGCGCCGCGATTTTTCGTCAAAACAGTTGATTTTTTTCACCGGCGATAGTCGGTTTTTCTGAAAATTGGTCGATTTTTCGTCAAAATAGTCGGTTTTTATGAAAATAAGTAGATGTTTCTGAAAATCAGTCGATTTTTTTCAATAATGTCATTTTTATTGTTGAAAACAGTCGTTTTTTCTGCAGAAAAAGTCGGTAAAGTTTTCAGCCAGTCGGTAAATTCCTCGTCCCCCCCCCCCAAACATTTTGGCTAGTAACGCCTCCCCACCCCACCCCAAATGTAGGTATACAGAGCACATCTACTAGCTCGACCTTTCCCTTAACCAAAAGAATCCTCACACCAAGTTTCATCAAAATATCTCATTCCCTTCGAGAGTTATCGTGCTGACAGACGGACGGACGGATGGAAGGCGGACTGACAACTTTTGCGATGTCATAAGTATCCTCCACTTACATTTTGGGATCCCAAAAAGAAAACGAAGTAGGGAAGAGTTGGGTAGTATGACACACTTGAGTCTCGGAACTATTGGTTCTATTTGTTTTATTCATCCCTGCTCACAGCACCTAAGATACATTTACTATACAAAGGAGAGAAACGAGTTTAAAAATAAAAAAAATTACCCTCAAGGTTTCTTTTTCTAACTACGAGCTCCCATGTGGGTAAGGTGTTGACACAGAATAACCATTTCTTGAAGAGACCTAGGTAAGGTATTTAATTATCTTTAATTAATAAACTGCTTGGTATGCAGTGCACTAAATGCAGATCTTATAAAAAATGGGGGAGTCGGGTAGTATGACACACTTTATATCGGCCTGTATGACACTTGTCATAGTACCCGAATGACATTTTGATGTGTAAGATTAATATTGTATCTGAATGGTTCTGTTATCTATTCAGTGATTTAAATACTGAGACTAAGAGATATGGAACACTACGAAACCTTCGTTTTTTGGATTCAGTCCCCCAGGGGGGTTGGAGGGAGGGGGCATAGGGAACCTTGTGACGTGCATAGGTTGCAAACGGGTCGGCCGATTCAGTAAAACATAGTGGAGGGAAGTAAAATATTAGATGCCCTAAAGGAACCCTTTTGGGGTCCTTTGGTTGGACCCCAAGTTGGAGGGGGCACACAGGATTTTGTGGCAGCCCTTGTCATGAAAAGAGTAGAATGATTGGGATGAAACTTAGAAGTTTGTCACATGCTCTAGCTAGATGATCCAATTTTGGTACCAGTTGGATGTTGCTTCGATTGGGGGAATTGGAAGGGGGGTCTACTGCATAGATGGTAAGAGAATAATGCATTTTTCTGTCAAGAGCTGGATTCGGTCACGGTGGACACCAGCACCAGAAATCTTTTGGCAGCCCTAGTGATGTAATATGTGGAGCGACTGGGTGAAACTCGGACGATGTGGATCTATTAGCAGTACATAATCCCCGTATCCGATCGTTGTATCGGAGGAGCTTATTCTTCCGGACACCGGTTATGCAAATTTTGACAAGACTGTCATCCAAGGCAAGGTAACTGGAAAGAGGCTTAAAACAGCCGAGGCCGTGTGTAATTTTCTGTAAGTATCGCTTGGTTGTAAAGTGGTCAACTACTGCAGAACATCTGAGCACAATCACTATGTAGTACAAGCCACGAGGTGTCCTTTTAATGACCTGTCTTACCTATAGTACTAGTGCAACCTGCTTCCAAAATCGCTGCATCCATTCTCAAACCCGGAACCCCGAACTTCGTACGGTACATTCTCAGCCCCCTAACAATACACTGTAAAAAGTTTCTCCGAATAAGGATGCAGTATTTGCTACTGGGATTAATCTTATCTCTATTGGGATGAGATTAATCCGAATTAGGGGTAATTTTATCTCAATAAAGATAATAATCCCAGTAGTAAATACTGCAAGATTTTTTTTTACAGTGTACCTCACTGATTTTCTCGCTTGTCATGTTTTGCTACCTTAGATGCGTATCATGCTGTTGACGGTTATATGCGTCAGTTTTGCGTCAATCAGAAAATCGATTATCTACATTCTTCCTTTTGTCGCTACACGTAAAGAGGCTTGGAAAAAGGCTTAAGACACCCAAAGCCTTGGGCAATTTGTTTGAAAGCAGAGCCTAGTTTTAAAATAATCAATTATTTAAAAATACTGAATTTTAAAGAATAAATAAAGCGAGGGGTGTTTCAAGAGCTGGGGTGTAGCCGTCAGTCCCCAGCTTAGACTCATAGTCAACAATGAAGTAAAGCTGCTCGGAACATTCCGACATCATTCACGTCAACTATTACACCCGACAGATTTCCGCCCTGTCGAATTGCAGCGGTGAAACAGTTAGAACGAGAAATCGAATCGTTATCTCGTTGTGTGCCGGACAATTGTCACTCGGTTGACTAATGCTACTCTCCATCTTTAAAGGTGACATATCACGCATTTATTTTGTCAATACCGGCTGGTTGCAGCTGAGTCTGATGAGTTAGAAGGGGGAGGGCGATCAAAGCAAACCAAATAATAAGAAAAGAGAAATAGGGATAATGGTACTCATGCCCGGTAGAGACAGTGCCGCGATTCTTCAGAATCAGTCTGCTTTTTTGTTCAGTTTCATTTATCTATATTTAAAGGACCCCTCGCACAATTTACTGTTGTATGTTTAATAGAAACGGACTACACGAAGTCCAATAAGACCGAATTCGGTAACGAATCAGAACCAGATTTATCTGATCAATATCCGACTTATGAAGTGGACGGACCGGATGCAATGGAACAAATTACAAAGTTACCCACGGCTTTGGTTGTTATAAGCTTCTTCCAGGCCCGTTGACATCTAGCAGAAATAGGGAGATACATCACCGACTTTTCTCATTAATACACTTTTCGGAAAAAACAGTACAGCATGATAAAACATTAGAAACACACACACGATAGGTCGTTAGGGATTTGAACTGTGTGAGATTCGGGTTTCCGAATTTTAAAATGCATGGAGTGATTACGGAAGCAAGGCTGCATTAGTGCTTAGGTAAGAAACAAATCTAAACGGGACAAAGCAGAGATTCTATCCGTCCGTCTGTCGGTCCGGGTTTTGCTAGTTTGGGCACTTCCACATAAGCTAGGACGATGAAACTTGGCAGGCATATCAGGGACCCCAAGAGCTTAAGTTGGAAATAGTCACTTCCTCGGTTCGAGCATCATGGGGGGAGTGGAGGGAGGGGGAATCCAGAATCTTGAGGTATTTATAACTTTTGAACGGGTGGTCGGATCTTAACGAAACTTAATATTGGGAAGACCCCGAGACTCGGACAACCCAGTTCAAATCCAGACCGGATCTGTTTACTTGGGGGGAGCTGAAGGGGGGAACCGGAGATCTTGGGAAACGCTTAAAGTGGAGGGATCGTGATGAAACTTCGTAGGAAGAACAAATACAGGTCCTAGATACATCGTTGACACAACCGGACGTTTCGGGCACTGGGAGTTGGGGGCGGGGGTTCAGGAATTCTGGTGATGCCGTGATTTTGGTACTTCCTGATGTGCTAGGATGATGAAACTTGGAAGGCGTGTCAGGGACCCGAACAGACTGACTTGAGAACAGTTGTTTCCTTGATCCAACCATCATGGGGGGGGGAGTGGAGAGGTGGGGGATCCGGAATCTAGTTACATGCATAACTTTTGAACGGGTGATAGGAACTGAATTAAACTCGGCAAGTGGAAGGAGCTATCGTCTCAGATATTCATTCCAAGCCCTGGTCGGATCCGATATTTGTGAGGTGGGATTAGAGGGGGGGGGCACTGGAAATCTCGTGAAACGCTTGGAGTCGAGGGATTGGGATGGAACTTGGTGTGAAGAACAAGCTTTAGCTGTGGATACGTAATTGACAGAACCAGATCATATTGGGGCTCTGTGGGGGAGTTAGAGGGTGTTTCCCTGATTCCCCGAAATTTTTTTGACATACACAAACACGAAACGGATGGAAAGAATGGGATGGAAATTGGACAGTACCGAGTTGATGCGATCTTGATTTGTTATTAGGCGTCGGGGCCGGCTCCGGCCATGGTAGGGGGGGGGAGAGGGTGAAGCGGGAACTGGAAATTTAGACAGGCTTTGCTCCGATTCCAGTCAAACTCGACGGACGGGAAGATGAGAAGTCAGAGACGCGAATTTTATGTTTCCGAGTCGTATTCAGCCACAGTGGGGAGTTGGAAGGGGGAGTCCTGGAACTGTTGTGGTTCGCATGACAGTGAAAACGAAATGAGAACGGGGGGGGGGGAGGAGAGTTACCTGAAGTCCCCAAAAAATGCTCAGATTCGAGGGAAAGATAGGTGGTGAGAAAAAATGATTCACATACTCCCTTTAGGAGTTCGAACCAGATTCGGCCGCGGTCGAAGGAGTTGTAAGGGGGTACCGGAAATCGTGTGGCACGTCTATAGGGACCTAATGAGTGGATCCATTGGGTTGAAACTTGGAAGGTAGAAAAGTCATTGGCCCTAGACGATCCGAGACGATGTCGGAAGTGCTCAGACTTGAGTGAAACTAGAAATCGTATTTCTAGGTCCGAACCGCATTTTTGGATGGCGGGGTATTTTGTGACGTTCTCGTCTACTTTTTGTACCACATAAGTGCCATATGAGCTCGTAGCTCTATTTTGGTTTTTACTCCTTCTTTTTCTTTGTTCCTTGTGACGGCTTTATGATACAGAGACACATACATTTATGTGTTCTATTTATTTTCTTTCATTTACTCCGCTTTTTGGGATCCCAAAACGTAAGTGGAGGGATACCTATGACATCGCAAAAGTTGTCCGTCTGTCCGTCCTTCCGTCCGTCTGTCAGCACGACAACCCTCGAAGGGAATGAGATATTTTGATGAAACTTGGTGTGAGGAATCTCGAGTCAAGGGAAAGGTCGAGTTCGTAGAAGGGCTCGATAACTGCATATTTAGGGGAGGGGGAGGGGTTTCAAATTAAGGGGCGAAAGAAATATTTTTTAAAAGCTAATGAGATAGTTGATTATGGGGTAAGACGAAATGTGGAACACGAATATGAGAAATCATTTTCTCGCCGGACGAGTAGTTCACCCGGAATCCTGCTAAAACCGGAAAGTTTGTTAAAAGTAAAAGTTTTATCTGAAGTTGATTAGATATCCGATTTAGGGGTAAGGAGACATGCTGAATCCGAATACGAGAATGATTTTCTCGTCAGACACGTAGATTGGCCGGAATCCGGCCGAAACCGGAAAGTTTGTCAAAAATAAAAGATTAATCTTAAGTTGATTAGAGGTTCTGTTTAAGGATAGTGAAACATGCTGAATCCGAAGATGAAAATTATTTTGTCGCTGGACAAGTAGATCGCCCGGAATCCGGCCATAACCAGAAAATCTGTTAAAAGTAAAAGTTTTATATGAATTTCATTAGGTGTTCGATTTACGGGTAAGAAGACATGCTGAATTCGTGTATAACAATCATTTTATACCTGGACACATTTCACCACGAATCGTCCTGAAATAAGTAAATTTGTTAAAAGTTGAAGTTTTATCTGAAGTTGATTAGAGTTTCGACATGGAGGTATGGGGATACGCTGAATCTGTTTTTAAACTTCAATTTTTTGCAAGACAAGTAGTTCGTCCGGAGTCCGGCTGAAATCGGAAATTTGGCAGAAGTAAGGCAGGAACTTTCGTCAAAGTACACATGACGAAGGCTATAGGGGTAAGCTCACATGCTGAATCCGTATTTGAACTTCGTCTTCTCCGATGATTACCACTGGACTTCTAGAAGACCCATCTGTATACAATACATTTTTGGGATCCCATCGAAACCTTTGGTCTTTTCCAAAATGGCGGGCTATAAATAAATTACTTACTTACTTATGGTGGGTTTACACACTGCGTAAAATCCGAGCGTATTTTGAAATCCAAGCGTATTTTACGCACGTTTTGAGCTTGAAAACATTTCTAGCAATACGGACGTATAAATGGACCATTAGTCCTTCCTGGCCGAATGGTTAGCACGCCAAACTCGTAAGCGAAAGGTCGCAGGTTTGAGTCTCTGCGGTTCCTGCCTTTTGGTTTCGGGCGTAACCTGTTAAGGCAGGCCAAAGTCCACCCAGCCTAAGATGGGTGGCCGGAGAAATCCGGCGAAGGTGAGAGAGAGAGAGAGAGAAAGACAGAGAGACTTTAATTACAAAAAGGGCATTCACAGCGCGTGGCGCCGAATTAGCGCATCACGTCAGGTTATTTATACACTTATCAGGTAACAAGTGCGCATGCGCTCAGACGTGGAGTGTGAAATTAAAATGATTATCACATCTATATACAAACAGCTTTAGAACCAAGACATTTCACATCCCCAGTAACCAAACGAGTATTGAAATAACCTAATTTGTAATCATCCCACTTGAAAAGCTTTAAATGTAAACACACTGCAAGTATAAATCCAAAGAAATGTTAAAGATCTTGAACGAATAGCTTGAGTTCGAACAATGGTCTGCCAGCCAGTCCGACCCTTTAAACCTCTTTTCCATTAGCAAGATAATAACAAGTGCAATAAACCAAATCGTAGCAGCCTAATACCCCCTTTGTCACAATTCATTAAGAATGGCATATCATCGATCATATGACAAAACAGTCCAGTTTCCAACTGTTCATTAAAAATTAAAGTACGTCGCGTCGTCTTATTTGTTGATGTTGCACCAATCCTCATCCATAGATATTTCTCCCAAATATACAAGAGCTGGACTTGAGACCTGTCATAGACGAACTTAACTCATGGGAAATCTGGACCCAGCTGCCCATGAAGGGAGGGGTGTGGGGTAGGAAACCATCAAAATGCGTATTTACACCTCTTTTTCCTCCATTCTATCAGCTTAGAGTTTGATTCCGGTCACGGGTCATAAACTTTTTTCATGGGCAGTTTGGGCCCACTTGCCTATGAACGGGGAGGGTGGGGGGGGATTAACTCCACATATATACCCCAACCCCTATGATACAAAGGAATTTCATCGCCTTATCTCCAGTTATTGTCAAGTTGAAAACCTTAGAAAAAAATGGGCAATCTGGGCCCAATTACCCCTGAACCAAGTGGGGGCGGGGTTTGGGACACGCAAAAAGTAAAAAGAGACCCCAATGCTAACAAACCTACCAATTTTCTACTTGATACCTGTTGATTCTTGTCACGAGTAACGAGCTTTACTCCTGGACAATCTGGGCCCAGTTGCCATGAAAAGGGCGGGTGAGGGAGGTGCAACTTTAAAAGCAATTTCCCAGTCCTGGGATCTGCATGTACAAGGAATTTCTTCGTCCTATGTTCAGTTCTGGTCAAGTTATGAACATTGTTCACCGGGCAATCTGGGCTCATTTACCACTGGACCGGGTTGGGGTGGGACCCTCAAAAGGCACAACTAGACCCCAATGCCCACTAGTGTATCAAGTTTAACTTGATACTTACACTGGTTCACGAGTTATGAGCTCCACAAAATATGGCGAACACCGAAAACGGGAAGCAAAAAACCAAAAGCTGCTACAGCGCTCGCAAATGTGGATTGTTCCAAGAAACACTCCACCAAAAACCGATCATCAAAATAATACACAAATCACTGGTTAATAAGATTTATTAACGCAGATATGAAACTCTTCCTGTGTCTCTCATGGATTTGTGGGATTAGATTGAAGGGTAGGGACTTTCTGGGAGTTAGGTTTTTGAGGTCGGGATCTTAAAGGTTGAAAAGGAACGGGGATTTGTCATGGCTTTATTGCCAAACCGGGTACACAGGAGGGTTCTTCTCCCGATAAAGTAGTGAGCTGGAAATGCTTAAGAAGGAAGTGATATGGGAGTTTACCTTGACCATAAATAATACGTCCTTCATAAAATCCTATGACGAATTGCCGCCAGACGCGGTAGAGGAACAATAACAATCACACGTGAGATCTGGGGATAAGCTATCTGACGAGTGAATGAGCGATTAGGCTTTCGCTTCATATCGAGTCGCGCATTAGCCCACAGCCAACACCCAGCACTGAAGTCGGAAGCCAGAAATGACAAACTTGATGACGCTTGACATAACAGAGTTGGGTAAAGCAAAGAGAGGGGAAGAGGCATTTTAAACAGTTTTAAACATGGTTTGGCCTAAGAGGAATTGAAAATAGCAAAACAAACCTGGATAAACGTACACAAAGAAGTAAACTGTCATTGTTTTCATTACGATAGTGCACCTAGCTGCCAAAAAAGAACTTATCTGAGAGGAATTTTATGAGGGGCGTATTCTTAATGCTCGCTTCTCGACGAACTGGCTTCTGGTGACACGAAGGGTGTGCAAAAACCCCAGGATGACTAGCCCCCAACTGCCCACTGCACTTCCTGGCTGAGGGCAGAGAATCGGAGTTCAGCACCACCAGTTAGGCTGTTATAGACTGATGCTCATACTTTTACCCTTTTCTTTTAGCTTTTTATGCTAGGACCACAGACATTTTTCTTATCCTTAGTCCAACTGTAACGTGTTTTGAAACCAAACCTGTAGTTTAAACGGTCAAAACTAAGCTGTATCGGAATTCCACACAAGAGTAACGTCACAGCCATTTGATCTATTTTACCTTAGAAAACGAAACACTGTAGTTTATTGCTATCGGTGAACGAATATTTAAACCGACCGGCGCCAGCGAGGCGCCGGTCGCGTTTACATTTATAAAAACAACCTAGGACAATCAAATCCTATGTTGGGTCCTCAGTTACATGACGCGACTACTTACATCACATATGGAATTCCGATACAACTTAGTCAACACCGTTTAAACAAGTCCTAGATGCTTCTAGATTTCCTTCACCGGTAAACAACCATAAATCACCGAGATAGAATCATGACAGCAAAACCACCACCAAACAATTCTTTCTGTTATTTTTCCACAGAGGAATAAATCCTGCCTATTAGTGAAGCTAAACTAACTCCAGGACGGATCGGCTTTCCAATTCCTATTTTATTTGGTCACTTGTCCGTGAAATTCTGTTTCCTTTCCGACTAAGAACAAAAGAAGGGCTCCTGGAAATCAACATGCTGCATAACGATTTGGATTTTTCCAAGTGGAAAATGATCTGGTGAGCTAGAAGCGGCTTTCCGTTAGAATTCCGGGCTTCTATTATCTTATCCTTCTATTATTTATCCCTTTAGACTGAAACAAGAGCAAAGGTTTCGATGGATCTCGAAGACGAATATTTGCTGAACTTCATCTAGACTATGTGGTCTTTAGATTTCCCGTCTTCACCAGATTCCGTAGGCATATTACCCCTCGTGAGAGTCGTGAGCCCTTAACCAGATCCATGAGTTTCAGGCATAGATTCAGCGTGTATCCCTTTTAGGCCGAGTTAGTATTTCTGTCTAAATTTTCGTGCTTTATTTTGATTTTTCGTTGTGCGTTTTTTACTCCACTGTCGCCTTGTGCATTTGGTGGGTCATAAATTAATTATATATATCTAGTGCCCTCGAATCGATTTCTGCGTCAGCTCGAAAGAAACATTTGCTTCAACTCTTAGTTTGAACCCCCTTCCCCATCCCTAAATATACTTGTTCGAGCATGTGTGAATCCTTGACCTGTTTGACCCAATGAATCCTCAAACCAAGTTTGAACAAAAAAGAGTACGCCAACTCCTTCGCGAGTTACAGGACTAATACACGGACGGACTTAGTCGTAGGTATCTCGTCACTTACGCTCTGGGATCCCAAAAAGCTCATATGTACTCATTCACTACGAAACTGTTTTTCTTTTCTTTTTTAAACCGCGTAGCATTTTTTCTATAAAATAATCTTGTTTCGAATTTTTGTGCTTCGACTCCACCTCCACTCGGTGACGTTAATATTTTCTTAACCTCTTTAACGACAACTATTCTTTCCATAAAAAAACGACAAATTTATACTTCAAAACTATATTAATCTTTATTTCTATTATTAAACTATTTTATGAATTTCAAATTACAAATTCAAATTTTATCTTTTAATCATTTCTCCTATAGCTTTTACTAAATCTTATTTTCTTCAATAATTTGTATACCCTTTTTTCTCTTATCCACTACGAAACTGTTAATGAATAAAATAGGTTTTCTTTGGTTAGAAGATTTTACTGTTTTTATCGCTCAGTTTGTCCAGAGGCATTTTTCGCGACACATGGTGCCACACCTTCGTGTGGCACTTCTGAGTGTTTGTCGCGGAAACACGATTGTGTGCCACACAGTCTAGGCACAAGTTTTAACTTGCGGAAACGCCGTTTTGTCTATTTTTTGGCGGTAATTTCAAATATCTAGAAATAAAAATAATGGAAAATCTCAATAAATAGAACTCCTGGCTTATTTCTTTACCATTCTGTACAAAAAGCATACTCAGTTATAAGTTTATATGCTTGAAAAAGCAGTTACTTTTATTGTTTAGATACTAATTTGCTGCTTAATTTGAATTTCCGGCCAGAATCGAGCCACACAATCGACAAACACCTCGTTAGTTGTTTGTCGAATTTGAGCCACAAAGCGAGACACGAAAATCCTGTTGTTCGCGGCAACGCACTTGTGGGCCGCACGAAAGACCGCTGAAACACTCTTTTCGACCCACAGTCGACCCACAAACTGTTTGGGAGCACGGAAAGACGCCTCAGGAGAAATGAGAGTGCAAACTACACTCTCATCCCGACTGACGGGCATCGGACGCAAGTAAGCACCGGGGTTCTGCCTGCGATTGCAAATAAATCCTCTATATCCCCAACTGATAGACCATTCGCCAACATTTGAAGAGTACCCGTACGCAAAACCGCGTTCTCGTTCGCCAATCGTTTATTTCAAGCAAGACCAACGGCTCTACAGGAGCATTAGCACCTTTGTCGCTGGACAAGGCGATTTAAAGGACCTCTCGCACTATTTACTATTCTACTTGCAGTATTTTAAAATACTTGAATAAATTCAAAACTAGGCTGTGCTTTCAACAAATTACCCACGGTTTTGGCTGTTTTAAGCCTTTCCCGAGACCTGTTGACTTACAGTGAAAACAGGGAAAAAAATTACATAACCAATTTTCTGATGGAAAAACTTCTCGCAGACAACCGTCGACAGTATGAGACACATCGAAGGTAGCAAAACAGGGCGAGTGAGAAAATCAACGTGGTTTTGTTAGGGGTTAGAATGTACCGTACGAAATTCGGGTCTCCGGGTTTAGAAATGTATGGAGTGATTATGAAAGTACGTTGCGTTGGTGGTACAGGTAAGACAGGTCCTTTAAGGTAAATGGCGTTTTCTTAGAACTCAAATATGTTCTTACAATTCCGAGGTGATTGTTTCGCGACTATGGTGTGCAGTCCAAGCTTCAGGCTTAAAAACAAACAAAAAACTTGCGCTCCTTAGCAGAAATGATACCTTACGGTTGAAAATTGAGTTAGCAATTGGTCAACAAAACTTTTTTGACGTAAGGAGGGTCTTTTTGCAATCCAGAAATTTGAACTATCGTTTTTACTTACCCAACATATTACAGGACGTATCAGTCTAAGTTTTTACTTACATAGAATTGGTAAGGTCCCCTCCCCACTTTATTACAGGATAGTTGGAGCATGTCTGCTTGGGTCTCCTACGAATTTTATGGAATTATGAATTTTAAATTGACAAGTTTTGTAAGTATGTTTGTTATTCGATTGTATTTAAAATTTTATAATTGTAACATATAAGTGATAATTTATGACTATGTCGACCATGTATGACGATCCACCACTATTATTGTTCAAAGATATCATGGAAATAAACGAATTTGAATTTGAATATAGCGAGATTTTCAGAATATTTAGAATCAGATACAGTATCTTGAATAAAATTCGCTTGTAATTTGGAAACAAAATTTAGCCCCATTGCGGTAAAATAGGTCAAGAAATAGTATAATAATATATTTATTTATATGTTTTTATGTATTTTTACTTCTTCGACGAAGAATGAAAGAAATTTGTCGCTGGACTATTCTAGTTATCTCGCTTTTATTTTTATCTTTCTTCTTTATCTCAATATGACTGTGGAGCTTAGTGTTGTATTTTAGTATAGAATGTTCCGAACCTATTTTTTTTGGTAATCCAATTCCGACATTTACGTTGTCCACTAGCAAAATAAACCGTTCCTGGTGCGACAAACTAGGTAGCGAATAAAAAAAGTCTTTCCAGGCAAAAACAGCATGACGAATACAATAAAATCCACTTTTTAGTTTGTGAAGATATTTTAGCGTCGCTGCGTTGAAACAGGTCAAAGCTAGCCAATTGTTTGGGCATAAGTGTTTTAAGCTAAATTGGCTTTAAAGTTAATCTGGATTGCTGGTTGTATGTGAGTGCGTAGTTTTTATTAGCTTTTGCAGCATTTTACTGAAAGATTTAGGCGAAATGTGGAATAATAATAAGACAAGACCAGTTCCACCCCGTTTCAAAGCAATTAGATATTATGAGGAATTTCTCACGTTAAATCCATCTGCCAATATATTCGATATGCTGTGAGGATGCAATTTTCTTGTCCCCTTATCCTTGACGGACCAGTCAATCGCGAAATTTGGTCTTTGCATTATTGCGTCCTTCCCCTCATCCCCCCGCTATCTCTTCGCGATAAACAAGTTCAATTTGCAAAGAATTGTCTATTTCAACCATCTGAGAAGAGTGGATCCAAAGTAGTAGTATTGCCGAACCAATCATTCATCGGCAATTGTTAGAGCCTATTTGCAGAAATTTTAATAAGACTGAATTGACCAGATGGTTCCAAAGGACTTTTTATGCCCTCATTCAAAAGTGGGGAATAGCAGACGGGAATAAAGAATAGCTGGCCTGATAAGCTTGAACAGACCGTTCCAAAGTGGGAAATAAACGAAATAGACTTGACGGAGCTCACAACAACTACTGTAGGATATATTGATGCCTTTTTTATTGGAATCCAAGACTTATTGAAGATTGGGTATTTCCAAATGGATAGCGCAATGGTCATTTGAGAGTTATTGAGGCAATGGTCATTCCCAACGAACGACATATAGTAAAATACTGAGTAGGCTATACTTCTATTTTTTTTCATTTGTGCAATGAAGTGGCGCATTAATGTGTTTTCTATGGCACTTACAGCCTCTGGCTCAAGTGCCACATACCGATCGCAATTCCGTCTGTCCGTCTGACGGGTGATCTGTCACACTTTTGCCAGTTATGGTACTTCCAGATGTACTAGGACAATGCAACTTGGCAGGCATACCAGGAACCCGACCAAACCAACTTTTTCCAATCCGACCATCTTGGGGGGTGGAGGGCGAGGGAATCCGGAAAAATGAGAAGTGCGTAACTTTCGAACGGGTGATCGGATTGGAATGAAACTAATTGAATAATTGACATATCTCTGATGTCCCATTTGAAGTCCCGATGAAAAATTTATCTCAAAATAGTACTATGAAGTAGTACGAAAAACTAGCATGCAGTACTAACGATGGTACTACATGCTTCTACTTCAAGGCTACCGTGTTACTGCATACTAGTATATGCTACTATTAGCAAGACCGGATGCTACTATGGCACGACAGGATGCTACTGGATACTACTACATAAGATTGGACCAGTCTGAGGCACATTAAATGATAGTATTCTTTGCTATTACATAGTATTCTATGCAACGTTTTGGTGCTACTACCATATCAATACGCAGGCTACACATTTTTCATCAGGGTCGGACCGGATTCGACAGATCTGGGGGAGTTGGGGGGGGGGGGGGAGACCGGAAATCTTGAGAAACAGCTAGAATGGAGGGATCGGAGTGAAACTTGCTGGGAAGAACAAGCATCTGCTTTAGAAAAATCGTTTACATAATGGGTCTGGATCCGGGCACTTGGGGGGGGGGGGGGAGGTTAATAAAATACTTTTTACCAAACGATACATTCTCGCCATTTCCAAGTCCATGATCATTCTTGTGTCAAGGGTTCTGCTTACACATGATCAGAACCAACCCACGAAAATGCAAATTCTATATTTCATCCTCTGAACCAGCCTTGCAAGTGCGATATGAGCTTCCAGCTCTTGTTTTTTTCACAATTTCATTTTCCATCCGTATTCCAGCTTGATCCTGAATAACCTTGCCGACATATAACTCTAATAAAATTCAGCTGACGTATCCGTTTTGCACTGTCAAATATTAACCTGTCGTTGTTTCGTTACTCTGTCAAATTCGCAATGTAAGCAAACGTTGAAACCTTTAAATTTGTTTTTATATCCTTTCTTTCGTCTTTTTGAAACTCTATCGTGAGGCGGACGCTCCAATTCGGTTGTTTTGGGAAGGTCGGTATTGTAAAGTTTTCCCCGTTTTGAGTAGTGTTACCCTAGGTTCACACAGACGTTCACACTGACGCGATATCGGCCATCGCCAAGATATTCGTCGCCAAAATCGGCAATTTCTGTTGCTTCGTCAGACAATTTTCAACGTTGGGAAAATTCAACTCTAATCGGGGGCGACAGTACGATTTTATGCGCGCAACATCAACAGGGACGAACCTTTTGATGATTCACTTTTAGAAAAATAATTATTTTTTTATTATTTTAATTATTTTTAGGGTTATTTTTAATTATATTTCGCGTTAAATTCTGTTGCCGACGGAAATTCAGTGTGAACATCCAGGCGATACAAATCTTGTGTCGCTGCGATTGAAAAATTTCGTTCATCGCCGCGATTTGCTCTGTGTGAACATAGGGTTGGTGTACTATTTATTTGTTTTGCGTTGAATAAGATCTGTATGGGCCTAGCCGGCGGTCAACGAATCCATATAAAAATAAAAATATCCACTCCTTTGCATACCCTATGTATTCAAGTATTTATTTACGTACTAAAATTGTATAACACTGGACAACTTGGTCTATTGGCCTAGAAGGAAAATAATCTTGTGTAGGCCTCGCTAAACTACAACTTAAAAATTAGAGGACATGAAACACAACCGAAAAAGACACATAAAGAGGAAAAAGAACAAAAAAGGAGAAAAAAAAGAAAAAGAAAAATGCAGGTAGGCCTACCCTAATCATAAATGAGCTGGGCGAATTTCGGAAAACGATCTAACTAATCTAAAGCTCTCTGCAAAATTTTATGACTAAAATCTGGTCAAATATTTGAATTTTGTCAAAGGGTTACTATTCGAAATGTTTGGGGGGGGGGGGGGGGTATTTACCGACTGGCTGGCCATCTTTGACCGACATTTTTCAGAACAATCGACTGTTTTTAAGAAAAATCGATTGGTTTTTAAGAAAAACTTTTATTTACCGACTGGCTGGCCATCTTTAACCGACATTTTTTAGAACAATCGACTCTTTTTAAGAAAAATCGACTGGTTTTTAAGAAAAACTATTTTCAAGAAAACGTTGACTGTTTATGGCACTTGCATCTTTCCTTGCCATATATCGATCACTTTTCGGTCGGTCTGTCGGTCCACTCGTCTTGAGTTAGGGTACTTCCAGAAGTGCTAGGACGATGAAACTCGGGCAGGCATATCAGGGACCCAACCAAACTAACATGGAAATAGTCACTTCCACGACCCGACCACCGTGGGGGGATAAGATCTTTAATTTAAGAAAAGATGATATCTTTTCTTTCCATAAGATAACATCTTTTCGCAGAAATGTATACTGCTAGAGCATTGATAACATATAGCACATGATTGCGCAACCTTATGTTAAAGGTGACCATGTGATTTCTGTTACAACCCTTTCAAGTGTTATGTTTCGAGGCAAAATTTCTGCCATGACCCTTTAAGTAATAAGTAAGTAATTAAGTAAGTAAATTTATGACCCGCCATTTTCAGAAAGCCATTTAATGTTAGGCTTCACGAAAAAATGACGTTTAAGGGTCATAACTGATATATATTTTCATAACATAAATTCAGGAACCAAACATGCGTTAAATTTCTGAAGCGCAGGGCTAAGCAACTTGAGAGTAAAGGAATTGCTTCGCATTTTATCTTTTGAAACCTCATTAGCGCTAAAACAATATCATCTAGGAGGAAGATTTTGGAATCTAGGGAGGTAGGCCCCTCCCCGTCTTAAAGCACACCTGGCACTATTTACTGTGTGTATGTTCCAGTAATCAAAACTATTTGAATACTGTAAGACTTCAGTATTTTTTCAAACAAATTACCGACGGCTTTGGCTGTTTTAAGCATTTTCCCAAGCTCGTTGACTTGCAAAAACTCGGCAAAATGCTGATAACCGGTTTTACGTATCAACAGAATCGTGGCAAGAGCAAAGATTGGTGATGTATCGTTAGCGGGCACACAATGTACACATGTGAAATTTGGGTTCGGGCTTAAGAGTTAATGAGTGGAATTGCGCATGTAGATTGTATTGGCACCTGTTCTCAGCTATTTTTCTAAGTCATTTTCCCTATTCAGAATGTCCAGATCCGAGGGTCTGAACTTACGCCTCAAGCTTGTATCGAATTACAAACATTTCCACGGTAATCTATTCGCAAAAACAGGCCTCTACCATAACACCTCTATCGCTGCTGTGTTCCCACCCCCCCCCCCCCCTTACTTTCCCGAGAATTTCCACATATAATATTTAGCTCTGAACGAGTGCAATGCTTGGAACTCTCCCAGTGATGAGCTATCATAACGGAAAAACTCCATTTCCTTGCTATAAAGCCGGAATTAGATGGAAAAATACAATTTCCGTAGCAGCGCAACAGGCGATCCAAAAGCTGTCTGGTTTTCTATGAAGTTCCAGCACAGAAAGGGATATGGGAATGAAAAGATGGAACGGATACAGAAAATGGGATGCCAGACAACAAAGGGTGCAAGCATAAAGGGGCGGCGGGTTTGCGAATATACATCTGCACCAATCCTGAAATTGACCCAGTTCATCCTTGCAAGAGGATTATTAGTCTTAATCTTGTGTCTGTTGCGTCTTCCCTTAAGCATTGTCCTAATAGGTGTAATAAGGTGAATAGCGCTATACGCGATGTTTACGTCTTAATACACACGCCTGTTCAAATACAACCCAAGAGGTTCTTATCAACGCGGCATCCGGTGTTGCCAAGGTAACACAATTTTTCGAGCTCTAAAAATATCCGAAAAGGTTCTTAGTACTACTTTAAGTACACAAGTACAATATAACGCACATTATACTGTAAAAAAAGCTATTAAAATTACGGATGGACAGTATTGATCCTCGAACTGACTAAAAGCCGTCGTAATAGAACAAAAACGTGTTTTTTTAAGAAAATTTGTTTCTTTAGCTTTCAACAAAGTAGAACTGTTGTGCTTTCTTTGGCAACCCTGACGACGCTGCGCCTCTCCTCGGCCCGCTGGCGGAACCAACCAAGCGATCAGATTGGCTCTGCATAAAGAAGAATAGAGCCAAGCTCTATTTTCCTTATTCGCCTTATTACAGCGCGCCCCGAGGAAAAGAGGAATCTGTAATAACCTTTATACGCCGTAATACACCTTACAACACCTATTAGGACAATACTTTATTGTCAGCATCCGTAACACATAGATAGATCCAGAAGGGAACGGACAGAAACGACAAGCTGTCACTTTCTAGATTGAAGAGTATACTCTTGATGACTATCTCTCCTTGCGGATGCAAAGCCTCCGGCCTCTCCGGGTAGCTAGCGGAAGAAAGGCAGAAGTGGTTTCACAGCTGCTGTCAAAGATCGCGGTGATTTATTGACACAGGATTTGAGTCGCTGAGTTTGAGTCGTACGGACACGCTTACTCCTTCTTCCTGGGGATCGCTGGCGTGTTTTGGACTTAGTCAGATAGAGTATTGCAAAACTCATCGCCTGCAGGGAGTTTCGTAAATTTGTACCTTCCGAAGGAATGTAATTAAAGTTTAACTGAAAAGCATTACCGCTATTGCGTGAGATGTCGTAAATGTGTGCTTTTTGGCAATCTTTTACCGCTAAAGTTTCTGAAAACTAAAACATAGAGGTATAAGCACATAGAGATACCACAAACCCGGAAGAAAAAGTTCATTTGGTGAAAATCGATTATCTAAATAACGGACAATGAAATAAGGAATTGTCATCGGGTTTTCGAGCCTGTATAAAGTTCAACCGAGAGTTCAACTGAAAAGCCAACTTACTATTGTACTAAGGGATTGTGTAGATTATTGTATTACATATTTGTTAAGGGATTTTTTATTCTCTAGAATGACGTTCAGAACATCTACGACGTCCTGACAACGCAGTCTACTTTGACGCGGACAACACGAATCTCGATACAAACCTGGCTTTTCAGTCGCTAGTGAAGGTAAGCTCACGGCGGGAACGTTTACTTTTCATAAATCAATTTCACCAAGCATTCAACACAGGTACAAGCGCATAGAGGTACCACAAATCCGACAAGGAAGGGCCACCTCCAACGAAGTAACGCAGTTTCACGTGTCTTCAAGCCTCCTTAAGTGAATAAGTAACGGATAACTAGGAGCGTGTTCCATCCTACTTACCGTAGTTACTACGCATGACGTCACGAATTCTGGCTTTTTGCCGTCGAGGCTGGAATGATTTTTCTATTTTCCAGCAGAATATAATGCCACGGCGAATCCGACCAATCACGTTACAGAGATCCGTAGTTACTACGCTCCCGAGCGCGGTAAGCAAATAGTTACTATTAGTTACTATTTCGAGAAGGTTGGAACGGTCAGCGTAGTAACTTTTGGTGAGGTAATAGTAACTAATAGTTACTATTGTAGAAGGATGGAACACGCTCTAGATTCTCATATCTCGGCCCTTTCGGTTAAACTTTAAGTTAATAAGTTATGGGTCTTAGCCCTGTTCGTTACTTTCGACACAATTTCTGGCAAAGTTTTAAGCCACTTTTACATTGACGCGTCGTTGCGTACCCGTTTGTCTTGCGTTGCGTACAGGTTCGCAGCGTATCTTTCACACCTGCGCGAGAAGTTTTCGCGCTGGATGCTCATTTACATTTTTCTTTATCGGTTACTTCTGTTGAATTTTAATTTGTTTTACTATAGTAGCAAGTTTTTCTTCATCATCAGCAGTTTTTTTGCTTTTCTTAAAAACTTCCATTTTCCACTGACAAATCTGATGCGCAAGGCCGAATCCAGTGGGGGGGGGGGGGGTGAACCCGATAATCATTTACATTTTTCTTTATCGGTTACTTCTGCTGAATTTTAATTTGTTTTACTATAATAGCAAGTTTTTCTTCATCATCAGGTGACCACCCCCCCCCCCCCCTGAAACATACACAAATAATGATTTTTATAGGCTTTTCCCTCTGATCTATGTGTTTTGTGTACTTTTTTGTCCGACCAGCAGGCAATACCCCCCCCCCCCCCTCTCCCCCGACAAAATTCCTGGATACGGGCTTGCTGATGCGTTGCGTTTTATTTGTCTGCGTAAGCTCCGCGTTGCGCCGCGTGATACATTTTCCGGGATAAACGCCGCAGCCAAAGTCAAAGGAATGCTCATAGCCCATCCCATCTCTAAAATCGAAGAAGAGGGATACAGAAAAGAGGAACGTATAGAAGGGTAAGTACCCTTTTGTATCGCCGTATCCCAGTTGAGCCTCCGTTTTTAACGTCGCTACGATTTCATCATTACAAATACACTGACCATTTCAGCCTAAGTTTTGAATTTTCAAACACGGCAAAATAAAAGCGGACTCAAAGGTAAGTTATAGTAGGAAAAGGCTTCTGACGCAGCGTCCTGGTCTGACGAGCCAAGACAATTATGCCCGGGCCCCACTATAGTCACACCTAGTAGTAACGCCGGTAATAAGGCTGTCTTATGGTCGAAATTGGGAAGAAAAGACGCTGAAAACGTAAGATTGTCGAGATGGAAAAATCCATCACTGCCATTTTGAAACGTATCTTTGGAGTGTTTGGACCAATCACAGACCAGAGTTGCTGATTTTAGACAGATTTGTTTACGTTTGAGTGATGATGGTGGTAATATATCTTGAATTTCTTCGTTCCAGGCGTGACCAGGATTAAACGTAAGAGTGGGTAATAACCAAGAACCAAATTAAGAACAGATGTGACTGAATGTGGCCCGGGCATTAGTTGACGTTTAGCTTTACTGCAAACAACATTCCGGCGAGTTCCCTTCTTCCGGCGGCGCGGTTGCGGCCGACGCAAGCGCGACGCAGAGGTTGCGTAGCATAGTGTGAAAGGCTCATCGCGTCAATTTGAAAGCGGCTTTATTGAAACGTTGACGGTGGATGGTCATTGAAGGATTATTAGGAACTGAATCGCATGGTGGCTCTGAACCGGGACACGAAAATTATTTGATACCATGGTATCTGATACCACGGTCCAAAGTCGTTTTTGTAGTTATCGTGGTATGTGATACCACGGTCAAAAGGCGTTTTTGCAGTTATGGTGGTATCTGATATTCAGATGCCACGGTCCGACCGTGGTATGTGAAAAGTAATATCACTTTCATCGAATTTTGTCAATCGGCGAGAAAGAAGTTGAGCACTTAGTGATGTAATTGGATATCAGTTTTTGGGATCCCAAAACGTAAGTGAAGGGATACCTATGACATCGCAAAAGTTATCCGTCTGTCCGCTCTCTCGAGCGGACTCTCGAGGGGACTGAGATATTTTGATGGAACTTGGTGGGACGATCCTTTGGGTCAAAGTACAGGTTCGAAGATGGGCTCTGCAGTAAAGCTATTGAGATAGTCGATTTAGGCGTAAAGAGACATGCTGAATTCGAGCATGAAATTTATTTTCTCGCCAGACAAATAGTTCACCCGGAATCCGGCGAAAACCGGAAAAGTTGCGAAAAATAAAAGTTTAATATGAAGTTGATTAGAGGTTCGGTTTAGGGGCAAGTAGACGCGCTGAGTCCGAATATGAAATTTATTTTCTCGCCCGAGAACTAGTTCGGCCGGAATCCGGCCAAAACCGGAGAATTGGAGTAAAAGTTTTATTTAAATTTGATAAGGTGTTCGATTTGTGGGTAAGAAGACACGCTGAATTCGTACATGACAATAATTATCTCACCGGACGTATAGATCGCTAAAACCGCAAAATTTGTTAAAAGAAAAAGTTTAATCGGAAGTTTATTAGAGGTTGGATGTAGTGGTAAGGAGACATGCTGAATTCGTTTTTGAGCTTTAGTCTTTTGCCAGACAAGTAGTTTGTCCGGAATCCGGCCGAAACCAGAAGTTGGGCAGAAGTAAGGAACGAAGCTGAGATACGACGTAGGCTATAGGGTAAACCATAGGCTGAATACATATCTGAATATTTGACAGCGCGAAAGAGATATCTGAATATATCTGAACCTGGTGAAATCCAGCTGGCGTATCCGTTTGCACTGTCATATACGAACTTGGTCTTCTCCGATTATTACCATTGGCCTTAACCTGTTTGTAAATTTTAGAAGTAAAAATGTTTAAGAAGTCTGGGATCCTATTGAATTTTGGGATCCTATTGAAACCTTTGGTCTTGTTCTTTTCGGATGACTTCGAAAAGTGCAATTTCGGAAATAGCCGTTTCTGCAGAGCAACCGTGTATCAGATACCACGGTAACCGCAAAAACAACTAATTGCAGATTCAATTACCGCGTGGTAACAAATACCATGGTATCTGCAAAAACGCAACTAAATATGTTGACTGGAAGTCCCATTGAAGGTGTTGAGTATGGTTGGCATTTGTTTCGCGGGGTTCCGATGTATTGCTTTCCTAAATTTGTGTCAGATTTATTTTTGTTATGCTTTCATTGGTCAGGCTGTTGAACCTCAGGGACTGGAAGAACGGAACCTACAATAAAGTGCGCCAGTTACTGACGTCTAACAGCCTGACGAGGACCCTTGTGAAGAAGGCCCCCCGAAATGTTTTGATCTACTGTTTGAATAGCCTATATGGTTCCTAGAAATGTTTTGCCCGAAATGTTTTGATCTACTGTTTGAATATATGGTTCCCAGTCCTAACTTTGTCTACTGATAGTTCTCTATGTTTTGTTATATTAATGTACGTTTGTTTTCTTTTCCTTTTTTTCTTCTTTTCTTTTCTCTTTCCATGTATTTCTTTTCTTGACAAATGCATGAATACTGTCACCCGTTACGGGCAGTGCTGACTTAGGGTGTAGTTAGTTTACAGTGTATGGTTTGCTGTTAATAAACATACTGAAACTGAAACAGTCAGTCTGGCCACGACCAGGATCGTCACGAAGGGTGCGGGAGGGGGGGGGGGGCACAGCCCCCTCCCCTACGTTTTAGACATTCGGTCAAGTTGTTGCCGAAGGCGAAAATTCAGGTCGAAAGGGTATTGCGGCGAAGCTGTGATGCCCGTTTTATATAATCTTCTAATATAATAATAATATAATTGCAATAATAAGGCTTTCGCCTCTATAAGTTTCTCGGACACTCTACACACTAAATTGAATTTCAGCCAGGTGGTAGTCGACACCTGCTTTGAACTGGTTGATATTTTCGGCATTTACAGCACTTTCTGGGAGATTATTCCAACATTCTAATATTCGGTTTTCTAAAGCTCCAATTTCCGATGTCTTTTCGGAATTTCTTACCACTCAGTTTCAAGTTGTATCCACTGAGACCGTTGTGATTGAAGGTGAAGACATCATCAGGCCTAATTTTATCATAATAACTATGGCAAATTTTAAAAGTTTCGATCAAATCACCTCAAAGAAATCTGTAAGATAAACTGGGTAATCGTATTTTTTAAAGCCGGTTTTCGCAAGGTTCCTTCCCCTTCTTGGCAAGGGTCCTTCTCAGGCTAAAAACTAAAAAAGTTAACTCGCGATCAATCCGACTGAAGGAATAATTATCTCGTAGGATCATTATCGCTAAAGGGTAGCTAAGGGGATTGTGACTTCCTATAGTTACATTATGTTCCGTTCCGAAGCTGACAGTAATAATAGCAACATCATCCGGGTGGCTTGACCGTGTCTTCAAGCCTCCTTAAGTGAATAAGTAACGGATAACTAGGAGCGTGTTCCATCCTACTTACCGTAGTTACTACGCATGACGTCACGAATTCTGGCTTTTTGCCGTCGAGGCTGGAATGATTTTTCTATTTTCCAGCAGAATATAATGCCACGGCGAATCCGACCAATCACGTTACAGAGATCCGTAGTTACTACGCTCCCGAGCGCGGTAAGCAAATAGTTACTATTAGTTACTATTTCGAGAAGGTTGGAACGGTCAGCGTAGTAACTTTTGGTGAGGTAATAGTAACTAATAGTTACTATTGTAGAAGGATGGAACACGCTCTAGATTCTCATATCTCGGCCCTTTCGGTTAAACTTTAAGTTAATAAGTTATGGGTCTTAGCCCTGTTCGTTACTTTCGACACAATTTCTGGCAAAGTTTTAAGCCACTTTTACATTGACGCGTCGTTGCGTACCCGTTTGTCTTGCGTTTCGTACAGGTTCGCAGCGTATCTTTCACACCTGCGCGAGAAGCTTTCGCGCTGGATGCTCATTTACATTTTTCTTTATCGGTTACTTCTGCTGAATTTTAATTTGTTTTACTATAGTAGCAAGTTTTTCTTCATCATCAGCAGTTTTTTTGCTTTTCTTAAAAACTTCCATTTTCCACTGACAAATCTGATGCGCAAGGCCGAATCCAGTGGGGGGGGGGGGGGGGGGTGAACCCGATACTCATTTACATTTTTCTTTATCGGTTACTTCTGCTGAATTTTAATTTGTTTCACTATAATAGCAAGTTTTTCTTCATCATCAGGTGACCCCCCCCCCTGAAACATACACAAATAATGATTTTTATAGGCTTTTCCCTCTGATCTATGTGTTTTGTGTACTTTTTTGTCCGACCAGCAGGCAATACCCCCCCCCCCCTCTCCCCCGAACAAAATTCCTGGATACGGGCTTGCTGATGCGTTGCGTTTTATTTGTCTGCGTAAGCTCTGCGTTGCGCCGCGTGATACATTTTCCGGGATAAACGCCGCAGCCAAAGTCAAAGGAATGCTCATAGCCCATCCCATCTCTAAAATCGAAGAAGAGGGATACAGAAAAGAGGAACGTATAGAAGGGTAAGTACCCTTTTGTATCGCCGTATCCCAGTTGAGCCTCCGTTTTTAACGTCGCTACGATTTCATCATTACAAATACACTGACCATTTCAGCCTAAGTTTTGAATTTTCAAACACGGCAAAATAAAAGCGGACTCAAAGGTAAGTTATAGTAGGAAAAGGCTTCTGACGCAGCGTCCTGGTCTGACGAGCCAAGACAATTATGCCCGGGCCCCACTATAGTCACACCTAGTAGTAACGCCGGTAATAAGGCTGTCTTATGGTCGAAATTGGGAAGAAAAGACGCTGAAAACGTAAGATTGTCGAGATGGAAAAATCCATCACTGCCATTTTGAAACGTATCTTTGGAGTGTTTGGACCAATCACAGACCAGAGTTGCTGATTTTAGACAGATTTGTTTACGTTTGAGTGATGATGGTGGTAATATATCTTGAATTTCTTCGTTCCAGGCGTGACCAGGATTAAACGTAAGAGTGGGTAATAACCAAGAACCAAATTAAGAACAGATGTGACTGAATGTGGCCCGGGCATTAGTTGACGTTTAGCTTTACTGCAAACAACATTCCGGCGAGTTCCCTTCTTCCGGCGGCGCGGTTGCGGCCGACGCAAGCGCGACGCAGAGGTTGCGTAGCATAGTGTGAAAGGCTCATCGCGTCAATTTGAAAGCGGCTTTATTGAAACGTTGACGGTGGATGGTCATTGAAGGATTATTAGGAACTGAATCGCATGGTGGCTCTGAACCGGAACACGAAAATTATTTGATACCATGGTATCTGATACCACGGTCCAAAGTCGTTTTTGTAGTTATCGTGGTATGTGATACCACGGTCAAAAGGCGTTTTTGCAGTTATGGTGGTATCTGATATTCAGATGCCACGGTCCGACCGTGGTATGTGAAAAGTAATATCACTTTCATCGAATTTTGTCAATCGGCGAGAAAGAAGTTGAGCACTTAGTGATGTAATTGGATATCAGTTTTTGGGATCCCAAAACGTAAGTGAAGGGATACCTATGACATCGCAAAAGTTATCCGTCTGTCCGCTCTCTCGAGCGGACTCTCGAGGGGACTGAGATATTTTGATGGAACTTGGTGGGACGATCCTTTGGGTCAAAGTACAGGTTCGAAGATGGGCTCTGCAGTAAAGCTATTGAGATAGTCGATTTAGGCGTAAAGAGACATGCTGAATTCGAGCATGAAATTTATTTTCTCGCCAGACAAATAGTTCACCCGGAATCCGGCGAAAACCGGAAAAGTTGCGAAAAATAAAAGTTTAATATGAAGTTGATTAGAGGTTCGGTTTAGGGGCAAGTAGACGCGCTGAGTCCGAATATGAAATTTATTTTCTCGCCCGAGAACTAGTTCGGCCGGAATCCGGCCAAAACCGGAGAATTGGAGTAAAAGTTTTATTTAAATTTGATAAGGTGTTCGATTTGTGGGTAAGAAGACACGCTGAATTCGTACATGACAATAATTATCTCACCGGACGTATAGATCGCTAAAACCGCAAAATTTGTTAAAAGAAAAAGTTTAATCGGAAGTTTATTAGAGGTTGGATGTAGTGGTAAGGAGACATGCTGAATTCGTTTTTGAGCTTTAGTCTTTTGCCAGACAAGTAGTTTGTCCGGAATCCGGCCGAAACCAGAAGTTGGGCAGAAGTAAGGAACGAAGCTGAGATACGACGTAGGCTATAGGGTAAACCATAGGCTGAATACATATCTGAATATTTGACAGCGCGAAAGAGATATCTGAATATATCTGAACCTGGTGAAATCCAGCTGGCGTATCCGTTTGCACTGTCATATACGAACTTGGTCTTCTCCGATTATTACCATTGGCCTTAACCTGTTTGTAAATTTTAGAAGTAAAAATGTTTAAGAAGTCTGGGATCCTATTGAATTTTGGGATCCTATTGAAACCTTTGGTCTTGTTCTTTTCGGATGACTTCGAAAAGTGCAATTTCGGAAATAGCCGTTTCTGCAGAGCAACCGTGTATCAGATACCACGGTAACCGCAAAAACAACTAATTGCAGATTCAATTACCGCGTGGTAACAAATACCATGGTATCTGCAAAAACGCAACTAAATATGTTGACTGGAAGTCCCATTGAAGGTGTTGAGTATGGTTGGCATTTGTTTCGCGGGGTTCCGATGTATTGCTTTCCTAAATTTGTGTCAGATTTATTTTTGTTATGCTTTCATTGGTCAGGCTGTTGAACCTCAGGGACTGGAAGAACGGAACCTACAATAAAGTGCGCCAGTTACTGACGTCTAACAGCCTGACGAGGACCCTTGTGAAGAAGGCCCCCCGAAATGTTTTGATCTACTGTTTGAATAGCCTATATGGTTCCTAGAAATGTTTTGCCCGAAATGTTTTGATCTACTGTTTGAATATATGGTTCCCAGTCCTAACTTTGTCTACCGATAGTTCTCTATGTTTTGTTATATTAATGTACGTTTGTTTTCTTTTCCTTTTTTCTTCTTTTCTTTTCTCTTTCCATGTATTTCTTTTCTTGACAAATGTATGAATACTGTCACCCGTTACGGGCAGTGCTGACTTAGGGTGTAGTTAGTTTACAGTGTATGGTTTGCTGTTAATAAACATACTGAAACTGAAACAGTCAGTCTGGCCACGACCAGGATCGTCACGAGGGGTGCGGGAGGGGGGGGGCACAGCCCCCTCCCCTACGTTTTAGACATTCGGTCAAGTTGTTGCCGAAGGCGAAAATTCAGGTCGAAAGGGTATTGCGGCGAAGCCGTGATGCCCGTTTTATATAATCTTCTAATATAATAATAATATAATTGCAATAATAAGGCTTTCGCCTAAGTTTCTCGGACACTCTACACACTAAATTGAATTTCAGCCAGGTGGTAGTCGACACCTGCTTTGAACTGGTTGATATTTTCGGCATTTACAGCACTTTCTGGGAGATTATTCCAACATTCTAATATTCGGTTTTCTAAAGCTCCATTTTCCGATGTCTTTTCGGAATTTCTTACCACTCAGTTTCAAGTTGTATCCTCTGAGACCGTTGTGATTGAAGGTGAAGACATCATCAGGCCTAATTTTATCATAATAACTATGGCAAATTTTAAAAGTTTCGATCAAATCACCTCAAAGAAATCTGTAAGATAAACTGGGTAATCGTATTTTTTAAAGCCGGTTTTCATAAGGCAGATGGCGAATGGCTGGCACTAATTTTGTTGCTCTTCTTTGAACTTGCTCAATGGCGATAACATCCTTGATATAGAAGGGCCTTGTTACTGCGTGGCCATATTCAATTAGTGGGCGAGTAGTGCCTTAAAGGAGACCTGAATGAAGAGTACCAAGTATCATCCCTGTCTGTATGACTTCCGTTAACATCGCCTGCAGAAAACCCAATCGAAATACGAAATAGTGTTTCCAAGCTATGATTTTTGCTCCGTTTTGCCTCTGTTTTTATTTCAGTACCGGACAATTTTAGAAATGAACAAATGTCTCCAATCAACGCATCTTCTGGAATATTTTTTAACCAGTTAAGCCCAAACGTGTATCTAGAGAAATTCCAATACGATCGGGCCAGCGCTGTACAAGATTTGAATGAATTGCGCTTTTTGTCTTGGAGTCCTGCATGTGCAAACCTCCAGAAACGAACATCCCTATTTTGAAAACGTCACGCTCAGGAGAAGAATGCTTTCCGTGGCATGTCTGTAAATGCATTCTCCATGGTGTGTTCAAGTATGGTTTCATTGTTCAGGTGTCCTTTAAATAAAATAGGAAATAGTGAATTTTGTTCCCACATTTCCAAATTGGGTGATTTAATACGTTTATAGGTTCCCATTCTTTATCGAATATGGTAATTTGTCTCAACTTTTGTTCACTCCGCATAGATGTCGCCGCATTCGGTCGTCCCTTCGTGAATTCGGTGATTTAACATGTTTATTTGGTCTCCTTCGTTACAGCTAATTCGGTAATTCACCGGAATTTTCTCAAGTCCGTATCTGTCCTATCGCACTCGGTCAGTCCATTCCATAATTCGGTGGTTAATCAGATTCATTTGATTCTGAGCATTCGGTCAGTCCGTTTCATAATTCGGTGATTGATCAGATTCATTTGGTTCTGATTCGTTACCGAATTTTATTCCGTTACGAAATTCGGTTGTTTTTTATATCGCTCCCGACCTGTTCCATACTTATTTTAATTAGTTTTTCGGTAGTACGAATTCATTATCTGGTTCACCCCAGTTACTGAGTTAAGTAATTGAAGTGGAATTTATTTAGCTCTTGTTTACTAGCTTCAGCTAGTTGCCATTCATTACTTAACTTTTACTTCTAACGATTTCGGTACTTTAGGAATAAACACGTCTCTTGACGTGAAAACTAGCGTACTTTTGTTTGCTTTAAATTCAGAATGAACCTACTTTGGATGTACTTTACTCTGGATGGCCCCTTTTCTCGCCAGACAGCTCTGTGGTTTACCCGATGAAAAATTTGTAGCCTGCGTAGTAGTACGAAAACGTTGCATGTAATACTATGCAATAGCAAAGAATACTATCATTTAATGTGCTTCAGACTGGTCCAATCTTATGTAGTAGTATCCAGTAGCATCCTGTCTTGCCATAGTAGCATCCGGTCTTGCTAATAGTAGCATATAGTAGTAAGCAGTAACACGGTAGCCTTAAAGTAGAAACATGTAGTAGCATCGTTAGTACTCCATGCTACTTTTTCGTACTATTTTGAGATAAATTTTTCATCGGGTAATAGTTGTTCTTGGGTAGACGAAAACACACTTTGAACATCAGTGTTTCCACAAAACAACACATTTAAAGGTAGAGTTTGCATGGAAAGTTTGTTCGGAATTGTTTCCAGAAAAAAGCTGGATGAAAAACATTTCGCACGCGGCGCTTTAAATTGTCTTGGGTATATCCGTTAGTGACTTCGTCGCTTTGCAGCAAAGGCGTTTTTTGTCAGCACATATTCAAGTTCTGTTGGCAAAACTAGACGTCCCCCAAAGGTATAAGGTTACTGACGGCGTATCCCTAAAAAAAAAAAAAAAAAAAAAAAAAAAAAAAGGTGGAAGAGCGTGAAAATGCACCAAATTTTCTTTTTAGGCTTGATCCTGTGCATACTATGCATTTTTTCGCATTGTAGCTTCTTGAAGGCAACTCGCTGTGTTTATAGAAAACAAATCGTTAAAAATCAGGTACCGATTTGGTCAATTTTACTAGGTTTGCCCCCCCCCCAACAAAAAAAGGCTCGGGACACCCCTGCCCAGTATCCCTGGTTCGAGCCTTGTATCAATAGTAACTATGGATATTCCTTCAGCCATAGCTGACTGCTATTCGTATTTGACGGTGCAAAACGGATGCGTCAGCTACATTTTATTAGAGTTACGTTTCGGCCCTTCTTGGCAAGGGTCCTCTACAGGCTCAAGATTCCTTTCAAGAATGAACAGCTTTAATGAATTCAAGCTCGTCTTCCACCTTGAGCCTGAAGAGGACCCTTGCCAAGAAGGGCCGAAACATAACTCTAATAAAATGTAGCTGACGCATCCGTTTTGCACCGTCAAATAGTAACCAGGGCGCCAAGAAGCCTGTGACATTATGCGTAGTAACTACGGTAGGTAAAGGTGGGACACGCTCTCTATGTCTCATCCCTGTACTTGACTACACGTACACCAATACACATTATTTTGCCTGTACTAGCCACAAGGAGGCGCTGGTACTTGTAATTTATCCCTCGATATTGCTAAACGGATGAATTCCCTCGAATACGAACTCCCATTCCTATGCTGGTCTGGACCATTGGCAACAAAATATTTTACCGCGAAGTTGTTATTTTACGACCCGCTCCCACCAAGTAAAAAATTCGAACACACTACTTGATAGGGCTTCTTTGTACATTTGCAGAATAGCTCCTCTTTTGAATTTTTTCCAATACCGTTGCGAAATTCGGTGCATAAAAAGTTGGACAATTTCCGCGCGTCCAAATTATGTCGTTTCCAAAACACGAGGCGCTTTATTTTTCGGTCGCTAGCTTATATTTACAAAGTGAAACTGTGTCTAAAAAACGTCTATATACTTCAACCGCTCGTCGACGCTTCCTTGGCTTTTTGCTCCGCTTTCTGTCCGTCTTCTTCCCCCTTTTCTTTGTTCCAACCTAAATAAACGAGAAGGTGGAAAATAAGAAACGAATTGCCACTTTTTTCAAGACAATAAGAAAGGCAACGGCTCAACTTCTCGCCGCGTCGAGACCCAGAAAAAAAAAAAAAATTTGGTAAGTTTTTGTCTTGCTCTAAACGCAGTGGGGCGGTTTGTGTCAGTGAAGGCTGTAAAACAAGATAGCTTCAGGGGGTCTTGTTTCTTGCCTTATATTTGTGTTATGCAGTTTGTGTAGTAAGAATAAATTTATTTAAATATTCTTTGAGCCCAAGCTGACTTTGAAACATTTATTCAAACAATGTTTACAGCGGATACGTCAGCTATGATTCTTCATCAGCGATATTTCGGCCCTTCTTGGCAAGGGTCCTCGTCAGGCTGTCAATCCTCTGGTTCAACTTCGGGGAAGGAAACAAACCTGTAATCTTATTATTACAGGAATCTTATTATTACAGGATTACAGGTTTGTTTCCTTCCCCGAAGTTGAACCAGAGGATTGACAGCCTGACAAGGACCCTTGCCAAGAAGGGCCGAAATATCGCTGATGAAGAATCATAGCTGACGTATCCGTTGTAAACATTGTTTGAATACAATAAATTTATTTATTCATTTATTTCCCTCAGAACTGAGGAGTACAAAATATTGTATAAGACGACAAAACGACTGTTTAACGAAAAATCGACTGATTTTAAGGAAAACCGACAGTTTTTAAGAAAAGTCGGCTTTTTCCGAAAAGAAAAATCGACTGTTTTTGCGAAAAATGCCTAAACCATCTGGCCCAATCATTAACACATAAATACTATAAAAAAACACACGATTTTGACAACTAAGTAACGCACTATATTATTCACTTGTTAAAAAATGGGTACAGGTTGTGAGTTTGGAGGACTACCGAAGCTTTTTTATAAAAGTTTGTCATCTTTTTCCTCAAAACTAAAACTGGGTCTTTTACTTTAAAATTGGAAACCAACTTCGAATAACTGAAAGAAATGGGGAACCCAAGGAGAAATTTGGAAAATTTGAAATTTTAATAGCAGATATGTCGCAAATTCGAAAATTTTCTACGACTGTTGCAGCAAAAAGAACATGAGGTAAAGCAACAGCTATGAAGTTTTAAATGAATGAACATCTTCGTTCCTGCGACATAGTGCACAGACCGACAATGAATCTTTGCTACGGACTGTCGGCTAGAGCCCAGGACTTGAAGAGCTCTTCCCTTCGTCACATTAGCAAGGTTATAAAATCAGTCTAATAGACTGCGACAAACCAATATGTCAGCTGACTTTACTTGACATTTCGGCCCTTCTTGGCGGTCCTTCTCAGGCTAAAAACTAAAAAAGTTGACTCGCGATCAATCCGGCTGAAGGAATAATTATCTCGTAGGATCATTATCGCTAAAGGGTAGCTAAGGGGATTATAACTTCCTATAGTTACATTGTGTTCCGTTCCGAAGCTGACAGTATAGCAACATCATCCGGGTGGCTTGACCCCTCGTTCCCCGAAAGGCCGGTGATAGAAAAAGGAGTCGTAAAATTTTCTTAAATGTGCACATCCAGTGTGGGTTACATACTGTTCCTACCCTGTATTAAAAAGTACCGCCGACATCTACATATTAGATGGCGACAAACGCATCCCCATACACAGTTGTAGCCTTTGTAGTTATATGATAATTATACGAAAAAGTTGCATGTAGGCTATTCATGTGTAATAAGTAAAGAATACAATCATTTAATGTGCCACAGACTGGGCCAGTCTTAAGCAGTAGTATCCAGTAGCATCCAGTCTTGCTACAGTAGCATCCAGTCTTGCTACAGTAACATCCAATCTTGCTAATAGTAGCATGCAGTGGTAACAGTAACTGATGTAGTCTATTAAAACTTACAACTCCACGTACTAATTCTTGAACATTTTTCATCGAGATAATTCAGCTGAGATTTTTCTAGCAACATTTCGTCCCTTCTTGACAAAACTTCTCAGTATGAAAAGGCTGCTTGCCAAGAGGGGCCACCATATAGATAGGATCTCCGCTTGGTGCTATCTACTATTAAAGGACCCCTCTGGCTTATTCTGCCTTTTTTACTACCTCACGATCCCGTACGGAATTATAGGCTTCTGAAATCCGCTTTTCGCCGTTCTTTCGTTTTGTAGGTACTTGCGCCTTTTTAGCTCTTTTTTGGCCTAGCCGAGTTTTACCCGTCACGCAATGCAAGCTTTGCCGGAAAACTTCAATGTCCGCCGACAATTCTTTCTCATAGAAGGATATGAGAAGCATAAAGCGCTTGACCATAAGTTGTTTGACCATTTCATGTTTGAGTATAAACTATACAATATCTTAACTCAGCTGCCCGAGCTTGAAGATCATGCTCGCTCAAAAGCTCTAAGCGGACTTTCTGAATGTGTATGTACATATCTGATATACTGTGCCGTTTGCTGAATGTTCGATTTTTCGCGTTTGTATATATGTTAATAAGAAGTTTTCTTGTTAGTTTACTTTTTATTTCTTTTCTCGTTGTTTTTTTTTTGCTCCGCCCATTCCTCTTTTGTTGTTTGGCGGGCTATAAATAAAATTCATTCATTAACTTTTTCTATCTCAATCATTTTTTTTTTACGAATATTATAATAGTAATAACACTTATGACGAATTATTTTTGTAATAGTTTTCAAGACTTGTCATTTTAATTCGCGTTCGTATTTTGATGAATTGTATTCTAAATCGTGAATTGTATATATAAATCATAAGTTACAATTGTAAATATATCCCTTGGTTGATCTTTTTATCTGTATTGACATGTCCAGCACTATTTTTTGTTTGTAAAAGATATTTATGGATAAATAAACTGAATCGTAATTGTAATTGTCAAGCGCATTTTTTTCATTTTGGAATACATGGTAGACTATCCGGTCTATCTTCTGTTTTAAGCTCTTTTGTTGTTTTTTTAGTTTTACCACTTTTAAACCGCAGCGCACTTGTTTTTCGAATATTCTGCGTCCAGCTTCCACGCCGGAGAACGTGAAGGCTGTACCGAGTCGAGAAGCGCTACAAAGAAAATCTGTAATTTCTCATGTAAAATAGCTGTATTTTCGAAAACGGTATTCATGGGACATTTCATCGTGAAAAGTTTTTTCGTAAGAGTTCTGCTTTAATGTCCACATTGCTAATGAATTAAGGTGTTACTTCTACGAAATATTTCTTGTCTGGAATTCGCAAAAAAAAATTCGAAAGAACATCGTCCAATAATGGGTCCCAGATATGTGGCTCTGACCGCTCGAAACAATCGCGAAAAGGTTTCTCGGAAGCAAGGCTCTAAGATACGGCTATCTCTGATCACACAAAATGTATGAATGTCAGACAACAGAGCAATAGATTCCCTCTTAGTTTGAACTGAAGTAACTTGAAAACAGTTTTACTCGCTTAACATTTTTATAAGGTTTGAAGCCAAGCTGACCATTCATTTCAAATAAGATAGAAAAAACGAGATTTTCGGGGTTTTTTCTTGATCAGCTAGTTACCCCTCCAAGATGATGTGCGAGGGATAAATACAACTTCGGATATTTCGGTTGCACTTCCGGCAAACCGTCCTCAGCGAAAAAAAACAAAACTAAATCATAAAATCCAACACAATCACAACAGGAAAATGATGCGGAACCAACAGACAATAAGACGACATGTAACTAAAAACCAGAAGAAAGATGCGGACAGAACGACATGCAGATAAAAATAAAATAACGAAAGATAAAATGTGCCCGTTCAAAGTGTATGTACACATCTGTGATTATTTACAATTCTGAGCTCTGCGTATGTTTACAATTTACCATCCGTCTGGGAAAGCGCAGAAGCTTTCACCCAGAAAACGGCCCACTCCAAAAAAATATATCCGAAATTGTATTTATCCCTCGCACATCATCTTGGAGGGGTAACTAGCTGATAAAGAAAAAACCCCGAAAATCTCGATTTTCTATCTTAATATTTTTGGCTTACCGCTCCACTATACGTCCCTGCCTATTCCATCCGCGGCTCTTTTCCAATTTCTCGTTTCTATATCCACCATAATAGCACTTTGGGGATTTTTGCATTTGCCGTTTCTGGCGCTTGTCGAAGCAGATTACGCTTCCGCTTATTGCTTCCGAGGAGGTCATTGGTCAGAAATCCCTGTTAAGCAGTGTTTCCCGTCAAAACCAAGGGGGTCGATACAAGTTGAAAACAGCGGGACGGGTTTATAATTTTTGATAACCCAGCACAGCTCTGCAAGGAAAAAACTCGAAGGAGTTGTCCGACCGACGACGACGAAAATGAACGAAAATGACGGACCAATTTTCGAAGTAGGTTGCATCAGCATTATAGGTACGAAGGTTCCTTAAGTTTTAAGCCTCTGTAAGTTCGAAGGTCTTACCTTTTAGTCCTGCGGGTAACTCTGTATCTTCTTCAAATGATCCGGTGCCTTCGACGAAATCTTCGTACGTCGATTTTTCAGGGAAAGGCCTTGCACCTAGGAGCTCGATCATGTCGTCCCTATTCAAGTTTTCCTTCGTAAGTAATCGCTCGGCAACCTATAAACAACAGAAATACATATAAGAAACACACAAGAAATAAAATTCTGTAAGCTTTCGTCGGTCGGCTCGTCGGCAGATCGGTTTTTTTTACACGCAAGAAATGAAATTCTGCATTGTTTTGTCGGCCCCGGGTATTCTCGTCGGCACATCGGGTTCTTTCTATACATAAGAAATACAGATACCAATCAAATTTACTTCTAAATAGCTTAAAGCTAGAAGAAGTAAATAAAATATTTACGAAATACACAAAAACGACGACAAATTACCTAATACACTTTATAAGATGTAGACGGATACATCTTTTTATTCACCAAACACTTATCATGGCTCACGCCAAATTTGTTTGGTATAGTCATGGATACAACTCATGAGCACAGATAAAATCATAATAGGCCTAGGCATATATGGCTACAACAGTCATAGATAACATATATTTAAACAAGCAGCTCAGCTTATGCTTCGTTATACAACTTTAAAAATGAAGGGACGAAACTTTTTGCAAACATCTGGTGGGCGCTTTTGCTTGGCTGCAACTTTTCAACCGCAGTAGCTACCTTGCGAGGGAGCCTTTTTTCAGCTTTTCAGAAGGGAACACATTTTTGTGAATTGGGTGATTCAGAGACTTGACACCAAACTTCGAATTTACGTAGTAACCCTTTATAGGACCTCTCGGACACTTTTGACGCTATGATTAGAGCTCTTTTTTGAATCTTCTCGATTCTGGCGGTCTGTGCAACCGTGAGGCAAAAAAGCGAAACAGGGGCTCCGCTCCGTATTCTAGATTTGGTCGAATAAACGGAATATAAATCTGGAACAAGTGTTTAGTGGGTGCCCATCATGCCTGGACATGAGCTTAAGCATCAGAAGTCCGGCATTCCCTCACATGCTAGTCGTATGTGCTTCCCATTTTAAATCTTGAGTTAAGATTATTCCTAGGAGTTTAATGTTACTCTCAAGGAATCTGAAATTGCAGGTAGAAAAGTAGGGTTGACAGATTTAAAAAGAGAAATTGTCATAGTGCACGATTTACTATTTGCAGTCATATTAGATTTCAAAGCTAGCATTTTTACTTTACTCACAATATCTTGAACTTGACTCTAATCCTCTCTACAATACAACCTGAAATGACCTACAATAAATGTTGAAAGAAACTATGTAAAAATTGGATCGAAGAATTCGTAGAATACGGCAAAAACCGATTGCCAGTATTCCTTTCGGACCGACGCACGGACGACGGTTGGGGAGGGGGAATAGACCCTCACAGCATCTTTGCTCCGAGAAATCCTGAAATGGTATTTCTGGTAATATAAACACATTCAACCGACAGGCATCTGAAGTCCTTCGTACACCACTTTAATTCCATGCTGTAAATTCCATAAAGTTCCATAATTCCATAAAGAAGTAATTCCATAAAGCAAATTGTATATAATAATTGTAAAGTGTGAAATTTAGAGTTATTTTCAAAATGTAATATGTTTATTATTATTTTAATAAAGCAGGTAATCGGCGAGAATCTGCCGAATTAATCAATCAATCAATTAGTTATTTTAATGCGACAAGGAGGCCATACAAAAAAGGGCAAAAAAAATAGGACTAAAATAAATGTAGATGGCACTTTACACAAGGGACTTGTACCGTGACCAATTCCATAAACAGTTTTTCGAATATAATTTAGAAGTCTAGGATTTAGAAGTCTGGGGTTGTGAACTGTTAGAGGAATTTGCCTTCCGTCGGGATCACTGTTCCCATGGCCGGCTTCTACCAGACTATTGTAGTGGTTTGCGAACTTTCTTCACAAACCCCTCGGTAGCTCAGTGGTAGAGTGACTGCCTTGTAAGCAGAGGGTCCTGGGTTCAAATCCCGGATGAGGAGCATTTTTGTCTATCAGTTCACTACTTATAAAATGTAACATAAGAAGTTGTATTCCGGTCTTACTTTTTTTTTTTTTTTAATCCGAATAGCTAAAAGCTAGAAAAGGAATACAAATTTACAAAATACACAGACACACAAGAAACAAATTAACTAATACACTTACAAGAAATTACCAGAAATAAATGATGGAATGAAACTACGTAAAAATTGGGTAGAAGAATTAGCGGGATATGGGGAAAACTTATTGCCAGTATAAGAAACAAGGTAAACAATATATTATTCCAAAGACAATAACATGTGGTGGGAAGTACGCGGTTACAATTGGGGATTCTCTGAATCCAGTAGACTAGTTAAAAGCGAAGAGGTAGTTTTTCATTTCATCTCTTTTGTACAGCATCCGTTATGTACCATATATCAATATGAGGAACAGTCGGGCTTTTTCGATGAATTTATTAAACCAAATAGCTTCGAGAGGGAAAAGGAAGTCAAAGCCGCAATAATAATACATCTTGAAAAAAAATAAGATTCCCAGAGTAAAAAGCTGGAAAAGATATCATTTATTGTCGTTCTAAGTAATGTTCCTCTCACGACTGACGCACGGACGATGGAGGGGGGGGGGGGGGGGTAAATGGCTCACTTGGGGGCAAGATCCCACCTTCCGCACAAACTTCATCGAAAGTCTATTCCGTCGGTTGCCTATTTTAAGATCCAGTTTACTGATAACCTCTTAACATGTGATGTAAAGGAAGCATTTTTTTTTTGTTTAGCAATTTTAGGAGGAATTGGGTAGGGGCTTAAAGTGAAAAAAAAAAATAAGACAATAAAAATGAGATTAAAACGGACATGAAGATTTAAATTTAAATAATACCATAGCTCCTGATGTATGAACGACGAAGGATACCGGTATTCAATTGCCGCCAATTTCCATTCTATTACCACACCTGTAATATCCGTTATTCTTCTTAAAAAATATTTCCTCAGTTCCTTTATTTTCCAAAAACGCAGGCACTTCCTTAAAATTTGGTATAGATGTTACGAGATGACCGCCCACCAACAAAAATATGCAAGAATCAGCGTCGGAGCGGTTCCTCGGCCACTGCAGATCAAGGCAAAGCAGGCGCGTCTGTCTCTTTTTTCGTCTTTCGTTTGTCGTCTGTCTACAATTTTTAATTTTTTACCATCATTACCATTTTTTACCTCCGTCTAGTCCTCGAAGCCGCACCGAATCTAAATTCGGCGGCGGTGGAGAGAATTTGGGTCGGTGGCGGCGCGCCGAAATTTTTTTTGGCGGCGCGCCGGCGGAAAGTTATCGGCGGCACGCCGGCGGAAAGTTATCGGCGGCGCGCCGCCAATTCATCGGCGTTTGCTCTAATTTTAGCATTTTTGCGGGTTATTTTTCAATTTTCCAACAAATTTTTGCAATTTTCTACCACAAATTGTCAGAGTTGTTATGGTACTTGCAGTTTTCGGTTCAAGTGCCATATAGCGATCGTAATGGTGATCTATCTGTCTCACCTTTAGGTACATCCACTCCACGTAAGCTAATGACGATGACACTTCATATGCTTAAATGCTCAGCGAAACCGTGTTTTGCTGGATTAAATCCATCCGTTCATGTGGCGGTGGAGGGAGGGGGAGTACGGAAACTTGTGACCCGCCAGACCCGATTCAGAGGAGCAGAGCGATATTCCGTTTGTAAGGCCGAACCACATCCGACCAGGGGGGCGAGGGGGACTCGGGGAATTTGGGATGTTGAAAAAAATATTCCATATTTGGAACATGTGAAAAATTTTGGAACATTCTTTGCAAAGGAATATAGGGATTGGGATGAAACTTGGACGGTACAAAGATTATGGGGCTCAGACGTGAGATTTTTGAAGTCGGGCTGAATACAACCTTGGTGCGGGGAGCTGGAAGCGGCGTGCCTCAAAATTTTCGCTTCAGATGCGACATACATTTTTCGAATCACATCCGACTTGGAGGGGGGGGGGGACACGAAATCGGTTAACATTTCGTAGTTAAGTTGAGGTTGAGACCAGATCCGGTCTCGTGGGGGGGGGGGTCACCGAAAGTTTTTCGGATGTTCTCTGAATCAAGGGCAAATTATTCGGTAGTTAAGTGCCTTAGATGAAACATTTGCGTGTCCGAACTGCATCCGACCATGGTGGTGGTATGAAAGGAGAGGCTCGGTAACATGCGTAGGGACCAGAAGGATAGAATGATTGCGATGAAACTTGGATTTTGCAAAGGTAACAAGCCCATCTTTGAACTTGACCTGTACTTTGACCCAAAGAATCCTCCCACCAAGTTTCATCACAATATGTCAATCCCTTCGAGAGTTATCGTGCGGACAGACGGACAACTTTTGCGACGTCTTAGGTATCCCTCCACTTACGTTTTGGGATCCCAAAATAATTCTCCGAATAAGGATGCAGTATTCGCTACTGGGATTAATCTTATCTCTATTGGGATAAAATTTAATCCGAATTAGGGATAATCTTATCTCAATAAAGACAAGACTAATCCCAGTAGCAAATACTGCAAGATTTTTCTTTTACAGTCTTGACGGGTTACAAACAAAAATCAATTCAATCCTACTTGCGTGGCAAGCTTGCGGGGAGGAAGAACTATATTGTGGGTTCGACCCATCTAGATTAAAGCCTTAATTGTGCCTTTAAGGGACAAAATAAAAATAAAAATTTGTGTTTATTAAGTGAAGATTAATATCTCTATTTTCATTTTTAATGTATACAAAAAAAGGGCTTCGTGCCTTTATCTTCACTTACTTTTTGTTGTTATGTTCTTGGGTGTATATGTAGATCAGCTGCCCGTTGGCTATTTTTTGTTGTTACTGGATTAAATTGAACTTATAAAATCTAAACCACAGGATGATTATATATGCGGATGATTTACACACAAGCAGTAAGTTGTAAATATATACTTTGAGTAAACACATTTTATTTTTCGTTATTTTACTTCTATCTGCATGTCGTTCAATCGCATCGTTCTTCTGGTTTTTCGTTACATGTCCTTTTATTGTTTGTTGGTTCCCCATCGTTTTCCTGTTAGTATTATTGATGATTTTATTTATAACCCGTCAAAATAAACACAAGGCACAAAGACGGAGTAAATAATAAGGAAAAAAAGAGAAAAAGAAAAGAAAACACGAAAGAAAGTAACTTACAAAATACACAGTATAACTTTTACTATACAACTAAAGCAAGAGGAATTTCCAGTCGTGATCAATATTTTGGCTGTATGTTTCTATTTGTTTCTCCACTGCTGTTAGTGGATCACTAATTTGATAACGACTGGAAATTTCAGAGTTTCTCGTCCAAGGGGGGAGGCGCAATATATATTTGGCAAAACGATAGAATGTTGACCGGACTTGTTTTTTGTCTGTTTTGGTGAAAAGTCTCCAGAAGGGTGCAGTATACAGGATGTGAGGTAGGGCGACGGAATTGAAGATAGCCGCGAGGATGGGACGTTGAAAGCGTAGCTTATGATTTAGTTTCGTTTTTCGCTGAGGATGGTTTGCCGGAAGTACAACCGAAGTATCCGAAATTTTATTTATCCCTCGAACATCACCTTAGAGGGATAACTAGCTGATCAAGAAAAAACTGAAAATGTAGGTTTTATAATTTTGTATAATATTATATAATAAAAATTCAAAGAAGCGCATCTGTATGAAGTTTAAACGTGTTTAATCGTTAAAGGACCTGTCGTGTCTATAATGCCAGTGCAATCTACGTAATTGCATTCATTAGTTCTTATTTAATGTTACATTAGAAGCCGGCTAAGGATACCTCGGGTTATCTTAATTTTGCCGAGTTTTTGCTAAAAGTCAAGGGGTCTGGGAAAAGGCTTATAACAGCCAAAGCCGTGGATAATTTATTAAAAGCAGATCCTAGCTTCACGGAATTAAAATAGTTCTGAATATTTTCAACTTAAACAGTAAGTAGTGCGAGGTGTATTTTGAGGATTAGATATTATACACTATAGGCATATATGTTTCTTCTATAAAAGACTCCTTATTCAGTGGTGTAGACTATGCTAAGATTTCCGAGCTCGTCCCAAACGTGCACCATGCGAGACCCCGCCCCCCCTTAATAGCTTCAACGATACCGCCCGGCATCTCAACCTCGCTTCTGCCCACACAATAAAGGACACAAAGCGTCGAAAGGACACCTAAACTTCCCCCGCCCCCCCACACGAATTTCAATATACTAGAACTTTGTCTGTCGCCTCAGAAATCGAAAACACAGGCAACCGCAGGGCACTTGCCTTATGATCTAGCCTTTCAACAAGTAACTCAGTTCCCTCCCGAGTCCCATGAGATACTTCGAGGCGGATTCCTCACTATGAATATTTCGCTCACGGAAAATGGTAAGGAGCCGAAGTTGCAATTAGGATCTCATTGTCGACTTACCAGCCCGGAGTCCCGATCCCAGTTTTGGCAGGAAGTTCAAACTAGTAAGCATTTGCATATTTCGAAGCAGGGGTGAAGTTCGTAAAGCTAGACAATCCGAGTTCAAACGGTAGAGCCTTGTGGACCGTAGGAGTCCCATCAAGAACCTACATGTTGCTATGGGCTGTTTGTCCTCTAAGCAAAACACTTAGGGAATCGAAGCGGAATAAGTTTGGAACTATGCAAAACAGATGAACATAGACCAAGCTATGAACCAAGTTAAAGTTTAACTACACCATTTACTACAACAGCGAATGAGAAATAAAACAAACCGTTTCCGTCCAACTTTAGTAGTGAGACGGAGCTTTGAAAAGTGGATCTTAAGAAGGTATCTTATCAAACTTTCACCTTTTTCAGCCGAGCTAATGATCTCGAACGACGCACTATCCCCTTTGTGCCCTATTTGGAGGTTGAGGCGTTCACACACCAGGTTTAAAAATACTTTCCAGAGCCGTATCCCCCCTCCCCCGGACCATGTTAACCCAGATAAAAAAAGAGAGAAAAAGAAAAGTCCCTGCTCTCACCTGTATACTCGACGAAACAGAAAAAGAACAAATATTCCTTCAGCCCAAGCCGAATCCGAATTATATTTGACAGTGAAAAACAGATATGTTTGCTGATTTTATTAGGGCTATACCTCGACCCTTCTTGGCTAGAGTCCAAAAAGCCAACCAAGCTGAAAAGTTCACTTGTGAAAGTTTCTACAAGTTTATTTTCCAGCTTAATAACCATAGCTCTAATAAATTCAGCTGACGCTTCAGTTTTGCACTGTCAAATACGAAACAGAAAGGCTTAAGAAAAAGCTTTGCTGTTTGTTGGCTTGGCGAACAAATGGTTTTACTAGTTGTTTTTAAACCTCAAGTTTAGCCCAGATTTGTAAATTTTAGATGTTTTTAAACCTCAAGTTTAGCCCAGATTTGTGAATTTGTAGGCCTATGTTTAAAATGGTATGTTATTTGTACCCGACGAAAGATCCAAGCTCGATAATTACGATGTGAAAGTTCGTTCTTAAAACAAACCATTAACAGTCAAAGAGTTGCGTTTTTGAAGATACCATGGTATCTGATACCACGGTAACTGGATCTGCATTATCTCGTTTTTTCGGTTGTTTTACAAAAACAATTGCCAAATTTGTGCTTTTAGAAGTCATCCCAAGAGTGACCAACAAGTGCCAAAATTCATTCGCACCAATATGACGAAAGCCCAGGCTCCTGTGTTAGTGACGATGAAATGAGATGCATTTTTCAGAAACCATGATCAGTTACCACAGTTGGGACTGAATATCACCCTGCCGTAGCCAAGCACTCCTTGTGTGCTTTCCTGGTAGGAATGTTAATTGTGTTTTTTTTGTTTTGTTTTTAAATATAGTCCAATGAAACTGAAACTGAAACGGTGACTGGCCAGATAACACGGTAACTTCGAAAAAGCCTTTGAACGTTGTATCAGATACCAGGGACACCAGGGTAACTGCGAAAACGACTTTAGACCGTGGTACCCGACACCATGGTAGGTATCTGCTAAAACGCAACTAAGGTAGCTGAGTAAATGAAAACTGGAGTTGCGATTGCTCTCGACACTGGAACGCAACCTCGAACTTTCTGATACGTTTTTGCAATCATTATCTTGTACGCTCCAGCTGATGCCTTGAACACACGATCAGGGTCGGGTGCTCCCGGTCCGGAATTCCTGCCCGGATTTTCTGCACCATCACCACATCCATACTGAAAAGTTACGATTTTTTCAGCGTGACGATGAAAGTGCAGAAATCCGGCAGGGAAATCCTGATAGCGTGTTCGCTTTATGCGTTTCTGATTCCAGCATTATAATGTGCGAGAAGTTCGAGCCCAAGCAGGAATAAAAAATAGAAGCTCTCAATGTCTTCAACACCCGGAACGCAACCCAAACACTTAAACATAACACTGGACACTAACACACACTGGAACGCGACCCAAACAATTTAATCTTTCTCTTATACGTTCCAGTAGTTCAGTTCACGAGGATTGTGTTTCTCTTACAAGTTCACGTAGTCCTGTTTACGATACTGACGAGCTGATACAGTAATGGAAATTCGGAGCTACCAATATTGTTGACACTGGAACGCAACCTCAAACTCCTAGACTAGTACACAAGTACGATCAAGCTCCTATCACAACAATTCAAGAGGGTCTTAGAGAAGTCTGTTGACTTCTGATAGGGGGAGAGCCTCCTTCATGTTTATTTTATTTGGCTGAATGTGTTGGTTTTGTAAACAGAGTTTGGGGAGCAAGTACCTGACTTCTGAACTTGGAGATATGGCGTCGTGGAGGGGCAATTTATGTAAATTCGCCACTGTATTGGGAATATAATTGCAACTGGGGGGGGGGGGGGGATTTATCTCTGCGAACAAGAGTCCGGGGATTTCTGGAATTGGCAAGTGCAGACGGGGGAAGGAAATGTGAGCGAATAGATTTGCAAGTTGATTCACGAAATTGGAATTTTCCTAAATAAATAACGAGAGAACATGGAAGTTGCTTAACATTGTCTAAGGTCAAATAATTGGATTTCGATATAAAAATAGTAAAGCATGAATTTCCCCAATATCATTTACGATTACGAACCGCTAGCTTTAGATCGCCAGCATAAATAACACTGGATAGTGTTGCATACAAATGAGATTACGAATAAAGGCACAAACGAAGACCTTTCATTTACGCTGTGTGTGAGTGTGTGTGTGAAAGGGGGTCAAAAAAGTTGCGGTAGTTAGCCTTAAGAAATAGAAAACCGTGATTTTCGATTTTTTTTTATTGATCAACTAATTATCCCTCTAGGATGACGTGCGAGGGATAAATATGAATTCGGATATTTTGGTTGCACTTCCGGCAAACCGTCCTCAGCGAAAAACAAACAACTAAATCATAAAATCCAACACAATACCAACAGAAAAGTGATGCGGAACCAACTAAACATACAACGACTTAAAACCAGAAAGAACGATGCTGATTGAAACGACAAACAAATTCAAATAAAATAACGAATATTAAAATGTGCGTGTTAAAAGCGTATATGTACAAATCTGTGATTATTTTACAATTCTGAATTCTGTGTCTATTTAAAATTTTACCAATTCCCTGGGAAAGCGCAGAAGCTTTCACACAGCCATTATATAATCCTTCGCTTTACCCATCACTGTACAAATAATTTCACAGAACTCCAATTCTGTGAAATTATTTGTACGACGACTACGAGGACGACGAAACTTGGCAGGCATGTCAGCGGTCCGACCCAACTAACTTTGAAATGGCCACTTCCCAATCCGACCACCGACGGGAGAGTGGAGGGAAGGGGAATCCGGAATATTGAGGTATGTATAATACGGTTGATTGTATCTTAATGAAACTTGATATTTGGAACGACACCGTGGCTCAGATGTCCGACTTCAAATCCGGTTTCGGACCCTATCAATGAGGGGGAGAATCGGAAGGGAAACCGGATATCTTGTGACACGCTTAGAGCGGAGCGATCAGGATGAAACTTGGTGGGAAGAACAAGTACAAGCCCTTGGTACATCATAGACAGAACTGGACGGGGGGAGTTGGAGGGGGGTTCCGGTGATCCGGGGTCAAGGTACTAACAGGTGGGATAGGGCGATGAAACTTGGCAGGTATATCAGAGACCCGACCAAAATAACTTGGAGATAGTCAGTTCCCCGATCCGACCATTGTAGGGAAAGCGGAGGGAGAAGGGATCCCTTCTCCCTCCACTTTCCCCACAATGGTCGGATCTAAAGATTCAGATCTCGAGATCCGAATCTTGAGATGCATATAACTTTCTTTCGAACGAGTGATCGGATCTTAATAAAAACTTGATCGACCTTAAGGAAACTTGATATTTGGAAAGACTTCGTGTCTCAGCTATCCCATTTCTAATCCGGACCAGATCCGATGAATGTGGGTAGGAGGTGGAGGGGAGCACCGGAAATCATGTGTCACGCTTAGAGTGGAGCGATCGGGCAGAAACTTGGTGGGAAGAACAAGCACAAGAACTAGGTACATCAGTGACAGAACCGGACAGATTTGGGATCTGTGGGGGGAGTTGCAGAAAAAAAAAAAAAAAATGGTTACACTGCATTATTTTGATACTTCTAAGGGATTTTTTTTTATTTTTTCACTATTTTCTCTAGTAGTGACGTTCAGAATATCTACGGCCGTCTCGACAATGCAGATTCTACTTTGACGCGGAAAATCTGAATCTCAATACAAACACGGCTTTTCCACGCGCAGTGGCCAAATTGCGGAAGATAGCATTTAGTTGCGTGAACACCTATTTTTCGTAAATCATTTTCGTCAAGCATACAACACAGGTACAAGCGCATACAGGTACCAAAAATCCGACAGGGAAATTCCAATATCTGAAAACTGATTATTCGTGAACAGCGGAGCAACGAAGTAACGAATTTTATCGGTTCTTTAAGCCTCTTTAAGTTAATAAGTTAATATAATATTTAAATTAATTTAAGTTAATAAGTGACGGGTAACTACATTATCCTATCTCAGGCCTTTTCGGTTAAACTTTAATCTGTTTCGCTATAATTATCGTCTTCCACTTCGTTAAGTCAATGTTGTATATTTGTGTTGCCGGGGCTTTCGCAATAAATGGTATATCAAATACTGTTGTCTCTGGATACATAGACAGACAGATATATACTGACATTTGACACATATATTGTAATTTCTTCTGTTTTTTGACAATAATCGCAAATTTGGTTTATAACCACGCCAGTCGATTTTTACAATACAGTTTCTATCATATCTATCTATCACTCTTACAGGTCGTTCACGAGCGTTCTCAAATGGTGGCGGAAGTATATACTTACGGAGAGGGTGGAAAAAACTACTGAAGTCCTCCCCGTCTCATGCCCATTCATCGGAACGATTCCTCAATTTTTTCGTGCCATATTTTACCGAACATTTTAACACTCTTTAAAACTTGTTGTCGTCTATTTCTTTTCAGCCCCATAAATAGTTTGACAATTGCATCTTCTTATCTCAATCACTTTCGTACAAATTCTAGAATAGTAGTGACAGGTATGATGAACTATTTTTATACTTGTCATTTTAATTCGCGTTCATATTTCATGACATGTATTTTAAACCGTTAACTGTATAATAGTAGTGAAACTTATGACGAATTATTTTTGTACTTGTCACTGTAATTCGCGTTCGTATTCTGATGAATTGTATTTTAAACCGTGAATTGTATATATAAATCATTGGTTACCATTGTAAATATATCCCTTGGTTGATCATTTTATTTGGAATGACATGTCCAGCTATTTAAAGATATTTATGGATAAATAAACCGAATTGTAAACTGAAAGTATTTCCTTACAAGAACCCATGCACTGGCAGTGGGTACTAACAAACATGGTCTTACCTTCAGGACATTTTCCTTCTGAGCCGTGAGCAGCGCCATCGTTCGCTTGTAGGCGTCATCAATAAGCTTCCTAACTTCAGTGTCTATTAACTGGGAGGTGGCCTCTGAGTAGGGTTTGTCCATCACCATTTCGCCGGGTTGGGGCATGTCGAAACTGACATACCCGACCTTTTCGTTCATTCCGAAGTGTACCACCTTAGAAGAGAATAAGTTATTTACTGATATGTCTTTTGACCCAGACTAGTTTATTTCCATCACCTATACTATGTACAGACGGTATGCAAATGAAATGAATTACCTTCATATACACTACCTAGAGGAGAACCGGTTCTTTGAGCTGAAAGTAAATAGTGCGAGGGGTCCTTTAAGTTCTATTTGTTGGGATTTAATTTTTATCTCTGAGATTCTAAATAACCGCCCCAAGAACAGTCAAAACGGCGTTTCCGTGAGTCCCGTGAGTTTCATTGAAAGGTCAGTACAATTTCTTCCTTTTTCACCGTACCGCGCTATTTCCCTTTTCTTGTGTGACGCGTAAGTAAAATTTCATTATCATCATCACTCTCAGAAATGTGTCGCCCACAAATAAGCCGAAAGAAAAACGCCTTATAAGTTGTGATTTCAGCTATCTCCTGGCGACTTACCATTAGGAACGGCCTTCGGACTAGGTTCTGGTTAGTCCAAACTGGTGAGGAAAAAACAAACACTGGCGAGTCCAAAAACGAGTTATAACACTAATAAGAAGTCACCAGTGGATCCAGAAACACCTTATCGAAACAAGACCAAAGGTTTCGATGGAATCCCAAAAATCTAATATTTGATCCAGACAATTGCGAACGAACTACCATACTTGTCGAGAAAAAAAAAAAAGGTCAGAAACGAATTCAGCATATCACCTTATCCGTATAAAGAACATCTAATCAACTTCAAGTAAAAGTTCAGCATGTCTTCTTACCCCTTAATCTAATCAACTTAAAACAAAACTTTTACTTTGAACAAACTTTCCGGTTTTGGCCGAATTCTGGGCGAACCACTTGCCCGGCGAGAAAATAGTTTTCACCATCGTGTTCAGCACGTCTTCTTATGTCTAAACCGAACATCTAATCAACTTCAAATAAAACTTTTACTTTTAACAAACTTTCCGGTTTTGGTCGGATTCCGGGCGAACTACTTGTCCGAAGACAAAATGGTTTTCACCATCGTGTTCAGCCTGTTTTTTTTTACCCCATAATCGACTATCACATTAAATGTTTAAAAATATTTCATTTGCCCCTTAAATTAAACCCCCTCCCCCACCCCTAAATGTAGGGCTACAGAGCCCATCTACGAACTTGACCTTACTCTTGACCCACACAATCCTCACACCAAGTTTCATCAAAATATTTCATTCCCTTCGAGAGTTATAGTGCTTACAGACGGACAGACTGGCAACGTTTGTGATGTCATAGGTATCCCTCCACTTACGTTTTGGGATCCCAGAAACAGAGAACAACAGTGGTGATCTGGTGATTTTAAGAGTATAAGGACATAATAAATGCGTTTTTGATCTGAATTCTCATTTCTCAGTTCTCACTTCTCCATTCTTGATTCTCGTACAAATTACAGTTTGCTATTCTCGCTTCTCCAGTCTTGCTTTTGACAAAAACACTTGTACGGGTCGAACATCCAACCTTTGTTGGTTGGAGAAGGAGAATCGAGAAGTGACTATCGAAGTTACTTCTCGATTCTGCTGAGTCACGAAGCTTTTCCCGTTTTCGATTCTTACACAAACGCAAGAAAAGCAGAATTGGCTTCATCTCAATAGATGAAATGCGAAACGGGAGAACTGAGAGGAGAATCGAGAGAGCAGCTAATGCAATATGAAGCTGGAAAAAAAACCCAGAACTTTCGATAACGATGCGTATGCAGATAAGTAGACAAAAAGCATCGTAAGTCGAGCCTAAAAATTATTCTTTCCTAGATGGTAACAGAAAAATCGGCGAGTCCGCGCAAGGATCAACCAGTAAGGCAAGTTACAGTTTTGTATTGACAACTGCGAAACCAAAAATTGCATAAAAGCGACAGACATGCCAGTGGCGTAACAAAATGAAGCTTCATTAATTCTGACTGAAAAGAAAGAAAATTAACAATTAAACCCTAGCCTAAGGTGTTACTAATAAAACGAACTACAACAAAACAGTTTTAAGCAGCGCAAGAGTCTTTATAACGTCGATGAAGGCACGAAAAAAGATAAAGTAACTGAAATAAAGCGTTTCAAATCTATTTGTCAGAGAATTTTAAAATTCTGAAAACTGCAAATTGACTAAAGGGAGACTAAAAGCTAATATTTTTCTGTTGTACCTTTCTCCGTTCAGAACCATCTTGTCATTCTGAGACTCTGGGCGAGACCAGATCAAAAACACTAGCCTCGACAAGCCCCCCCCCCCTCCCCCAGATACTGAACAAAAAGGTATCTATTTTCATGTTTGCTTTACTTTTCTTCGTTATATCAATTCAATCGAACTAGATAAACAAACTTGGAGCCTGGAGAAGACCCTTGCCAAAAAGGGACGAAATTTTGCTAAAATAAATTTCAGCCGACTAAGGTCAAATCAAGTTCAAAGTGGATCTCATCATCCTAGCCCTGTCCTAGCCTATCTGGAAAGTACGTCAATTCGAGATCAGCGAATCGACAGGCTAACCAATAGAAAATCAATTGGTATAGCCTAGCTTTGTTCAAATAGGTATAAAAAGCTGCATAGCGCTATCTATACTTGATGTTTAAGTCTCAACACACCATCAATGCAACATTCGGGGTTGCCACGCTGATCCAATTTTCAAGCTTCTAAAGATCATGCAAAATATTCTTAGTACAGGTACACGAGTACAATTTGACACCCAGTAAATTGTAAAAAAAAATTACTAAATTAACGGGCGGACAGCATTGGTCCTCGAACTAAAAATGCGCAGTCGCAACAGAACAAAACGCGTTCTTTTGAAGAAAATTTGTTGCTTCAACTTCCAACAAAGTGGAGCTTTGGTGCTTCCCGTGGCAACCCTGGCGACGCTGCTCTTTCCTCTGCCCGCTGGCGGAGACCAACAAAGTGATCTGATTGGCTCTGCATAAGCCGAAATAGAACCCGGGTCTATCTCCGTATACACCTTATTACAAAAAGCCCCGAGGAAAAGATAAACTGTATACGCCATATCACACCTTATTACGCCTATCGGAACAATAGCTGCGTTTTTTGCCGTCATCCAGTTAAGCGACCTACAAGTTTTCCCACTATAAAGCTAAGTGCACACACAGTCCGGTAAGATTCCGCACGCGAAAAAGACGCATGCGAAATTCGCGTCACTATCCCCGACAGGTTTTTCAGATAAAACGAAATTCGGACGGGAAACTTGGCCCAGATGTGAAAAATCCACTGCTTAGCCTACAGTAAGATGATGCTGATTGATTGCCGAATGTTTGCAAATTCTCTGTTCATTAAAAATGTTTTATATAAAATACAGGAGGTGTAGCCTATGTAACTTTGAACAGTTCTGAGAAGTATCAAAGAAAGATGCAATGAAGGAAACTGCTTTGATTGACCAGTATTTTCCTTTTATTGCAGCAAGTGTAGGAAATGTCGCTGTTCAACTGTAAAAAGATGATGTAAAAATATTCAGACTTCCTGTAGATGGCCTAGTAAACATTCAAGTTTGCCTACCGGGTAGCTTCCATTCAGTAGACACTTGCAACCAAGATCTTTCTCTAACAAACATGGTTTTGCAGCTGACATTAAACAGGTCGTATAAACATTTGAAATTCAAACACAGCTTATAATTTTTCAATACTCGAACCACAATTTCGCATGCGTTTATAATTCGCTCCGGAAAAAGTAGAATATTTTCTACTCAAATCGGAACGAAATTATCGGACCGGAACCGCATGCGATGCGTCAAAAATCCGGAGCGAAGAAGGAAATTCGCACCGGACTGCGAAATTCGGACTGTGTGTGCACGCTACTTAAGTCGTTTTCTTCCTTCGGTTAACTGACCTAAGTTTTTGTAAGCTGTTTTTTTTTTGCTTTGTTTGCCGGTCAGTTAACCGACCTGTGGACTGAGGCGGGAGCTGCGTTCAACCGACCTACACTCTTGGCACGGCACGAAATTCAAAATTCTTATTGGAGAGATAGACGCGAAGACGCCATTTTTTCTTGTAAGAGCTCAGTCGAACCGACCGGCGAGACGAAAAAGCGGTCAATAGTGGCAAATAGGTAGGTTAAACCGACCTGTCGAGAAAAGGCAAAACACGCAGCTAATGCTTATTTGACACTTGATCCGAAGGCTACAAGTGCCATCAAAATGATTTCGCACTATATAAGATATTTTATAAATTTTGTATATTCACTTATTGTTTTATTTTACGTAAATACAAATTTATCTAGGAATTATATTTTTTTTCTGTCTGATTTTACTTTATTCGTTTTTGTCTGTGATTAAGGGAAGATTAGACCATCGCCACAACCTTTTTTGTTCTTTTTTTTTCTTTCGTTGTATGTCTCTTCTCTTGAATTCTCGCGTTGGCATTTATATCTGTGTTCGTTTTAGTTGTTAATTACCTTGTCCTAGAATTCTAGTGATGTGTTAGTTTTTTTTTTGTAGATATTCCTTCGGCCCAAGCTGACAGCGAAACATTTTTGACGGTGCAAACGGATAAGTCAGCTACATTTTATTAGAGCCATATTTCGGCGCTTCTTGGCAAGGGTCCTCTTCAGGCTCATGCTTTAAAATGAACTGGAAAATGAAGTTCATCTTCCAGCTTGAGCCTGAAGAGGACCCGTGCCAAAAAGGGCCGAAATATAGCTGACTTATCCCTTTGCTCCGTCAAATATGCCTTAGGCTAGGGTTTTATAATTGTATTCACTTTTTTTTCACAAACCTATCGTAATTAGCATGTCTGTCGCTTTTTTGCAACTTACCATTGTCAATAAAAATTTACCTTCACTTACTTTAAATCTTAAACCCCTTAAATCTTCGACGGGAATGAGGTAACGCGGCATAAAACTAAAATATAAAAAATAAACATGTGGTAAAAACACAAGAAACTTACCTGGGCATATGCACTTTGTGTGACTTTCTTGAGGTCGTCCTGAGCGCCTGTGGTGATTCTGTTGAAGAATATTTCTTCCGACACTCGGCCACCTAGCGTCATGCACATTCTGTCTAGAAGTTGCTCTTTCGAGTACAGGTACTGTTCTCTAGGGAGGTATTGAGCGTAGCCAAGTCCTTTCCCACGGGGAATGATTGAGACCTAGGAGTACATAATTGATATACAATAAAGAATACATAAGGAATGTGGTCATGTTTATTTACATTGTTTTGTTTATTATTTTAATATGTGTACTTTACTTCGTGTATTTTAGTCATACTCCGCTGTTATTAAAAAGGCGGGTCACAAATAAATAAATAAATTGCAACCTAGTGGTTCATTTGTATGCTTACAATCTAGTTGCAATTTAAAGCTTCGACCACACTGGCTCCGATCTAAAGATGAAGACTGAGATCGCAGATTTTTAAAAATACAACTAAAAGAACGTTCGTTGAATAATTGTGATTTTTAGTTTGTTAGTTCACCCGGTTGTTTTCTTTTTGTTGCAATATTAACTGTTCAATAAACGCTCTCTCTAAACAAATATAGCACAACTGAAACCTGAATCTCTCTCTAAACAAAATACTTACTTTGTTAAAGCATAACTGAAACCTGATAATATTATATTCATTCCTTCTCAATAACAAGGGACATCACCAGTTCGCCTACACTGTAAAAAGTTTCTCCGAGTAAGGATTAAAGTTAGCTGCAATATTTGCTACTGGAATTAATCTTATCTTTAATGCCAAGTCCTTTTCCACGGGAAATGACTTGGCATTTCTTATCTCTGACGAGATAAGATTAATGCGAATTGGAGATAAGATTATCTTTTTACAGACAAGACTAATCCCAGTAGCAAATACTGCAAGATTTTTTTTTTTACATATTCTCGACTTTCCTTTCAGAGTTGTTTCGCCAAATCTAATCTTCCCAGGAGAGGCTTTTGTTAAGCCCCTCCTCTCGCATCGTTTTGACTGGTTCAATCAGCAGTGAAGAATGTACAAAGGAATCAGAAACTAAGACATAACTTTTCTCGAACAGGTATGTAATGCATTTCATCCTATGAACCTATGAACCATCCTATGATATGATGTTACGTCACCCTCCAGAGAGGATGATATGATGTTACGTCACCCTCCAGAGAGGATGATATGATGCCATATCAGCCTCCAGAGAGGTTTATATGAAGTCAAATGTTCGAACAACAGTTAACACACCTCCATCTCGGTTGATATCGGAACAGCAACCTCGATGGCCCATTAAAAATATCAACCTCACCGCGCTCGATAGATATTTTTCATAACCTACCTCGCCTTCGGCTCGGAATCTCGGATAGATTATTTCTTACTTTAACTACACTTTTTAGTTTAATATATTCAAATAACGGCTAAAAACGGATAGTCGGCTATGATGCTTAAGTTGGTTTATCACTTGCCCTTCGTTTCCGGCCAAGATGGATACTTGTCTGCATGCCTGGGCTGTAAAGTTTCGTATTTCGTCCACAAATACACCTTGAGCCCAAGCTGATGGTGGGTTTACAGACTGCGTAAAATCCGGATTTTAAGCACGTTTTGAGCTTGAAAAGATTTCAAGCAACACGGACGTATTTAGATACAAAACGGACCGATTTCTCAAATACGTCCGTATTGCTAGAAATGTTTTCAAGCTCAAAACGAGCGTAGAATACGCTCAGATTTCAAAATACGCTCGGATTTTACGCAGTGAGTAAATGCACGACTCGGAAACGTTTATTCAAATAATGGCTAAAAAGGGTTAGTCGGCTACGATGCATATCAGTTAAGATGAGCTATTAGTTGTGTTTTTGCAGATGCCATGGTATTTGTTACCACAGTAACTGGATCTGCAATTAGTCGTATTTGCAGTTAGCGTGGTATCTGATATTACGGTTGCTCTGCAAAGTGGCCTAACCCGGCTTCGGCTGCTGACTAGCGCTGCAGCGTGCCGGAGGACTAAAGAGCCTACGGTCAAACAACCGGTTGTCCTTTTTATTCGCGTTCGTATTTTGATGAATTGTATCTTAAACCGTGAATTGTATATATAAATCATAGGTTACAGCTGTAAATGTATCTCTTGGCTGATCCTTTTAACTGTAACGACATGTCCAACACTATTTTTGTTCGTAAAAGATGTCTATGGATAAATAAACCTAACTGTAATTGTAAAAAATATCAAGAAGTAATGGCAACGACAAGTAAGTTCAAGTCTACAAAAACGACAATTGTCGGATTTAAACTTCAGAAATGATCCAAAAAGAAATACTGATAACCTCTGACATATTGAGTGACATAACTTACTTCCCCTCAATTTGACAAAAAACTACTCTTGTGTTAGGGATGATGAAAGTGAGATGAATTTCTCAGATACCACGACCAGTTAACACGGTACCTACCTGGCCAGATACCAAGGTAACTGCAACAACGCCTTTTGACCGTGGTAACAGATACCACGGTAACTGCGAAACGACTTCAGATTAACGACCAACTGGATTTGCACTGTTTGCAGTTAACGTGGTATCTCATACTACATTTGCTTAGCAAAAACGACAACTTTCGAATTTGCGCTTTTAGCACTCGAACCACAAAAAATACTAATATTCACTCCGTTCCCATTGCAAAAACTCCCCAGCGAAACGTCCCCGTGGCAAACGCCCCGATGACAGAACGCCCCCGTAGCGAAAAGTCCCCAAGATTTTTAAGTTCGCCTTCGTCTTCAGTAGTATGATCGAGGTAAAAATACTTTAGGGTTTGCATTAGAGATTTAGTAACATTCGTTAAAGGCATCAAAAGGCGGACATTGGACCAGTTGCTTCAGATTTCCACCGATTTCCTTTAAAGTATATACTGTAATAACTGATCAGTAATAGGCTAGTTCTATTTCTTTTAAAGCAACAGGCATAACCTGTATTTGTTTTACCATTAAGTTCCTCGCAGGAAACAAGCGGAAGCATGATGCGTCAAACAAGGATAATGCAAAAATCAGCGTAGTGCCATTATGGTGGATAAACTGGGATGGAAAGTTTCAAGATCTTTTTTAGTGAACCTTCTAGTGTTTGGGATAATATTAAAGTTTTACACCTTGGCGTTTTTAATCTCTTATTTCCTTGCTCTGTTTTAAATTAATCCGCATTGAAAGAATGCCGGGACTGATGAAGATCTTGAAATCCGCACACACACACACGCTCCTCCAGGACCAAAAAATATTATCATATTTTGGTTCTCGGTTCGTTTTAGCCGGGGACATTTCCCCAACGGGGCATTTTGCATGGGAACGTTTCAAGTGGGGACGTTTTGCCATGGGGACGTTTTGTCATAGTTTATATAATAGTTTCTGTTCTCCCTCTGTCTGCAACCTTTCCGGAATTTTTGGTATTCTGAGGCTAAAAGATTTAAAACGCATCAGAACTTATTATTTCAAGTATTGTAAATTTCTCTTGTACCTTCCTCGACGTTATAGGAATTCCCGTATAACTGCAACTTTTTTGCCCCCTGACCCTTGTGCAAAATTATCTTCAATTGCCCAGGACCTTCACGTTTCTGCCCTTGACCATTTCTCCGCACTCCATCTAGGAAGAAGATTTTTTAGACCCGATTAGTCCCTTTTTTTTTATCTTGTGCATTTACTACATTATTGAAAGCTCAGTGTACTTTTTCCTCTTTTTTTGTTTATACTGCACTATTTCCTCTCCTTAAGTGCGTTAATAAAATCATCATCATCATGGGGACGTTTCCCCGACGACCCATCACAAGTGCCAAACTTCTTTCCCACCAATTTGACAAAAACCCAGGCCCCTGTGCTGGTGATCATGAAAATACAACGCATTTTTTAGATAACAAGCTCAGCTACCACGGTCGGGGCTATAGTATCCGAATATCAGTTAGGAAAGTAACTTGCCAGATACCACGGTAACTGCAAAAATGTCTTTTGACCGTAGTATCAGATACTCCAGTTACTGCGAAAACGTTTATGAACGTGGTAAAAATACAACTAAATATTTGGTAGGCTACTAGTTATTTGTTTCAAAAATTTGATTCAAACGTTTTTTATTTATTTAGTTTCTATCGTCCAAATTTTCAAAAAGACACGGTATATACGCTAATGTATCATGCTCTTTCAAGAGCGGACGGGATCGAAGGAACCGTTGTCATAAAGGGTTGACTATTTGTCTGTGGTCAATACGGGCCAGGGGGGGGGGGTACTAAGCTCACTTTGAGAAGAGGGTCCGCATGTTCCAGGAACCAACCAGCAACTGCATGGCCTGCCTCGTGATAGGCCACCGTCTTTTTTTCTTCTGGTTGGAGAACATTGGTCTTCTTCTCCATGCCGGCGACGACTCGCTCGATGGCAGACTCGAAGTGCTTCAACTTGATATCAGGCTGGAGATCTCGGGCGGCAATAAGGGCGGCTTCGTTGCAAACGTTTGAGATGTCCGCTCCTGCATAGGTCAATGATAAATCAAAAAGGGATATTATTTTCGTTGACGTCCTATGCTATTCGTTGAAAAAGAATATTTGGAGAATAAAATGAATTTGAAATTGAATAATAATTGTAACTTTATTGCTTTCAAAGCTGAGATAGCAGATAAAAACATGGCAAGCAAACATAACACATAACAAAATCACTGATAACCTAATAAACAAAATAAGATTACTTGATCAAGCTCCAAATAGCCATTGCCAGCCTGATTAAATGGCCCAGCCTTTCTACACTTCTAAAACATTCATCACAAGTCACCTATCCTCAAACGTGCATATATCAAATGTTAAACGACTATTCATCACAAGCCATGTATCCTCAAACGGGCATATATAAAACGTTACGTAATGCACACAAAATTACTTAAAGCTTAACTGAAAAGCCAACTCAGTTCTGCTGAGGGATTTTTTTCTTATTTTCCACTATCTCCTCTATTAGTGACGTTAAGAATATCTAGATCGTCCCCTAAACGCGAATTCTACTATGACGCGGGAAATTTGAATCGCAACACAAACACGGCTTTTCAGCGGGCACTGGCGAGCTTGGTGAGGACTGCTTAGTGCCTGAACACAAGTTTTTCGTAAATCTTTTTCGTCAAGCAAACCACACAGGTACAAGCGTATAGAGGTACCACAAATCTGACAAGGAAATTTCGATATTGATGATGATGATTTATTGATCCACCAAAATTGATGATAATAAGATAAATAACTATATAAATACACAAATCAAACAAACATTAGACCGAACTCTAATCCATTGGAACGACTAAAATAAACAACAACGCATGAAAATGGCGAAGGCAGATTAAACACCACAAACAATGACAAAAACTTTAAAAACACTTTAAAAACATTAAAATTCAAAAAAAAAAAATTCAAAATTTAAAACAAAACAAAATAAAAAATCATAAAAATAATTTACCGCTCTTTGGAAATCGATTATTCGTGAGCAGCGGAGTAACGAAGTAACGCATTTTCATCGGGTCTTCAAGCCTATTTCAGTGCATAAGTAATGGGTAACTGGATTGTCCCAACTCAGCCCTTTTCGGTTAAGCTTTAATCAAGCTCAAAATGTGCAAATAGGTTGCCATTTCCAGGCTGAGGAAACGGCCCAGCCTTTCTGCACTTGCAAAACATTCACCACAAGCCATCTGTCCTCAAACGGGCATGTATCAAACGTTATGTAAAGTATAAAAGCTATACCAAGTATTACCAAGTATAAATGATGATCCTAGCGAGAATCTTCTACTCGAAATGGGAGAGAAGTCGTGTTGGGTCTTTGCATAAATGATACATTTCCTATGACAACTACAGAGATATAAGGAGTGAGATAAACACTAGCCGCATCGTTAGCGATCTGACTGATTGTTTCAAATTTCATACGATAACTATGATAAACTGCCTTCCGAAACCCTTGTCAGTTTTAACGATAATGATCTGCTCTGACACGACTTCAACATGAGGGGCTGGCAACTTTCCAAAGATATTGACATTTTTCACAGAAAAAGAGCTTTTCGATTCCATTTACGCTATTTCCTTTTCTTTCTCTCTGTTTCTGTAAGTGATAGCTAGATCAATCTATGGTTTGAAGCAAAGCTGAGCATTAATTACAAAAAGAAACAGAAAACCGTGATTTTCTGTTTTTTTCCATGATCAGTTATCCCTCATAGATGATGTGCGGGCGATAAATTTAATTTCGGATATTCCGGTTGCGATTCCGGCAAACCGTCCTCAGCGAAAAAACAAAACTAAATCATAAAATCCAACACAATAGAAACAGAAAAACGATGCGGAACCAACAAACTAAAAACGACATGTAACTTTTGTAGAACTGACCCAGTTCTGTGAAAGTATTTGATAGTGAGAGATCTAATTTTCTTCGTTTGCTTTATTTTTCAATTGTCCACCCGTACATCCTGTACTATGCTAGTGTGTGGATGGGGACGTTTCCATCAATTCTCCGTCCTGTCGGAATCTTACAAAACCATGCCCTTCGTATTTTAAACGGATCCGGACATCGTGATTCGGTCTGTAATGTTTGTTGCAATCTGAGCATTCGTCCTGCTGCTGGTCTTCGTGAGTTGTATACTTTATTATTTATCTTTGGACTAGTGCATAAGCAATCATTGAAATGTTTTAGTGATCTGTTGAACACAATAACTTCAACCCATCACCATCAGACGAGAAATCTACTGGGAATTTTGTCGTACCTCGGTTGAGTACTACACTTTCTGGGTTTTCGGTGTTGCACCGTGGTATTCGGAGTTGGAATGCTCTGGGGGAGTTGATCCAGCGTGAGGAAGAGCTGGGTACTTTCAAGGATCTTCTGAAACCGATGCTATTTCATAAATATGATTTTTTTTTTTAATAAAAATAAATAAAATTGGGGGAGTTGATCCAGAGTGAGGAAGAGCTGGGTACTTTCAACGATATTTTGAAACCAATGCTATTTCATGAATATGATTTTTTTTTTTTATAAAAATAAATAAAATTGGTTTTGTTTTGGTGGTCGACCCTGGTGATTTGGTGTTTTTTCATGTGATCTTGTCCCATGTTTGTTCTGAACGAGTGCTTACAAACGTTTGATTTGGGGTTAGCCTTAGGACAGGTGAAAGCTTTATGGGCTGCCCCCGTTCACATATGTTCAATGTTTGCAATAAAATTATCTCTCTCTCTCTCTCGAGGAGTGTGCCAATTCCAGGTGAAAGCTTCTGCGCTTTCCCGGGGAATAATTGTAAAAGTAGTTGGTAAACTGTAAATAGGCACAGAACTCAGACCTGTAAAATAATCACAGATTTGTACATATGCACTTTTAATACGCACATTTAATATTCGTTATTTTACTTGTATTTGTATGTCGTTCAGTCAGCATCGTTCTTCTGGTTTTCAGTTACATGTCGTTTTCTGGTTTGTTGGTTCCACATCGTTTTTCTGTTGGTTTTGTTTTGGATTTTATGATTTAGATTTTGCTTTTTCGCTGAGTGCAACCTAAATATCCGAAATTATATTTATCCCTCGCCATCATCTTAGAGGGATAATTGGCTAATCAAGAAAAAACCCGAAAATCACGGTTTTCTATTTCTTTTGCTAGATCAATCATACGCATCTACACTTATTGATCGTTTTTCTCATCTCTTTTGTAGCCTTTTTAAACTTTTTTTTTTTTTTCCATCAAAACACAACCATAAAAATATTAAATCTTTTCTTTTACTTTGCCTGCTGCAACGGAATTACTTGTAGTTATATTATATTCTAACTTAATCTTATGTCTGATCCGACGGTTTATTCTGGTGCTCGAACGTAAGAGCATGCCCCGACGCAATGGTACCTGTGGGGCACCAATGCTCAGAGCAAAATAACACCAGGAAGGAAGTAGCGCCAAAGCCTATACTTTCCATGCATCAGAAAAGGGCCTGACTCGTAGCGCAGCCTACCACATGTGACATTTAGCAAGACAAACTTGTGGGTTTAGAAACTTCTAGTAGAGCTAAGAAGCGGCTGCACACATCGAGGAAACAGGGGAGGTTGTACCCCTTTTTTTGCTGTGTTCGAAATATGGAGTTACCGGACCCAGCGCTGGTGCACGACTGATTGAGTATCAATAGGGACGTTATCTATCGCTAGTGCTGCTAGTATCGCTGCTTTTTTAGTCTACCACTTTTTTCAAGTCTTGGTTCTACTCCCTAGTGCAGAGCACAACAACACTAGGAAGTAGCGCCAAGACTTGAAAAAAGTTACACAGTCAAATAGCAGCGAACCTAGCACCGCAGCGATAGCTAACGTCTCACCTGAAGCTCAATCAGTCATACACCATTGTTTGCTCCAATAACTTCATATTACGAACACAAAAAAAAAAAAAAAATCCCCTTTTTCAATAATGTGTCCAGACCATATCTTAGGGTTACCAGAAACTTTAAAACGGTAAGTTTGTCTCACTTTAAACACCACAAGCGTATTCGGCACGCTATGAGTACAACCTGTTTACGAAGCAGAAAGCATAGGTCTTGCAGCAACTATCTAGTGTTATTTTGCTCTGCTCTTGGTACTACTCCCTAGTCTTATTTTGCTCTGACTACTTCGCCACAGAAGGTCTTGCGAACATAGAATGCAGACTAAAACAAGAATCTGATATCTGAATCCTAGACATCTAAATTTACTTCTAAATTACTTCTGAATTATTTTTCACCGTACAAGTCCTAGCGTAACATTACATCTACGTATTATCCTCTAATGGGCCTAATCAGTGGTCCCCAACTTGTGGTACACATAACCAAAGGGGTACAAGATACCCCCGCAATTTAAGGGGCACGCCAAGATCCGAAAATCAAGTTAGTCTATACCCAATGAAAAATTTATCTCAAAATAGCACTATGAAGTAGTTCGAAAAAGTAGCATACAGTACTACCGATGCTACTACATGCTTCTACTTCAAGGCTACCGTGTTACTGCATACTACCATATGCTACTATTAGCAAGACCAGATGCTACTATGGCAAGACTGGATGCTACTGGATACTACTACATAAGATTGGACCAGTCTGAGGCACATTAAATGATAGTATTCTTTGCTATTACATAGTATTACATGCAACGTTTTCTTACTACTACCATACTACTACGCAGGCTACAAATTTTTCATCGAGTAGCTTTAATATCTTGCTTAAATCGTTTTCTAGTCTCCTAACACAGTTTCAATATTGACCTAAAGATCAAATCTCTCATCGTACGCAATTTCATACCATCGTCTTTTTGACATGCTCTGATCGTGGTAAAAAATAGTAAAATAACAATTCGTCAAAAAGGGGTACAGACCTTTTTGAAACTTGATTAGGGGTACTCAGTACGAAAAAGGTTGGGAACCACTGCGCTAACTACCTTAAGAGGAGTCAGCAGCTCTTCTCTTCTCGACGAAAAATGTGCAGCCTGCGTAGCTGTACATAAAAAGTTGCATGTATTGATAGATAATAATAAAGAATACTATCATTCTATGTGCCTCAGACTGGGCCAATCTTAAGCAGTAGCATCCAGTCTTGCTAATAGTAGCACACACTAGAATGCAGTAACACGGTAGCCTTGACATAGAAGCATTCAACTTTTTCGTACAACTTCATACTACTTTTCTCAGATACATTTCTCATCGGATTTAGAACTCCACTGTCTTTTAGTAGGGACAATTTTGATATACCCCTGACCAACGTACCTGTGAAGCCTGGCGTCAGCGACGCCATCTTGCGAGCCAAATCATCTTTATTAACAGTTGTCTTAAGGTTCTTCAAATGCACTTTAAAGATGGAAGCACGTCCCTTGATATCTGGGGCAGGGACGTAGATCTGACGATCGAATCGACCAGGTCGAAGGAGGGCGGGGTCGAGGATATCCATTCGGTTCGTCGCCGCCATCACAACAACGTTCATCGATGTGTTGAAACCTGCGGTTGACAAACCGTAGAGAAAAGTTTCTACAGTCCCTGGATCCCCAGCACAGCCTGTACCAGGCATTTCTAAAGTAGGCTAGTTCTGCTAGTTCTTTGTTTATTTGTTAGTTTAGTGTGATCCATTTTTCCTTTTTTTTTCTTCTTCTTCTTTTTTCTTCCCTTCTTATACTCCAATTTGTCACATTTTGTGTTTAGAATGGGCTAATAAAATCATTCATTCATTCATTCAAAGTAGAGAGTTAAGCCGATTATTGTGCGGGTCTCTTTGTCAAGTGTCAAAATAATATTGTACATGCCGAAGTCAACTTCTCTTGAATCGTTGCTCCTACACTGTAAACAAAAATCGTGCAGTATTTGATACTGGGATTAATCTTGTCTCTAATAAGATAAGTTTATCTCAAATTCGAATTATTCTCATCCCGGTAGAGATAAGATTAATCCCAGTAGCAAATACTGCAGCTAACTTTAATCTTTACTCGCAAAAACTTTTACAGTGTCGAAAGCTACTGCACAAGTATGAGAAAGGCATAAATGCTCTTCGCATCCGTATCGTTAAAGTTCAAAGTTAGCACAAAATCTCTGTTGAAGTTTGGTCATAAATCATCCCAGAAGTTGAATTTGAGCTCATAACTGACAACTAGCGTTTCTGAACTTTGAACTCTTAGTTTCAGCTTTTCAAGTCTTACTGTCGTTCGATCATAAATTAGTTTGTAAGTGACAACTAGCCTTTCTGACTTGTGAAATTGTGGTTGTAGCTTTCCAAGTCTTACAAGCATCCGGCTATAAATCAGTTTGTAACTAACAAATCATTCTTTTATATTCTATTACAACACAATTTCACATTGACGCGTTAAGCCTCTCACACAGAGCTACACAACCTCTGCGTCCGAATCCGAATCCAGCCTGATAAGCAGAAGATTCGGATTCCGGATTCAAATCCGGAATAGGATTCGCGCATCTCTGGCATGGACGCCAGAGGGTCTGAAAAACGGTTGGCGAAAAAGGTGCACGTATGGAGAGTAATCTATCTGAAGGTAATCTATATTTCTATCTATTCGTGTATTTTCTCACCGTCCATTTCCACTAGAAGTTGGTTGAGAGTATTCTCCTGTTCAGAGTGTCCACCGAAGCTTCTACCTCCTCGCTTTCTGCCAACGGCGTCTATCTCGTCAATAAAGAGAATGCACGGGGCGTTGTCACGTGCCATTGCAAACATATCACGAACCTATAGAGAAAAACCACTTAAAAAAAGGTTTATTTGACAGGCTACTTATTATGTCTCATGTCGGCTAATGCTTTGCCACTATTCCCCCCAAAGCTACCTGCAAACACAGTCAAATAAGATTTTGCATCCAAAATTACAAGAACTAAACATAATAAAACAATAAAAATAAATAGAAATTTAAGTGACTATCAGGAAACTTGCACGCGACGCGTCGAAATTTCGGAGCGAAGGAGAAAATTGGCATCCGACTGCGAAAGGTGTGCATGGACCTTAAAGTTCAACTGAAAAGCCCGCTTATTTTTATGCCGAAATCACTGAATTATTTGTACTCTGCTTAGAAACTTTTGACTCTATTAGTGCCTTTCAGCATGGTAACGTTTGTTTATTGAACCAAAAGGCCATACAAGATTAAATACACGTGCCACTACACAAATAGACTGTTTCACCTCTAGAAGTATTATGCTACGTAAACAAGGCTAAACTTTCTTTACTGAGTCCACAAGCTTTAAGGCTCAACTCTCACTAGAAATGATCTTTTCACTATGAAATGCACCAGAAAAAAGTGTTTCGAGAATACCATTACTTTCCACCTAAAATTAGCGATCTTCTTTTTAGCTCTTGTCGATTCTATTCCGCCTTCCTGCTCTACGACGCGGCGGCTGGGCACAAAACATCTGAAGATGAAACCACCGTGGTTAAGGGAAACTAAGTAAATAAAAGAAGTAAAATAGAGAAGATTTTCATATCCTTTTGTTTGAAAGAGTTGTTAGCGGATGTTGAAGATTCTGGCAAGCTTTGCTTTGTGTGATGGGTAAAACTCGGCACGGTCGAAAAAGTGCTAAAAATTCGTAGGCACAAAATGAAACAATGGAGAAAAGTGGGGATCTTAGAAGCTTAAAATTCCATAAGGGAGCTAGTACATTATAAAAGGCAGGATAAGCAAGAGTGGTCCTTTAATTACATATTTACATACTTATGCAATGAAATTGGGGTTCGTACATTTCAGGATACCGGGAAGCGATACCAACCCACCCTCAACGAATTTTACCCTGAAATGCGAAAGCGCTTGGCACTCTAAGAGGAAGTGGTTCAAATCCTCCTCCTGCAACTTGCAGAGAGGGCAGAGGTAAGTCTCTCCCTTGCCTCCTACACTGCTGGCCTAGGTCAAAGTAAATCCCGACGCGGAGTGGTAAATCCACTCCTAACGAGGCGGCACTCAGGAAATGCTCATTTCAGCTTGTAAGGTCACTTCTTTAGAAAGTCCCGCTATTGCGTATTACCCAGAACATATTTATTGTTCGGCAATTACCTAAAAAAAAAATCACGTTTCAATTCATTGCCCGGAATTCATTGCCCGAAACTGTTAGACTGCTTGAAGATAGAAAAGTTTTTAAAAGGGCTCTCAAAAAGTATATATTATCTAGCAATTATACCTCTTCTGTCTGATATTATTTTATTTGATTAACTTCTGTTCGTGCTCGGAGGAAGATCAGACCATAGCCGCAAGCCTTTTTCTTTCATTGTATGTCTGTTGTCGTAGTTTCTCGTGTTGGTATTTGTATTTTAGTTATTAATTATCTTGTCCTAGTATTCTAGTGTTGATGTCTGTTAGTTGTGTTTGTTTTTTGTTTAAAACACCTTAGGCTAGGATTTTATTAATAATAGTCACAGACAAATCAGAAATAGTGAAGCGTCGTTTTCTTACGCCCCTGGCATCTCTGACGCTTTTAAGCAACATGAGGTTTATTTATATTTGTCAATACAAATTGTACCTTAAAGGACCTGTCTTACTTATAATAGTAACACAACTAACTTCCATAATCACTCCATATATTTCTAAACCTGGAGACCCCAGTTTCGTACGGATCATTCTAACCCCGCTAAACAAAACCACGCTGATTTTCTCATTTGCCGTGTTGCATCTTCGATGTGTTTCACGCTGTCGACGGTTGCCTGCGAGAAATTGTTCCGACAGAAAAGCCGGTTATGTCAATTGTTTCTCTGAAATGGCTTTCTCCGAAATGGCTGAAAACAGCCAAAACCGTGGGTTGTTGAAAGCTCGGCCTAGTTTTAAAGTATAAAAATATTTTGGAATACTGTAAAAGAAACGAGATTTTCGTTTTTTTTTTTCTTGATCAGCTAGTTACCCCTCCAAGATGATGTGCGAGGGATAAATATATTTTCGGAAATTTCCCGACTATGCGCTTTCCGAGACGGATGGTAAATTGTAAATATACACAGAATTCAGAGTTGTTGATAATCTCAGATTTGTACATATACACTTCCAGATGGTCCTGTCAACATCCACCTTACCGGAGAGTTTTCTTCTGGGTTCGATTACCCCCGTCTTAAAAAGAGGCAAAGATCGAAATCCCTGCAGCTCTTACAGACTCATTACCGTTTCATGCATCCTCAGCAAAATTTTCGAATACACTTTGGCACCAGAAATTATTTCTAAATGTGACTTTGGAAGCCTACAGTATGGTTTTAGAACACGAATTTGGATGCTCCCATGCCCATAAGTCACTGATCCAAATTCTAAAGCAAGCATCAGCAAAGAGAGGGACAGTTCATCTTTGTGCAACTGACATTGCTTGAAACAAACGTTGCTAGCCTGAACCAATCCCTTGGCAAGATTGGCCTATCAGTCAACGCCAGTAAATGTCAGTACATTTGTTTCAACGCTTCTGCTATTCCTCGGAAATCCTCTCTGAATGTTGGAGGCAATGTTCTCGTAACTGAGGAAAAAATTCGATGGCTAGGGATTACAATTGGGCAAACTATTTGAAAGGTTTACGAGGAAGCAGTCAAATCAGCCGCTAAAGGAATTAGATTTGGTTACTGCAAAATTGTGCCGAACCGTTCCAGGTATAGCAGACCTGGGCTTGGGAAGTTATATACTGCCTTTTGCGCACCGTATGTTAACTTCCTGGCTGGATTGCATTCTATACTCAGAAGAAAGGACCTTCGACGCATACGCTCGAGATACTTTAGATATCTGAGATTTCTTCTCTACCTACCACGGCGCACGCGGAACCGCTACCTGCTCAGCCGTTTACAGATTTCCGACCCATTGTTTACGCTGGAAGCCCTCTCCTCTAATTTGTGTTCTCCGATTGGAAACTTACCTATCCACGATCCCATCAATGTGATTCTAAATTAGTGAAAATATTTTTGATTGTTATGTGATTATTTTATACTTTGTTGTCCTTTTTACTGCACTTACGCCCTTGGGCAGTGCGTCATAAATCCTTCATTCATTCATTCACTTTGAACACGCACATTTTATCTTTCTTTATTTTACTTTTACCTGTATGTCGTTCAGTCCGCATCGTTCTTCTGTTTTTTAGTTACATTCCGTCTTATTGTGTGTTGGTTCCGCATCGTTTTCCTGTTGTTATTGGGGTGGATCTTATGATTAGTTTTGTTTTTTTCGCTGAGGACGGCTTGCCGGATGTGCAAGCGAAATATCCGAAATTGTATTTATCCCTCGCACATCATCTTGGAAGGGTAACTAGCTGATCAAGAAAAAAACCAGAAAATCTCGTTATTCTATTTTATTTGAAATTAATGGTCAGCTTGGCTTCAAACCTTATATTCGTCAAGGAATACTTTAAGTTGAAGAGTAAATAGTGCGGGGTCCTTTAGCCTTACATTGCCTTAAATCTCATTGTCAGCGAGAAAGGTGACAATGCTCCTGTAGGGTCGCTGGTGGCACGATGATTTTTTCAAGAGCTTCTCCCCACTGTTTATGGACAACTAATGTCTGGTCGCTGACTCTGCTGCATCCCATTCGTACTTTCAGGCTTTCGACAACCACTCCTTGTCCACCTTAACTACAAAGGCACCTATTGTTTCTAAATAAACAGTATCCTCGGAGGCTCTGACAAGAAGTTCCAGTTTTTTAACACTAGAGTTGTGAAGAACTGGTTTGTAGCTCGGGTGCTAGTAGACGGCTTGTTGATCTTCTTTGAGTGACCTCTACTCCTTACTTCTTAGTCAAGTTTTTGGTTTCCTTTTCCATAATCTTATTCTATTTCGAATTTAAGCCAACTTATATTTCCTAAAAACTAATTCTACAAAAACCCTTAAAAAAAACAGTTTTCCCAAATTCTCATTAATAAGTTTAAGAATAAAATATTGACATTCATTAAGATTGGTAGTATCTCATATTTGTTTGTTTGTACGTTTTCCTCTAGTGATTCTGGTTTTCTATTACCCTTCCCACATTCTGGGTTGTTGTTGTTTGGATTGATTTCGCTTCTTGTTGGTGGGTTTTGTACGATGAGACCTAAAATAGCGTTGGCTCTTGCTTCATTGATTTTTTTATGGAAGGGTATGAACTCCGGTTCAAACCCTGAAATAATTATGAGTGCAGAATATTGTGTCAAGAATGTATTGTGTGTTAGTAAGTAAGTAAGTAAGTAATTTATTTATAATCCACCATTTTGAAAAAGCGGAGTAGTACTTTTATAGTTGCTAAATCAGAAGTGCGATCTCTCGAGCGAGGGGGGGGGGGGGTTGTAACCACTTACCCTGGAGGGGCCAACACCAACGAACATTTCAAGAAACTCGGAACCGGATACGGTGATGAATGGCACATTTGCTTCCCCCGCTGTCGCCTTGGCTAGGAGGGTCTTTCCGGTTCCGGGGGGTCCTGGAAAAAAAAATCAATGCCGACGACGTTACAATAGTTGCATTTTTGCAGATACCATGGTATCTGATACCACGGTCTAAAGTTGTTTTCGCAGTTGCCGTGGTATCTGACACAAGTGTCAAAAAGGCGTTTTTGCAGTTATCGTGGTCACTGATATTCTGATAACACGGTCGGACCGTGATAACTGATCGGTTATCTGATCATGGTATCTGAAAAAATCGTCTCAAGGAGTCTAGTTTTCTGTCGGATTGGTGGGAAAGAAGTTATGTCACTCTAGATGTAAGTGGATATCAGTATTTCTTTTTGGATGATTTCTAAAAGCTCAAATCCGGCAATTGTCGTTTTTGCAGAGCAACCGTATACCAGAAACCACGGTAACTGCAAAAACGACTAATTGCAGATCCAGTTACCGTGGTAACAGATACCATGGTATCTGCAAAAACGCAACTAATCTCGGAAACGTTTGTTTAAAATGGAAATAGGCTACTTACCTATCCTTACGATTTTTTTTAACAGTTCGCTCTTGGCCGACTCTTTCTATGAAAGAAAAGTATCGTATGGACTGTCACATAAAAGAGTATCCCTCTGCTCAGACTGGCTGAATTATTCATTATTATATTTTGTATTACGTCAGTTCCTTCTATGTTTTAGCAGACAAATTGCTCAAACAGATAGATACAAAAACAAATGTGACACATTACAAGCCAAGGTAACTCAGGACAGGATCCGAAAAAAAAAAAAAAAAAAGACATTGGGTATGTACCCCCCCCCCCCCCCCCTTCACACACACACACAGACAAACACATGTAGGCCTACATGTTTTATATTCATTATCATTTGTTAATGACAATAAAACAATAGTTGCGTTTTTGCAGATACCTTGGTATCTTATACCAGTAACTGGGATCTGCTACTCCGGTTGCATTGCCGAAATTACAACCCAAATAAATACCAATAAATACCAAGTGTCAAAGTTCTTTCCCACCAGTTTGACAAAAACCTAGGCTCTTGTGTTGGTGACGATGAAAGTGAGGAACTTTTGACCGTGGTAACCGAATATCAGATATCACGGTAACTGGCCAGATACCACGGTAACTGCAAAACGCATTTACATCAGATGACACGGTAACAGCGAAAAGGAATTCAGACAGTAGGTAAAGATACCATGATATCTACAAAAACGCAAATAATAATCCTCTGCGTCCGGCTACGAGTTTTGGAACAAATTACTGAGTGTTCCTTGGGACAATTGGGGACAATCCACTATTGCGAGCGCTGTAGCAGCTTTCGGCTTTCGGTTTTCGGTTTCTGGTTTTCGGTTTTCACCGTATTTTGTGGAGCTCATAACTCGTGAACCAGTGCAAGTATCATGTTCAAACTTGGTGTACTGGTGGGTATTGGGGTCTAGTTGTGCCTTTCGGGGGTCCAGCCCCACCCCAACCCGGTTCAGGGGCAAATGGGCCCAGATTGCCTAGTGAAAAAAGTTCATAACTTGACCAGAACTGGACATAGGACGATTAAATTCCTTGGACGTATAGACCCTAGGGCTGGGAAATTGCTACTAAAGTTTCATCTCCCCCACCCACCACGTTCATGGGCAACTGGGCCCAGAATGCCCAGGAGTTAAGTTCGTTACCCTTGCCAGGAAACAACAAGTATCAAGTTTGAAACTTGGTAGGATTGTGAGCATTGGGGTCTCTTCTTACTTTTGTGGGTCCGAAACCCCACCCCCAATTGGTTCAGGGGCAATTAGGCCCAGATTACCCATTTTTTAATGTTTTAAATTTGACAGTAACTTTAGATAAGGCGATGACACTCCTTTGTGCTTTTTGATCATGGGAGCCGGGGAGAGTTGAACTACCCTCACCCTCCCCGTTCATGGGCAAGTGGGCCCAAAATTGCCCATGGAAAAGGTTTTCGACCCTTGACTGGAATCAAACTCTAAGCCGGTATACTTGAGGAAAAAAAGGTGTAAATACACATTTTGATGGGTTCCGACCCCCCCCCCCCCCCCCTCCCGTTCATGAGCAGCTGGGCCCAGATTGCCCATGAGTTAAGTTCGTCTATGACAGGTCTCAAGTCCAACTCTTGTATATTTGGGGAGATATATATCTATGGATGGGGATTTGGTGTAACATCAACAAACAAGACGACGCGACGTACTTTAATCTTTAATGAACAGTTGGAAACTGGACTGTTTTGTCATATGATCAATGATATGCCGTTCTTAATGAATTGTGACAAAGGGGGCATTAGTCTGCTACGAATTACTTTATTGCACTTGTTATTACCTTGCTAATGGAAAAGAGATTTAAAGGGTGGGACTTCCTGGCAGACCATTCAGTGTTCGAACAAATGCTATTCGTGCAAGATTTTCAACATTCCTTGGGATTTATACTGGCGGTTTCTTTACATAAAGGGGTGGGGTGATTACAAGGCTAGTTCAGTACTTGTTTGGTCATTGGGGAAGAGAAATGTCTTGGTTCTAAAGCTGTTTGTATATAAAATGTGATCAACATTTTACTTTTACACTCCACGTCTGAGCGCTTGCGTACTTGTTGCAGATATCATAGTATCTGATACCACGGTAACTTGATCTGCATTCTGCCATTTTTTCAGCTATCGTGGTATCTGATACTACGGTTGCCTTGCAAAAAGGACAATTGCAATTTGCGATTGTAGAAGTTATCCCAAAAGAAAACCTAATATCCACTTCCCACCAACTTGACAAAACCCTAGGCTCTTGTGTTGGTGAAGACGAAAGTGAGATGACTTGAGATACCACGATCGGTTACCACCGTCGGGACCGTGGAATCTGAATATCTGCTACCACGATAACTGGCCAGATACCACAGTAACCGCAAAAACGCCTTTCGATCGTGGTATCAGATACCAAAATGAAAAAACATCATTTCCAGTCTTGAAAGTTAGTGTGATTAATTTTGTTTTCTTGTTCTTCTTTATATACGGAATGCTGTCGCGTCTGACGCGGATGGGGTTGTTAAAACTCGCAAGTGATTCCGTAAAGAGATGAAATTTGTCTTCTTTAGAGAGGTATTAATTCTTTTTGAGTTCGTGAACTGGCCGTTTAGATCCTTTGGAATATTGGCAGTTCCGGGATTCGTCTGTTGATTTCTTTTAATATTTACAAATAAACAAAAGCAAAAGAACTGACTCCATGGTATCTGCAAAAACATAACTGTTGCTACGCTGACTTTTTCGAAAACGAAAAGAAATCAACAGACGAAACCAAGACCAAAGGTTTCGACGGGATCCCAAAAATTCAATATTTGATCCAGACAATTGGGTCGTGTCTTCAACAGACTCCTTGAACATTTTTACTACTAAAATTCAGAAGTAGATTAAGGCCAAATAGCTAATCAGATATGTTCAGATATGGATTCAGCCTGTGTGTTTGTTTACCCCTATAAGCCATATATATTTTGACGAAAACTTCCTGCCTTACTTCTGCCAATTTTCCGGTTTCGGCCGAATTCCGGAACTAGTTGTTGGCGAAAAAGTAAAGCTAAAAACCATTTCAGCGTATCTCCTTTCCCCTGTATAGAACATCTCATCAACTTTAAAAAAAAAATTTAACTTATAACGAATTTTCCGGTTCGAGCCGGATTCCGGGTGAACTATACGTCCGGGTAAAAATGATTGTCATGTACTAATTCAGCATCTTTTCTTGCCCCTAAATCGGATATCTAATCAACTACAAATAAAACTTTTGCTTTTAACAATCTTTTCAGTTTGGCCTGATTCCGGGCGAACTACTTGTCTGGGTAGAAAATCATTTTGACAGAAGTTTTCAACATGTCTCCTTACCCCGTAAATCGAACATCTGAACATCAAATGAAACTTTTGTTTTTAACAGACTTTCCGGTTTTGGCCGGATTCTGGGCGTAACTACTTGTCCGGCAGGAAAATGGTTTTTATAGCGTGTTCAGAATGTCTTCTTACCCGTTAACATATTATCTCATTAGCTGTTTAAATATGTTTTGTTTGCCCCTTAATTTGACCCCCCCCCCTACACCCCTTAATGTAGGGCTACATGGCCCATCTCTACGAACTCGACGTTTCCCCTGACCCAAGGAATCCTCACACCAAGTTTCATCAAAACATCTCATTTCCTTCGAGAGTTATCGTGCTCACAGATGGACGGACAGACGGATGGAGGGACAACTTTTGCGATGTCATAGGTATCCCTCCCCTTACGTTTTGGACCCCAAAAATGCCTTTCGACCGTAGTATCAGATACCATAGTGAGTCCATGGTATCTGCTAAAACACAACCGTTGCCGAATCGCCGAATCCACACAATACATACCCGTTAGAATAGCTCCTTTCGGTATCTTCGCACCGAGCTCCAGGTACTGCTGGGGGTTCTTGAGGAAGTTGACAAACTCCATAATTTCGATTTTCGCCTCTTCGCAGCCGGCCACATCCTTGAATCGAACTCCGATGTCAGCAGAGTTGATCATCTTTGCTGTGGACTGCATGACACCCCCAAAGAGGCCACCGCCACGCTTCCCCCCTCGGCCCCCGCCCCCCATGCCACCCATACCCCCCATCATGTTGCGCATGAAGAATAACACGATACCTAGAAAGGAAACGGTATTAAGTAACAGTTATGTCGGGTAGATACTGGGTTGTTTCAGGTCCAGTTTTCTAAAATCTAAAGTGAAAATGCAGGTAGCCTGGCTAGTCAAGCAGTTTAGGAGTAGAAGGGTTGTGACTCAGGGTTGACCTCTGAATGTTTCAAACTGTCGATGTATAAACTACTGTTTCTAGGAACCATTTCTGTTCAGAATTCGGTGTCCAGAATTCCAAACTCTTTTTTTTTTGCCGCTGGACGCGCTAATGTAAAGTAAACACCAACACGCTACTTCTTGGTGTACTTTTAACCAGGTTTGTTTTTACGACGAAAACAGGTCAGTTAAAGTTTTAACGGAAGTTTATGTCGTTACAGATTGACGAGTGAAAGTGAGGTTCAAAAATACCCAAAGAAGAAACGAAGATACGGTGAGGAACGCTTACCCAGATTCAGACGACGCCTTGAGAAAGACGGCTACCCTTTTAAAGTATTGACGTAGCCTATATAGGCAAAAGTCTATTGAATTGAACCAATATATTGTTTTAAAAGTATTGAAGGATATTTAAAAGTATATATAAACCCAGTGGCACGAGCGTGTTTGGGCTGAACCCACGTGACGGCAACCTTCAAACAACAAAAAACAACCAGGTTTGTTAGGCTTTTGTTGGTTGTTGTCCAGGTTGTTTGCCTCTGTGGCCATGTTTTAAGGACCACTCTTGCTTATTCTTCCTTTTATAGTATCCCTTGCTCCTTTACGGAATTAAAAGCTTCTGAAATCCCCTTCTTTCGCTATTGTTTCATTTTGTAGCAACGACTTTTTAGCGTTTTTCGGTTGAGCCAAGAAAAACAAGACCAAAGGTTTCGATGGGATCCCAAAAATTCAATATCTGATCCAGACAACTGGGTCTTGTCTTAGCCAGATCCAGTCTTCGCCAGACTCCTTGAACATTTGTACAATTAAAATTCAGAAACAGATTAAGGCCAAATAGCTAATCACCTGAGAAAACCAAGTTCAGATTTGGATTCAGCATGTGTGTTTACCCATATAAGTCATATCTGTTTTGACGAAAACTTCCTGCCACTTCTGCCAATTTCCCGGTTCCGGCCGAACTCCAGAACTACTTGTCCGGCGAAAAAAGAAAGCTCAAAGACGAAATCAGGGTATCTTCTTTCCCCAGTAATGAACATCTAATCAACTTCAAATAGAAATTTAGCTTATAACAAATTTTCCGATTCCAGCCGGATTCCGGTCGAACTTTATGTCCGGGTAAAATACGATTGTCACACAGGGACTCAGCATCTCTTCTTACCCCTAAATCGCTTATCTAATCAACTAGAAATAAAACTTTGACTTCCAACAGTTTTCCGGTTTTGGCCGGATTCCGGACGAACTACATGTCCGGGTAGAAACTTGTTTTCACGTAAGTGTTCAGCATGTCTTCTTGCCTTAAATCGAACATCCAATCAACTCCAAATTAAACTTTTAATTTTGACAAACTTTCCGGTTTGGGCCGGATTCCGGTCAAAATACTTGTCCGTCGAGAAAATAGTTTTCACCATCGTCTTCAGCATGTCTCCCTACCTCTAAATCGAACATTTAATCAACTTCAAATAAAACTTTTACTTTCAACAAACTTTCCGGTTTGGGCCGGATTCCGGGCGAAATACTTGTCCATCGAGAAAATAGTTTTCACCATCGTCTTCAGCATGTCTTCCTACCCCTAAATCGAACATCTAATCAATTTCAAATAAAACTTTTACTTTCAAAAAACTTTCCGGTTTGGGCCGGATTCCGGGCGAACTACTTGTCCGATGACAAAATAATTCTCACCATCGTCTTCAGCATGTCTTCCTACCCCTAAATCGAACATCTAATCAACCTCAAATAAAACTTTTACTTTCAACAAACTTTCCGGTTTTGGCCGGATTCCGGGCGAACTACTTGTCCGATGACAAAATGGTTTTCACCATCGTGCTCAGCATGTCTTCTTACCCCATAATCGACTATCACATTAGCTGTTTCAAAATATTTTGTTTGTCCCTTAATTTCAATCCCCTCCCCCACCCCTAAATGTAGAGCTACAAAGCCCATCTACGAACTTGACTGGTCCGACGACCCAACGAACCTTCTCACCAAGTTTCATCAAAATATCTCATTCCCTTCGAGAGTTATCGTGCTTACAGACGGACGGACGGACGGACGGACGGACGGACAACTTTTGCGATGTCATAGGTATCCCTCCACTTACGTTTTGGGATCCCAAAAAGAAGAAAAAAGATCAGAGTCTATCTTCTGTTTTGGACTTCTTTTATTTTGCTTGGTTTTCACAGATTAACGACAGTGTGTTAAGTTTTCAAATATTTTGCGTCCAGCCACCACGTCGTAGAGCAGGAAGGCAGGATGGTGTAGACAAGCGCTAACAAGAAAATCGCTAATTTCACGTGGCAAGTAGCGGTATTTTCGAAAGAAATTTTTTTTTTCAAAGAAATTTCATCCTGAAAAGATCATTTCTAGAAAGGCACGACAAGGATTTAGCATCGTCTTGAGCGAATAAGGAGCCGAGAATACCCAAAAGGTAGCCGATAATGCTGCATTTGTCGCTGAGAGGTGCTAAATGTACCCGAGAAAACATTGTTTGTCGCGAGATTGCCGCAAAAAATATGTCGACGAGAGATACAAAATGTAATCGAAAATTATCAATGTAGTTTCCTACTATTGCTGAAAATGCAACCGAGATTACAGGAAATGTAACCGAAATTTCTAGAAAATATATATTTTTTACAGAAAAACCCGTCGCCGAGAAATACAAAAATGTAGCCGAGATGGCAACTGATGTCGCCGAAATTACAAGAAAATACATTAGCAGACTAAAATGCTGACATGTTTTTTACAGCGATCTCGACTGCAAGGCATCAACCTCGGTGACAAACAGTGTTATCTCGGGGACATTTAAACTATCTCAGCGACAATTGCAACATTCTCGGTTACCTTTCCAACATTTTCAGCTATACTTCATGCTTTCTCGGCTACTTTTTGGCTCAAAACGGTGACAAATCCAACCCATGTTGTGCTTTAAACCAGAGTAAGATAAACATTAGGATTAGCGCCAAGACCTGTACTTTCCCTGCAGCAAAAACGGGCCTTAATCGTAGCGCCACTCACTGCGATCGGGACACTCAAAGCGAGACCAACTTGCGGGTTAGAACATTTCGGTATGCACACTGCGAACAACAGGGGAGGTTGAATATTTGTTTTGCCATGTCCAGGATACGGCGTTATCTATGCCAGCTCTGGTGCACAACTGATTGAGTTTCACTAGGGATGTTCTTTATCACTGGTATTCGAGTGTGGGTCCCTTTTTTCAAATCTTGGCGCTACTTACCAGAAGGTATTTCCTCTGTTTGAAACTGTTTTAAATGCCATCTATGTGTACTCTGTTTGAATTTCGTATTTAAGAGGAGCGTATAATCATGAGCAGAAAAAATAACACTAGGGAGCAGCGCCAGAACTTGAAAGAAGTGACACACACTCGAATAGTAGTGACACTAGTGCACTAGCGATATAGAACTTTTGCAGTTTTGCACCTGTACTGGCTCCAATAATTTTATATTCTGAACATATCAAAAAATAGACACAACCTCAAACGGTTCCGCGATGTGTGCAGACCAGATCTTAGGTTCACTAAAAATTTCTAAATTCGCAAGTTTGTCTCGCTTTAAATGTTGCAAGCCTAGTGGGTGGTGCTACGAGTATGGCCCCTTTGAGAAGCATGGAAAGTATAGCCCTTGGCACTACTGTCTAGTGCTAGTTGCGTCTGATCGTGAAAGACAAGATACGCGAATCTGACCGGAAAAACAAACGCAAACCACGGCTCTAAGGTAGCCCCAGCAACATATATCTGGGGTGACGGTTTTAGAAACCAGAGCCTCGTTTTTGTTGCATGCTGCAGGTCCACTGTTCGGCCGATTCCGGACTGATTCTTTTTTGCACTGCAGCGCTTCCGAGGAAGACGGCAGCGCTTCTCGAGAATCACGGACTTGCTCCCCGACCAAGTCCGTGCTTCCCTGCAAGATGCTGCGGCGCTGCCGCTTCAACCAAGAAGAAACTGAATCCAAAAACGCATATTGGGCAAAAGCAAAGAAGTGCTGCAGCAGCGATGCGGCAGCGCGATTGCAACGAAAACGAGGCTCAGAGCAATAGATTAGATTCCCGCGTAATTTCGAAATTTCAAGCTCTGGACACATCGACATGTTTTCAAGCATGGCTTCCGGTGTCCGGCCGGACCCGTTCAATTTCTTCGTATGGAAAACGACGAAAGCGCTGAGCAGAACACCTAACCCTTGAGTCCATTTAACAAGTTATAAAGCCCCTTCAGAGCGACAAGCTTAAGCACCCTTCACACTGAATACGTAAGACGTATATTGCTGTCTGTATCTTGTTTTATTGTTGTTGTTGTATGTATTCACTTCATTTTTGACGTCATTTTATATTGATACAGTATTTTTGTTGACAAAAAACGAAAATTCAGCTAGTCCGTGAATGGTCTGAAAATAAATTAAATTGCTTGATTGTGACCTTACGTTAAGTACTTAAATAGTTACGGCTTAAGTTTCTTACGTTAAGTAGCCTATTCACACTTAGAGAGTCCCCTTCCGACTCGACAAAGTCCAGTCTACATTACGTTTGCTTGTAGCATCACTTTCATTAAGAAAATTGGTCGTTACATTATTGGCAAATACAAAACAAAGGGATGACGGACACAGACAACAGCTCAGAATTATTGACATCTGAGAAGAAACTACTGACTAAAAAGAGAAATCTAAATTAAGCTACCGTATATGTTCTCCCCAAGTGAACACAGATTTTCTTTCCAAAGCTTTCCCATGCATTTGCTTTCAGTTGTATATTCTTGTATTCTTTGAACCGGGTACTGTAAAGAAACTATACATCCTGAACATTTTTGAATTTTACATAATGCAAGGTCTGAAGTTGAATTTATTTCAACTTTCTCAAGTTAAGTAAAAATTCCCTACATTACGTATCACGTCAGAAGCGGGTCAGAAGCTTAAGTACTTAAGACACTAAATTAGGACAGTGTGAAGTGTCCACTTAAGCTTCTTAAGTCAATGTGAAAGGAGCATTACGGTCGCTACGACGACATAAAGTTAGTAGTTCTACATAACTATTTTGGTCAATCCAAATCTGGAACTTATTCAACTTAAGAAATGTAACGTAGACAACGCGCGAAGAGGAAGAACAAATTTAACAAAAGTGATTTGCTCATTTAAATTTTCCGGTTCATTCAGGAAATACCGTGAATCGCGAGAAATCACACAACAGGTTAAAAATAAAAATTAAAAACCGATTAGACACAAGACTTTTCGCTTACGTCAGTCTGAAGGGGTCCACTGCACGTGGAAAGATTCGGCGTAACGTAAGGGCTTACGGAAGCGTAATATAAACTGTGCTTCAGGCTAAAGGGACCTTTAATGTGAATCAAATGGTCCGCGAAATTCACCCGTACATAACGAACCACATCACCCACGTCACACCTGTCACCATAATCACTAACCGTTATGTCATTAGAAACCACATATTCAAGGATCGAAACGAATTTACACCAGCCGTGCCGTAGGACAACCTTCAACGAGAATGGTAGACTTATCCATACGTGTTGATATTGCTAATATTAAGGTAATTATATAAGTAATATTACCATTGTCCAGTCTTCCCTACATTATTCCTTCATTATGTCTTTATCGCTCTATCCAGTCTAATACTCTATGTTACTAAGTCCAAAACACGCCAGCGATCCTCAAGAAGAAGGAGTAAGCGTGTCCGTACGACTCAAATCCTGTGTCAATGAATCACCGCGATCTTTGACAGTAGCTGTGACACCACTTCTGCCTTTTTTCCGCTTGATACCCAGAGAGGCCGGAGATTTCGCATCGGAGAGATAGTCATCAAGAGTATTTCCAAGATTTACTGGCTTCCTATGCAAGTTCTCCACACTAAAGGAACTACGGTGATCTTTAGATTGTCCGTGTTTGGCGATTTTCGACGCGGATTCTCCCGCTCACTGTTTCAGAGGATCTCAATGGTCAGAAATACCAGCTCTGCAACTATTTCTGTTTCTCCCGTCAAAGCCAAGGGGCCGAGTCACGGTTTTGGGAGCCATGATAAGCGCGAGGAGCGGCGGAGTCAGGCACGTTAACTTACTGGTATAAACTTTATTTGCTGCGATAGTCTTTGCTAGTTTGCAGTATTAGCTAGTTTTTGTTCTAAAACGTGATAACTACGTCACGAAGTGAAATCAAAAGCACCCACGAAAGACTAGCTAAAAGGCTTCGATGAAATGCTTCTACTCTTGCTTTAAGTATCAGGAATAGAGACTTTCCGCATATGTGTTCAGAATCAAGAAGGTCAACACTCACAAAATACCGGCCCGCCTCCCCCACCCCCTCTTCAACATGATGAGAAGGGTAGTCTCACCTGGATCCATAATGGGACTGCTCAACCGTATGGAAGACACCCCCTTCCCTTTCTCTCTCTCCCCCACGAACTGAGAATTAGGGGGACAATTAGCTCTATGTGTGCTCAAAACGGAACTTCTCGATTAGAGCTATAATTTTAGGAACATTCGTCCAGTTAACGTCAGATGAGCCTACACCAGTGAAATGCGACAACGCAACCCTTCGATCTGTACTAACCAGGCTCTGAGCGAAAATCTTTGAAAAAATGCACAAAATAATAAGATGACTGGACAAATAAAAACTTTCTCAGAGACACGGCTGAATTATGACGGAAGTGACCAGCATCACACATTTTGGACATTCACTTTCGAATTTTATCAGTAATAGATGAGCTACCAGATGTGTCGGATATGATTAGTGTGATGTACTGGATAAATATAGTGAGTGCGTTCTCCTTCCAATATATTTTTGCTGCTTGGTGTGGTTCGTTTAGGGGGCGAGTGGTCACGGATCGGAGATCCTCCCCGGATTTTCGGCACCATCATCAAGAGAAGAAGCCAAATTTGATTTTTTCAAAAAATAAAAATACACGCTTGTAAAAAAAAAAAAAAAAAAAAAAAAAAAAAAAGTCGTAAATGGTCAAAAAATTTGTCAGAAATAGACTTTAAATACAGCGCTAAAAAATTATAGGAACAAAGGGACTAGGGCATAGTGTTTCATTTATTGTAGAGTATGACAAAGTACGGAACCAAGCTCTTTCTATACCTTTTATGTGTTAGATCAACTGGAGCTGATATTGGGAATTTTTGGAATTCTTCACGTAAGGGTCGAAGAACACTGTAAAAGTTTTTCCGAGTAAGGATTAAAGTTAACTGCATATTTGCTACTGGGATTAATCTTAGCTCTACTGAGATAGGATTAATCCAAATTAGAGTTGAGAATATCTCGGTAAAGATTAGATTAATCACAGTAGCAAATACTGCAAGATTTTTTATACAGTGAAGTAAGGTTGATAAAAACACTGGCATGTTTGATGCTTTTAAGAAATACCAGGTTTATTTATATTTGCCATTAAAATTGTACCTTATTACCTTATAATCCTTCGGGTAGGATATTGCGCGATTGAAAGGGTTCTTATACCAAAACGCACTCAAAAAGAGGAATTACAATGAATTATTTTGACTCCACTACTTTTAATTTGTTCGTATCGGCAGTGCTGGCCAGACAAGACAAGTTCATACCGACGCTACGAATTTGAATTTCAACAATATCGGTCATTTTAATGGCTAATGACGCGAACCTCGAGAAAATCTTCAGTTCCAGATTGTAAGCTCATTTCTGAAGAAAGCCTGCTAATGCATGTGGACTCAAATCGTAACGCACCGCTTCGCACAGAGGTAGGGTTTGGCCTATAAAGAAGGATTTGGCCTATAACGACCAACTGTTGCAAAACTTTTTCTCAGCAGGGCTACAAAGCAGAAACCAACAAACTACACATATTCTGATTCCTCTTTTTATGGGCCCATTCGACACCCCATAAAAACAGGAATCCGAATTTGTATATTTTGTTGGTTTTTGCTTATGTAGTCCTGCTAAGAATTTTTTTTTCAACAATTGGCCTTTTATAGGCTAAAAAGTCGGTTGCTTACATCCTTACACAGCTCGTGAGAAGTTAATCTTTCGTACAATCAATTTTTTTGTCGGAAGTTAATCTTTCGTATAATCAATTTTTTTGTCACGATCTGCGCTGCTAGCAGACTGTCACCGACGGTAGTTCATGGTCGAATAAACGGCGAAAGTCCACTTTCCTACCGTCCTAACGAGAATCGTGAAGGGCTTTCAGACACATTAGTTGCGTTTTTGCAGAAACAATGGTATCTGATACCACGGTCTAAAGTCGTTTTTGCGGTTATGGTGGTATGTAATACCACGGTCAAAAGGCGTTTTTGCAATTATCAGTTTTTGTCAAATTGGTGGGAAATAAGTTTGGCACTGAGTGATGCGACTGAATGTCAGTTTTTCTTTTGGGATGACTTCGAAAACCGCAATTTTGGCAAATTGTCGTTTTCGCAGAGCAACTGTATACTAGATACCACGGTTACTCCAAAAAGGACTAATTGCAGATCCAGCTACCGTGGTAACAGATACCATGATATCTGCAAAGACACAACTATTATCAGAACGTCGAAAAAGCTAGCGTCTCCGAACGTGACAAGACTTACCCTAGGTTCACACAGAGCAAATCGCGGCGATGAACGAGATTTTTCAATGGAAGCGACAGATTTTTATCGCCTAGATCTTCACACTGAATTTTCGTCAGCAACAGAATTTAAAGCGAAAAATAATTAAAAATAAACCTTAAAATAATTAAAATAATACACAATAATTAATTTTTCTAAAGTGAATCATCAAAAGGGTCGTCCATGTTGCTGTTGCGTGCATAAAATCGTACTGTCGTCTGATTAAACTTGAATTTTCCCAACATTGAAAATCGCCTGACGAAGCAACAGAAATCGCCGATTTTGGCGACGAAAATCTCGGCGATGGCCGATATCCCCTCGGTGTGAACGTCTGTGTGAACCTAGGGTTATTGTAGCTCACTCGTTGGTCACTGTCGCTTCTACCCCAGCTCTTGACACACTTGAGGTGCTCTAGGGCAGTGGTTCCCATCCGAGGGTACGCGACACCCTCCTAAGCGGTATGTGAAGGTCCCTAATCTCTGAATTCGAAAATGTCTGTTTTTTGTCAAAAAATTTGAGTTTTGGCTTACGAAGTTTCAAAGAAACAGCGCAAGTGCCTTTCTGATCCTTGGACAGTTTTCGGACGAGAATGAAATTGACAACCTTGCAGCCTAAAGTATCCCCTTTTTTTTTTTTTTTTTTTTTAAATAATCCCCTTTATTTGTATATATTTTTTGCACATTAATCCCTTGCCACTTTTGACAATAAAATGACGTCTTTTTGGCGATCTAATCTTGACAGATCTTATTAGAATATTAGAACCATGATTCTTCAAAAAGGGGTACGCAACCTTTTTGAACCATGATTAGGGGTACGCGACACGGAAAAGGTTGGGACTCACTGCTCTGGTGCTTATCAGAAGAATTTCAAAATAGGTACCCAGGGATTCTTATCACTATTGCTAAGGACCAAGGGTTGGGGAAACCACAGGGGTAACAGAGTTGTAGGTTTCCAAGTTCAAGACGCTGTGTTCCACCAGTAATCTCCTGTGTGCTCAGGCGGGTTCTTGGCGGTTCTGCTCATCCCTCAAAAAAGCTGGTGACAAGTCAGGGGGTCAACAAATGTTCCAAAATATGCACAAGCCAGTCACATAGTTAAGTTTTAGTATCCTAGCAGCTATCAGTGCAGCCTTACTCGCTCAAATAATTATTTGCGTCTCGGGCTGTTCTCACTTCTGATGTTTTAATGCCTACTTTTATTAATTCTGAGTCGGTACTGCTGACAACATTTATTTTCACTGTTTCATTTCGTCGGTTAACAAGAGAAATTGCATCAATTTAAATTAAATTCACAATTCTTCTTCTTGTGGTTGATGAATTAAGAACGACAATGATTATGTCAGGTAGTCTACTCAGTGAGAAAACTGTGAAGACAAAACTGTGGTGGTTGTTGTCTGGCTGTTACATCATTACAGCAATTTATTGCCAATCGAAAATCGCGAAAGCCAAACTAGTTACCAAGCAATAATTAGGTTCCAAAGCAGCTGCCATGCTAAGTTCCATCCGCTACTCAAAAACCCTCTATTTATGTGACGTTTTAACGTTTTTGACGTTTTCGACGCGGTAATTCGTGGAATTCTTGGTGTCCGGATCCGTATGGAGTACGGTTTTGTCCTCTTTGCTATCTCGATGGGGATGGTCTGGATCATTTTCTTTTCAGGTGCCAGGAGCTTTCGCACTGAAGGGGTTCGTTATTTTCTGGGAATGGTGGGCAGCTTCTTGATATCTTACGGTCTACGTCAGCAAGAGTGATTGTTTCTTTTGGTAATTTTATGCAAAAAGCACTCGAGTTGAGAAGTGCTGTTTTTTAGTTTGTTATTTTGTTTAGTTTCCTATGAGTTGTTTTTTTATCCTGTATATGGCCTCTGGGTTTTTCAATACAGATATATATATCAACAAGACATTCAAGAAGATAGGCGGTGTAAGAGGTAAGCGTAATAAAATCTAAAACTAAGATAAAGAGCTAAACAGATAATAATAAAAGTCCAGCAAGCACTAATTTTTATTTTTTGTTTACAAGCATTATTATCATTTCCTCAATTATTATTTTATATATTTTTGGTGAATTAATATCATACTAATTGTTACCGTATGATAATTATTTGGTTGAAAAGGCAATGGTAATCAAATGACTGAAATTGTATTTATGTATATTTACTGTACTCTACCGACTAGTTCGGAATTTAATAATTAAAAAAAAAAAAATAGTAGTAAACTAACTAATTCAAGTCAACCCCATGATATCTCTATGAGACTGACTGAAGTTCCATATCCGTAAGATACGTCCTCCCATCAGGTTTATAGGTGACGTGTTCCCATATTTAGCAATGTTCGGCCTATGAATGAATGAATGAATGAATGAATTTATTGCACGAAAAAACCCTTGGGGTCATGGCAACAAAACAAGAAAAAACACAACAAACCACAAAAATCGCTCTCTATGGGACAAACCAACGCGGAGGAATCTAGCCACCTTACGAATATCCCCCATATTTGTACTTCCAATTTTTTCTAGTAGCCACTCCTTCCTAGCAATTCCCACCCCAAATAATTCGACCCTTAAATCACTCAATCCTTCACATTCACACATAAAGTGGAACACATCCTCATCCACCTTTCCACACAATGGGCAAAAGTAAGGGCCATTCTTTAACCTATTTTTTCCTATAAACCTTCTTTTCTCCCCAGTAGCTAATCCTCCCCCCCTTAAACTCACCATCCACTTTAAATCTACTCCCGACAACCCAGCTTTAAAATAAATTTCCTCCCCCCAAACAGATTTTGCCTTTGCATAAAACCGTAGAGAAACCGACTCAGCCTTCCGACACTGCCAATCCTGAATTTCCTGATCACGAAGGATTTGCTCCACCTTACGCGACACTTCACCATACTGTAAAGAAGTTCCAACACCACCATTCCATAATTCAGACAGGCCGCATCTGTTAAGAATGTTCTTAATTTGATGAGGCCAAGATTGCTGGTCTTCATCGCAAAGCGCCTCCAGGTAGGCTGCTTTAAGCAGCCTCACTTGCGGTAATGAAATAATTTCTCCCAAAATCTTACCATAGTAACCAATCTATTAGACCTAAGCGAAAACAAACCTAGATCACCTTTCAGTACAATACTACTAAGAGACTCACTAACCCCTAATATCCTCTTAAAATATCTAAGCTGGACTACCTCCAACTTCGGTACATCCACATAACCCCAAACTTTCGCAGCATAATGCATACTTGATACTATTGTAGTCCTAAATATACGCTTCTGGAACTTCATATTTTTAATATCCCGTACGTGGCTTCTAAATACCATATTTGACAATCTTACTCCCCTCAACACACACTGATCCACATGCTTTCCAAACTTACCCTTCGACGTAAACTTAACCCCCAAATACACAAACTCTTCTTTCACTGATAACTCCTTACCCTCAAAATATACCCTGTCATGCACACCTATTTTCCTCCCTTTCGGCAAACCATAGCAACTGTTTTATTCACGTTCAGGACCAACTGCTTAGATTTAAGATACTCCTCCACCAAATTTAGTAACACCTGCAGTTTATCTCTAGTATCCGCCACCAAAACCACATCATCCGCGAATCATAACATGCAAAGCCTGACTAAATCAACTGATACAAACGGAGCAGCCCTGGCCCTTAAAAAACCCTCCATATCGTTAATAAATAGGGAAAAAAGCTTTGGGGACAAAGTACACCCTTGCTTCACACCTAGTTTAGAAGAAAAACTCCTTGAAATCTTGCCCGCCACCCTTACTACTAACCTCACCCGGAAATACATCTCTAACAACACGCACACGAATACTTGCGGCAAACCCATACTGACCAGACTTTCCATCAATAACTGTCTATTTACATTATCGAACGCCCCTTTTAGGTCAAGAAAAGCTATGAAAAGCTTCCCTTTCCTTGGTTTAATATACTTTCTAATCAAAACTTTTAATACAAAAATTTGGTCTAAAGTACCAAACCCTTCTCTGAAACCTGCCTGACATGAACTTAACACCTCATTCTTGTTTAACCAAACCATCAATCTACTATCCAATATTTTACAAACAAATTTACTACAAGCATTAATCAAATGAATTCCCCTATAATTCTCATGGGCTGTTCTATCTCCCTTCTTGAAAATGGGGATAACAATTGACGTGTCCCATGTCGCAGGCCAGCGCATCTTCTCAATTATTAAAGAAAATATTGCTGCCATAATGGGGAGAATTACAACCTTGCCCCATTTCCACAAAAGTAGTGGAACTCCATCGACCCCTGGTGCTGATTTCCCTTTCATCTTTTTTATTTGGTCCCATACCTCTTGCTCTCCTATCGGTGCTAATAACGCGTAATCTGTCTCCTTCATCGGGAAACTAACTTGGTCCCTAAGCTCGCTCCTAAAACCTTCATCAAACACATTCTCCTGGGGGAAATCCTCACTATTCTCCATAAAATCAGGCCAACTCGCTGCTGGCGGCGTAAGATTCTTTGCACGGGGATTCAAAGATCGATTAACTTCATCCCAAAACTCCTTACTATTATTCTTATTTAAATTTTCTACTATCTTATCATTCTTTTTCCATCAAATATCTTCTTCTTACATCTTAATAACTGCCTATAAGATCTCCTTAATTCTCGGTATTCAACTAAATTCAAAATCAACACATCCCGCTACTTTTCTTCACTAACCTAAGAGCCTGGATAACCCTATTTTTAAATTCCACGCACTCTCCATCGAAAAACGTTAACTTCTTTGCCACAGGAGCCCGACTTACAGAAGCCGACTCATACATTAAAGAAGATAATTCATCTACAGACTCTTCTATCCTATTTTCAAGTACTAATTCCAGACACCTATGTGTAAATTACAAAATTTTTCTACTTTTCCAGATCTACGTCACTTCTGTAATCAGCACAGCGACATGCCGCGAACTTGACTACGACGATAGCTGGAAGCCTCTTCGCGCTGATGAAGTTATCGGTCGAACAATCGAGCGCTCAGGTGACCCAAAACCGACCCGGCCGGGTATAGACTACCATTTCATCACGGAAAGAAACTATGACGTAGAAGAGCAAGACGATATCGCGCCACGCCCTAAAACCACACGAGAAAGGGCGACGAAACCACGACGACGAAATCACGCGGACGTCGCCACCCACAGAGACATTGGCAACGGCGGAGACGATATCGACTTCGGACGGGAATTTGGCCCGCCGGATATCTACTCGAACTTCCAAACCGGGTTCGAAGTGGAAGACTGTAAGCTCTTCGGTAATTGCAAAAATACGAAGGAATTGTCCAAAACTGTCAAGGACGCGGTAAGACCGCAGCGGCAGATCCCAGGTCAACAGGACGACTTCCAACAACAAAATGGGTTCAGGGTCCAGGAACAACAAGATGATTTTAGAAATCAACAAACTGAATTTCAAGCAGGACCGGTAAGCAATGGCCTAAGACCGAACAACGAAGGCCAAACGGACAAACCCCGGCCACAAAATAATGCCCAAGGTCCACCAAAAGATTTTGAACAGCATCAGAGGCCACACAATGTTTTTGAACAGCAACAGAGGCCACAAAACGTTTTTGAACAGCAACAGAGGCCACAAAACATTTTTGAACAGCAACAGAGGCCACAAAACGATTTTGGACAGCAACAGCAGAGGCCACAAAACGTTCCTGAACAACCACAGAGGCCACAACACAATATCCGCCCACAAGGGTCACAAAACAATCTCCAGGTGGAGGAGGAGGAAGAATTCCGCGCGACAGACAACGAAATCCAAGCACCACAAGACGATTTCCGTAGGCCACAAAGCAACGGTTTCGCCGGAGCACCGAACAGCTTGCGTGGCCCTCAGAATGACCCTAACGGATTCAGAGGGCCACAGAACGGATTCAGAGGGCCACAGGACGGGCCAAATGACTTCAGAGGGCCACATAATGGACAAAACAATTTTAGAGGCCCTCAAAACGGCTTCAGAGGCCAAGGGCCTAACCAGTTCAGAGGACCCAATGGGCCGCCCCGCCCAGTGAGAGGTGGGTCCAGCCAATTTCAAAATAATCGTAGTCCAGGGCCAATGAAGATGCTGTCAAATTTAATCAGGACCTTTATCTAAAACTGGACTAAAAAGTGCTTGAAAATGAACCAAATTGTGTACCAGATCATAGGTCCCTTCGGGTTATCAAAGAATGGATTATGATAAGGAATTCTGACTCTCAGCCTCTGTGGGAAAATTCCAAGATCGTATTTCACAAAAAATCAGCAGATGCTGACACTGGATAGCTGTTTTACTATTGACGACAATGATGTCAGGCATTCGTTCGGATACATTGCAAGAGGCGTATCCCTCTATCCAGTAGTTTTATAAGTTCTTAGGTCTATGGAGAACTTCATCTAAGGACTTCACCTAACTTATTGTCATATTTATAAACATAATTTTATAATAATAAGCTATTTAGAGGACATTCGTATGCCTCCGACTAAACCAATGCAGAAACGACGCGACAGGCGGAGCTTAATTTAAATAATCTGTTCACGGGAAGATGCTCATTATGACCAAGTCCATAACAAGCCAGTGAGCCTCGTGACGAACGAGAAACATCGCACGAACGAGAAAAATCGCGCGAACGATGACGCAAATCCTATTTCAACCAATCAAAGACGTTCGTTGACGACAGCTATGGTGAAGGTCCCGGCTCTTCGCTAGGCGCACGGCGAGTTAGTCACTCAAGAGTATGATACTGAGGGGTTGCTCACTCCGCGCCACAAGTGTACACCTCGGCACGGCATCGCGGCACGCGCCACTTGGTGTGCATCGTTTTTGGGAGTGAGCAACCCCTCGTATGAGACTTGACAAGAGAGCAAAACCACCAAAACAACTGAGAAAGTAAAAACAGTCGATGGCACTTGTCATTGAGAGCGCGTTCCACCCTACTTACCCTAGTTACTACGCATGACGTCACGAATCCTGGCTTCTTGGCATCAAGGCTGGAACCATTTTTTTATGTTTTCGGCAAGATATCGTGCGCGGGCTAACCAGGGCTAAAGGCTAATCCCAGCGTGGTAAGCAAATAGTTACTATTCCGAGAAGGTTGGAACGGTCAGCATAGTAATTTTTCGCCAGGTTGGAACGAAAATAGTAACTAATGGTTACTTTTGTTAGAAGGTTGGAACACGCTCTGAGAAGGAAAACAATTTAATAGTTTCAGTTTTGCTTCATCATAAAATATAATCAGCCAAAAGATTCTAAGTGCTTGGATCCCCCAAAAACAGTGAAGGTTAGCAATTCCGCATTTGTTCGGTGGACTGCAAGCTGGAATGTGAGACAGGATGAAGGATGGGAGCAAATTGATTTTTTGCTCCAAATTAACAATAAAAAATGTGTTACGAGCTAATCGCGAAGGAGACAGTGAATTAGAACAAAATGGGCACTTTGAAAAATCAACGGTAAGTTCAAATGTTCAATACCTTTTTAGTTGAACCCGAAAGATTACACGGACGATGACTATACTACTGGAATGTTACGCGTTAAATGCGCAGGAGCAAAAAAAATTACATCGAAAAAATCAGTCGATAAATGACAGTAAATTCGAAATCGGGCAGATGCAAAATTGTGAAGACAAACAAATTTAGGAACTAAACTGATTATGAGGGATGTACCTCCAAACACTGGTGGTCTCTTTCATGTATCGTCATGGCTGGGTAATCATCACGATGAGTAGCATATTAAGGGCCTGATTCAAATTCTCAAAAACATAAAAGTCGAACAGAAACATAAATACTAGGTTTTTGCCATATACTGAACATTCAGCTAGTCAGTTTTAGATCTTATTTTTTACCAGCTTTAATTTCCGAACATTTTTTGTATTGAATTTCAATAGTATTTGTACTAACGATTTATTTTAAGACTCGTGACTTCCGTTTCTAGCTGTAAGCTATTTAGTTGAATAAACTAAACTAAATTGAAAAATGAGAAGCCAACTAAGTACAAAAGTACTGTATATCAAATAGACAGAGTAGGCAGGCCCCACTCAATCAATCAATCTTTATTGTTCAATGACATTAAACACGATTTACGAACCCTGAAAGAGGTCCTTGAATTTACTGTTGGTACAATACAACTAAACAAAAACATGTTAAACAATGGCTCAAAAAGGAAAATTCAGCTACGATGTTCGTCAGCGATATTTTGGCCCTTCTTAGCAAGGGTCCTCGTCAAGTCATGGCTGAAAGAAACTAATCAGCTGCTTCAATGGTTTTGAGCCACTGCTGAATATATGTTTCACAGTCAGCTTGTGTTGAACCGAGTATTTTTAAAGAAAAATTAATAACTGTAACTGTTATTATTATTATTATTTATTTGAATCCTTCAAAAGTTATGAGTAGTGTATAAAACGAACAACAACATGTCAATCAAATTCACACAAACTATTGTAACCTGTTTAACTGTAAAATAGGTTTGTTAAAACCTTTCGTTAGACAATAAAAATCGTACTAGGGGATAGTTTGCGTAGCACACTGAAATTACCATGCTCGTTATTATACCCAAGAACCAAAGAACCAAGAGTGACAAGAAGGGCCAAAATATCGCTGCCAAACCATCTTAGCTGACGTATCCGTTTTATCCAATGTTTGAATATGTTTCCCAGTCACCTTCAGCTAATGGAGTATTTTTTAAAGAAAAGTGTTAAATAACTTAACTGTTTCCTTCTGTTTGACAAAATATGTTTGTTAAAACTTTTACTTGAAAAAAAAAAAATCGTGCTAGGGGTAGTTTGATAAGAGCAATGAAATTCCACGCCCATCATTATACCCAACAACCAGAGAACCAAGGGACGAGTACCCTTGACAAGAAGGGCCGAAATATCGCTGCCGAGGCATCGTAGCTGACCTATCCGTTCCGTTGCATCCATGGTTTGAATATATTGTTTCCGAGTCAGCATGGGCTAACGGTATATTTTTAAAGAAAAATGTTACATAATCGTAACTGTTGCCTTGTTTGACAAAATAGGTTTGTTACAACCTTAAGATGGAAAAAAAAATCGTACTAGGGGATAGTTTACTCAGGGCACTGAAATTTCACGCCCATAACCAACAACCAGAGAACCAAATGGAAGACTCACCGATTGTTAACAGCGTCGGGATGACTCCAGCTACGGAAGAAAGATCCACTTCGGATTTGTAAATAACAGGAACGTAATTTGAGGGTTCTAAGTGGAGATCAACGTGAGCGGCTTCCAAATTCCGCTCGAAAGAATCAACAGAGCCAATGTTAAACCACAGTGTTGTCTATAAAATAAGAAGTCCGAATGACACAAAAATAGAGGCCACAAATTCTTCCGTCAGCTTACCTCTTAGAATCGTCACTCAATATAGGCTAAATTTTGGAAATAAAAATATACTTTTTATGAGAAATTTCTACAGAGGCGAGCGGCAAGCGAGCCGCCGTCACAAGTTTACACTTAAACTGTTTTTGGCCTTTAAAAACCCTAGTTTCGCCTATTTCCCTTTGTTTTTTCATGTTAAACTGCGTGTCTTGGAAGAATCAAGTGCTTTGGTACGCAATCTATGGGCGTAGTGACGGATTTTGCAAGCGAACTGATATTTGTATTAGCTGACGTTTGTGTCAAATGACGGTACGCGGACTGAGGTGTGGATGAACTGACGGGCTCTTTCACAAGGAATCTGCCGGAACTTGTCTCAGGGAATCTACTGGAACCTACCCCTCGGAATCTACCAAATTCGGCTCAGGGAATCTACCGAAAATTGTGCGAAATCTTTCACAAGGAATCTACCGGAACTCGTCTCAGGGAATCTACCGGAATTTGTGCGAAATCTTTCACAAGGAATCTACCGGAACTTGTCTCCGGGAATCTACCGGAATTCCCCCCATGAAATCTACCAGAATTCGGTTCAGGGAACCTACCGGATTTTGCTTATGGAATCTACGCTAATTCTATACAAGGAATCTACCAAAATTTGTATCGGAGAATCTACCGGAATTTACCCCACGGAATCTACCAGAATTTGGCTTAGGGAATCTATCGGAATTTCGCCGTAATTTGTGCGAAATCTTTCACAAGGAATCTACCGGAACTTGTCTCGGGGAACCTACCGGAGCTTACCCGACAGAATCTACCGGAATTCGGCTGAATCTAAATCCGAAAACCGTCGACAGCTTTCCCAACTCCTTTCCGGTTATACGGGTGAGCCGAGAAGAGTTAAAAAACGAATTAGCTTTGTTCCGACATGATGGAGAAAGTTGCCGGGAGAGCCTCGAAATAAATAAAAGTTTGAAGACATAGTCGAGGTCTCTCGTCAACTGAAAGACGTCTTACCACTAGTATGGAAAGCGTTCAAGCTGGCCAAGACAATCCCTATTACCTCAGCAAAAGGGGAACAACTTTTTAGCAAGATGAAGCGGTTTAATACCACCTTGCGTTCAACAATGGCTGACCAGTGTCTTGAAAGTCTGCTACTAAAGCAGGTGAAACAGATCTAGCTGATGAGTGTGAAATAGGTTGTGTTGTGGACAAATGGAAAATGGTTAAAACGCGACGAGTAAATCTGTAGGGTGTGTTGAATGTCAGATTTTTGTTCTGTTTTAAGTATTAACGATCGTTTTTTGTTTGCTCTTGTTTACAATACATAATCGAAGTCAGAACACAACAGTATTCTAGAGCTTCTGCAGAGATTATCGCTACGGAGGATTTCCGGTAAAACCTCAAAAAATTCCGGTAAAATCTCGAAAAACTCCATAGCTGCACCCCCCTCATCAGGAAGGGGTCGGGACGCCCCTGGTGACAGCGACCTCCATTTCGGACTAAAAAGTTTTCAGAACTAGCAGAGAGGTTTTAAACAGTAACATCATCATCATAGCATAGTAACATCACTGAATAGCATCTAGGAAGTGCAATGGACTGTTCGCAACAAGCCATCCCAGTACCTTCGCACACAATTCCTCTTTCTTTCCCCAGATTACTGCAGGATTTGAAGCTGGACGGATTTTGGCTTCTCCCACAAGGTTGTTTTTCCCACAAGGTTGGTTTTCCCACAAGGTTTGTTTCGCCACAAGGTTTGCTTTCTCACGTGGTTTGTTTTCCCACGTGGTTTCTTTTCCCACAAGGTTTCTTTTCCCACAAGGTTTGTTTCGCCACAAGGTTTGCTTTCTCACGTGGTTTGTTTTCCCACAAGGTTTCTTTTCCCACAAGGTTTGTTTTCCCATAAGGACTGTTCGCAACAAGCCATCCCAGTACCTTCGCACACCATTCCTGTTTCTTTCCCCAGATTACTGCAGGATTTGAAACTGGACGGATTTTGGCTTCTCGTAAGGGTCGTTCTCCCACACCGAACAAAAGGGTCGGCACCACAGAGACTCGAACGAGCGACCCTTAGCTTGCGAGTTCAGCGCGCTGACCAGGATGGAGTAGACTATATAATAGACGGTACTTACACTTCCTTCTACCGCATTGCCAGGTTGAAGCTTGACTCTCACCCATCGCTTATTGACAACTTCTAACTTCTCGACAATTCCTCGGGACATGTAACTGTTAACAAACTCCTTCCATGTGATTTCTTTGTAACCCATCTCGAAATAGGCCACTGTTAACAGAACACCAGCAGCGCCCATAGCGGAGTATAGGAGAAGCTTGTCTCTGCCACCAGGAGTTTTGCTAAAAAAGAGATTTATCCTCACTGATGATGAGTGTGAAAAAAAAGTCGCTTAAACTAATTGGTGTTCAAACTTGATTTTGTTACAACCACTAAATACCGATTTTTTTGTGTATTTTGTTTTCTAATACATCACTATTCTTCTACTATACTTTAAAACCCAAATTATGTTATAGTCAGATTATATCAGCGACAAAGTTGACGTTTCCAATCAGACATACTCAGCTGAGATCTTACTTAGGCCTTCTCGGAAGGGTAGTATCTCAGGCTGGTAGCTGCAAACTACCTGCAATGTCATAAAGGCTACTTTGCTACAGCCTCAAAGGACCCTTGTGAAGAATGTCGAGATATCAAAAAGAAAATCTTAGCTGACAAAATATTTGCTTTATTTTATACCATGCGTTGCGTTTTGGCAGATACCATGGTAACTGGATCTGCGATTAGTCTTGTTTGCAGCTACCGTGGTTTCTGATACAACAGTTGCTTTGGAAAAATGACAATTCCCGAAATTGCGCGTCATCCCTAAAGAAAAACTGATATCCAGTTACATCACGAAGTTAAAAACTTCTTTCTCACCAATTTGACAAAATCCTAGGCTCTATTGTTGATAATGATGAAAGTGAGATGATCTTTTACAAATACCACGATCAGTTACCACGGTCAGACCGTGGTATCTGAATATCAGATACTACGATAACTGCCCAGATAACACGATAACTGCAAAAATGACTTTTGAACGTGGTATCAGATACCATGGTATCTACAAAAATCCAACCATGGTGTCTGATACCACGGTGTAACGTCGTCTTTTCTGTCACCATAGTATCTGATACCAGGTTGCAAAGAACTTGGCTCATGAATTGTTGTCATTTGCCGAACTGGTATCACATGAGGAAACAAGACCAAAGGTTTCAATGGGATCCCAAAAATGTAATATCTGATGCAGACAACCAGGTCTTATTCGCCAGACTCCTTGAGCATTTTTACTAATAAAATTCAGAAACAGATTAAGCTAATGGTAATCATCAGAGAAGACCAAGTCCAAATATGGATTCAGCATGTGTATTTACCCCCATATAGCCTGCGTCATATTTATTCTGACGAAAGTTCCTGCCTTACTTCGGCCAAATTTCCGGTTTCAGCCGGATTACGGACGAACTACTTGTAATGCAAAAAAACTGAAGTTCAAAAGCGGATTCAGCTTATCTCCTTACCCTTCTGTCTAATCAACTTCAGATAAAACTTCAACTTTCAACAAATTTCCGATTTCAGCCGGATTCGTGGCGAACTATGTGTCCAGGTAGAAAATGATTGTCATAAACGAATTTCTTCTTACCCGTAAATCGAACACACAATGAAATTCATATGAAACTTTTACGTTTCACAAATTTTCCGGTTTTGGCCGGATTCCGGGCGATCTACTTGTCCGACGAGAAAATAGTTTCCGTATTCGGATTCAGCATGTTTCCGTGTCCTTAAATCGAACCTCTAATCAACTTCCGATTAAACTTTTATATTTGACAAATTTTCCGGTTTGGGCCGGATTCCGGGCGATCTACTATTCCGAAGAGCAAATCATTTCGTATTCGGATTCAGCATGTCTCCTTACCCCTAAATTGGACATCTTATCAACTTCAGATAAAACTTTTACTTTTAACAAACTTTCTGGTTTTGGCCGGAGTCCGGATTTTAGCCCCTTAATTTGAAAACCCTCGCCTAAATATGCAGCTATCAGGCCCATCTATGAACTCGACCTTTCCCTTGACTCAAAGAATCCTCCACACGAAGTTTCATCAAAATATGTCATTCACTTCGAGAGTTATCGTGCTGACGGTTGGATGGACAGAGGGCCAATTTTTGCGATGTTATAGGTATCCCTCCACTTTCGTTTCGGGATCCCAAAAACGGTAGGCTGCAACTACAGTCGAAAGTCGTTTTCCAGTAACAGATCACGGTCCCTACCGGAGTAACTGACCCGAGGTATATACAAAGTCATCACAATCTCATCGTCACCAACAAAGAGCGTAGATTTTTGTCAAGTTGGTGGGAAAGAAGGTGGGAAAGAAGTACTTGTGATGTGAGTAGATGAAAGGATTTCCTTTGGTTGAACTTCTAAAAGTGCAAATTCGGCAACTGAGACAGTTGCCAATTTCGCAAAGCAAGTTAAGTTTCCGATAACATGGTAACTGCAGAACCAATAAAACACAGATCCAGTTACCATGGTATAAGATAATAAGGTATCTCTACAAGCAACAGCTGGAATAAGTATTCGTTCAGTCAAAGCTGACTATGAACCACATTCGACGCGCTGAATGTTTAAGACCGTTTTAGCCGTTTCTATTTTAATTTTCCCTTTTTTTTTCAAATTACATGTTTGGTTTACGACTTAAGGCGTTTTTCCGTGCTCCCACAAACAGTTCGTGGGTCGACTGTGGCTCTAAAAGAGTGTTTCTGTGGTCTTTCATGCGGCCAACAATTGTGTTTCCAGGACCGACAGGATTTTCGTCGCTCGCTTTGTGGCTCAAATTCGACAAACAGCTGGCGAGTTGAAAATTAAGCAGCAAAATAGTTTCTAAACAATAAAATTAACTACTTTTTTAAGCATATAGACTTCAAACTGAGGATGCTTTTGTACAGAATGGTAAGGAAATAAGCCAGGAGTTCTATTTATTGAGGTTTTGCATGAATTTTATTTTCATTTTCAGATATTTGAAATTACCGCCAAAAAAAAATAGACAAAACGGCACAATCGTATTTCCGCGACAAACACTTAGAAGTGTGTGGCCCACAACTGTGTCGCGGAAAAACGCCTTTAAAGCAGTGAAGTTCCGGCGAAGTCTAGCGGCTTTTATTCTCCCGGTGGATTATGCCGTATACTGATATTTCAATCCTTGTGGAAGATCTTATAGTCAAGTGGATCCTCTACTGGCAAAGCGAATCGCGAACGCTAAAACTGTAGGAAAGGTATGCCTAGAACCACTTTCCCACTGGATTGATTGCAAAGAAAGGGGGCCATACCGAAAGATTTTTGCTTTTTCTGCTGTTCGAAGCTTATTTTTTAACCAATATACTCGGTTTTTACGGTCAAAGGAGAGCAGACACTGGGCATTCTATGGTGGATTTATGCAAATTTTAGGAGTCAAGGTAAACCCTTCGCAGCCCTCAAACCAGTAGACTCTCAGTCGTTCGGGATAGCCCCCAGTACGGGGCGAAAGCGGACGGGGTAGGGGCCAATCCGGACGGGTTAAAAATTTCAGCTATTTCTTTGAAAAGCAACGTAGAAAATACAAAATGACCAGATTTTCAACTATGTAAGCATACATGTGTACCTTGTCACCTAACATTATAGGCAGAAAGGTCGTATCCAAATACTAGGCCTCTCACTGACCTTTCAGTTTGTCCTGTGAACTGAGGAACTGGTAGTAAGCTCACTATCTGTTAGATCTATCTCTGCTGGTAGAATTTAGCTTAAGCTTAAGTAGTGACATATAAACCTCAGAATCTGCAAAGTTGAAGGTCGTAGCTATCTTTGGTCAACAAGGGGCGAAACCGAACGCTCAAAAACACGTTCGGAATAGCCCCTAAATTTTTCGTTCGGAATCGCCCCAGACCCGTCGGCCGATCACAATGAAAATCACACAGGATAGAGAACGAATACTAGTCTAAACGCCTGCAAAAACACGGGATTTTAGCTATCACAATTATTGAATTATATTTCACCGACCTGCTATGTCCAGATTTCCAGCGAGAGTAAAACGTCCACGACCCCATCAACGTGATTCTAAATTAGTGAACCTTTATGGAAAATATTTGTTGAGTGTTTTGCTATTATTTTATATTTCTTTATCCTTTTTTACTGCACTTACGCCCTTGGGCAGTGCGTCATAAATTCATTCATTCATTCATTCAAAACTCGTACAGTTCGTCAAACTGATTTGAAACTTCCGCCAAATGGGCGCTAGGTAGAGGCCATCTGGCGTTATTTTTTAGAGTGAAAAAGCTGCATGCTAGGTGGTGAAAAAATTGAAGGTTTGGTTTCGCCCCCGTGCGGTATGGCCTCCCTCTCCCCTAAGAATAAATGCGGTCCGCTTGACGTTTCTTTGATTCTAATATATTCCATCTATGTCATTTTTAATAACGCTTGTCATGTAAATATTTCCTTCAGCCCAAGCTGACTGCAAATCATATTTGGCAGTTCAAAACAGATACGTCAGCTGAGTTATATTAGAGCCATATTTTGGCACTTCTTGGTAAGGGCCTCTTCAGGCCTCAGTCGCTGTCGAACGTCATGGGCATTGTTCGGGAAGTAACGAACCTGCAAACTTCCCCAAGGTTGGCCGTGAGGTCTGACAGCAACTGAGACAGTTCGCAATTTTGTGAACAATTTGCGAACAGTTTTTTCCGCAACTTCGATTTTCAACTTGAGCGGCTTTGAGCCTGAAGAGGACCCTTGCCAAAAAGGGCCGAAATACAGCTCTAATAAAATTCAGCTGACGTATCTGTTTTGCATTGCCAAATAGGCTTGTCGTGTGTTTTGCATGTTTTTCATACACTTTCAACATTCCGGCCGAAGCATCGAACTTCCGCGGAGCTTTCCGCTAGCCTTGTGAAACTACTCCGGGAAAGCTGCTTCGCTTTTTAAAGCGCAAAAACCGGCTGGAAAGTTCGCAACTTCTGAAAGTAGCGCAAATCCTCCTATAGCCATATCAATAGGCCTAAGCCTGATAGTGAGCGCGTTCCATCCTACTTACCATAGTTACTACGCATGATGTCATGAATTCTGTTTTTTTTTGCCGTCAAGGCTGGAACAATTTTTCTATTTTCCAGCAGGATCTCACGCCAGGGGCGAATCCGACCAATCACGTTACAGAGATGCGTAGTTACTACGCTTACTACGCTCCCGAGCATGGTAAGCAAATAGTAACTATTAGTTACTATTCCGACAAGGTTGGAACGGTCAGCGTAGTAACTTTTCGTGAGGATGGAACGGAAATAGTAACTAATAGTAACTATTGTTAGAAGGGTGGAACACGCTCAGTATGTTTCTCTTTTCTTACCCTCCTGAGCTGTCAAACTTGAAATTGAAATTCCAGTCAGGATTCTTGTCTCCTCTTTTACCAGCTGGGGGTTGGGACCCCTTGGGGGGCTGTGCACTAGACTGTTTCGAAGCATCTTGCCCATTCTTAGGCTGCTCTTGATTTGCCTTTGATTTGGGCTGGAAGAATTTCTCAAAGCCTTTTGGGGGCTTTTCACATAGTAGCTTTAAGTCTTTTAGAACTTCTAAGAACCTAGTAGAGCCTGGTGTTGACCCGGATACAATTCGGCTGAGATCTTTCTCAATCTGTAAAGAAACAACGTAGTCAAATAAATAACGTCGGTCAGTGTTCGTTCTAATGGAATAATTGAACCTTTGAATTTTTTACCAGTAAAAGTAGTTGATTCAAGCAGCACCCAGCTGTTTAAGCATGCTACAGATAGACACACTACAGTCCAAAAATAACTTTTGTTCTTCAAAATTCATCCTAGCCAGTGTACCGCCCTCCCCCCCCCCCAAAAAAAAAAGAGCTTGAAGCTCATTTGGCACTTGCAAGGCTGGGTCAAAGGATAAAGGAAGGAATTCGCCAATTTGTGGGTATGTTGTGATCATTTGTAAGCAAAACCCTTGAGATAAGAATGATCATGGGTCCTTAGAAATCAAGAGAATGTATTGTTCGAAAAACTATTTTATTTGTGCATTTGGCCGTGATGATGCGCACTTTAAGGGCGCTAGAGATTCATCTGTAATGAATGCTCTTAAGGCACAAATGATGATAAGCTCATTGGAATCATGCGAATGTATGTTTTGCTTAGAATTATTGTAAGCAAACCCTTGAGGCAAAAATTATCATGGGCCCTTGGGAATCATGAATATATATCGTTTGATTAAAATTTTTTTTTTTTACTTTTCGGTTAATTTGGTCGGGTCCCTAATACGCCTGCCAAGTTTCATCGTCCTAGCACATATGGAAGTACCCTAACTCGCAAACACCGGACTAACCCACCGACAGACCGATCAGACCGACGGAAAAGTGATCAGTATATGGCACTTGGCAGGAAGGCAAGTGCCATAAAAACAAAAAAACATGACAGCAGCATAGATAACACCTTATTTCAACTGTCAAATCGCAATGTTGCCATCTAATGCTGAAACTAGTAACACTACCTGACAATTTACACAGATCCCTAAAATCTATGAGCCAGATAAGGGGCGACGAACATACAAGAACCATTTTTAACTGTCCAAAAAGACCCTCCTATAGCGATAGCTGTACTAACTACAGTGCCGCAGAGCTCATAAAGGGCACAATTGCCGTATTACAATACAAAAGGGCAGCATCCAACCACAACGAGTCCTACAAGGGCCCTGCATTTCCATCATTGAACTTTTTAAACCAGCTTGAGTTTTAAAGCCACCACACCACTAAAAAAAACACCCAGTACATGGAGGTGATGGGTGTAAAATTGGCAGTACTTCACATTCTCAAAAGAAAAATGGAAAAACGGTCACCAAATAACTATCTCCATAGAAACATAATAAACCATTCCAAGAAAACCAAATGACGTTTACAATTGATGATCAATGAAAATGTCAGATCTAAGTCATTAAAAAATATACATGCTAGAGCCTACAGCAACACCAAAATGATACCTGGGATGTGTCCTGACTCATTCAAAACATTATTATTTTCTGTTACTTTGATAAAAAAAAAATATATATGAACAATAGCTGATTCAACCTCAACTGGCACATGGAAACCATCCTTAAGCTGGGTTAAAAAAATGCCAGTCTGAATGTAAGTTGAATGTGCTAGTAACGCTGGGCATCAGGCAGTAAGGGCAGCAGTACTTCAAATGCCCAAGCAAAAAATGGAGAGAAATCCACCTAATCACCACAAGCATTGAAAAATATTTTCCCATTCGTGAAAGTTTAAAACGATTTCATGATGTTATACATCAAAACATCTTGGTGAAACTCGAGAAGCTAGGCATACGTGGGAGCTTGAATAGATGGATTTCAGGCTTCCTCTCCGAACAGACAAAGAGAGTCAAAGTAAACGGGCAGCTGAGTAATTCTTCCGTCTCTGTAACAAGTGGAGTGCCCCAGGGTAGTGTACTGCGGCCATTAATTTTCAATATCTACATTAACGACTTAGTGTCCGCTATTGATTCCGATATCGCGTTGTATATGGATGACACCAAGATGTACAGGGTCATCAGGAGTTCCCAAGATTCACAGATACTCCAAAATGATCTTCACAAGATTGAACTGTGGATGCAAGTGTGGCTGATGGAAGTCAACGTCGACAAAAGTCATCATCGTCGCCTGGGACCCTCTCACTTAAAACTGTCTATACTTTCAACAGCCATACGATACCCGAATGCATGACCCAACGGGACCTAGGGGTCCTGATCGATGGGGATCTGTGTTTCTCTCAACATTACAACCTTACCATGAAAAAGTGTAACAGAATCCTTGGTTTAATTGAAGAAATTTTACATTTAAGCAGGATGGTTTGTTCTCACTTATTTTCAAGTAGATTGTTCGACCGATCGTTGAATATGGCCACACCACAGCAAGGCCATATTACAATTGTGACATTGAGGCTTATGAAAAAATTCAACGGAGAGCTACGAAGTTCGTACCAGATCTGCGCGATCTTCCCTACCAAGTGAGATCAGCCAACTTGTGCCTTCCCTCAATTGCACACAGATTTTTTTAGAGGAGACCTGATTGAAAAATTCAAATTAATCAATGAAGTTATGACAATTTTGAAGTGTCTGATTTAGTAAGATTCAGCAATAAGCGTCATTATCGGGGGCACGCGTAGAAGCTTCGAAAATCAAGATTCCACAAGGACGTTTTTAAGTGGGGTTTTGGCAACAGAATTGGTGATCCTTGGAACAGGAGCCCCTCGTTTGAAGTGCCTTGTGGATGGCATTTTTCACTGATCAGTTTGAATACTCAAAATTTCTTAGAGTTATTTAGAGGCGAAAGCCTTTTGTCTTGCTTTGTACTATTATTATCATAAAATATTATAATGAAATTTGTATTTCAGGTTTTTTGTTCGATGACAGTAGGCTATGTTGGTATCGGTTTTGGATGACTGGCGGAAAACTTTAAGCTGGTCTCTTTAAAAAAGGCAAAACAATAAAAACAACAAACTAATTCTTGGGCTAACACAATCTCCTCGTGAGGATGGGTGGACTTACAGGGGACATCACTATTACAACAGGGAGAAGGCACCAGCAAGACAGAGTCTTTAGGGGAGAGTCGGGTAGTATGACAAATCTTTTCTTTTTAATTCCCTAAAATTTGTATGTATTTTGCCAGATTTTTAGCAGCACGTAGGCTACTGGGTTCCCTACAGAATCCTCGGGATCTTTTTTGACATCTTTCTCTCTCACAGTTTTTCAATACAGTACCAGTAGTGGGGTAATTCTGGACATGGTCACTGTGTCATACTACCTGCTGGTGGAGGGTAGTATGACACCCTGGGTTCAGTATGACAAATCTTTGATTTTTGCATTTTCTTATTAAATTTCACTCGAAAACTAAAAAAAAAGCAAAAAAAACTTGGAACCATGACGAATGGTTCCTCATGGTCCAAGGCGATTCCCCCTCCCTCCACCCGCCAAGGGTAAACCGAAAAACAAAGGCTTCGTACATTTTTATTGCATATTATGAGTCTCAGTACTAATATTACTGAAGAAACAGCAGAACCACCAAGATACAATAGAAATCCTACATGTTTGAAACGTCAGTCGGGTACTATTACATGTTGATGTTCGGTGATTTCAACGCCCACAACCCAAAATGGGAAACAGCCACCCAAACAAATAAGGCAGGAAGAGACATAGAACGTTTTCTCACGGAATCTCACTTTTCCACCCTGCTGACACCTTACACCTCCAAACCCACTACGATCTTCATCGGCAGAAGTGTTCAACCATTGATCTCCAACTTGGCCCATTATCTCTACAGCATTTGTGCACTGTTTGAAAGGTAAAACAACTTCAGACAGATCACACTGCCATCCTCACATCTCTATCCAATGTGCAGACTTCAACACAGCAGATCCCAAGTTACTTTAATGAACGTAAAGCAAACTGGTCAGAATTTGAAAAACGACTAGAGAAATCAGATTACAAGGACATACGAGATAATGCCTACGGCAACGTTAAAGCCGCCAGAATCACAGAAATCCTATTGCGCGCCGCCCACCACACGATCCCTAGGACAACTGACAAGCCTAGACCCTTCAACATGAAAACTCAAAAGCCATGGTGGAATCCCAGCTTCGCCGAAGCAGTCGCCGCCAGACAAAAAGCCAGACAAGTATTTCAGAAGACTCCTTACCCGTCATCATTCCTCGAATTAAGGAGAGCAGAGGCCAAGGTAAAGAAGACAACACAAGCGGCAAAAAAAGCATCATGGCTCCGATACTCAAAAGATGTCGACTACAAAACCGCATTGTCGAAAATCCACCGACAGATAAACAAAATGTCAGGTAAGGATCCAACTATCGACGACATGAGACACGATCTGTGTGTGAATGGAAGAATAATCCAAGAAGACAGCCAGAAAGCCGAGATATTCGCAACGACATCCCATAGGTCAAGCCCACCACAACCACCCCCATTACCACCATACTGCGTCCTACCAACCAAAGCGAAACACAAGGAGTCCCTACTTACCGCTTTCACCAGCATAGAACTAGAAGAAGCCATTTCCAGCATGAACCAGCAGTCAGCTCCAGGCATGGATTCTGGCAAGTCCTTCAAATCCCACCTCTTAGATACATATAATTCGGCATGGATCCAGAAAATCTTCCCCAGAGTATGGAAAACAGCCATCATCAAACCCATACTCAAACCAGGGGAAAACCCAGAAGAACCCAAATCATATAGATCAATCTCCCTTCTCCCAGTCTTGGGAAAGGTCTTCGAAAAAATGATCTACAGACGTCTAGAATGGTTCATTGAGACCAACAACATTAACCCTTCAGAAAAGGCCACAGTACAAGTGACAACATTGTCATTCTGCAACAAACGGTGAAAGAGGCTTTCGAAAACGGGAAATTGTAGTCGCCGCGCTCCTCGACTACGAAGGAGCCTACGAAAATGTCTACGAAAAGAAACTCAAGGAAGTAATGCACAACAAAGACTTTCCGAACGAGGTCATCTGCTTCATCGAAGACTATCTTCACGATCGCGAATACGTTGTACAGATAAACATCACCTCATCAAACCCAAGAAAAAATGAGACCGGATTCCATCGAGAAGCCATATTAAGCCCACTCCTATTCCTCGTCTATACTTGCGAAATCCCATCACCAGAAAACCCATCAGCGACTGGAATGTTCGCAGACGACCTCGGCACATGGGAAAAAGGAAAGAACTCGGCACTTGCCTGTTCCAACGTGCAAAGGACGCTTGACCTCATAGCAAAATACTCCAAAGCACACTCCCTTCCGATTTTAGCAGCAAAGTCCAAACTGATTGCATTCCACAGAAAGCGTTCGAAAAACCTCCCACCAATAACAATCGACGGACAACTCATACCATGGGAGAACACAGTACAAATGCTAGGCTTAACACTCGATTGCAGACTTTCATGGAACAGCCACATATCAGAAATCCGCACTTCATGCATGAAGAGAATTTTGATCATGAAGCATTTGGCCGAAAAAAAATGGGGATCTTCCCGCAAAAGTCTTATCGAGTTTTACAAAGCATATGTCAGGTCGAAGCTGGAATACGGGCTGATCGTGTACAGCTCTTGCAGCAAAACTCAACTTGCATCGTTGGAATCCATCCAAAACACTGCTATACGCATCGCATACGGTCTCCACCGCCACACCCCAATCCCCACACTGAGGAAGATCTCCGGCCTTCCTTCAATGCAGGAGAGGTCAGTCTTTCTGTCTACGAGATACTTCTCAAAAATCTAGTTTTACGGCCCCGTTCACATTATTAACAAATAATTGATGCAAGGAAGGAATTCGCCACAACCAGAGATAACCTCCGCCTGGCAAAGATTCATCTCAAGGGTCCCCAACTGGAGAGACTCTAAAATCACAGTATTTCCATTCCCTAACACACCACCATGGGAATTCAGGAGTCCATTAGCCGAGCTTCAACTACTCCCATTCAGAAAAGACAAATACTCTGACTTAGAGGTTCAACGGATGTTTCTCCACAAGATGCACAATGACTTCCCAAACCACACCCAGGTATACACAGACGGATCTGTGAAAGATGACAAAGCCGGCACAGCAGCATCCATCCCTGCATTCAACATGATCGCCACCAGAAGAATAAGCAACCACTCCTGCACAATGTCAGTAGAACTAGAAGCGATCCTAATGGCAGCAGAAGTCCTATCCCGAAGACCCCCTTGTAGCGGATGCTATATTACGTTCATTTCTTACCGGCATTTAGCTCAAGTTGACTAGGTGTATCGGATGTTATATTACATCGTTTAGAAATAAGATTTAATAAACTGGAATAATCCAATAGTTTTGGTAACAATCCAGCACAGTGGTGTCAGAAGTGGAATCTATGTCTGTGCCTTCTTCAAATCTTGAGATTTTGACTTTGGATCCGGAAAAGAGGTTGGATGATCCTTGTATTGCCATTTGATTTGTTTGAATCGCTGCATACAGTGGCTGGAGCTGATCAGTTAAGGCTCTGATCGAAGAAGCGGTTGCTTGCCTTTCGGTTTCCAAAGCCGTCTGGAGCTGGCTCTGTGACGCCTCAAATGTCATGGCTAGTGACTTCTTGATAATTTCCAACATTTGGTCGGTATTCATGCTTCCTGATGGGTTTCGAACTTTTTCTTCTTTTGGGAGAGCTCCAAGAAGAATTCCTACTCAGACGAAGAGGACTGGAACTGTGTTTTGGTTCAGTTACTTCGTCTGCTTGATGCTCTGATGGGACGACCGAAGCCTCCGAACAGGTCCGTGATGACAACGTTGATACACTTTTTCGGACTGACGTAGTTAGCCGATAGTACTCAACCGGAAATCCAGTTCTTAGTTCTCTTTCCCTCGCCTGTTGACGTGTTTCAACACCAGTTGAATTTTGGGCACTTGAAGATTGTGTTGGTACTGGATTATTCATGCGGCAACATGAATTGAATCATCTGAAGAGTTGGATGGAATCTTGACAAGTGCTGAAAAGCACACGTTTGGTCGTGATACAAATCACGGATAGGTGCTGAGAGCCACAATCTTAAATATGAAATAAATCACGCAGTTGTGCTGAGAAGCACAAACTTTTGTGTGATACAAATCACTGTCGAGTGCTGATAAGCACACACTTGAATATGATATAAATCAGTCACGTGCCGAAAAGCACTATCTTAGATGTGATGAAAATCACCTGTGTATGCTGAAAAGCATAAACTTGGATGCGACTTAAGTTACCTTTCAGTGCCGAAAAGCACACACTTAGATGTGATAAAATCACAGGCAAATGCTGAAAAGCACACGCTTGAATATGACAAAAGTCACAAATCTCGTGCTGAAAAACACAAACGTTAGAATAACAAGAGCCACTCTGACAAATTGGTAATGGTAGAGCAATAACGGGAATAAATATGATGTGACAATGGATTGGCGGCTTCCCTCAATGAAAACTGTTAATCACAAATATTCAGGGCTGTGGCACGGCCACAGGAACAACCTGGCACAAACAAGAGTGTAGTCACGCCTCTTGCTTCAGGGATTGTTCACTGCGCAATAGGAATTGCAAAACAACACAAATACTCGGAAGTACTCGAACAGGGAATTCGGAAATCCCACAAAATAGCCTCGATGACTATTTGTCTATTTTTGCGACACGGAATCGCCTGTCTGAACACGACAACGATTACACTGGGGTCGATTTTTCTGCGAAAAACTGATACTGTCTCAAACCAAGAGAATGTCACTTGTCCTTTAAAGAACCCAAATTCAAGCTTCACAACTTGTTTTGAATTTTCGGGAAAATATGAATGAGCCTTTAACGGAACACACTTCTTGGGACAAAATGTGATTCTGTCATTGGTCCTTTAAGGAAACTCGATTTAATTTCCGAAACTTTAACTTAATCTTCCAAAAACACAAATTGTTTATTGTAATTACAAATAAAAGTTAAATTATTCAGGGAAGATCACAGATTGAGCCGCTATAGTCTATGAAAGGTTACGGAAAATCTTACTGTGATGACAGAAACGTTTAAGACTCGATGACGCACGAAGGTAGATCAGGTCTCTAATCCAAATGCTGCTTGCTGTATCCAAAGGTCACTTTTTCCGTTTCAGTAATCTCCCGTAATCTTTGCACTGGAATCTGGGACCGAAATCGGGGCGAATTGGTTCGCATTAAACAACCTTTTTCCTTAAGATTGTACACTTCTGACACCACTGCGCTGGATTGTTACCAACGCTACTGGATTATTCCAGTTTATTAAATCTTATTTCAACAAAACATGGGCACTTCTCTCTGCGCGCATCCCCAGCATACTAACAATCAAACAATATTCATTTCACTCGCACACACTGGAGGCAAACAATGTAATATGATATCCGATACACCTAGTCAACTTGAGCTAAATGCCGCTAAGAAATGAACGTAATTTAGCATCGGCTACAGTCCTCCCTTTTTAAGTTTGAAATAAGAGGGAAATGTTCACACAAAATGTAATCACACATATTTGCACTATTTACACATTACAGGAGCCGCGACAAGGCGTCGCGGTAAATTCACTGTAAATGAATACTGTTTGATTGTTAGTATGCTGGGGATGCGCGCAGAGAGAAGTGCCCATGTTTTTGTTGAAATAAGATTTAATAAACTGGAATAATCCCAATAGTTTTGGTAACAATCCAGCGCACCTCTCCAACACTGAAAGCCATCTTTCTCACGGATTCCAAGTTCGCGCTCCAAGCCATTAAACAAATTCACCGATCAAGCACAGATGTTGATCTGACCAAAATCCGAAACCTACTGTTGACATTACAGTCAACCGGGATAGAGTGCGCCTTCCAACACATCCCAAGCCACAAAGGCATTTGTCAAAATGAAGTGGCCCACAAGCACGCTGGCAAAGCCTTAACTAGCAACCGGTTCGCTCAAAAACCAACAACAGGGAGAGACACATCCAGAGCAAGAATTTCAACACCCAACCTCCGACCATACTGCTAAAAATTCAAAGATAGACTCAGATCATGCATCTTCTACAGGCTGAAGTCTCAAACGATCATTCTGAACAAACCCTTTTCAACTGAGGCACAACCCACTCCCCAAACTGCAGTATGTGCCAGGCAGAAGATGAAAAACCCCAACACTTCTTTTTCGAATGCCGCATCCCCCAACGAAGAAGTCGACAACTGAAAAGCTTGTGCGACGAGCTAAAACTCCCGAACTAATTTCAAGTTATCACCAGTGCCAAACTCCCGGCCCAACCAGAATTCAAAGTTTTCAAGATTTTGATCGAGATGCTAGTGGAGAACAGTGTCTACTAAGCAAAACTTCTGACCGAAAGCAACCACCAACGATCAACCGAGAAGGCAGAAAGAGATCTAAACGAAGTGAAACTAAATGCCAACCAAATCAAATGATGATGACATGTGTCATACAAGCCAAAAACAAAGGTGTCATACTACCAGACTCCCCAATTTTGTATAGGATCTGCATTTGCTCCTAAATTGTGAATATCCAGCAGTAGCAGTTTCTCAACTGCTTATGATAATTAAATACCTTATCTAGGTCCCTGCAAGAAATTGTTGTCCACTGTTATAGCACCCTATCCACACGGGAGTTCCTATTAAGACAAAAAAACTTACTCTGAGGGTAAAAAAAATATATTTTTTAGCATTTTTTTTTTTAATTCATTTTCTCCTTTGTATAGTAGACGTCTCTTAGCTGCTGCGAGCACAGATGAATAAACCAACAGCACCAATAGTTCCGAGAGTGTGTCATACTACCCGACTCTCACCTACCACTGTTGCAGTTTCCAACCTTGCAAGTTTCTCCTGATCTGACTGTCAAGTGAATTTCCTGAATCTGAAGTTTGTCGCAGCATCTACATAAACTGATATTTGCAGGATTTCTGCCAATCTGTCTGCTCTATTGTCCTCCTGAACAGGAGACATACCTGATATAGCTAATTCTTTAAAAAATGTCATTGGGTACACTAGACCAGAGCAGCCAGGTTGGTAGAAACTCCACAGATATCAGGTTATGTAGATACTGGGACAAACTTCAGATCAAGGAGTTTACTTGACGGCCTCCCAGATAGGGAGGCTACAACAGTTGCCAGATCAGGTAAATCTTCAAGCTAGGAAACTGCAACAGTGGTATGGACTGGCGAGATAGGGCAGATGATTTCATGGATCCCTGCTGGAACCCACTGGCATACAGGAAACAGACACAAGAGGTATGCCAACCTTAAATTGCAAGACTATGAGTACCTAGCCTAAATATGAGTATGACCTCAAAAAAAGCTTCAAAAAAATGTTAAACCCAAAGAACATTTTGTGGGCAGTCCTAACTAGGTATTAGGCCAAACTGATTATGCTAGGCTAGACTTCTTGGCAGTCAGGACTACAAAGAAATTTAATTTTAATACTTTATTTTTCTTCCCAATTTTGATGTTATGTAATAAGCTTTTTTAGTAAAGATTGATGTCTCTCATGTTGTTTTCCTACAGTGTAAGCTTGTTCCCAGGTTTAAGATAGCTTGATAAAGCGCTTCCTGTTAATTCATAGACCATACCTACTCTTTTAAGCTAAGGCAGTGTCAACTTGTACTTATCAATATCCAGACCCCAGTACGGACACTCCTGTTCGTAGAGCGGTCCTGACCCCTTTTTAAGACCATTCTTTAGACGTTCCTCTTTCAACCCGTTCATAAAATCTGGGATGGGTAGGCTAAGTCCATCTCCCATTTTTTTTTTTTTTATGAACAACCAATGAGAGAGGAGCATCCTAAAACATATTAAACCCTATCTTAAAAACATCTAAAAACCGAATTACGAACAAGTGTGTCTGTAGTGGGGCCTGGGCATTACCAAATTTTCACAATTTGGCCTTATCCTTGGCTTTAAATAATCAGAACTCAAAACATACCTGTTGTGCAGTTGTGGACGAAAATTTCGCATTCCTAAGCGACACTTCTAGTATTCTAGCTGCCCTGCTCAGCCTGAACGCCATCAAAAAGTAACAATTTCAGCTGTTGTCTCTGTAATGAATAAATTTGTTAAATAACCAGCTACAGCCGTTTTCGTCTGGATTTTAGCGAAAAACATAGAGATAGTGGGGTAAAAGCACAGTATAAAAGTAAAGGCTGCTGTAACATTTCAGATTTCGGAACACTTGCTTTGCTACCTGTTAGCTACAACAATAAAAAAACCTCAGGTGCGTCAGGAAAATATTAATATTTAGTTGAAAACTAAAGAAAAATTTGTGTCGCACTGCGTCTGCACCTGATCTGCGCTGCGACAAAAACTACTGTTTCTCCAGAACAAAAAAGCTAGAGATTGTCGTGGGATTTCAAAAAGAAACACATCACGAGCATGCTCGAGGTCTTACGAATGATTTTAGAATCGGTCAGAAAGTAGTTTTGACAGTCTGCCGACTTACGCCTTTGTATTTCATAGTATCAGCCCTATTACCGGCATATTTAGGTTAATTCAACATTCTTCGTCTCCAATCTGACCAGTGGGAATTCGTCTGAGTTGAAACAGATATAATATTAGCTGCGTTTGCTTTCGTCATTTGGTTCGCCGTTCCAACCGGCGTTCTACTACAAGCGTTCGTGAACGGCGTTGAACTGCCGATAATAAGGAGTTTTCTTTGTTCGGTTGGATTGCCGTTTCATTCGTCGTTACTGAAACGACGAACTAAGCCGGCAAGTCAGTTTCATTGAGCGTGTTCCACCCTTCAAACAATAGTTACTAATAGTTACTATTTCCGTTCCATCCTCACGAAAAGTTACTACGCTGACCGTTCCAACCTTGTCGGAATAGTAACTAATAGTTACTATTTGCTTACCATGCTCGGGACCGTAGTAACTACGCATCTCTGTGACGTGATTGGTCGGATTCGCCCCTGGCGTGAGATCCTGCTGGAAAATAGAAAAATCGTTCCAGCCTTGACGGCGAAAAGCCAGAATTCGTGACGTCATGCGTAGTAACTACGGTAAGTAGGATGGAACACGCTCAACATCTCCGTTCAGTAATTAGGCGCGAATTTTCAAAATTCTCGACAAAACAAATTAAAGTTGTAAACCAACTTTAAAAACAATGGTCCTGTTATGCTAAAATCCACTTTAGTACTTTCTTATAGCTGTTGTTGCAAATATTAAGCTAGTTCGACTTTTAACGTTTTCTTAACAACCGTTCGTGAAACGACGTTTATAGAACGTGTCAAAGAAAACACTAATATGAAAAATATTTAAACGACGTTCTTCGTAAAATCCACTTTAGTACTTTCTTATAGCTGTTGTTGCAAATATTAAGCTAGTTCGACTTTTAACGTTTTCTTAACAACCGTTCGTGAAACGACGTTTATAGAACGTGTCAAAGAAAACACTAATATGAAAAATATTAAAACGACGTTCTTCGTACCGAGAATGACAAAAACGAACGCGGCTGTTTCCAAAGGATCCCGCATGAACAGGTTAGTTTATGGAACCACGTCAGCTCGTTTTGTCAGAGATGCCCCGCACCTACCCCCAGTGTTGCGATGGGTGGTACAATTGTACCAGATTCAGTACTTTTTTCTCTGACCTGTACATCTGTAGAACTTTTTTTTTTAAGTCGGAAAATCAGTACAATTACGTCGAACTGGTACAAATTCAGTACATTTTCTTTTTAAAACTAAGAAAAAGAACTGGACTACTTATCGTACTAACTTAGGTGATTTACCTAGAGCTCTAACTCGGTCCCAACCATTTTTCTTTCTGGCATATTTTGTGTGACTTTCCAGCTCCTAGTTACATAGGTTTGGCAGAACTAATTTACCTCGATATGCACATTTGGTCCTGAGCACTCCTTCCTGCCAAGCTCCATCCCGAAAGACACAAAGGTGCGAAAAAAGGCGGATAGAAAAGAAAACGGGAGCCAACAGAAGGAAACTGAGGAAAGACAGAAGAATAAGCGAAAATAAAGATATTGTATAGATTAGTTGAGTGCGCAACACGTGACAATTTTTTTTGGAGTCTGGTACATTTTTTCGCGGAAAGTACATTTTTAGACCTATGTAAAGAAATAGAAAACCGTGATTTTCGGGTTTTTTCTTGATCAGCTAATTATCCCTCTAGGATGATGTGCGAGGTATAAATATAAACGGATATTTCGGTTGCACTTCCGGCAAACCGTCCTCAGCGAAAAACAAAACAAAACTAAATCATAAAATCCACCACAATCGCAACAGGAGAACGATGCGGAACCAACAGACAAGAAGACGAGATGTAACTAAAAACCAGAAAAAAAACGGTGCGGATGCAGATAAAACTAAAATAACGAAAGATAAAATGTGCGTGTTAAAAATGTATATGTACAAATCTGTGATTATTTACAATTCTGAGCTCTGTGTATATTTACAATTTACCATCCGTAAATCACGGTTTTCTATTTGTTTAGTAATGAATGGTCAGCTTGGCTTCAAACCTTTTATTAGACCTATGTCAATTCAAAAAATCAGGATCGCAACACTGCCTACTGTCAGAGACAGGAATTCTTCAATGCTTTAGAGGAGGGTCTTATCTCCTTTCCAGAAATTAAGGATTGTTCTAATCGCTCTCTGCAGAAGCTTATTCTAGTGTTCGAACCTAATGCTGGTTGTCTTGGGTGGGCCGAATATTGGCTGACGCTCCCAGTTTGGGTGTCCTGGGGAATTTACTTTATTGTAATATAGCCTACCCATTTCGTGTTTGGGATTCTGCCGTTGTCTTATTTCTCTGTTGTTAGTTTATATGGTCCTTGTTGGTTAGTTTAAAGTTTAACTGAAAAGGGCTGAGATACGACAATCTAGGTACCGTTCACTTCTTCACTTAAAGGAACTGTCTTACCTATAATACTAACGCAACCTACTTCCATAACCCCTCCATATATTTCTAAACTCGGAAACCCCAATTTCTTACGGTACATTCTAACCCTTCCATCAAAACCACGCTGGTTTTCTCACTTGCCGTGTTTTGCTACCTTTGAGGTGTATCTCGCTTTTCCATTAGAAGAACGGGTTATGTAACGTGTTTCTCAGTTTTCGCGAAAAGCCAACGGATCTTGGAAAAGGCTTAAAACAGCCAAAACCGTGGGTTGTATGTTGAAGCCACACCCTAGTTTTGAAGTATTCAAATATTAAAAAAAAAATGTAAGTTGAAAAGTAAATAGTGCGAGGGGTCCTTTAAAGAGGTTCGTCTCAAGAAAACTTCTTGAGCCCAAGCTGACTGGGATCATGTATTCAAACAATGCGTAAGACGGATACGTCAGCTACGATGCTTTTGCAGCTAAAGTAAATTGTTACAGCATATCCCAATTCTTGGAGTTTAACTGAAAGCCAACTGATTTTTGTGTCACTTAACTGAATACACTGCATTAGGATTGTGTCAAGGGATTCTTTTCTTTTTCACTATTTGCTTTAGTAAGACGTTCAGAATACACACGTCCGTCCTCACAACGCAAAGTTTTACTATGAGGCAGAAAATTTGAATCTCAACACAACCGCGGCTTTTCAGAGCGTGTTCCACCCTTCTAACAATAGTTACTATCAGTTACTATTTCCGTTCCATCCTCACGAAAAGTTACTACGCTGACCGTTCCAACCTTGTCGGAATAGTAACTAATAGTTACTATTTTCTTGCCATGCTCGGGAGTGTAGTAAGAACAGTAACCAGGCATCTCTGTAACGTGATTGGTCGGATTCACCCCTGGCGTGAGATTCTGCTGGAAAATAGAAAATTCGTTCCAGCCTTGACGGCAAAAAGCCAGAATCGTGACGGCATGCTTAGTAACTACGGTAAGTAGGGTGGAACACACTCTCAGTGGTTAGCGGTGAACTCGGTGCGCGACCAATTATTTCTCTTAAACCTTTTGCACCAAGCATATACAGAGGTACAAGCGCACGGGGTACCGCAAATACGACAGGAAAATTCTACCTTATGAAAATCAATTATTCGTGAATTGTCGAGCAACAAAGTAACGCATTTTCATCGGGTCTTCAAGCCTCTTTGACTAAATGAGTGATGTGTAAAGCATTGTCCTAATTAGTGTAATAAGGTGTATTACCGCGTATAAGATTTATTACAGATTCCTCTTTTCTTCGAAGCGCGCTGTAACAAGGGGAATAAGGAAAATAGAGCTCGGCTCTATTCTTTCTTATGCAGAGCCAATCAGATCGCTCGGTTGGTTCCGCCAGCGGGCCGAGGAGAGGCGCAGCTTCGTCAGGGTTGCCAAAGAAAGCACAACAGTTCTACTTTTTTGGAAGCAAAAGAAACAACTTTTCTTAAAAAAACATGTTTTTGTTCTATTACGACTGATTTTCGTCAGTTGGAGGATTAATGCTGTCCATCCCTTATTTTAATAGCTTTTTTACAGTATAATTTGTGTTATATTGTACTCGTGTACTTCAAGTAGTATTAAGAACCTTTTCGGATATTTTTAGAGCTCGAAAAATTGTATTACCTTGGCAACACCGACCGCCGCATTGATACGAACCTCTTGGGTTGTATTTGAACAGGCGTGTGTATTAAGACGTAAACATCGCGTATAGCGCTATTCACCTTATTACACCTATTAGGACAATGCTTAACTAGACTATCCTTTCTCAGCCCTTTTCGTTTAAACTTTAAAGGACCCCTCTGGCTCACTCTGCCTTTTGCATTATCTCCAGCTCCCTTGTGGGATTATAAGATCCTAAAATCTCCGCCTTTTGCCATTGTTTGATGATGATCAAATTTTATTTACGCACTTAAGAAAAGGAAGATACTCCAGTACAGACAAAGAAAAGGAAAAAAATACACTGAGCTTTCAATAATGTAGTATATGCACAAAATCAAAAAATAAACATGAAAAAAAAAGGGACTAATCGGGTCTAAAAAATCGTATTCATAGGATGGAATGCGGAGAAATGGCGAGGGGCAGAAAAGTGAAGGTCCTGGGCAATTACAGATAACTTTGCACAAGGGTCAGAGGGCAAAAAAGTTGTAGTTATGCGGGAATTCCTATAAGGTCGAGGAAGATACAAGTGAAATTTACAATATTTGAAATAACAAGTCCTGATATATTTTAAATCTTCTTGTCTCTGGATACAAAAAATTCCGGAACGGTTGCAGACAGAGGGAGAGCAAAAACTATTATATAAACTAACAAGTGCTTTTTGCTTTATTTGGAACTATTTTTCCGTATCCGAAAGGAATGGAATCGTGAACACCCGAAAGAGCGTCATCGCAGAATTTTGGGATCCCAAAACGTAAGTGGAGGAATACCTATGACATCGCAAAAGTTGTCCGTCTGTCAGCACGATAACTCTCGAAGAGAATGAGATGTTTTGATGAAACTTGGTGTGAGGACTCGTCCAGTCAAGGGAAAGGTCGAGTTCGTAGATGGGCCTGATAGCTGCATATTTAGGGGAGGGGGAGTGGTTTCAAATTAAGGGGCGAAAAAATATGTTTTAAAAGCTAAAAGCACGGCGTTTAAAGGAGTTATATCATAAGCATTCTAGCACCTGCAACGTCTAGACCCCATCCCCCCACCCCCACCCAAGACCCAAGATGAAGCCACGACTCGATCCGACCACTGGGTCATCTAGCGCGCGGGTCGGAAGCGCCCGGCATGGGGAGGATGGAATCATAAGTTGCGTTTTTTTCTCTGGTTCCTGTTCCATGTTCTGTGTTCACAGTTGTCTGGTTTGGGTAAAATACTGTGTTTTGCTTACGGTGTTCCGTGTTTCGTGTTTTGTCGCTGTTTCGACGAAAACGCAAATTTAGGATCCTGAGTATGTCTGAGGCGGAAAATCTGTTAAATTGTAAATTATACTCCAAAACGACCATACTTTAGGACCCAGCTTTATCCTCCAAACTTCTGCAATTCTTTCTTTTCTATCTGTAAATCGCTCTGCAGTTTTCTATCTGAACAGTGATAAAACATGCTAGGAGAGCAAGTTCCGTGTTTTGCAAAACAGCTACAGCAAAACAGAGAACACAGAACACAGAACAGCGTACAAAAATGGGAAAATGAGAAACAGCGTGTTCCCTGTTTTGACGAAAAAACGGGAAAAATATAAAACAGAGACAAAACAGCGAGTAGAACAGAGAAAAAAACGCAACTATAGTTTGACTACGCATCTAACAAAAATTGTAGCATGGATATGGAAAATATGTAGACAAATTAAACTAATTATTTGCATTATCGATTTCTTTAAGAATTTTCTTGTTATTTCCCGCAAGTCCAAAGAATTAAGGATGTAAACTAGATCGCAACTAGACCTACGTTGCCCGGGCAACGTGAAGTGTTGCGGCAACCTTTGTCCGGCTTCGCCGGCTAAAGTGTTGCGAGAGAAACACTTTGGTTTTGTTTCTTCGCTGTCGGTTAAATGCTGAAATTGTCAACTTATCGAAGCTTTTAAAACGGTATGTTCTAAAAAGAATAATCACATAATCAAAAGATGTTCTTTAGCGTTGTAAAACCAACAACAAAACAATATCGGAAGAAGGCTATCCGTAACGTTTCAGGATTAAAATACCATAGATGACACTATTAATTATTACAAAACTACCTTATTGTTTTACATTACCGTATCGTTTGTACCCGTTGCGTAAACAGTTAATCCTAGGTTATAGCGATAGACCATCGATACAAACTTTCTTACTGTCATATTTACAGAAATCGAATACAATGTGCACCAATTTTCAAAAATGTCTAGCCCCTCGTGATTACTTACAAGTCCCTCTCCCGTGATTGACATCAAATTCACCGGAAACAAATAATGGATACACCAGCTATCAAAAGTTGCAAACCCCTCATCGCTGAAGATGATTATAGCATAAAAGCCGATTATTACTTACAAGTCCCATGCATGTCTTACAATTGGGAACAAAATTGTTCTTACCATCGAATACACCTGAGACAAATAACAGGTATACCAACTAGCAAAAGCTGCAAACTCCTCGTTGCCGAAGATGATTATGAGCTAACAGTCGACTGTTGCTTACAGTCGACTGTTGCTTACAAGTCCCTTACATGTCTCACAACTGGTATCGCCTATTTTTGGTTTCAGTGTGTACCTTACTCTTAAAGTTGTCAACCCCCTGAAACTTTCAAACTGGTTTATCTCATGAAGGATTTTTGTTCAAAAAAATTGATGGCATATATTTTGATCAGCTCTTCAAGGGCTATCGATTGCCCTAACCACAACAAAAGCATATCGGAAAAAGGGACTAAATTGACTTTGCAGTCAGTTGAACTTTATCCTTTTCAATCGTAGACATCGTGACGGATGAAAACTTGGAATAATATCCTATATAATCTAGTTGGTATTATAAAGCTATCCGTAACTTTTGAGGATTAAAATACCATAGATGACACTATTAATTATTACGAAACTACCTTGTTTTACATTACAGTATCGTTTGTACCCGTTGCGTTAACAGTAAATCCTAGGTTACAGCGATAGACCAACGATACAAACTTTCTTACCGTCAGATCTATATAAATCGAATACAATTTGCAACAATTTGCACAAAATTCTAGCCCCTCGTGCACCGATTCTACTGACAAGTCCCTTTCCCGTGATAGACATCAAGTTCACCGGATAAAAATAATGGGTACACCGACTAGCAAAAGTTGCAAACCCATAATCGCTGAAGATTTGTGTAGCATAACAGCCGATTATTACTTAAAAGTCCCTTGCAAGTTTTACATTTGGGAACCAAATTGTTCATCAAATGACAGGTACGCCAACTAGCGAGAGCTGCAAACCCCTCATTGCCGAAGATGATTATGAGCTAATAGTCACCTGTCGCGTACAAGTCCCCTAAAAGTCTCACAACTGGTATCGCCTATTTTTGGTTTCAGTGTGTATCTTACTACTGAAGTTGTCAACCCCTTGAAACTTTCAAACTGGTGTATCTCATAAAGGAATTTTTTTACCAAAAAATGGATGTCATATACTTTGATCAGCTCATCAGCGGCTATCGATTGCCGTCGAAGTCGAACTTTATCTTTTTCAATCGTAGATATCGTGACGGATGAAAACTTGGAACAATATCTTATATAATCTAGTTGATATTATAAAGCTATCCGTAACTTTTCAGGATTAAAATACCATAGATGACACTATTAATTATTACAAAATTACCTTATTGTTTTACATTACCGTATCGTTTGTACCCGTTGCGTAAACAGTTAATCCTAGGTTATAGCGATAGACCATCGATACAAACTTTCTTACTGTCATATTTACAGAAATCGAATACAATGTGCACCAATTTTCAAAAATTTCTAGCCCCTCGTGAACCGATTCTTACTTACAAGTCCGTCTCCCGTGATTGACATCAAATTCACCGGAAACAAATAATGGATATACCAGCTATCAAAAGTTGCAAGCCCCTCATCACTGAAGATGATTATAGCATAAGCTTTTCAAACGGGATGTTCTAAAAAAATTAATCATATGATCAAAAGGTATTCTTCAGCGTTGTAAAAACAACGCCAAAATAATATAGGAAGAAGGGACTAAATTAACTTTGCAGTCAGTTGTACTTTATCCTTTTCAATCGTAGACACTGTGACGGATGAAAACTTGGAACAATATCTTATATAATCTAGTTGGTAATAGAAAGCTATCCGTAACTTTTCAGGATTAAAATACCATAGATGACACTATTAATTATTATGAAACTACCTCATTGCTTTACATTTTCGTTTGTATCCGTTGTGTAAACAGTTAATCCTCGGTTACACTGATAGACCATCGACACAAACTTTCTTACCGTCAGATTTATAGAAATCGAATATATGTGCACCCATTTGCAAAAATTCCTAGCCCCTCGTGAACCGATTCCTACTTACAAGTCCCTCTCCCGTGATATACATTAAGTTAACCGGAAACAAATAATGGGTACACCAGCTAGCAAAAGCTGCAAACCCATCATCGCAGAAGATGATTGTAGCATAACAGCCGATTATTACTTACAAGTCCCTTGCATATCTTACGATTGGGAACCAAATTGTTCTTACCATCGAATACACCGGAAACAAATAACAGGTATACCAACTAGCAAAAGCTGCAAACCCCTCATTACCGAAGATGATTATGGGCTAACAGTCGACTGTTGCTTAAAAGTCCCCTATATGTATCATAACTGGTATCGCCTATTTTTGGTTTCAATGTACCTTACTATGAAGTTGTCAACCCCTTTGAAATTTTCAAACTGGTGTATCTCATGAAGGAATTTTTGTACCAAAAAATGGATGACATATACTTTGATCAGCTCATCAATGGCTATCGATTGCCGTCGAAAAAAAAAATTCTACCTGTCTTAGTTCAAAAGTTGACTTTTTTGCCGTAGGCCAACTTTCTAACGTCACGACTTAGAAAGGAGCAAAGGATAAGCTCTAGTTTCTTTAGCAATGAGAGAACTTTTAAAGTTTAAGAGGCACATCTGATACCGTTACTCTACCACAAACCAAAGTGCAAAAAAAAAAATTATAAACTCAGCTGAAATCGTCGCAGACATAGACAGAAACAATAGATGGCAGCACTTTCGGACCCGTGGGAAAAAGCCACTTTTTTGTCTCTGTAGATTTTTCTATTTATCACTCAAAGAAGATATGTTGGCTGTGGGGCCGGGTAACTGCCGCATATATTTAACACTTACAGATTTTAGTCCATCTTCAATTTGAAACTGGTGCCTGCCTGCTTGCGTGCTAGAACGGAGCTTTCCACTCGAAAGCAGAAACATCTTTTGATGAAACGAAAGGTTCGCTACACAACTTCAGATAGTCCTCTCTGACATAGGCTATACAACTCCACTTCACTTCGCAAACCGTAGGCTCTGGCTCGATGACAAGCAAAAACCATCCTTATTGGCCCCAGGCAAGAGTTCTACGGAGCTTTCCAAAATGTAATGTCATAATCGTCAATCCGGCCTAAGGTCCACACTTTCCGTAAAAATCGCACAGGTTAGACCCTTCTCAGTTACCAGGAATAAAATGAAATCGGAGTCATAGGAAAAAAAAAAAAAAAAAAAAAAAAAACGAGGACAAAACCAAAGTGTTGCTCTCGCAACACAATAAACAAACGCCGTAAATTATACTAACTTCGTTAGAGTGATTTCTTGACTGAAACTGAGCTAAACAGTATTCAGCTTCCGAGACCAAAAACTGTCAAACTAGCCGATATGATTTCTCCTTCCGACATATCTAAAAGTCCACATGGTGATATACTTAGTTGTTTAATCCTCTAACACGCCACTCGATCTTCTCGAAGGTTCTAGTAATCTTTTCACCAGCGTCAGGAGATCAATGAATAGTTAATTAGCAATGACAGATTGGCGTTCGGGAGTGGATTGTGTTCAAGTAATGTGTGGATAATGTTGGCTACCGTGAGGATTCTGGGGAAAACAAATGTAACAGTATGTTCGTAAAAATCCGACGGCATGGATAAATGATGGTGTCTCCCACCTTCTCGGCCCACATGAATCAAAGACTTTTTTGATCTCCGGGTCGATTTTCCATAAAGGTTTCCTTGTAGCCTAACTATCTTCACACGCTCAAGAGGAACAGCCATTTCTTCAGCTCGTTTTAGACACCATACAATCTGATTGTAATAAGAGTTGATGTCGAGACGGGCTGACTGATGGGGTATTGGTCTAGAGAAAATGGAAGGATATTGTTATCGTGGACAGAAGCAGTTGCACTTTTCACACCACTTGGAGGGAGTGTTATTCTGTTGGAGAGCACCTAGTTTTGACCCGAATCTGCACGAAATACACAAGTGGTCATCGTCAATATTTTCGGGCATCAACTGGATTATCTGACTGAGTGATTATGTGGTCAATGTTTGATGTTGAACAGCCTACGTCGTGGATATAGGTGTAGTCGAGGTCTTTTGGTGAGATTTCGTATCCATCAGGTAGGCTATCGAGTAACGGCGTTGACCTAGGGGATGGTTCCAGAATATCGCAGTTCAGATCACCGTCCAGATCCATGGAGTTTGTTGATTTGAGATGCTTTTCAGAACCGTCTGGAGTTTTCTGCAAACATTGGCAAAGGCATTCAAAGATTGCGAGTTGCGTCGATTGCATGGTAGATACACATTATAACAGCGACATGATCAGTCTTGACAGCAAGAAAGGTAATGTCCGAATAGATTAGATGGGCAGAAGCAGAGATATCGCAGCTAACAAATGTGGCTAACTCCTCCAGCGCGCATCTCGAAGGAAAGTTAAGTGATTTTGCGATCGTTGAAGAAAACGTACGTTCGTGTTGGTCAGTAGGTGGTATCAAAACCTTTGGTTTTGTTTAAAACGATATTTCTGAGCCACTCATCTCGAAAAGATCATTTCTAGTAAGGTTGTGCTTTAACATTTTTTTTTACAGTTTTGCCCATTGGCATCTTACTTGCTGGCGATTAGATCGCTTTAGCCCTCATAAGTGAAACAAATTTCTGCAAAGTTAATCAAAATTAAAACACCAAATTTATGTCTGTTTTTAAGAGCACTTAGGGCTATGCCATTAGGCAGTGTTTGGCAGTGTGTGTGTTGTTTATTCATTCGTAACAGACTGTCCACCTTGATAGAGAAGATAGAATAAGACTTTGAGCGTGTTCCATCCTACTTACCATAGTTACTACGCATGACGTCACGAATTCTGGCTTCTTGACGTCAAGACTGGAACGCATTTTCTATTTCGAGCAAAATATCGTGCCACTGGCTGAGCCGACCAATCACGGCAAAGATATAATCTTTTCGTAATCGTAAATTGGTTTCGAATTTTAATGTTCAGGATAGTATTAATACACTTTTTCGTTCGCATTCAAATCTATTTTCCCTCCACAAACATCCTGCCCTCTCAGCCCATGAAATTAAAAGCCACTTTTTCATTCCTGAACCCGATTAATGTGCTTGTCAGTCTGTACAGATCTTAACTCTATTTAGTGTGTTTTTTATTTATATGAAAAGAATGTTGTCGTGTTTATTTACATGGTTTTGTTTAAGTGTTTTAATATGTATATTCATACTCCGCTATTACGCAAAAAGCGGGTCATAAATAAATAAATAAATATTTGTAGTTACTACACTCCCGAGCGTGGTAAGCAAATGGTTACTATTTCGAGAAGGTTGGAACTGTCGGCATAGTAACTTTTTATGTTGGAACGAAAATAGTAACTGATAGTTTCTATTGTTCGAAGGAAGGAACACGCTCTTTATGTTTGAGTGCCTTTTATTTTCCCTTTATTGCACTTACAACTTCGGAAAGTCAGTTACAGATTCGCGTTATTCGGAATACATGATTTGGAAATATAAACAGCTGGCGAGGTTCGTCAGGTGTAGCCCTAGATCAGGCCATAGGGACAGGTGCACATAGAGGTATTACTTTAGTGTGTGGTGGAGTTCACTTTCTATGTACTTGCCACGGCCGTTGGGTGTTAGCGCAAATAAAATCTTATCTTACCTTATCTATAAATTTATTATTCAGTTGATCATAAAGGCAAAGGGACATTGACAGAAGCCAGTGCAGCGACACGCCTTCGGATACCGAGTATTCTCCGATGAAAAATTTGTAGCCTGCGTAGTAGTATGGTAGTAGAACGAAAACGTTGCATGTAGTACTATGTAATAGCAAATAATACAATCATTTAATGTGCCTCAGACTGGTCCAATCTTATGTCGTAGAATCCAGTAGCATCCTGTCTTGCCATAGTAGCATCCGGTCTTGCTAATAGTAGCATATAGTAGTATACAGTAACACGGTAGCCTTGAAGCAGAAGCATGTAGTAGCATCGTTTTTAGTACTGCATGCTACTTTTTCGTACTTCTTCATAGTACTATTTTGAGATAAATTTTTCATCGGGTTCCTATACTATAAGTAGGCTACACAATTTTATGCTACAACATTCTAATAATTATCTTATAAGTTACTATCACAATACTTAATCACCATTGCTTTAAGAACTCACAATTCAAGTTTACCACTAAAATGAGGTAAAATCGACCATCGGGTGTACAACCATTGGAGCTGCCACCGCCTGACATTTCTCAGGTGAAGTAAGCTCGTGGATTATCATCAAGGCGAAATAAATAGCGGTTCCTGGACCACGGCTAGTGATCAGCTTACCTAAAAAGGAAGGAAAGTACAGGCTCCAACCAATTTCACTTCAGGGCTGTAAGCTCATATGGCACTTGCAAGGGTTACGATGTTTTGATTGATCAAAAGTAAGTTCGCTTGAGATGCGCACTCTAAGGGAGCTGTAACTTTATTCGTAAGCAAAACCCTTGAGGCAAAAATGCTAATGCGCTGATGGGCGTCATGACAATGTAGTTCTTCACAAGTAGGTCGATCAACTTGTGGAACGCGCTAGCAGATTCCACTGTTACCTGCCAAACAACAAATAGCTTCAAACAACATTTGGACAAGGAGTGGTCAGGCAAACAGTGGAGATTCAACTGGAAACCTGAACAAGTCAGCACCCATGAAGGCGTATATTAGGAGAAATCCTATTCGCCTGCAATTGCAAATTTGCAGGTAATTTGCAGGTAATGCATATATTGCTTAAAAGTTTTTTTTTTACTTTGCGGTCAAAATTGGTACTTTAAGGAATAATCGGATTTGAGAAGTAGCTATAGAAATAGCTAGAGAAGTAGAAGTTGCTCCCCAATATTCTAGCGAAGTTTCATCGTCCTAGCACATCTGGAAGTACCTTAACTCGCGATCACCGGAATCCCAGACCACTCACCTCCAACTCCACCCACAATACCCGGAGCCAATCCGGTTCTGTAAATGATTAATCCAGAGCATATGTTTGTCATTCCCACGAAGTTCGATCCAGATCACACCAGTCTAAGCGGGTCAAGCATCTTCCGCCCTCCCCACAATAATTGTCGGATTCGGTCCGGAAATGAAAAAGATCACTAGAGAAAAATGTCCTCTGTTCAATTATTAAATTTCACTCGAATCCCATCACCAGTTCCGAAGTTACGCATGACTCAACATTTAGGATTCCCCTCCCTCATTTCCCCCTCCCCCCAAAGATTATCATAACGAAGATTTTTTTTTTTTTTATTCCAAGTCAGTTTGACCGGGGACGGAACGACGGATCCATTCTAGGCTGGTCACGTATTTTCCGCCCCCCCCCAATAGTTGCCGGATCCGGCCGGGTATGAAAAAGATCACCGGAGAAACGTCAATGCTTAAATTTCACTCGAATCCGATCACCCGTTCCAAAGTTACGCATGACTGAAAATTCCGGATTCCCCTCCCTCCGCTCCCCCACCATTATCAGATCGACAAACTTTTTATTTTGAAGTCAGTTTGATCGGGTCCCTGATATGCCTGCCAAGTTTCATCGTGAAAATCCCCAAAACTGCCATCACGGAATTCCGAGAAACCCCCTCCACCCCCCTAAGTGTCCGGATCCAGTACAATTGTCTAAACGATTTATATAGAGCAGATGCTTGTTCTTCTCAGCAAGTTTCACTCCAATCCCTCCATTCTGACCGTTTCTTGAAATTTCCGGTCTCCCCCCTGGCTACCAAATCCGGTCAAGACTTTAAACGGGATTATGGTCTTAGTTACCGGAATAAAATGTATTGAATTGAATTAAACGGGATATCACAGATATATAATCTATTCAGTTATTAAGTTTCATAACAATCGGACCACCCGTTAGAAAGTTACACACTTCTCAATTTCCCGGATTCCCCTGCCCTCCACTCCCCCCCCCCAAAAAAAAAAAATGTTCGGATCGGAAAACTGATTATTTCTAAGTTTTTTTGTTTGGCTCTCTGATATGCCTGCCAAGTTTCATGGTCCTAGCACAACTCAAAGCACACTAACTCGAAAAAGTGGGACAGAATGCCCTAAATTTTAAAGTTTCCAGCGCCCTCCACTCCCCCACGTATGGTCGGATCATGAAACTGATTATTTCCACGCTAGTTTGGTCGGGTTCCTGATATGCCTGCCAAGTTTCTTTGTCCTAGCACATCTGGAAGTACCCTAACTCGAAAAAGTGTGAAAAAATGCCCTAAATTTTCAAAGTTTCCAGCGTCCTCCACTCCCCCGCATATGGTCGGATCGGGAAACCGATTATTTCCAGATTAGTTTGATCGGGTCCCTGATATGCCTGCCAAGTTTCATTATCCTAGCACATCTGGAAGTACCCTAACTCGAAAAAGTGTGACAAAAAACTGGGACCGACCGACAGACGGAATTGTGATCGGTATATGGCACTTGAGCCAGAGGCTGCAAGTGCCATAAAAACGAATGAGGGCGATTCTGAAACCTAGAAAGATCCCCTACACTATCACATGTTTCAAAATAACTAACACAAGGAGATGCATTTTTAACAGATAACACTTTGAATGATATCTGTTTGGATCATTTATTGCAGTATCTGAGCGGATTGCAGGTTTTATTCGTTTACTTGATGCTAGCCAAACTTTGTATACGGCTATGTTGCCGCATGTGTCAATTAGAGTATCAAAATCTATGTGTTACATGTTGTGTTTTCTTATCTTTTTTCTTTCCATTTTTGGGATCCCAAAACGTAAGTGGAGGGATACCTATGACATCGCAAAAGTTGTCCGTCCGTCCGTCTGTCCGTCTGTCCGTCCGTCTGTAAGCACGCTAACTCTCGAAGGGAATGAGATATTTTGATGAAACTTGGTATGAGGATTGTTTGGGTCAAGGGTAAGGTCGAGTTCGTAGATGAGCTGTGTAGCCCTATATTTGGGGGTGGGGGAGGGGGTTGAAATTAATGGACAAACAAAATATTTTTAAACAGTTAATGTGATAGTCGATTATGGGGTAAAAAAGACATGCTGAGCACGATGGTGAAAATCATTTTCTCGCCGCACAAGTAGTTCGTCCGGAATCCGGCAAATGTTTGATTTAGGTGTAAGAAGACATGCTGAGCAAGATGGTGAAAACCATTTTCTCGCTGGACGAGTAGTTTGTCCGGAATCCGGCCAAAACCGGAAAGTTGGTCCAAAGTAACAGTTTCATTTGAAGTTGATTAAATGTTTGATTTAGGGGTAAGAAGACATGCTGAACCCGATGGTGAAAACCATTTTCTCGCCGGACAACTAGTTCGCCTGTAATCCGGCCAAAACCGGAAAATATGTTAAAAGCAAAAGCTTTATCTGAAGTTGATTAGATGATAGATTTAGGGGAAGAAGAGACGCTGAGTCTGTATATGATGATCATTTTTTACCCAGACATATAATTAGTTAGGAATCCGGTTATACCCGCATTTTTTTTTTAGTCAAAATTTTATTTAAAGTTGATTAGATGTTCTTTATAGGGATAAGGAGATACGCCGGTTTCGTTTCTGAATTTTCTTTTTTTGCTGGACTAGTAGTTCGCTTGGAATTCGGGCGAAACCGCAAATTTGGCAGTAGTATAAAGCAGGAAGTTTCGGTCAGTATCGTCAAAATAGATATGGATTATAGAGGTCTCGATAGATACGTAGATAAAATATCTGAACTAGGTTTTCTCTGATGGTTAGCCTGGCGAAGATAAGACCCAATTGTCTGGATCAAATCTTAGATTTTTGGGATTCCATCGACACCTTTGGTCTTGTTTCATACTCCGTTCGTGACTTCTGTCTTAAAAATGGGAAATAAATTACATTCATTCAAACGCTATGTCTTGAAAGTTATGCATAACAAGGATGACCAAAAAGACCCGAAAAAGCATCTGTAGACTTTTCCGATATCATGAGGATGAATAAAAAAGTTTCCGATATCATAAGAATAGATACAAAAATTGTCTGAAGATGCTTTTCCGTCGTTATTTCGGCTCTTCTTGCATGCATGTTTAAATAATAATAACATATAATAACTTTTCTCGAACACTGATATGCAATGCATGTCTCCCAAAGGAAGTTATTTTATGATAATTACTTTTGTGGAGGATGTTACGACATCGTATCATCCTCCAGAGAGTCATCCTCCAAAAAAGTTTCCGATGTCAATTTCAATTTCAATTTATTTTTAAAATTCCTTCACGGGCAAGCCGAACATTGGATTTTTCGTCATAAACATAATAACATCAACACCTTTGTCATAATTTTGTCATAAATAATAAACTTATATACAATTCGAATCACTGTAAGTGATCATTTACAATTACACTTATATTAGAACTGAAATTCAAATCACTATAACATAAACAAGAGTTACAACGAATTATGCATTTCGACGAATGACGTCACGTTAAACGTATGTAAGAACTAGGATTCAAACAATTATAAAATAAGCACGAATTACGATGAATTATACGAGAATCACGATGAGTTATACATTTCGACGAATGACGGTACGAAGCTTTTTCTGTATCGGTCATGAGATGCAGAAAGGGGATGTAACTTAGGAATCGGCTGCGAAACCATTCGCGCAGGTCTAGGCCTAACAGGTTCAAACTCAGGCGGGAAAAAGTCTCGCAGACGATGATTCTCAAGCGTCTTAACTCCAAATTTGAGGCACATTTTTTCCCGACGTTGGGCCAAAGATTCCAGCTTGAAACTCCGAAGAAGCTCAATGTATGGCACCTTTGGCGATTTGGAAGTAACAAGGAGGGCTCGGAATTGCAATCTCTCCAACGAATTCGACTGATCCCGTGTCAAACCGAAGTGCCATACCTGACAGCAATATTCTAAAGTGGGGCGGATAAAAGACAAGAAAATTTTTAAAAGGTGCTCGGTAGGGACACCGTAACGGGATAATAATTTTAGGGATCGGATTGCCATATTACCCTTTTTAAGCATGCTGTCCACTTGTTTGATCCATTTTAAGTCATGGGTAATATGGATTCCCAGTAACTTTATGTGTTTCACACACTGGGCAGTGGGGAGGGGAGGGTAAAAGTCCGGCATGCTTTTTAAAAATGATATAGTTAGCACCAACGATTTATCCATGTTGACGACCATGTCATCCATAGCTGCCTCATCACAGATATCATCGATGATAACCTTAGCACTGCTTTTAATATTTCTTCTGCACACTTCAAGCAGCGACAGGTCATCCACGAATTTCCACCTATCTGCGAAAGAAAGTGCGAGCTCATTGACCATAACCAAAAAAAGAAGCGGTCCCAACAGAGTACCCTGGGGTACACCGCAAAAAATAGGTAAAATATCTGAAAATATCGTTTTGTACTTAGTTTGTTGTGTTCGGTTTGACAGAAATTGTGCAACAATTCGTACCAGAAACGGCTCAATTTTAAATTTATTTAGGAGTTTGGCAATGAGCTTGCTGTGGTTAATTAAATCAAACGCTTTTTTTAGGTCTATAGCTATTAAATTAATCCATATATTTGGATTATCCAAATTCTTAAGTATTCTATCTAGCAAGCTAACTAAGTAATGTGCTGTTGATGTTTTTGGCAGGTTACCAAACTGCTTCGGGTCAACAAGTCTCAAAATTGTTTCTTTTAACCATGATGAAAGGAACTGTTCGTAAACTTTACTAAAAATAGGGGTCATAGTAATTGGGCGCACACCAGTAAAATCATTAGGGGAATCTTTTTTCGGAATAGGTGTCACATAACCATTTTTCCAAACTGACGGGTACTCACCTGATTCTGTTATTTTATTAAAAATATGTGAAAGGGGACTACTAATTTTCTCAGGGAAAGCTTTAATCAACTCAACGGGAATATCTACGGGTGTTACACTCGTTCTTTTAAGCCTCCTTAATTTTTTAGTTACTTCATCTTGGCTAATTTTAGGGAAGTCAAAATCTAGTGGGATTTGGGGAATTTCTTCGTGGGGGAGGGGAGGGAGAGTTTGAACTATAGCAGCAAGGTGAGCATTTAATTTATTTGCCGTTTCCTGTTCACTTTCATCAAGGTTAAAATCAAGTCCCTTCTGAACCTTCCCCATCATTTTCTTCACTCCATTATACCATTTTCTAGGGTCAGACTTTAATAGTTTTTCAGTCTGATTTGCGAAGTGGTTTTTTGCGGCATTCCTCGTCATTTTGCGAATCTTATTTTTCAGTCGTTTTGCTTGGTCAGTCTTACCAGCTTTAAATAAACGCAGTTTTTCCTTAATAAGGTCTTTTACTGCCTTCACAATATAAGGCCGGTCAGAGGCATGTCGCTTCACCTTCTTCTCGGGAAAGCACTCATGGTACTTTGCTAGTAGGATTTCCTGTAGAAAACTAGCTTTACTATTGGTATCCTTTGCAGATGAAACTGATTCCCACTTTTCTTCACAAATCCATTCGCCAAATTTTAGGATACCCTCATCGGTCATTGGTCGACTTGTAGTTTCTGTCGTTGTGTACTCAATAGTGACTCTATTGCGCGGGTTTAATTCTAGCGTAAAATGGTAGCTACCGCCAAGTGGAGAACCTGGGATCGGATCATCATAAAAATCAAACATGTTAGTCGAAATCACATCTAGAGAAGTGCCACCCCTCGTTGTAGGGCACTTCACCAACTGTTTAAGACCTAGGCCTCTATTAATATGATCAAGGCGTAACTCGTTACCGTCACCAATCATGAAAATTCCACACCCTGAAAATTTCCCAGAAACGTAGTCAGCACTCAGTTGGAGTTTCTCTAGAAAATCAGAACGTGCTTGTACATTCTGACCTGGTGAATAATAAAATGCACATACAGCGACTCCGTTGAATTGGCGCGGGAGCCGTTTCGGTTTCAAATACATCCACATTATCTCATCATGATCTTGAAGGCAAGGGACATCCACGATGCGGGATTTGATCTTTTCATGTACATATAAACCGATTCCGCCGCCTTTCTTCCCAAGGATATGGTCGTTTGGTCGGAACTTCATGAAAGCATTAAAACCTGCGATACTTTTCCGTCATGAGGATAGATACAAAAAATTGGCTGAAGATACTTTTCCGGCGGTTTTTCGGCTATTCTTGTATTCGTACATATGTAGTCGTACATATAACGGCCAAGGAACCAAGTAACTGCATTTAATAGTTCTTGAACCCGGCGACACAAGTTCCATATATCACATTCTAAACGACAACTCATAATCTTTGCACTTGCCAAGATCTACTTTCCTACGTGTTCATTATTCTCCCCACGAGTGTTCGCGTATCACGCTATTGACGCGTAAAACCGATTATCTGAAATTTGCCAAGTTTTTCCTCGAAGTCAATGGGTCTAGGTAAAGGCTTAAAACAGAAAAAGCCGTGGATAATTTGTTAAAAGCAAAGATTAGTTAAGCAGTAAGTAGTACAAGCTGTGCTTTGCTACTCTTTATGACAAACTCTACGTACCGATTAAGAATCGCCCTGTACCTAGCGGAAGAGCCGGAAGCGTCGATGTCTCCGAAGAACGCCGTTTATTGGTTGACATACGATTTGAGTCGTCTTTCGGGCGACGTTTTTCGTTCTTCCGGAGGTTCACTGGCGTGATTTTGGAGTTTGTCAGATAGAGTATATGTAAAGTTTGTGAAACCACAACAGCAAAGATGCTAAGCTAAGTCTTATCTATTGATACAGCACATCCTTAAGGTGTCTATTATGAAACTTCTGACAGTTATGTGCCAGCTGTTTTTGAGATATTTGCTAAAACTCGTTTCGCGTTCCAGAGCTGTTTTGGAAAGTAAAGCGAATAGTTTTGGAAATCAAATAAACGGCAGGATTATAAAATGTCTTGGAAAGTTGTACAGGCGGAATAGCTTTCCATGAGTTCTTAAGCGTGGAGGATTTTCGCTCTCCTTTTCGGAAAACTTATCTGCGTTGCCTTTCGCCTATCCTTTAAATATTTATAATACCGTATGACACTTATATACATCCCTGTTGTATTAATTAAAGCACTCCCGGATAAACTTATTAAACCCCTTGCAAATTATTTGTATGATATTTCTTCAAATACCCAGCTATTTGGAAAGTTGGCGATGTGACACCAATACCCCAAAAAGATGCAACAATTGATTTTGACGGAGTACGCTCCACTTCACCGACCCCGATTTTCAGAAAAGTGTAGGAAAGTTACTTTCGCGAACATTTTTAATCTTTATTAGTGTTTACATCTGTATATACTGACGATTGACCACAAATCTGGATTTTACCAAGGTAGTTCGAGAATAATAAGAGAGATATCTACCTATCTAACTTACCGTCTTTGACAATGATTTCCTCCGAATACTGAAATCCTCCTGCGACAAGTTTATCTTTCACGCTCGGGTGGGAGGTGATCTTCTTGCCTGATGCAACACTGTGTGCCATTAAAGCCAGTGGAGCTACAATTGTCGAAACAACAAGTCAATCAATCCGAATACGCAGACCCAAATAGCTAAAAAGCCAGAATTTTCTTCAGTAAAGGACCCGTACATACAATGCCGATGCAACCTACTTCCATAATACACTCATCAATCCTTAAAGGACACCTCTTGCTTATTCTGCCTTTTGTAATATACTTAGCTCCCATATGGAATTATAAGCTTCTACCCCACCTTTCTCCATTGTTTCGTTTCGTAACTACGAATTTTTAGCGCTTTTCGGCCTTTCCGACTTTACCCGTCACCCAACGAAAAGTTTGCCGTAATCTTCAATGTACGCTGACAACTCATTCACATATAAGGATGTGATACTCTCCTGTTTATTACTTCTTTTATTTGCTTAGTTTTCCCACTTCTTAACAAAGGCACGGTTCAGTTTTCAAATGTTTTGCGCCCAGCCGCCGCGTCGGAGAGCAGGAAGGCTGGATATAATCGACAGGCACTAACAAGAGAATCGCTAGTTTTAGGTGGGAAGGAATGGTATTTCCGAAAGAGTTTTTTCGGATTCATTTCATAGGGAAAAGATCATTTCTAGTAAGAGTTGTGCTTTAAAGTTTAACCGAAAACGGCTGGGATACGACAATCTAGTTAACCATTACTTATTCACTTAAATTGCCTTGATGACCCGCTGAAAATGCGTTACTTCAGGCGTATTCTCGCCGTTCCGCGAGGACTCCTCGGGGAATCGAAGGGAACGGCGAGAATCGAGGGAGTCACTCCACGCGGACTCCGCGTACAGAAAACAGCGAGAACAGGGGAATGATTCCAAAATCGATTTGGTTCGGACAAAAAAATATGCAGTTGCCGAAATTAATCTTGATCCACTTTAACTTTGGTTTTGTTTCTTCTGATTGTTTTTAGTTAATTTTATATTGCACCAACACCAGCAAAAATTGCTTCCCCTCCGAATCTGAAAGGGAGTCCTTTCTAATGATGGTGATGATAATCGGAGCATTCCCCGTCCGTGGGGACTCGCGAGAATAAGGGGAGTGAGTCCCCGGGACAAACAAAAACGCGGGGACTCCTCAAGTGGAGTCCTCGGGGAGCGGCGAGAATACGCCTTTCGTTGTTCCGCTATTCACGAATAATCAATTTTCATACTGCAATTTCCGTGTGATCTGTGATACCTCTATGCACTTGTATTTTTTGTGTGTACCTTACGAGAGAGATTTATGATTTTTTTTTTTGTTCAGACACTAAGCAATCTTCACCAATCTCACCACTGCCCACTGAAAAGCCGCGTCTGTGTTGAGATTCAAATTTCCAGCGTCATAGTAGAATTTACGTTGTGGGGACAGCCGCAGATATTCTGAACGTCATAACTAGAGTAGATTGAGGACAAAAAATAAAAAAAATTGCAGAATCCAAATAATTCAGTGTGTTTAGTTAAATGACACAATAATAAGTAGGCTTTTCAGTTAAACTTTAAACCCTGAGACCCAAATTTCATACGCTGCATTCTGGACTTGCTAACGACACACCAGTAATATTTTCACTTGCCACGATTCACTATTTTCCATGTGTATTATGCTCCCGACGAGTGTTCGCGTATCATGCCATCCCGCGTAAAACTGGTTATCTGAATTTTACCGTTTTTGCTAGAAGTCAATGGGTCTGGTAAGAAGCTTAAAACAGACAAAGCCGTGGATAATTTGTTAAAAGCAAATCGTAGGTTTACAGTATTCAGATAATGCTGTAACATAAACAATAAATAGTGCGAGGTGTGCTTTAATGGGCCCGCCATACCTGTAATACTAATGCCACCTACTTCCGTAATCGCTCTGTCCTTTGTTAATGTCGATAACCAGAACTTCGTACGGTAGAACTTCCACTACTCCAACTTCACCGTTGAGATTTTTACATTTTCCATGTTTCTCTAGTTTGACGCGTAGGATATGCTCCTGGCTATTGTCCAAGAGAAGCTCATTCGCCACAAAAACCGGTTATGTAGATTTTTCCGTGTTTACGCTACAGTGAATAGGCCAGAAGAAAGCCTCAAACTCGTGGGTAATTTTTGAAAATCAGTGCCTAGTTTTAAAGTATTCAACTACTTTGAGCGTGTTCCATCCTACTTACCGTAGTTACTACGCATGACGTCACGAATTCTGGCTTTTCGCCGTCAAGGCTGGGACGATTTTTCTATTTTCCAGCAGGATCTCACGCCAGGGGCGAATCCGACCAATCCCATTACAGAGATGCGTAGTTACTACGCTTACTACGGTCCCGAGCATGGTAAGCAAATAGTAACTATTAGTTACTATTCCGACAAGGTTGGAACGGTCAGCGTAGTAACTTTTCGTGAGGATGGAACGGAAATAGTAACTATTAGTAACTATTGTTAGAAGGGTGGAACACGCTCTTTATAACACTGGAACATAAACAGTAAATAGTACTTAAATTGAGAACTTGAGATCATCCGGTTCAACGTTAAAATCTTAAATACTATACTCGACAAACGTTCACATAATACAATACTGTACAGATAATAGTATTACAATCAGTAATTTTGGGGATTTCGACTCCATAGTTGTCGTGGAGTTCGCAAAACCAACCTTGTAGCCTACGCCACAATACGTTAGCCATCTTCAATTTCCCTACTAGCCCTGCTGAAACGACAACTTCGCAAGTCGCCAGGGAAATCTACTGATTTCCCTAATCACCTTACACAATCTATATTGTTCATACTGTCTCAGCAGCTACCAAACAAACACACATCCACTCATAGCCTTTTTGCTTGCGAGTTACGCCGTATTGGGCAGTTATCTGTCTGATCCTGCCGAATTTCCAGATGAAGGAGTTAGACCACGTGGCATATCAGCATATCTATGTCATGGTTTCAGGCTAGTCCGTTTCCCTAAACAATAGGGCGGATACGGTGATATGATATGCCTAATGTCATTTCTTGCATAAAGAGACATTGTGAGGTAGGATAAATCAAGATAGAAACTCAATAGAGAACATTTCTCTAGGCCTTCTGGTGCACATCACGACATCAAGCTCATCATACAAGTGTTGTTGAACAAAAAAAAATAAAAAAAAAATAAGCCGAATTAGAAATTAGCGTATGTCTAAATTTTCGGTGTCAATATGCTGTTTTTTCTTCATATTTTTTACTCCACTATCACCTTGTGCGTTTGGCGGGCAAAAATAAGTGGGTGCCACCCTTACTTGGTGAAGGGCATAAACAATGCTATCTCTAATGGTAAGGACACTAATACTAAACATTTTTTTTCCATGTATTTCGTTGTATACTTAGTAGGCTAATTTGTCTTTAAAGGTCAGCTGTTTACTAGTTTGTAAGTGTGTGTGAGTTTGATTGACATGTTGTTGTTCCTTTGTATACATTACTCTTCAGTTTTGAAGGATTCAAATAAATAATAATAATAATAATAATAAAGTTGAGTGGAGTAGCCGGGTAGGTATAAAAAATTAAGACGATTCTGGTGCTTCTACTTCTTTTTAGAAAATAAACAAAAGTAGGGTACAGGGGCTTACCAGCACATATGGCGGCAATGTAGGCACCAAAGGCTTCATGGTTCTTCAAGAGAGCTCCAACTCTGGGACTCTGGAAAATAGCGAGCTATAAGATTCTGAAAAGGCCGAATACTGTATCAGGTCTAGGTTACTATCATCTATTTTTACCCGAAAACTCCTCTTGCTTATATTTCTGACAAGCAAATATACCTTTACCTATAAATAAACATCCATCTCGGATGATCCTCTTTTTCAAATGAGAACCTTACAGACTGAAACTTTCCGTTCTAAAACAAAATGGGACATAAAACCCTAATTTGTCAGGATAGGCTTGGAAACTGAAGACAGTGAAGAGGGGCATTTCCGCTCCACAGCGAGTAGGCCTTTTTTCCGCAGCCTATTAGGTTTTGTGATTATTACCAAAGTCAACCGAGAGCAGGCAGAGGCATGGGAAGTTATGAATGGTCTACCTTTACCATGAAAATTAATCAGGCTCAAGAAGAATGATATAATGTTTGGCAAGGAAGACTTGGGAACAAATGAGGAGCAATTTTGACTGATTTTAATGGCAACCCAAATTCGTTACACGTTTCGCATAGTATATTGGCTTATGCACGAGAAGGCTTTTGACCTCTTAAGCTGGTAGAATACCATGGTCTTCAAAACTTTTTCTGTGCGGGCAGGGGCGTCCCGAGAGGGGGTGTGGGAAAAAAAAAACAGGTAAATTTTGACTGGTGCGGCGAAGCCACGCCAGTTAAAATTTGTCAAATTCACTGGACTTGAAGATTTTTAGGGAATCTACCGGATTATTGCTCAGGGAACCTACCGGATTTGCTCATCTACGCTAAATCTTTCACAAGGAATCTGCCGGAACTTGTCTCAGGTAATCTACCGGAATTTCCCCTCGGAATCTACGAAATTCGGCTCGCCGATTCTACCTGATTTTGCTCATGTAATGTACGCTGAATCTTTCACAAGGCGTCTACCGCAATTCGTCTCAGGGAATCTACCGGAAGTCACCCCACGGAATCTACCAGAATTCGGCTCAGGGAATCTACCGGAATTTCTGCGATATCTTTCACGAGAAATCTACCGGAATTTACCCCACGGAATCTACGAAATTCGGCTCAGGGAATCTACCGCAGTTTGTGCAAAGCCTTTCACAAGGAATCTACCGGAACTTGTCTCAGAGAATATACCGGAATTCACCCGACGAAATCTACCAGAACTCGGCTCAGGGAACCTACCGGATTTTGCTCATGAATTTACGCTAAATCTTTCACAAGGTGTTCTACTGGAATTTACCCCACGGAATCTACCAGAATTCGGCTCAGGGAATCTACCGGAATTTGTGCGATATCTTTCACAAGGAATCTACTGGAACATGTCTCAGGGAATCTACGGGAATTTCCCCTCGGAATCTACGAAATTCGACTCGCCGATTCTACCTGATTTTGCTCATGTAATGTACGCTGAATCTTTCACAAGGAGTCTACCGCAATTCGTCTCAGGGAATCTACCGGAAGTCACCCCACGGAATCTACCAGAATTCGGCTCAGGGAATCGACCGGAATTTCTGCGATTTCTTTCACAAGGAATCTACCGGAATTTACCCCACGGAATCTACGCGGCTCAGGGAATCTACCGCAGTTTGTGCAAAGCCTTTCACAAGGAATCTACTGGATTTTGCTCATGAATTTACGCTCAATCTTTCACAAGGTGTTCTACTGGAATTTACCCCATCTATCTACTGGAATCTACCGGAATTTCCCCTCGGAATCTACGAAATTCGGCTCGCCGATTCTACCTGATTTTGCTCATGTAATGTACGCTGAATCTTTCACAAGGAGTCTACCGCAATTCGTCTCAGGGAATCTACCGGAAGTCACCCCACGGAATCTACCAGAATTCGGCTCAGGGAATCTACCGGAATTTCTGCGATATCTTTCACAAGGAATCTACCGGAATTTACCCCACGGAATCTACGAAATTCGGCTCAGGGAATCTACCGCAGTTTGTGCAAAGCCTTTCACAAGGAATCTACCGGAACTTGTCTCAGAGAATCTACCGGAATTCACCCGACGAAATCTACCAGAACTCGGCTCAGGGAACCTACTGGATTTTGCTCATGAATTTACGCTAAATCTTTCACAAGGTGTTCTACTGGAATTTACACCACGGAATCTACCAGAGTTCGGCTCAGGGAATCTACCGGAATTTGTGCGACATCTTTCACAAGGAATCGAACTTAGTCTCAGGGAAACTACCGGAATTCACTCCACGAAATCTACCAAAATTCAGCTCAGGGAAGCTTTTTGGTCATGGTATCTACGATGAATCTTTCACAAGGAGTCTACCGCAATTCGTCTCAGGGAATCTACCGGAAGTCACCCCACGGAATCTACCAGAATTCGGCTCAGGGAATCTACCGGAATTTCTGCGATATCTTTCACAAGGAATCTACCGGAATTTACCCCACGGAATCTACGAAATTCGGCTCAGGGAATCTACCGCAGTTTGTGCAAAGCCTTTCACAAGGAATCTAGCGGAACTTGTCTCAGAGAATCTACCGGAATTCACCCGACGAAATCTACCACAAGTCGGCTCAGGGAACCTACTGGATTTTGCTCATGAATTTACGCTAAATCTTTCACAAGGTGTTCTACTGGAATTTACCCCACGGAATCTACCAGAATTCGGCTCAGGGAAGCTACCGGAATTTGTGCGATATCTTTCACAAGGAATCTACTGGAACATGTCTCAGGGAATCTACCGGAATTTCCCCTCGGAATCTACGAAATTCGGCTCGCCGATTCTACCTGATTTTGCTCATGTAATGTACGCTGAATCTTTCACAAGGAGTCTACCGCAATTCGTCTCAGGGAATCTACCGGAAGTCACCCCACGGAATCTACCAGAATTCGGCTTAGGGAATCTACCGGAATTTCTGCGATATCTTTCACAAGGAATCTACCCGAATTTACCCCACGGAATCTACGAAATTCGGCTCAGGGAATCTACCGCAGTTTGTGCAAAACCTTTCACAAGGAATCTACCGGAACTTGTCTCAGAGAATCTACCGGAATTTACCCCACGGAATCTACGAAATTCGGCTCAGGGAATCTACCGCAGTTTGTGCAAAGCCTTTCACAAGGAATCTACCGGAACTTGTCTCAGAGAATCTACCGGAATTCACCCAAGGAAATCTACCAGAATTCGGCTCAGGGAACCTACAGGATTTTAGTCATGGAATCTACGCTAAATCTTTCACAAGGTGTTCTACTGGAATTTACCCCACGGAATCTACCAGAGTTCGGCTCAGGGAATCTACCGGAATTTGTGCGACATCTTTCACAAGGAATCGAACTTAGTCTCAGGGAAACTACCGGAATTCACTCCACGAAATCTACCAAAATTCAGCTCAGGGAAGCTTTTTGGTCATGGTATCTACGATGAATCTTTCACAAGGAATCTACCGGAATTTGTCTCAGGGAATGTAGCGGAATTCGCCACACGGAATCTACCAGAATTCGGCTCAGGGAAGCTACCGGAATTTGTGCGATATCTTTCACAGGGAATCTACTGGAACATGTCTCAGGGAATCTACCGGAATTTCCCCTCGGAATCTACGAAATTCGGCTCGCCAATTCTACCTGATTTTGCTCATGTAATGTACGCTGAATCTTTCACAAGGAGTCTACCGCAATTCGTCTCAGGGAATCTACCGGAAGTCACCCCACGGAATCTACCAGAATTCGGCTCAGGGAAGCTACCGGAATTTGTGCGATATCTTTCACAAGAAACCTACAGGAACTTGTCTCAGGGAATCTACCGGAATTTACCACACAGAATCTACCGGAATTCGGCTGAATCTGAATACAAAAAGCGCCAACAGCTTTCTCCAATCCTTTCCGGTGACACTGGTGAACCAAGAAGAGTTCAACAAGAGCTGTAAGCTCATATTGCACTTGCAACTGTATGCAGTAGGTAAGGGCTCTGTCAGATTGAACGGGTTCCTGATATACCTCCGAAGTTTCGTCGCGGAAATCCCCAAAACTGGCATCACTGGAATTCCGTGAAACTCCCAAGGGTCCGGATCCAGTCCAATTATGTAATCGATTTATCTGTGGTAGATGCTTGTTCTTCCCAGCAAGTTTCACTCTGATCCCCCCATTCTAACCGTTTCTCGACATTTCCGGTCTCACCCCCCCCCCCCTCACCCCAACTCACCGATAGCTACCGAATCCGGTACGGACTTCAAATGGGACATCAGAGGTATGTCCTTTATTCAGTCATCAAGTTTCATTCCAATCCGATCACCCGTTCAAATTTACACACTACCCAATTTTCCAGATTCCCCCGCCTCCCGCCCCCCCCCCCCCGCCTAGGTGATCGGATCAGGAAGCTGATTATTTCCAAGTTAGTTTGGTCGGGTCTCTGGTATGCCTGCCAAGTCTCATCGGCCTAGCACATCTGGAAGTACCCTAACTAGAAAAAGTGTGACAAACTGTCCTAAATTTCCCAGATCCCCCCCCCTCCACTCCTCGGAAGATGGTCGGATAGGGAAACTGAAACTGCTCTGGGTCCCTGATACGACTGCCGTTTCATCGTCCTAGCACATATGGAAGTACCCTAACTCGAAAAAGTGTGACAAAAAAACCGGACCGACCGACAGACGGAATTGCGATCGGTATATGGCACTTCAGCCAGAGGCTGCAAGTGCCACAAAAACGAATTTGCCTCGTTTCGACATGATGTAGAAAGTCGCCGTGAGAGCCTCGAAACAAACAAAAAGTTTGAAGATATATTCGAGGACTCTCGTCAACTGAAAGACGTCTTACCACTACTATGGAAAGCGTTCAAGCCGGCTAAGACAATCCCTGTTACCTCAGCAAAAGGCGAACGAATTTTTAGCAAGATGAGGCTCGTTAAGACCACCTTACGTTCAACAATGGCTGACCAGCGTCTAAAAAGTCTGCTATTAAATAGCATGTGAAACACATCTAGTTGATGAGTGTGAAATGGGTGTGTTGAATGTCAGATGTTTGTTTTGTTTAAGTGTCAACGAGCCTTCTTTTTGTTTACTATACATAATCGAAGTCAGAACACAACAGTATTCTAGACTTTCTGCAGAGATTGTCACTATGGAGAATTTCCGATAAAACCTCGAAAAACTCCGGTAAAAGCTCGAAAAATTCCGGTAAAATTCTGAAGCTGCACCCCCCCCCCCCCCGATCAGGAAGGTATCGGGACGCCCCTGTGTGCGGGGTTAGTTAACTCAGCCCTCTAAAAGGTTCCTCGCACTACACAGTGTTTCTGCTAAGATGTTCTGAGATAGTTGACTACTTTGAAACTTGGCGATGCCTACAGCAAATTTATACGACTTCGGCTGTTTTGGTCCTTGCCTAGAACGTGGCAGAATTTGCATGCCTGGTCTTCTGACCAATAAGCTTCTTGGAAACAATGCCAGGGAGCCTGATACATTAGAGAACAAATGTCGCAAGCGTGACAATCAGTGATATACTAACCGGAGGAGATATGATACACATATGAAGTGTAGAACCTTGTTGATCAGACTTGATGGAAATACAACTCAAGTATCATATCATAAGTACTACGTGTCCTTTAAGGTGCTGAAAAGACCAAATTTCAGGAGCCGTTGTCAACCGCCATTATCCCCATGGCATTAAAATTTAGAATTGCACCAGGTGGGAAGTTGTTACGGAAGCTGATGCATACTTTGTTGTGAAGAAAACCATATAGTTTGTATGCTCCTCGCAAGGCTAATTTTTGCAAATGGAAAAATCTCTATGCACTGGTTATTCTTAATTTTTGTTGTGTATAGTGTTCACGTTTAATTGTCTGTTAATTAAGTCATAGGCTAAGCCGAAATTGTAAGTTGTAATTGTGTTTAGTTATTTATTTATTAGATACAAGTAGTATTAATAAATTGCAGCACAAGTCCTTAGGACTTTCTTTTTGCTGCAATAGGATATTAGTAATGTTATTTTATTTTATTTTATTTTCAATGTTTTGGTTAAAAACAAAAAACCTACCTACCTATTGCTCTCCCTTACCAGCCTGACCAACTTACAGTCAGTCAAGAACTTAAGCTAGAAAAACACTTGCTAATGCATTTTTCTTAAAAACAGTTAAAAGACCTTATGAGCGTGTTCCATCATACTTATCGTAGTTACGCATGACAATACGTAGTTACTACGCATGACGTCAAGAATTCTGGCTTTTTGCCGTCAAGGCTGGAACGATTTTCTATTTTCAGCAGAATATCTTACCACGGGCGAATCCGAACATGCCTATTACAAATAAAATTGTAATACAAAAGACATCAGTTAGTGCTCGGATGAATGCACTGGAGGAAGAATTTAGAGCGTGTTCCATCCTGCTTACCGTAGTTACTACGCATGACGTCAAGAATTCTGGCTTTTTGCCGTCAAGGCTGGAACGATTTTTCTATTTTCAGCAGAATATCTTACCACGGGCGAATCCGAACAATCAGGTTACAGAGATCCGTGGTTACTACGCTTACTACGCTTCCGCGCGTAGTAAGCAAACAGTTACTATTTAGTTACTATTTCGAGAAGGTTGGAACGGTCAGCGTAGTAACTTTTGGTGAGGTTGGAACGGAAATAGTAACTAATAGTTACTATTTGTTGAAGGGTGGAACACGCTCTATATCCCTCTTGCTTATTCTTCCTTTTATAATACATCTAGCTCTCTTATGGAATCATAAGGTTCTAAAATTCCTACCTTTCCCCATTGCTTTGTTTTGTGCCTACACGTTTTTAGTGGGTTTTCGGCCGGGCCGAGTTTTGCCCGTCACACAACGTAAAGTTTTCCTGAATCTTCAATGTCCACTGACAACTCTTTCACATTTAATTAAATGAGAATCTTCTCTTTTGATTTGCTTAGTTTTCCGTCCTTTCAAACCACGGCACGTTCAGTTTTCAAATATTTTGCGCCCAGCCTCCGTGCCGAAGACCAGGGGGGGGGGCTGGATAGTGTCCACAAGCACTAACAAGGAAACCGCTAAATTCAGGTGGAGAGTAATGGTATTTTCTAAAAAACATTTTTTCTGACCCAATTCATAGTGAAAATATTATTTCTAGTAAGAGGTGGGCTTTAAAGACCGAACGAAAGAAGTACAGTCAGTCACAGAGCTAAAACTGGCAAAACACTAAAGTTTTGTTTTGTCTTACCTCGCATAAGTTCTGAACACCTTTCAAACCTCCAGGCAGCAGGATCACATCAAACAACTGATCATCAGCAATTGCATCAAGTGCCACATCTGGTACTATGACAACATTCCTGCTGCATGTGACTGGTTTTGTTCCATGGAGACCAGCAAGGGTCACAGTGAACTGAAAGAACCTTTTTTAAATAGTGAATTGAAAAAGGAATCGCTCCATTTGTTATGAAATTAAACTCGAAGGCTTGGGTGCCCTCCCCTTTTTGGGATCCCAAAAGGTAAGTGGAGGGATATCTATGACATCGCAAAAATGTCCGTCTGTCCGTCTGTAAGCACGATAACTCTCGAAGGCAATGAGATATTTTGATGAAACTTGGTGGGAGGATCCTTTTGGTCAAAGTACAGGTCGAGTTCGAAGATGGGCTATGTAGCCCTATATTTGAGGGTGGGAGAGGGGTTTCAAATTAAGGGAAAAAAAAATATTTTTAAACAGCTAATGTGATAGTCGGTTATGGGGTAAGAACACATGCTGAGTACGATGGCGAAAACCATTTTCTTGTCGGACAAGTAGTTCGTCCGGAATCCGGCAAAAACGGAAAGTAGAAGTGTCATTTGAAGTTGATTAAATGTTTGATTTAGGGGTAAGGAGACATGCTGAATACGATGGTGAAAACCATTTTCTTGCCGGACAATTTGTTCGTCCGAAATCCGGGAAAAAACGGAAAGTTGGTTAAAAGTAAAAGTTTCATTTGAAGTTGATTAAATGTTCGATTTAGGGGTAAGAAGACATGCTGAACACGATGGTGAAAACCATTTTCTCACCGGACAACAAGTTCGCCAGGAATCCGGCCAAAACCGGAAAGTTTGTTAAAAGCGAAAGTTTTATTTGAAGTTGATTAGATGACAGATTTAGGGGTAAGAAGAGACGCTAAGTCTGTGTATGACAATAATTTTTTACCCGGACATATAATTAGTCCGGAATCCGGTTTTGACCGGAATTTTTTTTTAAGCCAAAGTTTTATTTAAAGTTGATGATATGTTCTTTACAGGGATAAAGAGATCCGCTGGATTCGTTTCTGAATTTTCTTTTTTTTGCTGGACTAGTAGTTCGCTCGGAATTAGGGCAAAAACCGGAAATTTGGCAGAAGTAAAGCAGGAAGTTTCGGTCAGTATCGTCAAAATAGATATGGCTTATAGAGGTATATCTGAACTTGGTTCTCTCTGATGATTAGCCGGGCGAAGACCCTGGCGAAGACAAGACCCAATTCTCTGGATCAAATATTAGATTTTTGGGATCCCATCGAAACCTTTGGTCTTGTTCCAAACGAAGTCTTAAGCTTTATTTGACTTTCATTATGAGGCTTTGTCTTTCCGACCTTCTGATATCCACCCCCCCCCCCCAAAAAAAAAAATATCTGGTTGTTTTCTCACAATTGAGAATCCCCTTGTAAATGTTTAAATAAATGACGTATGCAAGTGCAATCAGTGGAAAAAACTAAGAAGCCCCCCCCCCCTAAAGAAAAATCTGGTTGGAGTGTCACAGTTACGAATCCCTATGTTTAAATAAATGACCTGCAATCAGTGGCAATACTAGGAAGGACGGGGGGGGGGGCAGTTGGGATCCACACAAATTCTTGCTGGTAGCTAAATAGTTTGTTGGTGTGGATTCCTTTTCTGGTACCGACAAAACCTAGGTAGGTAAATCAGAAAACTTCTTGTCGGGAAATAAGCAGTGCAAAGCCGCTGCGGAGCACCCAATTTTCTTTCTGCTCCCACGAACAACCTATATTCATCCTGCTGCACTACGATGATCGGAAGAAGCCTTCGGCAAAGCGGGCTCCTCATTTTGGTTTGTCCCTTTCCGATGACAAAGGACCCGACCCAATAGCCTACTCAACGAAAATAATCTGACTCATGTTAGTTGCGGGGAGGGGCGTCGCTATGGGGGGGGGGGGGGGTACCCCACCCACTCGAAGAAAGAAGAAGCTAAAGTGGGCGCTCACAGCCCAGTCAAAATAAGTAAGATAAAGTGGGTGCTCGCAGAGTGTTAAGTAAACATAAATGAAATAAGCTGCCTGACCATGAAAATTTAGCTAAACTTGGCGCTCACCCAGGAAAGCTGAATGGGGGGCTGGCAGTACGCCCGGAAAACTTCAGTAGGCTAAGGCTAGTTCAGGGTCACCAAGAAACTGAGTGACATCCAGATTGGACATCGGCGGTTAGGGGGACTTAATGAATTGTATTCTCAATCGCATGTTTCGAGCTTGCCAGATTGATATAAAGAGGGAGGCTATTTTAACATAAAGAATTTGATGATAAGAATTTTCCTCCAGGGAGAGGTTGAAAAAAATCGGCTTCGTGAGCAATGAGAGAGGATGTAACGATTATTGCAATACGTCATTTGACTTCGTTGTTTGTTTTGTTTTTTTAACTGTAAATTCAGAACACGTCCGTTCTGCTTCAACTTTTTTTCTGGATGATCAGTCCTTTCTTTGAAAAGGGTCAAAATATCTCAAATTTTTTCGGTTTTCGACGCGTACAAAACAGACGTGCAGATCCATGATAAGTGGCCCTTACTTTCTTTTGAGATCCAGAAAGACGTTCTTTTTCATAAAGGATTCCACAAAGTTTTATATTTACTGGAAGGAAAGGCGCGTCATTTCATTCGGGTTTTAGGCTTGGAATTTCGGGGCTTGGGCATAATTAAGAGCTAGATTTTGTTGGGGGTAAGTGATGTTTTGCACGAAAAAAGTCATAGCCTTCTTCAAAAATTTGCCTGCAGCGCTCATTTTTATTGTCTGATATACAGGCGTTAGAAACTGCTGCAGGTAAGGGTATTCCGGAAGCGAGTTCCTGTTATTACGAATGCGTTCACCTTAACCATACAACTACTAGCTTTAATGTTTCTTTAAATTCGTACAGTTTCCCGCATGTGGGGCTGTGTTTCTTGGCTATTGTTTCTAACTGGTGTGACCCTTGCGCCTTGCCGGTCGTATGTTTTGAGGTCTTCACCTCCCACGCCCTTCAAATCGCCCCTGGCGGTTTACGACTACTTTAACGCTTGCTGTTATCACGAATTTTGCTTATCTGAAGAAAAGCTGATAAGGGCGCCATGGCACAGGCAGGCGCCCCGCCACACCCACCCCCCTCGAGTTTTGGCTAGCAACGCCCCTGGTTGCGGGACGCGCATTCCGATTCGGATGAAACTTGAAGGGTGGTAGAGCGGATGCCTTAAGCATTGTCCTAATAGGTGTAATAAGGTGAATAGCGCTATACGCGATGTATACGTCTTAACACACACGCCTGTTCAAATACAACCCAAGAGGTTCTTATCAATGCGGCTTCCGGTGTTGCCAAGGTAATACAATTTTTCGAGCTCTAAAAATATCCGAAAAGGTTCTTGGTACTACTTGAAGTACACGAGTACAATATAACGCAAACTATGCTGTAAAAAAGCTATTAAAATAACGGATGGACAGCATTGATCCTCGAACTGATGATATGATATGATATGATATATATTTACACAAAAAGCCCGAGGGCCATGGCAATACAAAACAAAATAAAAATAAATTTTCACTAAATTACTAATAAACCTAAATGAATCTTTCACGATGCTTCATCGAAAGCTTAAGGAATCTTCCCAACTGGCGAACTCCCGAAAAACATTCATCCTTCATTACTTTAACCAACCATTCCTCATCGTACACTCTTTTTCCAAACACTTCATCCCTCAACCCATCCAATTCACTACATTCACACATCAGGTGCAACACATTCTCATTCATCTCCCCACACATAGGGCAGTAGTAAGGACCAATCCGACTTAAACCCCTTCCCACATACCTCCTCCTATCCCCTAGCGGTAAACAATCACCCCTCATACTTATCACCCACGCTAACTCCTCCCTATTCAACCCTGCTTTAAAATAAATACTTTCCCCCCATGTCTCTTTAGCATCTCTGTAAAACCTCAACGAGCTAAACTTACCGACATCACAGCCGTCGTAATAGAACAAAAACGTGTTTTTTTAAGAAAAGTTGTTTCTTTAGCTCCAACAAAGTAGAACTGTTGTGCTTTCTTTGGCAACCGTGACGACGCTGCGCCTCTCCTCGGCCCGCTGGCGGAACCAACCAAGGGATCTGATTGGCCCTGCATAAGCCAGAATAGAACGCTAGTCTATTCTCCTTATTCACCTTATTACAGCGCGCTCCGAGGAAAAGAGGAATCTGTAACAAGTCTTATACGCGGTAATACATCTTATTACACCTATTAGGACAATGCTTTAGACTTTCTGATTGTGTTTCCGAGACCAAATGGGGGAGGTTGGAGGGGGTACCTCTGGCGTAGAGACCAAACAGATGGAGGAGGAGGAGGAAACCTCGAAATTAAAAGGCTCATGGGTCTCAGGTATGTGAACTGGAATGAATTCAGCATGTATCCTTACCCCTACATCTATTCAAATTCAAAAGAAACTTTTGTTTTTGATAGACTTTCCGTTTTTTGCCTGATTCCGGGTGAGCTACTTGTCTGGCGAAAAAATAATTTTCAAGTTCGAATTCTGCATGTCTCTTTACCCCTGAATCGACTATTTAATTAGCTTTTAATATATACCTTTTAGTTCCTCAATTTGAAACCCCTCCCCCACCTCTAAATATACAGCTACGGAGCCCATCTACGAATCTGACCTACTTACGTTTTGGGATCCCCTCAAAATATGGACTATAGGCTATTAGACTGGACAGACCAGATCAAAGAAACTCTAAAACACCTGATTTACAGATATCCTATGACAAAACACTCTGGGCATATCAAAGTTATAGCCTATAATATACCAAACGCTGGATGTAGAGTAGAGTAGAATTTAATTTAAAAATGACTTTCACAGCAATCATGCCGAATTTGCATTTCTCGTCAACATATAATACATGAAAACGTTGTCAACGGACATTTACAGCAGATTTGCATATGTCAATATATATATATACAATCTAAGCACAACCAAATCATATAAATGCAAGGAAACAAAACAAATTCATTTTTAGTCGTGAGAATTAAAAAGTGTCACGAAAGATGGAACGAAGCTTTTCCTGTATCTTTCTTGAGTGCAAATTACTGGTGTTAATTTGGGGACTTTCTGGGATTTTTCACGGGGGGGTCTACTTCTAGGAGGATCGTGAATAGGTGGGAAGAGATCACGGAACCTTGTGTCAGAAAACGCTCGTGTTCCGTAACCATAGCACAGTGTTTGTCTCCTTTCCTCAAGCGTAGAGAGCCCGAACTTTTTGAGAAGATACAAATAGGGGAGCTTTCCTTCCCTCCCAATAATGCGCAAAGCCCTTTTTTGGATACATTCAATCCGGTCTGAAAGATCTTTAAATGTATGTTGGTACCTTATCCCTGGCCTACCAGATTAAAATTCATGGCCCCTTTTGTAGTAGAAGATTATTTTATAGTGCAGTTGCCTAGAGGCAAGCTTATTCGAGCACTTGTGTAAATGTTTCACAACATTGGCTTTGTTACTCGCTTATAAGCAGTCAAGGGGACAGGAAAACATAACAAACTTGATATCCACTAACAGCCAACTATTTCAAGTTATCTTGCTTTTAAGTAGAAATTCAGTAAATCTTATTTTATTCTGAATTTACAAAATTTGCTTCTTCTTCTATTTGAGGTGTCTGTTGATAAGAATAGCCATCTTCTCAGTCAAAATAAAATAAAAAATAAAAAAAAATAGGGAAGCATGATGGAAGCATTAATAGGAAAACATATTTTGGCAAGTATTTTGCAGTAAAAAATGCCTGGTTTGGGTTTTAGTTCTTTTTTCGGAGAATGTTCATTGTTAGGCGACGTTCAAATAAGCATACCTCAATTTTAATCGATTGGTTGACTATGAGCTTCATTTGAATAACCAATAATTTACTGGGCTGAAGTCTCCCGCATCTGCCATTGTGTATCAAGTTCTAGACACAGGCTATGCCAAATGCTTGATATCCCCAGCATTTGGCATAGGTTATCCAAAAATTAGGGTTTTTGGTAGACTGTACCAGTATTACCAAGGCACTTTTACAGCAAATACTTCCAGGAAATATTTAAAATTGATGAATTCTAAAATCTTCAACCTAATTTATTTCTGTATCTTAGAGTGATCAAATATAAGCAGAGGCATCACATATATGGGGGAAGCGGGATCATGAGGGAATGCACCACAAACCCCTGATTTTTGGATAGCCTATGCCAAACGCTGTACAACCCATGTCAAATGATGGATACCTGATGACACCTTACCTACCCTCACTACAGATGAATTCGGATTGGTAAATTTCTCAGCTTTACCTTCACTCAAATCATCAATATTTTACTGGGTTTGAGTATTGAGCATTTGGCATAGTATTTCTAGTACACAAACAAATACTTGAATACATACTTGTATCCAGCGTGCTAGAGATTTCCTACATAACCCCAGTATTAGACCTCGATGCGGAGCCGAATATCTGCTTCGTTACCTGAATCTAAAAGAGCTAAAACGGGTCCAGGAAAACGCGGCGAAGCCCATCGCCGCCACTGACACACTCGGCGGCGGCGATTCGCTTGTGTTTCGCGTTTGTGTGATATTTTTCATACATCCTTATGCTTATGTCATATTGACCAAAATTTTTACGCACAGTTCTGCCTAAATACATTTCGTTACAATCTCGAATATTTTTGTTTACTTTCTCGCTCGCAGGGCACTGACGAATTCAGTGTAGAAGGCAAGTGCAAACTATATTCAAGTAAATTCCGCCCAACACAGCGAACATCACACTGAAGGTGAATCCAGGCTCAAGACTTCTGAATCGTACTTCTGCTTATTTATACTTAGAGAATAAGTGTTGCCATATGCAAAAGCTAGCCTACAACCAGCCTTCAAATAAGATAATTTAATCACTCAACAGAACATATTTTTCATAGCAAACAGTAAAATTTCAGTAAAGCAGCCATTCAATCAGGCTGTTGAGTCAGTTCTGGATGTCTTTGGTAATTTGTTTTGCACCAGTGTACACTTTTGTAAAAGTCGATTTTGCCTGGAGTAATGGTAACAGGTATTAGTCCTTGTCAGTCATACACAAATCCTCATTTTGGGGCATGGTGTCCTAACGTCTGGACATGCCCGAACGTATAGGCATCGGCATGGTACCCCTGTGTAATCGGTTAAACTGACACTGTTTACATACCTAAATAGGGTTGTCTTCCTGTCCTAGATCACAAGATACCTGATTTTACTTTCTATCCAATCTCGTTTTCCAATTTTCAAAATGTTAGAGCACTTCCAAGATACATAGAGTTATGAAGAGTAAAACTCTCTTCTAGAGGGTTTACTCTATCCTTTTCCAGAAAATTGCTGCTACGTAGCATGAATGAGGCAAGCTTTTTAATCTGTTCACTGGAGCAAATATTTCCTTTAGATTGTTTGCCTTTTATTGTATTTATTTTGAGTGATTTATTTGTTTAGTATGTTAATAATTGTTATTTATTTTTGTATTTATCACCCGTCATTTCAAACAGAAAAGGGACGGAGTACAAAAACGAAAAGAAAAACAAAACAAAAGCAAAACGTAACACTTTCATGGGAAACACACAGAAAAATCGACAATTACTAACTGAGACTCTCTGACTGACTAAAAACCGAACACGATTACATACATATACACTTAAACTTTGAGAATTTTGCTCCAAGGGTGGGACTGGATTTTTGAGTTGTACTTGCTAATCAGGTTAGAAATAGCAAGCTCAGGGTCTTTTATGTTACATATTTTCATCATTTTGGTATTTCTTGTCCAAGGGGGGAGCAGAAGTAAGTATTTGGAGAATCTGAAGAAAGTGGAACGGAGTTTATTTTTTTCACTAGCTGAGAATATTTGCCATAACGGAGCTAGGTAAAGAAATTGGGGTATTGCAACGGAGTTATAAAGGGAAGCTAGGATTTTTCGGTTGAAACGGGTTACATTCTTTACAAGTAGAGAATAGGAAGCGCATATTTTTCTTTCAAAATGTTCAGATAGAAGCCGGCGGGTGTGTTTTAATGACGAGCCAATGGGGAGACCAAGGTAAACAATGCTCTTAACGGGTTTTATATTAATATCACCAAGAGCAATGGAGGGCACGGGGGCCTTCAGCTTTCCAGTTAAATAGTACAACGTCTGACTTAGCGAATTAAATTCAAGACCTTGATGTACGTATTCGTTTTGCAAAATTTTAAAATTTTCTTCTACCCGTTTGATTGACCTGCTTAAATTAAAAATATCGTCGGCATAACATACAAGAGAAATGTCAATGGCTTGGAGAACACATGAACAAAGACATAAAGATTGCGCTTCTAGGACACTATTATTGAACAGTGATGGCGAGGAGATAGCCCCCTGCCGAGTACCCTTACGAACTGGGACTGAACGACCACAATGACAAGGGTGAGGTGACCCAACCTTATTCGCCGGCCAGTGTGATTTAAGGTAATTTAAGGTGACCGTGTTAAATTTTGAGGCAGCTTAAGCCTTACTCGGAGCCGCGAGTACATATTCCGCAAGGACATTATGACAGAGTGATTTACACCTCGCCTGACCGCATGCAAAAGTATGGCAGCGTGAATCAAAGAGTCGAAAGCTCGACGAACATCGTGACCGGCTAAGACTAAACTTTCCCCCGAATTTTCGGCATCAATCAGCGCTGATGCTACCACGGCAAGTGGTATTGAAACTCACTAAACTTAAAAGAAATACAATAGCTGCATTTTTGCCTTATTTCCATAGGTCAGTTAACCTACCTACTTGCGACTATTGACAGTTTTTTCGTCTTGCCAGTCAGTTCGACTGAACTCTAAAAGATGGGGTCTTCGTGTCGCTGGCGCCTATCTGTCCAATGAGAATTTTTGGTTTTGCGCCGTGCCAACAGTGTAGGTCGGTTAGACAGAGCTCCGGCCTTAGTCCACAGGTTGGTTAACCGACCGGCAATCCAGACAAAACAAAAACAGCTTATTGAAACTTAGGGTGGTTAACCGAAGGAAGAAAATGACTTATAGTGGAAAATCTTGTAGGTTGGTTAACTGGATGATGGCAAAAAACACAGCTAATAAAAGGCAAACAATCCAAAGATTGGAAGGAAAGGAGATTTAATTCCTAAACGAAGAAAATTTAAAAGCTTACCTCATCCACCCTACCTAGCAGTGACTACCTGAGAAGGATATAGTAACCTAGCGACGACAACCTGAAAAAGAATTGAGTAACCTAGTGGCAACTACCTGCGAAAGGATAGAGTAAACACACTAGCAAAGAGCGGCCTCCACAAAACTCTATGTATCTTGGAGTGCTCTAACATTTTGAAAACTGGAAAACGAGGTTGGATAAAAAGTAAAATCAGGTATCTTTTGATCTAGGGCAGGAAGACAACCCTATTTAGGTATATAGCCAGTCTCAGTTTAACCAGATTTCACATGGGTACGATGCCCATGCTCCAGGGCATGGTGGCCCAACATTCGGTCACCTTGCCCATCTGTCCAGTCATGCCCAGACGTTAGGGCACCATGCCCAAAAATTGAGGATTTGTGTATGACCGGTCCTTGTTGTCTAACAGTCCGTCCTTTGGCAGTAGTTCACAAGAACATTATCCAATTTTATGAGAAAATAGTGGGTTATACCCCTGTTTTGGGGATTTTATTTTACTTTTCAGGGTTTCAGCATGTGTTCATTTTAAAATTAAGAATAATTAATATAATGTTTGAAATTCTAACTTGTCATCTCTCATGTACAAGTTCTTTTCCTAACAAATCCTAACAACTATTGAAATTTTATGAATCTAAAATAGGGTACAATGACCAGTAAACGGCGGTGGCGAAAAAACCGGCCACCATATTTCCATAGACTTTAATACAATAATTTAATTTTTCAACAAAATGGATCAAAACAAACAAAAGGACTAGACAGAAAATCTATTCTTTTACTTGAACACCCAGCACCAGTCTAGTACACTAGCCCTTTTTCAGGCATGGTGCTCAAACGTCTAGCACCATGCCTGGGTGCTAGACGTTCAAGCACTGTACCTTGGATTTCATGTATGGTGCATGGATTTCAGTATACAGTGCATACGTCAAAAACACAGTTTCTGTCATAACAACTGAGCACCAGCTCGGACAGGGCTCCTTTTCTACATAGTCAAGGGTTTTGCATGCAAAGTGTCCTGTGCCTCAGCTTTTTCTACCTAGCAGCCAACCAGAATATTGGCTCTTGGGGAATAGATAGGGAAAATACATGGAAAATAGATAGGGTGCTGTTAGGTTTTTCATCTCCATCATCATTAGAGCCCTTTTGTTTTTGTTGTGAAAAGTATATAAAGGATTGTCTTTGATTTCTCTAATTCATAGTAGTAATTTCAGCCCTGTCCGAGCTGGTGCTCAGTTGTGATGACAGAAACTGTGTTTTTTCTGTATGCACTGTATACTGAAATCCATGCACCATACATGAAATCAAAGGTACAGTGCTTGAACGTCTAGCACCCAGACATGGTGCTAGACCTTTGAGCACCGTGCCTGAAATGGGGCTAGTGTACTAGACTGCCCAGCACTGTTAGACACATTGAATAAATTGCATCTTTCAAGGTGGCCGGTTTTTTGGTCTTCATATATCCAGCTGATTTTTCGTGATAAAATCTTACATGGCAACACTGTGACAGAAAACTTTCCATTCGCAAGATCAGCATTAAAACGTGGTTCTGCACATGTACAATTCTTGAGAATCCAATAAGAATCGATTGACTTATTGATTACAAAGAGTTAGAGTAAGTTTGAAGGGCTGGTTACTGGTCACTGTACCCTAACTGAAGAAAGGCAGGATTCAAGGCAATCAAATTTTCATCAGCGTGCCTTTTTGTGGTGTTATGGCAAATCATCACCAATGTTTTTACCCCTCACCAAGCACAATTTTTATAAGCAATGTGGCATCGGGGTCTACCTAATATAACATAAAACCAAATGTTGTCCACAAGTGGGCAGGCTAAACAAACTGTGGTTCAGTTTTATATTACAAGTTTTATTTTCTGAAAAAAAGTCTACTAAATGATCAGCCAGCCGGTTAATACCATCTCTCTCCAAACATTTTGGCTAGTATAGTAGTGATGCCTCTGAATCCTATTGTAGCCTAGTATTGTGAGTCTATGAAGGTCAAAACAAGAACTGAAAGGACATTCTCTTACTCTAGATAACTTTATAAACAGTCGATCATCAAACTCTAATATTTTTTTGTTTTACCTCTGCTCTTCTAAGCGTGTCCACACAAGCCACAAGCTCGATTTCTTCTGAGCCATCAGCAATGATTGCTAGGCACGTCTTCGCCATTTCAAAAATCTCGCTAGTATCTTGCTTTTCAAAAACATAATTCCCTTTCTACCTAAAAGTATAACCCCTTATGCTTATATGAACTAATTTATTGAACTCTTAGGATTGACAGTAGAATAATATCAACATTGGTGCAAAAAATTACTTTTTTTATTTTGAAATTTATTGTTACAATTTATTTGTCCTGCTCACCAGTGAAAAAACCGAGACCGATATTTTAGTGGTAGATTCAATTGTCGCGCCAACATGTTTATTTGAAATTATTTTAAGCATGCCCAATATAATCTGAAATTTAATCTGCATGGAAAGCATACCCCTAGACTAACCTTATCCGTTTGACGAAAACTTTAATATTCCGAAAGGGGAACAAATCCAGAGCTGAACATAGCCAATACTGCAATAGGCTAGACATTTGATTTGAAGAAATTAAAAGGAGGAAGTAAATACCAAATTTGTGGAAATCTGGTTGGAAGTGCCCTTTTACGAAGTACTTCTTCTGAAACTATCAAGTATTTGATAACAACAGCCACATGCACGCCATTCATTAGCCTAGGCTATCCTAGGTAAAATAAAAATAACCTAAGCCAAAACAAGACGAATGTCCTACATTCCTGACATAATCTGATGGTGGACTTACTAAGATAGTTGCTCCCGTTATTGTTTGAATGGAAGACTTTGCATTAGTCACAGAGGCATATGAGATAAGGAGAAGAAACAGAGTTGCCCAGTTTCGAGAAGCATTTTATAAGAAGGTGAGCCTAGTAGACTAGGCGTACAGTATTTTTTGTTTTTGTGCCCCGCTCAAAGCCGTCGGTAAAAATTACCGAGTGGGCGCGAAGCGCCGCGATTTTACTGCAAAAAGTTGATTTTTTTCATGAAAACAGTCAGTTTTTCTGAAAATTGGTTGATTGTCCGTCAAAATAGTCTTTTTTTCTGAATATCAGTGGATTTTTCGGGAAATCTGTCGATTTTTGTTCAAAATGTCATTTTTATTGTTGAAAACGGTCTTTTTTTCTGCAGAAAAAGTCGGTAAAAATTACCAGCCAGTCGGTTAATACCTCGTCCCCCCCCCCAAACATTTTACCTAGTAAGGCCTCTGCTGATAGTGAATCACTTGATGAAAATGTGATCTTTGGTGATTGTGGCGATAATATTCATATTGATATTCAGGAATATTGGTCAAACTAGACCGGTTTCTTGACAATTCAGTAGTCTGCTGCTGTCTGGCTGCTGTGTTTGTTGGACAAATGCAAACTCTTATGATTTTGTTTTGAGTTTACCAGGATTGCTCTAGCTATCTTGGAAAAGCTTACTGTATTGTACATATAGCATTTGCAACTGTGCCAATTTGCAGTCTCTTCTTGCTGTAAAGCAACAGCAGGAACAGATGGCGTGATTTTGTTATTGTTGTTGTATTCTTTCCTATGTGTTTTATTTTTCGTATATGGCAATTTGCTGAATTAAAAGTATTCATTCATTCATTCAAAAGCTTGTCAATGTCAAAACAGAGTCAGGAGGATGGTTTGGTATAACTGATTTTCTAATAAAAGAGCTCATTATAATTTCCAATCTATCACACAGGTCTATCCAGGGGCGTCGCAAGTGCATTTTCGGTGGGGGGGTGCAGAGCCAAAATTTTACCGAATCTTTCAAAATTTTTACCGAATCCTAGAACTAAGAATTCGAGCTTTAAATTATGGAACAGAAACGATTACGTAGGAAGAGTAACAATAAAAGGCAGCATGAACGACGATAAGCCAACTATTAGGCGGCGTTTTGGCGAAGCCCACATGGAGAAAATGTTGTTGGGCATGATTGCAGTAATAGCTACTACCTATTATAGCCAATAGAAAATTAAATCGAGCGCCGCATGCGAAAATTTTCGAAATCAGTTTTTTTTTGTTTTTTAGGCTAAAACTTAACTGCTTCTCTTACAAATTCTATCATTTACCGTTGATGAAATACCGAGACTCTAAGAAGTTCTAGAAAACGGATGGAGCGACGTTCCGGCAGCAGCAGCAACTGTAGTCTAGTCAATATACTAGCTATGATAACATAAAGTGAGCGCCGCAGGCGAAATTTTTTTGTTGCTTTTCCCTGCCAAATTAGTTTCCATCCAAATTTTAGCTTTTAATGTTTTGAAATCTCAATCCTAAAACTGGCTTAAAACCCCCGTCAAATGACGCGCCCTTTCACAAAACAGAGAATTTTACGAAAAGTGCTGCAGTCGGAATTTTCGAAATATTTATGATTAGATATTCTTTTTGGGATCCAAAATAAAAGTAAGGACTATCGATGATATCACAGATCATCCCTTTTGTCTGCGACCCGTGCTTCACTCGACCTCTTCTGAGTTTCGAGGTTCGTGGTAACTTCCGAATCCTGGCAATTACAACGAATAAGTTACCGAATCCCAGTTATTATACCGAATAAGTTTAGACCGATAGCGTGTTCGGGATTCTGTATAACCACCGTATCCTGGTTATTATACCGAATTGTTTTGGTATCGAAAGACTACCGAACAATATTCATATTCGGTATACTTTCGTCGAAACTGGAACAAAGTCAGGATTCGTGGTTAACTTCCGAATCCTGGAAATTATACTTAATAAATTACCGAATCCAAATCATGATACCGAATAATTCTGAACCAATATCTTATTCGGTAGTCTGTGTAACTACGGTATCTCCATAAATGTACAAAATAGTTCCGGCATCGAAAAATTACCAAATGATATCAGTAAATTCTCTCACCAAATTCGTGATAACTACCGAATACTGGCAATTATACCGAATCCCGATCATTATACCGAAGAGATTTGTACAGATAGCCTATTTAGGATCCTGTATAACTACCGAATCCCCGTAAATCGAAAAAATACCGCACAATTTTAGTAAAATTTTGGGCCGAATCTCAAAAAGGTGGGGGGGTGCTGCACCCCCCGCACCCCCCCCCCTTTTTTTTTTTTTTTATTCTGCGGGGTAGGCCAGACACTCCAGCCGAAACTCAGGCCACAAATGGCCCATTGTCTCAATCCCCCAATTTACAATTGATGGCGAAACATCACTCTATAATACAATTGATGAAAAACATCACTCTACCCAAACAATTGATAACAAAATCACTCATTCTACCGCTTTTTTCGCGTTCTTACCTTAAAACCTGTCTAGCCTCCCTGTCAACTGAAGGTACCTGGACAGTTCCTTTAACCTGGCTTTCCTCACTACCTCGTGGAAATCAACATTCGGAGCGTGGAAAGCTTCCAAACGTTGCCTTGTCCATGCTGGGCACTCTTGGACAAAGTGGATATTTGTCTCTTCATCTACTCCGCATCTGGTACATATTGGAGACTCAATTTTTCCTGTATTTGAATTATGTTTTCCAAGGTTTCCAATTCCAGTAACAACCTGGATGATTCCCCGGATTTCATCCTTTTTCATGGCGATTAGCCTTCTAGTCAGCGCCTCGTTGCGCGTGGGTATTAAACTTCGCGTGGCTCTACAATCCACGCGGTTTTTCCACTTCTGGTGTACCTGTTTTTTCATCCATTCCCGGATTTCTGTCTTCCACCTACTTTCCGAAATGGGAATGAAGGGCTCAGGTCCATAGGTAACTCTTTTGGTAGCTTCCTTTGCTAGTGCATCGGCTTCCTCGTTTGAGGAAGACCAGAGTGTCCCGGGACCCACATCAAAGTGATTTGATTTCCATTTTTTGCAACTGCATTAATCTTGTTAAAGCATTCCATCTCCAAAGGCTGTTTGCTTTTCGGGGTTTCAAGTGCTTTCAAGCAAGCTTGATTATCCGAAAATACAAAAATCTCTTCATTAGCAGCTTCTTTATCCAGAAGACTATCGATAACTTGCAGAATAGCGAACATCTCAGCCTGGTAGACTGACGAGAACTCCCCCAGGTGAGTGTACATCCTCTCTGGCTCTACATTTGTTTCGAACAGTATAGATGCTGCTCCCGTCATCTCATTAAATCGCGAGCCGTCAGTGTAGCATCGGATCACTTCTGGGTTAGTTAGACTTTCCAGAAATCGTAAGGTCTCGGACCTTGTCTCAATTTTCACTTCAAAGCTCTTTCCACTTTTCATCGTAGTAATAGTTTGATCTTTAGGCATGTTCAGCACTGGCAGCTCATTCATCCATTTATTGCAAATATCCAAATGGCTTCTCTTACTGATCTGATTTCTCTGACACCATGTGCCTTGGATCTCAAGTCGGACTCTCGTCCTCAGTGCTTCCCCTCTGAACCAAATCTCAAGGGGAGTTAATCCGAGCAGCATTTCTAGTGATGCTGTGGCAGTCCCTGGGAAACCTCCACTAATCATCAAGCATGCTAATCTTTGTACCCTAACCAGGGGCATCATATGCGAATCAATTTTTGTGCTTCCCACCCATATTATGCAAGCATAGGAAATCATGGGCCGGATTATAGCATTATATATAAACATCATTCGTTGAGGTGCAAGTCCCCAGGTCTTGCCCACCATCCTTCGGCATTGCATGAGCGTGATTGTTGCTCTGCGTGCTCTTTCAATGCAATGTGTTTTCCAACATAGTTTACTATTGAGGGTGATCCCCAAATATCTGACTTGGTTGGTCATTTTTATATCTTTATTGTAGATCTTCAGTGGAAATGGGATTACCCAATTTCGTTTTCTTGTAAAGACAACAGCTTCTGTCTTACTTGGGCTCAATCGTAGTTTTTGTCTGACACTCCATTGCTCTACTACGTTGAGGATTGCCTGGCCAAGCTCAAATAGCGTGGAAAGATTTCGGCCTCTGAGGAGCGACGCTCCGTCATCTGCAAACGCTTGCGAATAGCCGGGTTGTTTTTCCAGCTCTTTCAACAGACTATTCATTACAAGATTCCACATCCAGGGGGAGCTAACTCCTCCTTGCGGGCATCCTTTACGAATTAGTCGCTTGAGCTTTGCTCCTTTTAGATTTACGCAGACTTCTCTGTTTCTAATCATATCGGAGTTCCATCTTTGAACCGCGATTTCAACTTCTCCCTCCTCCATCGCTTCTTCTATAGATTCAAAAGTAGCCCCATCAAAGGCCCCTTCGATATCAAGGAAAATGCCAAGAGCGAATTCCTTATTTTCTAGTGCCTGTTCAATCCGCCATACGAGTTGGTGAATTGCGGCCTCTGTGGATCCTCCAGCTCGGAATCCGAACTGTCTATTTGACAGTTTTTCGTTTAACTCAGGTATGCTCATGAGATACCATTGTATTACTTTTTCCATCAATTTTAACTGAAACGATGTCAGTGTAATTAGTCGGAATGACCGCGCATTGCAGTAATTCTCTTTCCCTGGCTTAGGGATGAAAACACCCCTTGCCTCTTGCCATGCTTTCGGTACATGGCCTAAAGCTAAGCTTCTTCTTGCAAGCTTCATGTAATGTGGTTTGATCTGACCCCATCCCTTCTGGAGCATAATTGGATAAACTCCATCTGCTCCTGGGGATTTAAAGGGTTTAAATTCATTCACAGCTTTATTGATCCACTCCTCCTTCAATATCCTTTCTCCCACTTCCTCACCTAGATCCTCCTCACCGTAACGCGCAGGCGGAACAAGAGTCTGATCCTCAACACCAACGTGAATCTCCAGCATGTGATCTAGTGTTTCTTCAGGGCTATTCGTGAAAGTCCCGTCTCCTTTTTCGATACATCCAAGGCTTACCGTTTTGTCCTTCTTCAGTACCTTCAGGATGTTAGCAGCTCCGGAGTCACTCTGTATAGAATCACAGAAATTTCTCCATGACTGCCTCTTCGTTTGTCTTATAGCCTTTTTGAATCTCTTAAAAGCTTCTTGGTAACTTGTCCAATCTTCTCGGCAATCAGAAAACTTTGCTTTCCTAAGTAATCGGCGTAACTCTTTCCTCGAATCTTGGAGTTTAGAATCCCACCAATCTTTTGGAATAGCATTCATATCTTTCAATTCATTTGGTGTCGACGCATTGAATGATTTCTTCAAACAACTCGTTAACCACTCAGCATAACTATCTAATTCTTTCGTATCTGAGATCTCATGGTCCTTCATGCTGGAACCATTGAGCTCAGCCCTCAGCTGCTTCAAATACGCTCTCCAATCAGTCTTTCTTATATCCTTGACGGTATAATTTTGTTTAGGGATTATTCCAACACTAAAACGAACAAAACAATGATCTGAAAGTGAAGGAATATCACTAACATGCCACCCCAGAACAGAATCTGCAATGGCTTCATTAACAATTGTTAGGTCAAGTACCTCCCTTCTATTAGCCACTACGAAAGTGGGCTTCTCCCCTTTGTTACTCCACCTCAAATCTTCACTCATCATATATTCAAAAAGTTTTAAACCTCTTTGATTTGTGTTTGTGCTACCCCATAGGCGGTGGTGTGCGTTCGCATCGCATCCAACCACTAGGGGTAGCCTTTCAATCTTACAATAATTAACGATTTGTTTTAGCTCATAAGGTGGCGGTTCCTCCTCATGTGCCATATAAACCGACGCGAAAACCATTTCCTTTTTCCCAGTTGGACCGGGGCAAGAAACTCTAATTGCTACAACATCCCCTGAACAAAATTGTTTTAGCATCCATGCATTCAAATTCTTGCTACTATACATACAAGATCTGGACATGTTACCTTTACACTCAGCCACATGCAGATCCGCTCCTCTTAATGCTCCTCCAATTTTGCCGCGGTGTGTCCACGGCTCTTGCACCATCGCAATGTACCATGTCTTGTCCTGCAAAACTCTCCCAAGGTTGTAGGATGCTGCTTGACAGTGGTGTAAATTAATTTGCCAAGCTTCTAAAGAACATGTCTCTGTCATCGTTTGGCAATCTGAAAAACTTTTACACATCTTTTGAAACATAAATAAAAATGAAAATAAAAAACCAAAAGATGCGTCTTCTTGGGGGAATTCAGAAGTTCCTTATTTCCCATCATCTGGGAATGCTGCTGTTAGTAAGTAAGTAACGAATTTATTTCAAAAAACCACTATCATGGCAATGCCAAATTTGGGTATTACGTCAATTTATTACGTCGTATAATGCACATTTTATAGTATATACAATAATCATCAATTCGTCATCACAGACCTATTATAATATATAAATAAAAACCAAAAACAGAACACGGACGTTGGGAAAATATGAGTACAGCGGCTTCAATAAAATGGTTGAATGGCCGCAATGGGGTCGGAAATCTAACCTCTCAATTTCTGTTGCCACATCTTGCTCCACATCAACCTTTATTACCATTCCTTCCGGGGTAACTTGGGTCGAAGCAATTCTGAGTTTGCCCCTGGTCAGACCAGCGTTACATCTGATCAACAACTCAAGGATCTTTTGGGGTTCTCTTTTTCGCCTCTCTAAAATAGAGAACCTCTTATAGGGTGGTACATCGCTAGGCGCAAGGGCGTAGTAACCAACCCCATTCTTACCTGATAGTTTCTGGACTACCTCTTTTGCCCATGACACGGTGCTATCACTACACGATATCTTCACACTATCACCCACCAACTTTGTGTAAAAGATAGTGGGTATAGTATCCGCCGCACCATCATACCCAACTATCGCGTCATCAATCCCATCCATAATAATGTCGAGATCTTCCGTCGTTAACGCGTTTTTAATATATATAAACTCTTTATTTCCATAATAGCACGTGGCTAGCGGCGGACGTCATACGTTACAAAAATAAAACGATTTATACTATATACAATTAATTAACATTTCAGACGTCTAACGTTTTTCCCATCGATTCGTCATTGAAGTGGCCCACGAAGTAAGGGACGAAGGACGATAGGTATCTCTTTGAAGATTTTCGAGGCGGGGGACAGAGGAGTTGGCATCTTGAAGTGAGGATTCCTCGACGAGTCCTCGGCCCACTGCTGCGTGCCTCTTGAAAATCAGGCAGGATTTTACGGTGAGCCTCGGACTGCAGGCATTGTTTCCCGAAGCGCATGGTGAGGTCGTGACGCCTTTCAGCCAGCCTTTGCAGCCTCAGTTTTTGCAGGCTGTCATCATAGGACATGTAATTAGCCCCAAGCATAATTTTACATGCCCGTTTCTGGACATTTTCAAGTTTTTCGGTTTGCACAGCAGTTAGTCCTGGATGCCAAGCTGGACAGGCGTATTCGGTCTGGGACCGGACGTACATGCAGTATAGCCCACGCATAATTGAGACGTTGATGTTGAATCGGGTAAGGCATGCAAACGATTTCAGACATAGGGCAGCCTTTTGGAGAATGGATTCAACATGCGGATCCCATTTAAGGTTGCTTTTGAAAATCACCCCCAAAATTTTTATTTGATCCTTGATGTCTAGTCCAATATCGTCTTGCGGGGGGATCGCAGATTTTAAGAAGCTAACTTGTAACACATGGCTCTTTGTTTCGCTAACAGTAAGCATGACATCTTGAAGGTCGTGTTTTAGCTTGGAAAATATAGATGAGATGGTGATTTGCTCTGCGACCCTAGTTGAGGTTCGGAATGAAATGCTCGACAGGTCGTCGGCGAACTTGTAGCGACTCTGTGATTCTGCTAGGACGGAGTTGAACACGATCAGGAAAAGTAGCGGTCCTAATTTTGTCCCTTGAGGGGCTCCACACCAAATTTCAGCAAATTCAGATACTTCTTTGTCTCCGAGCGCGACACACTGCCTCCCTTTGTGCAAGAAACTGGCTACCATACGCAAAAGAAACTGCCGAGCGCCCATTTTTTTCGCTCGGTTGATGGCTACTCGGTGATTAAGGCTGTCGAAAGCCTTTACGATGTCACTGATTAGCACTTCTGCGTATGCCTCATCTTTCTCGAGATGTCTCATCAGATCATCAATGAGGCTTACGAGATAGTGGGTGGTGTTGTGTTCGGGCCGGAACCCAAATTGCCGGGGATCTAAATTTGCTTCGATGTCTTCGAATAGATATTCATAAATGAAACCTTCAAACACCTTAGAAAGACACGGTGTTTTTGAGATAGGGCGCAGGTCGTTCGGCGAAAGCGGTTTTTTTACTTTGGGAATAGGAGTGATATAGGCTGACTTGAAGCAGTCAGGAAATGCACCATCGATGAGACATTGGTTGAAACAGGCTGCCAGAATGGGACCAAGTTCCTCGGAGCACGTAGCTATCAGCTCGATAGGAATTTCTAGGGGGTAGTTACTCTTCCTGGTGTCTAGTCGTTTGAGCTTCTCGCATACTGCTTCTGGGTGAATGATCGGGATTTCTTCGACGGGTCCATTTTCAGGTAGCTCGGCTAGAGGTGGGTGCGTGCGACAGATATTTGCGAAGTGCGAGTTGATCTGGTTAGCACTTACGGGTTCACCATCAACTCCATAAATAGTTGTCTGTTTTCTATTTTGTCCCATAATCTCCTGAACTTTTTGGTGAAATCTAGAAGGATTAGATTTCCATAGCTTGTTCACTACTTGAGCACCAAATTCCTTTTTTGATTTCTTTACTTTAAGGCAAATCACATTGCGCATTTTCTTAGCCTCCTCACGATATCCCGACTTATAGAGCTCATTTCTCGTTTTTATGAGGTTCTTCATCTCTTTGGTGACCCATGGCTTACTTTGTGACTTAACCAGTATTGTCTTTTCAGGAAATACTTCTTGGTACTCATGGAAAAGCTGCGCGGCGACTTCTTGCATCATGTCGTTGCCACTCTTCATAGCAAGAACCGTCGACCAATTTTTCCTAGTGAGCCACTCGCGGTAAATCTGGATCTGTTCTTGTGTACGCGGGCGATACTTCACTACTGATTTCGATCTGTTGGGGGGTTTTCTGTTGGGCTCCCATATTACAGTAAGATGATCACTCATGCCGATAGCCGGGAGTGTGTAGGGGGGGCTGTAGAATTCTTCAGTGTTTGTAAATATGAGGTCTAGTGCTTTCTTTTCGCGTGTTGGGACTTTGACAACTTGCGTCAATGAAAGCGAACTAGACAGCCAATTGGTCTTCAAGTCATTAAAATCGCCCATGATTTGAATTCCGGCGTAAGGAAATTCCGATCTGATGTAGTCTACAGAATGCTGTAAGTAAAGTACAAGTTCCTTCCGGAAAGATGCTCGTGGCGGGTAATAAACTACACCAAAGATAATGGACGATACTTCTTTCGGTAGGTATCGTGGTCTTGTCCAGAGCCAAAGAACTTCATGCTCAGGTTTTCTGGGGACAGGTATACTTAGAGCTCGGCTAGGAATCGTCGAATTACATAGAAAACCGACTCCGCCTCCATGGCTTACGATGTATCCGTCCTTATCCAATCTTGGGAGTAGATACACATCATACCCAGAGACGACTGTGCATGTGTCGGACGCGGACCACGTTTCACACAAGCATGCAACGTCGACATGGTTTTGCGTGAGGGTGATTTCCAGCTCCTCAATTTTATTACCAAGGGATCGAACGTTTGCAAGGAGAATTTTTGGAAATGAGTACTTCTGTCTGTCCTGGACACACTTCTTTTGTTTACTAGGTAAAGCTGGGTTTATTTGGACATCTGTCTCGGCCGAGTGGTATGTATGGTTGGAGTCGTATCTTCTTGTTGTAGATTGCTGTGGGTTTACTGTCTGTGGTGGGTGAAGGGTAGTTAGGCCGTACCTGGGAGTACTAGTCTGTTCCAAGCCGGTACCAAACAGCTCGGTGTTGTTGGGGGCATGTGGAACGCTTGCCAGTACGGTATTGCCCTGCTGAAGTCCGTTGTACTGAACGGGCGTATTAGGTAAGGGTAGGGCGCAGCTTCTGGAATCGTCAGTTGAGATAACCCAGGGAACAGCTGATTGATGCGAGGTACTGTGGGCTTTTGGCTGTTTGGTTCCGGCCGTGCAGATAGACAGGGAATAGGCCCCTGTGGTGGTTCCGCCTGTATTGACTGTTTCTCCGTAAGATGGTGGGGGTTTGTTTTTGTGTTCCTGAATCCATTGCTGTAGAAGAATCTCGTCTTGATTTGTAGGTCGGGCGGTTTGGGTCCCTGATGCTTGTCGTTTTTTGGATGTTGCTTTGAATTCGGGTCGTGTATGAAATTACACGAATCATCATATCTGCAGTACCCTCTGTCGTAATATCTGCAGTAGTTTGCCCCGGACCTTTGCGTAGCTAGAGTTGATGGCCAGTGTCTCCCAGCCCTGCTGGGTGCCTCAGTGCATACGCCATTGCTTTTGCTCGTCAGTTCAGTTTCAGTTGAACTTTGTGGTTGTCCGTCAAATGGTGGATGAAAATAATTGCATTTGCTCCCCTTTCTGCATTTGCCTTCTGTGTATTTGTTGCATTTTGGTGGATGGAGGAGGTTACAAGATGTATCAGTATCGTGCATAGGGCAGCCTTCCTTCGTCAGATATGCTGGACATACCAGAGGTAGTGTAACTGGGTGGGCGAAACGACAGTTATTCCCCCTTTTGCAGTGACCTTTCTCGAAGTATGTACAAGTATTCCTGGTTACTGGGCACTCAGGTTTTTCATCGTTGGATTCTTTATTGGAGATACAACTTTCTGTTAGTTGCGGGCAAGGGCTTTCTTCCCACTGTGTGTTTGCATGTACCATCTCTTTAGTAGCAGCTACTCGCGAAACCTTGCGGACAATCGTAATTGGGTCTGGATTGACCGGTAGATGACGATATGACATGACAAGTCGCTCGAGACCAAGTATCCTCTCATTGGCACACTTTAGCGCCTCGTCTTGGATCTGTATTTTAGACATCAGCGCATTAATCATAGCCAAATCTAACGACTTTTCGAGGGAGCATGGGCTTCTGCTGCCTTCTGATTTTGCTGGTGTTGAAGCTACGGGAAAACAGCCATGCGGTGTAGTTCCAACTTTATCCCACATTAAGGAAGCTTCCAGTGATGTAATTAGGGTATCTGGAGCGCCGGACAAGAATAGGTCGAGCCCACCGACGGTTTGTTTGCTCGCCAGTGCTGCTGTTTTCTTTCTACTTCGCCCATCAGTGGGTTACGTGATGGTGGGTTACGTGATTACGTGGGTTACGTGATGTTACGTGAACGAATTTTGAGGGGTACACCCTGGGCAGCCCTTGCGTAACTCCGGTTTTTATTTGCCTTTACATTTAGGGCCATCTTTTTACGTTTGGAGGGTTGCCCCTCCTCTGCAAAACGGCTCGAATTCGCCCCCCCCTTCTTTGGGGCTATTCGAGTCTTTCTTTGTCTTGGGGGCTGGTACCCCTTCTGGTGTTGAGTTATTAGATGCGGCTTTGCGGTTCCGCTTCTTCCCTTTATACGCGGGAGTCACAGCGCTAACGCCGCTTCCCCCGGGTATATCGTTTGCTGAAAGGCTTGCGGCCCAGCTCTTTTTGTTGCCCCCCTTTTTGGCGACTTTCCCTTCAAGAAGCATCACTGCTTGTTTTGCAGGATCCTTCTGAGGGGTTTGTTCGGCGATATTAACTGCCGTTTTGCTGGAATCCAGCTCAACTGTGTCAATAACTTGACTCTCCAACGATGGAGTTTCATTGCCTTGGATCTGTAAGACCTTGTAGGCATTTTTGTCATTCGCAGCTGATGGAGCCTCACTGCCTGGTGTTGGAGCAACCTCGCAAGCAACTGTTTCCATCACTGATGACGATGTTGACGGAGAGAAGGGGTCCTCAGCGAGCAAAGACTCAGCGAGGGCCAACTCTACAACCGTCACATCTTGGGGATTTGGGGATAATAAATCCGTGTTGAGTTTTTCTTCAATCTCATTAAATTCCATTTCATCAATCTTCAACTCAAGAGGTCCAGCTTTTTCCGTAACTTTTACTGGGGCCAAATATGATGGGGCTTACCTCTTGGAATGAAACAAGTCGTGGCCTCGGGAGTGCCCCCCGCCCTACCCTACAAGCTCCCCCCTGGTCGCCAACCAGAATTATAGAGTAGAACAAGATTATACACGTGCTGATAGGGCAGCCTCCTGGGCGGCAACACCAGGTTCGGGCCCCTCAACTAACACGCGGCCTCGACACGGTAACGAGTTTTATCTCCGGTACCCTCTTCCTGCCCACGACCAGAGACCCCACCACCACCCAGCCCCAACTCCAGAAACATCAAAAACATGGACCACATTCAGCCACCGACAGCTGCCCTAGCTGCCAGCCTGGCCTCCGGCCCCTGCCAGAGGGGGGTAAGTTTAGGTTAGCGGGCTGAGAGCGGCATTCATGGGCTTGAATACCATTATGCAGGGCAACCCTGGGTCATTGGATACATCACGTTCCTTTCCAGGGGGGCTAAAGCTAAGTGCAAACCATGCTACAAAATGCAAGCAAAATGAAGCAAAGAATACACAACAAAGCAAAAGCCAAAAGTACCAAGCATAACTCCCAACCTCCCAGGGGCACGACGAGGACGTCACTTACCACCGCCCCCACCCCCCCCCCCTTGCGACGCCCCTGGGTCTATCCTTAAAGGTTTAAATCTTCCTTTGTCAACAGTAATGTGATGGCAGCAGTCTATTTGTCACCTATAACTTTTGAAACAGAATATCGAACCTTTTCCTAATTTCACAACAAGTCTGATTGTATGAAAGTTTTATCACAGAGATTTGTATGGTCTAGCAATGATAATTTAGGAATTCACACATTAAATGTAAGCATGAACAATATTTTTGGCCCCTGACTGATCCTATCTGCTTGTCCGGGTCCTTGACAGATTGAGGCCCTGTGCTGCTAAAGCACCCGTTTTTGTTGTTTTATCTGGTTCTGACTTGCATTTTAGTTGCGTCAAAGCAGGCAGTTCATAGATAAACATGTTTACCAGTTAACCACGTAGAGGGTGCATATTCTTTCTTGAAAGTGTCATATTCTTCTGTGTGATGTTTTAGAAATGTTGGTCAAGGCAGATATTCTTGAAAATTGTAAAACTTTTGTGTAGGAGGATCTCTTACTGATGAGAAAAATAATCCCCTGTGTTGGAAAATTTTGATTATCAGATACGACAGTAGTTGGTATTTTTTTTGTATGTACCATTTTGCGCAGACCCTAGAGACTTGTTGCTTACTCAAATATCTCGCTTCCCCCTCCCTCATTGGAGAAAATATAGCAAACCATTCATAGCATGCATAGTCATACAATCTTTCTTTTTTGGTCTATCCCAAAGTAGGAGAGCTTTGGGAACATCATACATGGTTTGTTAGGTAAATCAAAGATTTCTACACTATTTGTTCTCTCCATATGTCTTCTTATTTTCTTCTTGCATGATCAGTTTAGTTCACTCTCTGCTGGGATTGGTCCTAGGCAGAATTCCTCCAACCAGTTAAGCAAAGAATTCTTGGATTTTTGGGAGAAATGGCTTCAAAGTGGACTGATCTTTTTTCGAAAATAATACTTTAGTTTGATATTCTATTAGCTTTGGCTAAAGAAGTAACTATGGATTGTTTTCAATTGTTTGATTCACTTTTATTGTTTATGCTGAAGAGCAATTCAGCATGACTTTTAATCTTATTGATAGGTGAATGGAAACATTTCTAAACCAAGCTTTCTATGATAGCAGAATAAGTAATTGGCGTCTGCTTCAATTCAGTTTGTGTCAGAAACAAAAAAGGATAACAAAGTACTTAATTTGACTTCACTATTTCCTTTTAGTATGTGGAAGGTGACACAAGCGTCGATGAACAAGCTATTTTGGAAGAAAGATGCAATGACCTTAACAATCTTGTAACTACATGTGAGTATGCTTTATTCAAGTAGTGTCTCTGTCTCAGTCCCCAAAGTTGTAGCCACCCAAATCCAAATCTATCTATGGTACCGGTACCACACATATTTGACATTGCAAACCGGATATATCAGCCACAGCTTATTAGAGCTATATTTCGGCCCTTTTTTGGGAGGGTCCTATTCAGGCTCAAGATTTTCAGGCTGATTTTGTGAATTTATCCTGAACGTTGCTTAGAGTTAAAGCTGGTGCTTGATTTCATTTTGGACATGGCCCCTGTTTTTACTGCTCGATTGGGTCGTTGAGAGGGTAGACATATTTCCGCACATTGCTTTTGGAATCACCTGTCTCTTTTTTCCAACTAAAATGGATATTTATCTGGGCGATTTGGAAGTTCTGTACTTCATTGATTAATATTCCTTCAGCCTAAGCTACCTGGTTGCTGGAATCAGTAGGGGGTGGGGGGGGGGTCGAATTGCCCTCAAAACATAAGACTGGCTAATGTCCCAAGAACCGTACTGGTTAGAAACCTCAGAACTGAGCGAATTTTAATCAATATCAACACAAATACTTATAAGTTTAGTTAAACATTTATTTGGTAGGACAGGAATTCCAGTGTGCCTTCATTCCAGCTTTCGTGGGGGAGGACGATGGTAGCAAATCCTAACTGCTGTGGCTTACTCAAGACAAAATTAAAGTTAGCCCTGCATGCGATTCTTTTGTAATTCAGCCTTTTTTCGAAGTTTTTGGAAACTTCTATGATCAAACTGTCTTTCTGGAATTCCGACTTAATTACTTAGACTTACGTCTTCCGGCGCCTGGTTGCGCATAAGGCGACAGCTTCTGACCTCCACTTGACTCTGTCTTGAGCAACATTCCACTGTTCAGAAGAAAGTAAGAGCTAGCTTTGAAATCAAAGATATGTCCGTCTGTCGGTGACCACGATAAGCCCGGAATAGAGTGATATATTTTGCGGGAAATTTATACATGGCAGGCAAAGGTGTTACTTGCCAAAATCTGTGTGTGTTTGGGGAAAAAACGACTGATCTTAAGAAAACTACTGTTTTGACGTAATTGACTGATATTGAGAAAATCGACTATTTTTTCGAAAAACCAACTGTTTTGAAGAAAAGTCTAATGGTTCCAAGAAAAAAATCGACTGTTTTTACGATAAATCGTGGCGTTTCGCGCCGACTCGGCTAATTTTTACCGACTGGCGGGCTTATGTCATTCTGGCAAGTCCAAAGCATAGCCTACGTTTGTCAGAAAGCTAAAAACTTGGGACTGCCGTAACATATGACATGCTACAGGGTAATCTTCGTGACCAAACGGCTGTCGTAACATATGACAAGAAAACTATTTGTAACCATACGACTAGTACAGGTCCTTTGTGGGCGAAATCCACGGCATGGTTACTGCCTTTTTGTCCTTTCGGAAAAGCCTAAAACATATGTTTTCTACTCTGACAAGCTTAAAATTTAGGACTGTCGCGTAAGATATGACGAGAAAATATCTGCGAAACCAACCGACTAGAAGCAGGACACTTGGGGTCGAAATTCGCGATTTTTAACTGCCTTTTTGTCATTTTGGCAAGCTCAGAACACACAATAATATATACAGTACCGCACTGTTTGATTCCATTGATAGTTGAGCCTCTCCGCGAGGATCATAAACCGTCTTAGTTCAAAGTTCTGCTTCTGCTAGGGGGGTCTCTGAAAGATTTGATGGGTAGCAAAGTGTTGCAAGAGTTGCGTCGGTTGGGTAGATTCCTAAAGGTTGCCATGGAGCACCGTGAACGTTTTATTGTAGGTTGGTATTGTGGTAGGGATAGGTATTAGTTTGTTTGATAGTTATTTAGTTATTAGAATTATGAGTTGGTGTTGAATATTTGGATTGGTACAGTTGGAGTGCTTATTTATTTATATATTTTTTTTTCCGCCATGATCCGAAGAGCTTTTTTGGGAATACATTCATTTATTCGTGGGTGGGTTAGTGAAGGAGTTCCTTCTCTCCATGAAATCCGCCGTTTCAAATGCGTCTTTCTTCGCTCCTGTGGCGAGCTTGGGTGGGGAATATGCTGGGGTTTCAAGTTGAGCCATCTTGATTGTGGCTCTAGGAGGCTTCGTGGCTCTCACTTATTTTTTTTTCTTCAGAACAAGGCTGGTTAGCAGTCCTTTAAGCATTGTTCAAATAGGTGTAATAAGCTGAATAGTGCTATATGCGATGTTTACGTCTTAATACAAACGCCTGTTCAAATATGAACTCAAAAGATTCGCATCAGTGCAGCTTTCGGCGTTGCCACGCTGGTACAATTTTTCGAGTTTCTAAAGATCAGGAAAAGTGTTCTTAGTACTACTTAGGTAGATGGCAATGCGCCTCGTACGGCATTCCAGACCATCTATCAAGTTTAGCTTTAAACTATGCCTACTCCAAGGGATTTATTTTCTTTTATGTAATAATTGTATATATTCAAGTATTGTAACACTTAAATGTAATGGTCAACGTATTTAGTGCCATGTCGGCGACGAGTTAGATCAATAAAAAAATAATATCTATCTATCTATCTATCTACTTAAAGTACACAGAGTACAATTTGACGCCCAATATATTGTAAATAGCTATTAAATCTACGGATGGACAGCATTGGTCCTGGAACTAACAATAAGCAGTCGTAACAGAACAAAACGTATTCTTTCGAGGAAAATTTGTTTCTTCAGCTTCGAACAAACTAGAACTTTAGTGCTTCGGTGGCGACACTGAGGACGCTGTTCCTTTCCTCGCCCGAACCAAGCGATCTGATTGGCCCTGCGAATAGGAAGCGAGTCTGTTCTCCTTGTTCACCTTATTACAGGGCGCTCCGAGAAAAAGAAGAATATGTGATAAACCTTGTACGCCGTAATACACCTTATAACACATATTTGAACAATGCATTAGCAGTAGGGTGTCATTTTAGTGAGTTCAGCAGGTCAGTTGGATTTAGAAATTCACTAAGTAATCTTTCCATCTCTCTTATAGACATGTCAATGAAGGACGCAGCAGGTCAGTCCGTCGATCGAGAAGAGGATGTGGGGGATCCTCTTCCAGTGGATTCCGGGACGGTAAGTGTCCATGCTTGCATTTGTTTTTGGCAGTATCTAAACATAGGTAGAACCAAAATACAACGCAGATGCGTCAGCCGAGGTTGAATCAAGCGATATTTTCTGCTGGCTCCTTGCAAATGAGTGGATGAATCCTTTAATTTAACAAAAGCCATTGCTATACCTGTCGTGAAACCATAACAACGATAAAACTCAAACATAAAAAAACGCAAATAATAACTACGGTTTGGCTAGGGCCGACCGCTTTATGATTTAGAGAATTTAAAAAAAAAAAAAAAAAAAAAAATGTAAATCTGAAGTTAAAGCACAATGGACACTGCTAATGCTTTACTTTGTATTAAATGCTTCACAAATCAACATTTCCGACTTCCTTTAGAAGGCGCTACGGAAATCGGCCATTTTCTTGTTATCCCTTGTCTTTACCTCTCTGGCATTTCGGCGATCCAAATCTTAACATCTGCGGTATCGTGGCAGGAAATTCAAAAACTCCCAGCTATGCTTGATAGGAAAGGATATATTTAATATGTCACCAAAGTCAAGCCGCAGATGCCTCGGCAGATGCAGTTTGCCTGATTGTTCTAGTGTTTGATCAGAAGTTCCATGGCTTAAAGTGTCTATTAAAAGTTTTTCTTTGTGGAATAGTGTTGTGAAGCTTGATTAGCTTGCTTTATAAAATGTACCAGAATATACAATAAGCTTATAAAAAATAATTTAGCTACAAAAATCATTCAAAAACAAATATCCTATTCCAATCTGACTTATACAAGCTGATTTATGCATAAAATAAAGATCTACTAAGTATTATAAGAAACATCACTTTTATCTATGTCCAAGCTAGTAAATCCTGCATGTACTGGCCCAAAAAATTACGCTTTGAAATATCACAGAGAGGAAACTGTTGAAAAAGCTGCTGATCTAGGGCGTAATCATTGTTCCTAGGTTGTTACAGAGTGGGACTGGGATAGTTTGATGTACCCATTGAACTTTAAAGATCATCACAGCTCAGTCCTGAGCAGGCCCTTGCCAAGAAGATTTGAAATATCGGCCGAGCATCCTTCCAATCAGCCAATCTTCCGAGCTTGACTAGGCAATAGAATTTTCTTTTATTTACATGAGATTTAAAAAATATTGGTTACAAATGAACTTACTTATATATATATATGTATACCTAAATACATATATATCCATTACAAGGTCCAAGAAATTTGGCTAATGGCGTCTTCGTCACTAGATGACTCAAGGGACTTGTAAAATACTGAGATATTTTATAAAGTAGCCTATGCCTGGTGAGAGGATAATTTTTTTTTTTTTTAGTATTGGTTGATCGATTTAGCTTTTTATTGATTGATTGATCTTAAGTCAATCAAGATCAATTGATTGATTGATATATTGTTTGTGTGATTTTATTGGGCGCCCCTTGTTCCACCTCACTTTGTGTTTACTACAGATTTAATTAAAGCATTAAGAGACAATTTGGAAGATAGAGCTCGATGACAAATGCCAGACATTAAAATGTACAATGACACGAATATAATATAATTAATGGTAATAATCAGTGTTGTCGATAACAAATTCTTGTCATAAATATTTCCTTTTAGAATTGATTCTATTTTATGTTTCACCTTGTTGTAGAAAGTTCCAATTCATGTCGTGCTGATTATTGTACCAGACCGTCATTGTATACCTCACTGAAAACCTCTCTGTTTCTGAAGTCATGGGAGTGGGGTTTTTGTCTTTTATCTCTGTGATTCTTATAGCTTTTAAGGAAACAAATTGTCTTATCTTGCCTTAATTTAATTACATTGGTCGCATTTCGGAGCGAAGAAGGTCCTTGATGGATCTGTTTTGCTCCGCATGGGTTGGTGTACAGGTTGAATGGTCATGGTCATGGTTTAATCCATTTGGATTATTCGCAATACTTACCCTATATTTTTCTAGGACGATGAGCCAGAAAGTGAGGTTGGCGTCCAACAACCTGCTCCTCATAAGCTACCCCTCGTGAACCCCCCTATGCAGAAAACTCATTCGGAAAATCCCATCAGACGTCGAGCTGCGTTCTTGCAGACGTATGGTCGAGTCAGCGAGGGAAAGGTCTCAAGTGATGAAAGTAGAGAACATGCATCTAGTGACGAGGAATCCCCCCTTCCAGCCATACCCAAGTCGATAGATGGTAGGGGGATCAAAGGCAAGAAGATACCCAGGTTCGACTCCAATGAAAATTTTAGGGACTCGCCTACCGTGGACGATTTCGATGGAACCCAACAGCAAAACAGTGGACCAATCAGGGCTGGTGGGACACCGCGCAAGGGGTCTAAGCACCGGGGAAAAGTTACAATTCCAGTATCAACCGCAAGCGAGATCAGGCGAATGCGTCCTGTCATAGTGACGCCCCCGAAACGCCACCCTTCGGCAGAAATGTTACCGCCTACCACGACACCCAAAAGCGCCGCGCGCTCCCTGACCGCCAGAAGCCGAGAGCTGCGCAATTTGGGTGGGTCTTCCGTGAACTGGCTGGTCAGCTCTGCACCAATCATGAAGAAGACCCAAGTCAGGCGCAGCGCGCCCAGCGGGATAATGCCAGTAGGGGCGATACCGCGTACCAACCAGAGCCTTCCGTCTGAACCCGCCTTTGCAGTTAGCTCTGACTCCGAAATATCCATAACGCAGCATGATAGTGACACATCGCCAGCTAGTAGTACTTGTAGCCTCAAGGCAGAAGCTTCTTCCAGACCTCGCGCCAGAAGACGTAAGGCTATGATACCTGCTTCTTTAAAGAAGAAGCGCACAAAAGAGGTCGAGAAGCAGAAAACCGGTGGAAAAGATAGCGCAAAAAAATACACAAAGCAAAAAGTTACTGCATCGAGCATTGAGGATGGGGAAAGAATTCAGATCGACACGGAAACGCTGGAAACGGAAGGAAGTAAACGAAAAGGAACGAAAGGAGTGAAGATTGCGGAAATGCGAAAAACTTCGAACGGGGAAGAGAGAAAAATGGTGGAACAATTGGACGAAATCGAGCAAACCGGAAATCAGGAAACACGGCGAAGTAAAATGAAGAGTGCCAAAGTTTCAACGAATGGAAATTCTTATAAGGCGCAGTATGAGACGCATGCAACGGAAGAAAACGAGAACCCGCAGGAAGGAACAAAGAGACCCATTCGTCGAAGTGCCACTAAAAAATTGGACATCGAAAAAGTCGGTGGAAAAACTCGTATTCACCACTTGACAGGAAGCACCAAAGCTACATTCGTACCTGACAGTAGTTTCGGGGAAATCACCGGAAGGCAGTACCCACGTAATGATGTGACCCCGAGTTTTCCCAATTGGATTGGAGAAACTCCAGACCCTTTCTTCCGCACTGGTCAAGAATTCGAGGCACCGCCTACCATTTCTCAAGCCTCGCTGCCATTGGAGGAGACAGCTGAGCCAATGCAGGTTTCGACTAGCGACCTCCAATCAATGCAGGGTGGTCGGGATAAGACTGGGAAGTCATCAGATGGCCCTAAGCGGCGCAAACGATCCTGGGCTCAGTCCCATTTGGATCTAGATCGTATCATACCAGACGTTCCATCCAACGACAACAGCAACCTATCCTCCGATAGGCGCGTCACTCGTGGTCTAAGAACCGCGTCCCAGGATTTGATAGCCGCTGTCAGACCAACCATTGAGGTAAAAGTAATGCGCAAAGGAAGCAAGATAATCAAAGAAACGGTAAGGACCACACAGACAGAGAACGGTAAAGTTGTTGAAACCAGGAAGGTCGTTGCTCGTCTTTCCGACGCCTTGAATAGGACTGCCGATTCGGACACGACCATGGATTTGGACCCAGTACTTGATAGGTCACTAATAGCCCAATTGACGAATGACGAGCCTGAGAAGCGAACTAGGAGCGGCCGTATCATCTCCCCACGCAAGAACCCTTGTCAGTCGTGCGCCGATTGCAGTGGAGTGAAGACCACCTCTGGTGCATGGAATGTCTCCGAGGCTTTGGCATCACGGTCTCACCTAGAAGAGAGGTCTAGTAGCCCCGTGTTCGAGGTCAGGGGAAGAAGGAAATCTGCGAAGACGGGATCGATACACATCCAGAAGCAGACAAGTGAGACGGCCGTCTCTCACGATAGCGATACAGGCATGGTTTCTGTCACACATACCAAAAAGAGGTCCGTGACAGTAGTTCCCAGCGAAGATTGTGGGTCAACACGGCGCGTCTCACGAGAGCTTCAGAACCTCGTGATCGAGAACTCGACTTTTGGTGACTCGGTACCTTCAGACCTATCAAAGCGCCGAGTCACTAGATCTAGCGGTAAGCCCCGGCAGCCGGCAATTACAGCACCGCGCATTAGGAGTAAAACCGCCCCAAATCGGTCACCGCCGCAATTAGTACCACAACCTCCACCCAACAGCAGAGCCAGAATTTTATCCACCGCTACTGATAGGTCTCTTAAAAATCAACCACCGTCCAGAAAAGGAAAGGCGACCCCCGTTGATACTCCGCAACCCCCAACGGTAGCCGCCCCTGAAGTCAGCTTTATGAGGCCCAGCGACGCACCACCTCCGAAGAAACCAAGGTTCCAACGAGAACACCGCAGCGGGACCGAGCCAGAAGTATCGCGTCATTCGGCTGAAGCCCTCAACCCTCCACAGAAGACGGAGCAGGGCATTAGCCCTCTACCCCCAAGCCATACCCCTGCCCATCCACCTATGGACTATGGTACTGTCATGCAGGGGTTGTTTAGCTCGTTTATGAACTCGATGGGCTGGGCCTTTACGGGTGCGTCGAACTTCATTCAAGCCCCGACCAGCGTAGCACCTACCCTGCAAACACCGACCCCTACCCCTGTATACTCGCCATTCCCAAGCTTCTTTCCAAATCAGGCACCAACCCCATTACCCATGTTTCAACCGCCATTTCAGCAAATGACAGGCTATCCAACGAGTGCTACGGGTTCATATCCAAACTACCCGTGTTTCTCTCCGGTGCCGAATTTACAACCCCAGCCCATGCCATTTGTCTACCCTATGTTCAACCCTCACCAACAGGCTGGGTATCAGCCGTCTGGCCATGAGAGTTTGAATTTCCAGCATCTTCAGACTCAGAGCACCGAAAACCCAGTTAGCGTTCCATCTTCTCCTGAGAAAACGTCACCACAACGTGAGGAGAACGCTGGAAGACGGAAAGCAACGTCGCAAACGCGTCGGCTCACTCCAGAGTCAGCGGTTGTTAGTCCGAAGAAGAAACTCCCTCCCAAGCAGAACAAAAGATCTCCTAGGACCCAACGAGACAAGGAAGAAAATGTACCTGAAACGTCCCATAAACGTGGCCAAGACGTTGCAAAAGCAGGAAGAACGTCCCTGCCTCCACTCTCCTCAGCGGAAGCTTCTAGGTCACAAAAACATAGCAGGGACGTGGCGAAAACGGCACGAACTTCCCAGTCCAGTTCGCCGCCCACGAAAGCCCCAACAAATCAGAAGAGAAAGACGAAGTCCCAAAAGGAGCAGTCTGTCGCCAGAAGACCTGACGACGAAAACGTACTTCAGCCGTCAATGAAATCTACAAAGAGCACTAGTAGTAAATCTAAACGTTCCCCATCATTGCCGAAGAAGACTCAACCAAGCAAACAGAAAAAAGGATCGAGGGCGCAGAAGCAGCAGGAAAACGTTACTTCCTCCTGCGACGAACTGGAATCGTCTCAAGAACGTAGAGTGAACGTTGCATTGACAAAGCAGCCTGCCATGCGGAGCAGTCGGAAGTCGCCATCGAACGACGAAGCAAAGCAGCGGGTGGCCGATTTGATCGCCCATTTCAAACAGCCTCTGACTAAGCAGACTGCTACGCCGCATCGAGAAAGCCCGGAACCTGTGGGATCAGTGAGGAAGCTGTCAGAAAAAGGTTAGTGAAATTAGGAGGTTTCGGGCTCTGACTGTTTTTTGTGGGTGGGGGGAGGATGGGTGAATCTGGATCCGAATCCAAAATTCTTCCTCTTGGACGGATTCAAATCGTCTGCTTGTCAGGCTGGATTCGGACTCGGGAGTCGGATTCCAAACTCCGAGTCTTACTAATTCGTTCGAATTTTTAGTCTTTCCCTAAGTTCTTCAGACTGTACTTAACGTATTGTGCTAAGTACTAAGTAGTCTCAAATTGATTGCTGGTTGCCGAGAGGAAACTCATTCTATAACAAGCACAGATGAAAAGCTAGAAATATGGTTTACATCGTCTAATGAACCGCCTGATTTGCCTTAGGTATCAACGCTTTTTTGTCACCTCTGATTTTTAAACTGTAACCTTTGTACATGATTTGATTTTGCTAAGATCGGGTTCGAATCCTCAGCATGAAACGGTGTAATTGAGATATATCCCCCCCCCCCCCTTCTTGGCAAGGGTCCTCGTCGATTACAGGTTTATTTCCTTCCTCGACGTTGACCCTGAAGATTGACAGCCTGACGAGGACCGTTGCTAAGATCCGATGGGCCTAAATATCGCTGATGAAGCATCGTAGCTGACTTATCCGTTGTATACATTATTTGAATATATGTTTCAAAGCCAGCTTGGGCTCAAGGAATATTTATGTCCTTTAAAGGACACCTGAATGAAGAATACCAAGTATCATCCCTATCTGTATGACTTCCGTTAACATTGCCTGCAGAAAACCCAATCCAAATACGAAATAGTGTACAAGCTATGATTTTTGCTCCATTTTGCATGTCCTGATTTCAGTACCGAACAATTTAACAAATGTCTCCAATCAACCCTTCTTCTGGAATATTTTTTAACCAGTTAAGCCCAAATATCTAGAAGAAATTCCAGTATGATCCGGCCAGCGCTGTACAAGATTTGAATGAATTGCGCTTTTTGTCTTGGAGTCTGCATGTGCAAACTTCCAGAAACGAACATCCCTATTTTGAAAACGTCACGCTTAGGAGAAGAATGCTATCCGTGGCCATTTCTGTAAATGCAGTCTCCATGGTGTGTTCGAGTATGGTTTCATTGTTCAGGTGTCCTTTAAGGCTACATGCACCCACAGACCGATACGATTTCATATGTAAAAAATTGGGACGCGGATTCGCGTCACTATTGGGAAACCTGTATGCGAGTCACTGAAGTTTTGGAGTTAAAGAGGACATTTGCATCCAACGGTGAAAATGGCAGACCGGTCTAACCTGACCTTTTAAACCTCACCTAACCACAACCCATTTTTAGCGATGCCACGATCCACAGCGAGCTACCCGAGAGGCAAGAGGACCAAAAAGACAACCCCTGTGACTAGAGGAACCGCTGTGAGCTCCCGTGTCAGCAATTCAGCAGCCCGCAGTTTAAGTGACCTACCTAGACGAGCCTCTGGTGGATCTAAAATGAACCAAAATAATTTAACCCCAACCAGGCGGCAGGCGAGTCTCCAAACTCTTAATACCTCCTTTGACGAACTAAGTAACGCCGGAAGTCAAAAGTCCGGTCGGAAACTGACCAACCATTCTGTGCCCCGAAATGCGACAGTGTTGCCGAACGATGACGCATCTGGAAAGATACGCGCGGCTAAAAAGTCTGGTAAGGCAGATGTTTCTCCGAGTTCCGGAAAAACAGAAGACTATTCCCGCTATGAACAGTTTAGCGACCGGATCCGGAAAACGGCTGCGCCGCAGACAAAAGGGCATAGGCGGCGGAGTTTCTCGGAATTTCCAACACCAGCCCGGAAAGTGCTATTGGCGGATAGTGATTCCGAGGATGAGCAATCCGGAGTTACGAATCCGGTCTTGGTTTCCGGAGCGCCTCAAGAATCCGAGGATCATGGCAGTAATGACGATCTGAGTTTTCTCGACTTCTAGTGCGCCGGAAGATGTGAAGAATGAATCTGAGTGGCGATACGCGCCAGTGTTGTCGGACCAGGCGGTAGTATTTGCCTGTATTCCGGATTCAATACTTGTTTTAAAAGTTTTGAACCCATGCCCATCAAGAGGACAACATCGATACTATGAATTGACACAGTTGTCGTCCTCATGTGACCTCGAGTTTGTCGGAAAAGAAGTGAAGTTTCAAAGAGACAAATTGTTCTTCACGCCTTTTTAGGTGGATATTTTAAAGCGCGATATTTACCAATAATTGCCTTGCCTCGTTATGACAAGAAGTTGACTGAAACACAGAAGTGCTCCCCGTACGGAATATGAAACCGCGAAGTTCGGATTACAAGGCCAATGCTCTACAACACGATAAAAAAGATAATCTTATCTCTAATTCGGATTAATCTTATCTCAGTAGAGATACGATTAATCCCAGCAGCAAATACTGCAGTTAACTTTAACCCTTACTAGGAGACTTTTTACAGCTCAGCTCTGTACTACTGTACTCGTCAGTTACCTTCTGCATGTTTGTGCACATGGAACATTCCCTGGTTGCCAGACTGCTTTGGTTTTCGTACGTTCAGTGTTGCGAATACCAGGCAGACGATATTTTCGTTTAGCCAATGTGTCTTCAATAGAGCAGAGACCGGGGAATCTGATCATGAGAAGATTCGAATACAAATCCAGGGCTAGGTACGAATCCGAATTCACCATTCCGTGCCGAGGATTCCAATTCGTAATCCGATCCGGATTCGAATCTGACCTTTACAAAAGTCCCATCATATATTTATTCAAACAAAGTTTACAACGGATACGTCAGCAACTATTCTTCATCAGCGATATTTCGGCCCTTCTTGGCAAGGGTTCTCGTCAGGCTGTCAATCCTCTTGGTCAACGTCGGGGAAGGATTACTATTATTAATTTGATTACAGGTTTGTTTCCTTCCCCGACGCACTTCCTGGCAGTGCCTGTTATGTGCATTTAGTGTATAACGTTTAAATCATAACATATATCATCCCACGTGTTCTCTGTTCAAACTGCGCATCCTTGTGGTATTTGTTATGAAACTCCTGACAGTGTAGACCAATTTATATCAACGAACAAATCCGAGTTATGTACTTTTTAATATTGAATTTTATCTGAATAAATGTTTCTTCGTGGTGACAATAGCCAAGAATTCCGATTTCTAGTTTTCTTGACTCGTTCAGGAAGAGTTGGCTATCCAAGTTACGTTTTCCGCTTGATTTAACGTTTTCAGCTAGGCGGTAGGTAGACGCTCCTGCCCCTGTATCTTCGCAAGTCCATGCTTTGACCAGAGCTGGTGGACTCGGACTTTGGACTCGTCTTGAAACGCCTTTTTCAAGGACTCGGACTCAGATTTGCTGGACTCGCAGCAGCTTCGGCTTTGACTCTAGTAACGGATCAGAGCAAAATAACACTTGGGAGTAGCGTCAGGACTTGAAAATATTACAAACACTCAAATAACAGCGACACTAGCGATAGAGAACATCTTTACTAAAACTCAATCAGTTGTGCACCAGCACTGGCTCCAATAACTTCATATTCTGCACACGGCAAAAAAAAGGTACAACCTCCCCTGTGGCCCTGTTACCACGGTGTGTGCAGACCGAATCTTAGCTTTACTATAAATTTCTAAACTCGCAAGTTTGTCTAGCTTTAAATACTGCAAGCATAGTCGGGCGGCACTACGACTACGCCCCGTTTGCAAAGCATGGAAAGCATAGGTCCTGGCGCTGCTTCGTTGGATAATTTTGCTCTGTAATGGATCTAGCTTCTAGATAATTAAGTCCTCCATTGTCTCTTTATCAACACTTGTGAGTCTTGTGACAGATAAAGTAATATAGATCCACAAGTTTATGAGCAGAAAATATCAAATTCCTGAACAGTGGAGGTTTTGCACTCCCTTTGGAGTAGAAATTTGAAGCTATCGAGTTCCGCACATTACCTTATGGATCCATATTTTACAGTTTATTCGACAGAGTAGATAATGAACAAGGGGGACTTGAAATAAACAAACAGTGCTTATCTGGAATTGGAATTGTATCGTGGATTTTGACCACCCCTCCCCAGAGGCGTTACTAGTCAAAATTTTCTGGGGGGGGGGAGGGGGCAAGGTATTTACCGACTTGCTGGTCATTTCTAGCGACTGTTTTTGCTGAAAACGACTCTTAAGAAAAAAAAATGACTGTTTCAACGAAAAATCGACTCATTTTTAGAAAAACCGACTGTTTTTAAGAAAAATCTGTTATTTGTTACGAAAAACCGACTCATTCCAGAAATGCTCGGACGAGTCGTCCGAGCATTTCTGGCATTGCCTCGGATCATCTAGGGCAAATCAGATTTTGACTTTCCAAGATGAGGCTACATCCACTCCTTTGATCCTCAGACGTGCCACACTACTTCCGGTACCCACCCCCACCGCGGCTGAATCTAGCTCGGTCACATAAATGGATCATCCAAAGCATCGTCTCTAACTACCTATCTCGTTTCGTTCGAATCTGAGCATTTTCCATTCCATAAAATTCCGTAACCCCCCCCCCCCCCCCCCCCCCCACCGCCGTGACCGATTTCGGTCCGGACCCTAAAATATGTCATCTACGGCCTATGACTACTCTACTTTCCAAGTTCCATTCAAGTCGATCCACTCTCTAGACCACTATGCGAGCCACAAGATTTCCGGGACTCCACCCCACTGTGGCCGAATACGACTAGAACACATAAACGTCGCATCTCTGACATCTTCTCTTCATCAGGTTTGACTCAAATCGGAGCACATCTGCAAGTTTCTGGTTCCCGCTTCATCTTCCTCCTCCTACCGTGGCCGGATCCGGTCAGAAGGCCAAACAATGAAGCTAGGCCGCATAAACTTGATACTGTCCATTCGGCCCATTCGTTTGATTTTCGGATCAAGGAGTGAAAGTTTTCCTAGGGCATTGTCGGGTCCGTATTTGTCTTGCTCTTCGGTTTCTGGCACTTCGTTGGGGACAGTGGCGATTCGTCGTCGGTCAGTAGAGTTAGTCGTCAAGAGCTTACTCTCGATGAATAAGTCGAAATCACGCCACTGAACCTTGGGAGAGAAATGTTAGAATGAGAAACGTCTCCGGAACGATGACTCAAATCTGTGCCAACCAATCAACGGCGTTCGTTGTGGACAGCTATGGTGACGCTTCCGGCCTTTCCGCTAGGTACACGGCGGTTCTTCGTCGGGAAGAAGAGTTGTCATCAAGAGTATTTGTTTGGGAGACGTTTCTTATTCTTCTGAAGTTCTGTGGCGTTTGCGGACTGAGTCATACAGAGTTCGCACGAAAACGTACTCGGCCAAAACAGCGAAAACAAATACAGCGACAGCAAAAATAGTGACGGTCAAAACAGCGAAAGAAGAAACCGCGCCTTGCAGAAACAACGACAGGGCAGAAAGAGGTAAAAGTTTGTGCTGTTGTTTTCATAAGTTTCATGTTTCCTTAATCCTTTAGCTGCTTTCTTTATCACGGGAGTTCTCACCGGTGATCTCCCTTTTTTTCTTATAAGCCGTTTTTGCATCCACCGGTGATTACTCACCAGTCATGTAACCCGTTTTTGAACTAATTGGTGTCCGGTTTTACCTCACCGGTGCGTACTAACCAGAACCTGCTCGGGAGACCAGCTTTACCGAGTAGTTAGCAAGTTTTCATCAACTCGTCGGTGAACCAAAAAACGTCGTCTTCGCAAGACTCCTTAAGCATTTTTACTACAAAAGTTCAGAAACAGATAAAGGCCGCATAGCTAATCATCTGAGAAAACCAAGTTCAGATATGGATTCAGCATGCGTGTTTACCCCTGTAAGTCTAAAACTTTAGCTTACTTCTGCCAAATTTCCGGTTTCTCCCGAATTCGGGAACTACTTACCCGACGAAATAACAAAGCTCGTAAACGAATTCAGCGTATCTCCTTACCCCTATATCGAACATCTAATCAACTTCAAATAAAGCTTTAATTCATGACAAATTTTCCGGTTTTAGCCGGATTCCGGGCGAACTATGCGCCCGGGTAAAAAAAATTATTGTCATTACTGACTCAGCATCGGAATCTGATCAACTACAAATAAGACCTTGCTTTTAACAAATTTTCTGGATTTGGACGGATCTGGGAAAACTACTTGTCCGGCGAGAAAATGGTTTTCACCATCGTGCTCAGCATGTCTTCTTACCCCGTAATCAACTATCACATTAGCTGTTCAAAAATATTTTGTTTGTCCCTCCTACACCTTTAAATGTAGGGCTACGGACACCATCTACGATCTCGACCCTACTCTTGACCCAAAGAATCCGCAGACCAAGTTTCATCAAAATATCTCATTGCCTTCGAGAGTTATCGTGCTCAAAGACAGACGGACAATTTTATGTCGTACGTATCCCTCCACTTACGTTTTGGGATCCCAAAAACCGGACGCTGGTGACAAAACACCAGAGACAGTCCGGAGTGCAACGGACGCAGCTTTTGTTCGACTTATTGTTGTGACATTCAAACATTTCGGCATGTTTGTTAGTATTTTTCAGTGTAGCGCCCTAAAGGGTTAAGAATGGCCTAATGAAGGCATTAGCACAGAACTCTCGAAGTATGCGTTTAAACTGACAATGTCTCTCAGACGCAAAAAGATGGTTTTACACTATCTTCGAAGTCATAAAAATGCACGACTTCCATCGTGTCAACAAATCAGTGTTAGGATTGTCAAAGAGGAACGCAAACATAATATTTATACCTCTTTCCGTTTGATCATTTCACAGCGTAAATATATTATCCTATTTAAATCCACTTAAACCAGTATCCGAATCTTACTTAATAAATAATTATACTAACCTATCCCGGTTTCTCAATACTTATTTTTGTGTATTTCCCCCTTCTTCGTCTTCTTTTGCGGATCATCCGGATAGTGGTAAATGTCATTCTAACTAAATACACATAGATGGGCAAGATGGCGGGGTATATCTCAGATAACATAAATGTGTGTTGTTTTACAATACTCAGTTGGCATCAACAGTTTGAGTCAGCTACTTTACAATTTTCGGCCAGGAAACATGTGTGGAAGATAACTACAAAATTAGCTTTGGCAGCTGCGTCAGTTCTGAAAACAAACTGAACTGAATTTAGACAAAAATGCGCCTCACAGAACACCGAATACAAACCAGAAACTACTAGAATTGGTACGCACGGGTTTTATTATCGAGTTCTAAAAACTCCCAAACATCCAATCTTCCGTAAAATCCTCCCCCCTGATTTTGAAACCGAATGGCCAGGACCTTCAAGACTAGTTGCGAACCCAATTCCAAAACTGCAACCTGTCCAATGCACCCACATAAGATACAGTAACAGCTTTGTTCCTTAAACTGTGTAACGCTTCATCCACCATTAAAGAGCCCATATGATTTTATGTTGGTTTTTAAGCGCACATGTTTGACCGTTTAGTACATATGTTTATTATTATTTATAATTAATTTTTTTTTCCGTTGTTTCGATACAAACCGAAATAGCAGCTCACTCGGCAGTTATGCTTGCCTTTTTTTGTTTATATTTATTGATATGTATTTATAAGTTGACGTTGGAATCAGATAGTCGGCACACGCCGTGAGTAAGATTCTTAACGAATAAACGATTCGAGTTATTTTCTGGTTTATTGCGTCGAGAAGCAAATAAAGCTTAACGGCAGTGGCGGAGTCAAATTTTGTAAAAAATATTAATATCCATCCACTTCTCCGCCTTTTCTGAAGTCTGAGTTGGCATACAGCATCCCGTTTTCTCTTGAAATCCCAACGACGACAGAGCCACCACCCTGGAATTCGGCGACGTCGTGGCCGAACTTTTTCAAGTCCTCAACGAAGTACTACAAAGAAACAAACGGTTATTCTGACGTTTGGCCGCACAGTCAGGTCAGCACTGACTTGACTCATATGGCAGACAATGGGTTCAGGTTCAGGTTCAGGTCCTTTTTATTAACAAACTAAATAACAAAATGTCCACAGCCCGGGTGAGAAGACAAGTTTCATCGAGAAACCATTATCGTACCAGGCCAAGTTTCATCGTCCTAGCTTACAGGGAAAGTCGGTTCCGAGGCACAGACGGAATGATGGACTGACACATTACGATCGCTACATGACACTTTTTTCCTTCGGGTCATGTGTCATATAAGTTATAAAGGAGACGGATGTATAGATAAAGAACATGTTGGATCAGAAATTCTCTGAAGTTTTCCATTGGTCATAAAGGATTACCGAATAAATCCGGTTAAGTTGCTAATTAGGCATGGATATCTACAAGACCAGTTAGTCTGTATGAACAAGTCTGATAACTATTCCCACATGGCATCCCATCGAAACCTTTGGTCTTGTTTACTATTTTGACTATTTGGCTATTTTGACAGCGCTCAGATTTGTATTATTAGGTGGTTCCCACAATACCCACGATTTACTTGCTGACGCTCAGAATGCCCACGATAAAAATGCACACAATTAAAATGCCCTTTCAGCCCACGACTCAAATTTTTACGGCTAAAAATGCTCACAGTTGAGGGGAGGCCAAAATTATCCTGGAACTTGGATACTGAGAAAGTTGATAGTAGTGTAGCCTAGTCGTAGCTGGAGTAATTAAACAAAAAAATGTTGGTTATGTTGAATAATAATAAAATGAACTGAGATGAACTGAACTGAAACGGTAGCTCAAGCAAATGATTTTGGGTGGGAGAGGGGTGGGGGGGGGGGTATTCCAACCCTGATCATCGGTTTACACCTTTATCACCTTTACCAGTATTCATTCCGCTCTCAGCGAGTTAACTTGTCTGAACTTTGGATAGCTCCTGTGAGGTAGACTTTTAGCATTGACTGGCTCCGCCCTCGGATTTATGATTGTTGTCCATTCGCCTTGGAGATGGCAAGCGAGAAACTTGTTTGGAACGCTGTGTTAAACTTTGCAACTCGCGCATGTAAACTTGTCCGTCCCGATGATATTGCGAAGAAGGCCCTCGACTTTTTCGGTCTAGATTCGGTCGTTGCAGCTAAGGAGCTAGTGTGGACTCATGCTAGCATAGCAACCCGTGCGACAGCTAGAAAGAATCCCGCTGACAACGTTCTAGACATCGTAAAAGTTATGCTACAGTGCGATGAAAAGAAAATTAGTCTCCCAAGATACGTCATATTTGAACCTGACGAGGTTCCAGTTATTCCCGGAGAGACTAGCGCTACTCTCACTAGAAAAGTGAACGAATTGGTTGTCAAGTTTGACAACTTTGTTGAGTCAGGTCGATCCCTTTCTGCTAGCGAGTGTGCGGTCAGTAGACAGGACACCGCGTCTACCTCTCCGATCCCCTCTTATGCCGTTGTTTTGAGAAACCCTCCCAAGGACATGACAGATGCGGCAGCACGGAAAGAGTATCTGAACAAGGTTTGTGGCAACGATGCTGCTAGCATCATCGAACTGAAGCCTCGTAAGTCTCTTTGGACGGTCATTGTAGATAGCAAGAACGCCGCTAATTCTGTAGCTAAAGCTATTTCTACCTCCGATTCCTCCCTCGGTGCAAAAGTAAAATCCCCCGCTTATTACGGAATTGTGCGTCGACTACCAGCCGACTCGTGCTCCGAAGATGTTTGTGCTAAGGTGGAAAACTGCGTTTCGGCGGTTAAGATCGGCTCGACCCAGTCATACAAGCTAAAGTTTGAAAACAAACAGCATCTACTCAACGCAATGCGCTCCCCCATTGTAGTAGGTTATGAGCGACTGCCAATCGAAGATTACAGATTTCTCCCACCGCGGTGCTATAACTGCCAGCAGTTTGGCCGTATATCCGCCGCATGCAAGAACTCCTGTACTTGCTCAGTTTGTGGTGAAGGGGGACATTCCAGCTCTAAAGAGGATCCCTGTGCGAAACCGATAAAATGCGCTCTGTGCAAGTCCTCGAGTCACCCATGCTACAGCTACAAGTGCCCTGTGGCTCAATCCCTGCTAAGACAGATCCCGAGATAATGATGCGTCCTATCTCGGTTCTATCATGGAATATAAACGGAAAAGTCGCTGATAAAATTCCAATTCTAACCCAATTACTCAAGGAATATGACATAGTCTGTCTTCAAGAACATTTCCTTTCAACAGATAAGAAGGAACTGTTAAAAATTTCGCCCGATTGCTCTGTGTTTTTCTCGCCGGCGAAATCTACTGCAGCTCGTGGACGCCCCTCAGGCGGCCTTGCCATTTTGACTAGTTTAACCTGCGATCTGATTGAATCGGGCGATCATATTCTTGCAGTGTCATGCTTGGATATGTCGATAATGAACGTTTACCTCCCGACGAATTATCGCAACGAAAATTCAGACTCAAAGTTCCTGAAGGCCTGCAAAAAAGTGTGCCGCCTGGTCAAGAAAGTGGAGAAGTCCTCAGACTCACGAGTCATAATTCTCGGTGATTTTAATTGTGACTTGACGAACAAAACGCTCCCCAGGAGCCAGTTGTTCTGGAGCTCCATTCCACCATCTTATTCGTTAGTTGAAAAAGATGAAAATTTTACTTATATAGGCACTCGTTCTTCAACATCGAACCTTGATCACATTGTTTCTCCTCTCCCCCTGAACCAAGCCGCAGTTTTACGTGAAGGCTTCTACTCTGATCACCTTCCGATCTGTGTGACTATTGAGTGTATTGCTGTTAGCAAAACGACTAAATACAAAAAATGGTTCGATATCCAAGATTGGGGTCGCGTTAATCGCCAGTTATTTATGTTTGAATGTGATTCGCTACTCGATAAAATCAAAGTTCCGTTCCATCTGCTTAGCCCCGATTGTAGTTCTTATCTAAGTGAGCTTGAGATCGAAATACAGATTACGAGTTATCTCGCGGAAGTAAATCACGCACTTCGACGTGCGGAGCTTAGCGCGGTTCCGACCAGACGTGTTCGCAAAAAAACAGAACTGGCCGATTGGTCAAAAAACTCGAATCTTGTTTCAGCATGTGAATCGGCTAAACTGTGGCTCCGAATTTGGAATGAGTCTGATAAACCGCGTTCTGGTATAGTAAACGATTTGCGTTTGAAAACAAAAAGAAAATTCACAAGAGCACTTAAGGACCACAAAATTATGCTGATTCAAAAAAATGTTGACAAGATAGCGAGTGACCCTTCTCTTTTGTGGAAAATTGTTAAACGTACAGACCGGGCCTCTGCTCTCAGTATTCCTGAAATTAGTTGGATTGATTATTATAAAAGTGAGTTTTCGTCACCCGATCCGGCTACAGAAAGTAAATTTGAAAAAGAGCTTGATAGTACACTGGCTAAATTTCCACGGTCTGCTTTTGCAGTGACTCCGTCTGACGTAAAAGGTGCCCTAAGAAAGATTAAGAAAAAAGCATCCACTGGTATTGATCTGGTCTCCGCAAAACATTTTGAAAACGCTAGCGATCTGCTTGCGCAGCATCTTTCACTGTTGTTTCAGATGTCAATTTCATCAGGTATTGTGCCTCAGCAGTTTTGCGTCGGCCAGATCACGCCTATTCCCAAAAAAGGGAAAAAAGATCTTGTTGATTGTCGATCGTATCGTCCTATAACCGTTTCTTGCACTTCGTTTAAAATTTTTGAGTCTATTATTCTTAGTGAAATTTCCCGGAAGTGTTCTGTTCCTTCGCATCAGTTCGGTTTCCAGAAAAGACTGAGTCGGGAGCATGCTCTCTTCGCCCTGTTTAATGTTCTTGCGGATGTGGAAGGCTCCGGGGATTTCCTTGTACTTTGTGCACTGGACATAGCCAGAGCTTTCGATTCCTGTATTTTTGCCCAAATTTTGGCAGAAGCTGTAAAAAGAGGGGTTGATCCCTCCGTTATTAAATGTCTTCGTTATATGTACAGTCATCTCAGAGCTAAAATGAAAGGGGGGTCGGACCTCTTCAATGTATTAAAAGGTGTAAGACAGGGAGGTTTAACTTCCCCTGCTCTTTTCAACAACTCGGTTCTTCCTGCTCAAAATTCTGTCGAGTGCACGTGTATTTATGGCGGTATTGATGTGTCCCTATTTACTTACGCCGATGATATTTTAAATCTAAGTCGCACTTTTTTGGGAAGTGAGAGTACGTTTGCGAAACTAAAACATGAATATCAGCAGATCGGTCTGAGTTTTAATGTTGACAAAACCGTAGCAATTGCTTTCAATCTTAAGGGTAATCCAAACAAGCGACTTGAACTTGGTGAAACATCTATTCCGCTTTCTGAAAGTCTTGTTTACCTTGGTATGCCCATCGGAAAAACCATTAAAGAAACAATCAAGCTTGCTATTCAAAACCTCGCTAAAAAGATACGGATCGCTTACGCTTCGCTTGCTTCTAATATCACACGTCTTAGTCGGTTTCATCTTTCTAAACTTTACAACAGTCTAACTGTGCCCCATCTTCTTGCTATGTCCCCCATTTGGCAATTTTTTTCTGCTTCTAATAAGAAAAATGTTCACCGGATGTATTTTAAGTTTGCCAAGTATCTGCTGCATTTGCCCCCTTGGACCAGCAATTCTTTTTTGGCGCAGAAATTCCATCTGGTTCTGCCTGCTAAAATTATTGATAAGAGAGTGGAAGATTTCAAATCTTCCGCTAGTAAACTGAACCACCAGTGGTCTTCGCTTTTCGTGTAATCTGTAGTTATGTTTGTGCTGGGTTTAGTGTAAAGTTTTCCTACGTGCATTGTCTGTTGTTGTTTTTTTTTTTTTCTTCTCCTTTTTTTTTGTACTCCGTCACTAGGGCCACACACCCTCCATTGTTTTTGACGGGTAATAAACAGATTGTTTGTTGTTGTTTGTTTATCCAAAAAATGGAATGCACATAGTAACGTCACAGCAATAAGTCCATACAAATATATAGCTAAATATTCGGTATTATTTATTTCTTTTTAGTTAATTGTTCCGAGATTTTTTATATAATTTAAGTTACAATGCCCTGTCTGACCCACTGAAAAGTAAATGGGACGGTGGAAGCAGAGGCGTTACTAGCCAAATGTTTGGGGGCGGGTAAGGTATTTATCGCCTGGCTGGTCATTTTTACCGACTGTTTTTGCAGATAAAAATGACTATTATTGACAAGAAACGACTGTGTTGACAAAAAATCGGCGATTCTAAGAGAAACTACTATTTTTAAGAAAAAATCGACTATTTTTACGAGACACCGACTGTTGTTAAAAAAAAAAAGACTGTTTATACGAAAAATCGCGGGGCTTCGCTATCTTTTACCGACTTGCCGACAAGATTCGGGGCGGGCGCACCCTCCCCCCCCCCTAGTCGTGACGCCCCTGGGCGGAAGGGTTCATATTTGTTATTTTCGTAGGGAGTAATGTTGGCCGGTTTTCGAATTATAATTCAACTGTGGGCATTCCGAACCGTGGGGATTGTGAGTAGTTGCATTTTGAGTGCTAGCCTTATTATTCCTTCAGCTTTCTTTCCATGTACCTTGGCTCGGATGACAATCTTGGCAAAACTTCCATAACCGGTCACCATACGAATAAGCTCCTCTGAAACAATGATCGGGCGCATAATTCATCACAGAAAGAGGACAAGTGTATTGCCAATAGAGGAGATAGGATACACTTAGGAACTGAAGAAGAATACTGCTGAAGTAGAACGAATAACTATCATAAGTACGACTTGTTCTCTAATGGATATAATATCAAGTTCCATGACACCAGAAATAAAGCTGCTTCAGTATGATGGAATCTTGTTCAAGCACTAGGGAAGGCTGTTTAGTAGGGATGTCTTGAGTGATGTAAAGTGTACTATTTTCATTGTATATTTTGTCCGACCAGTTGGCTAATTTTTCGATTTCATAAAAAGATTAAATATTCCGGCGTCCGTTACAATGCTTAAAGTTTAACCGAAAAGGGCTGGGATAGGGAAGAGGACGGCCGTAGATATTCTGAACGTCATACTAGAGCAAATAGCGAAAGAAAAAAAAAAGTGACAATAGTAACAATTAGTTACTATTTCTGTTCCAACCTCACGAAAAGTTACTACGCTGACAGTTCCAGCCTTCTCGAAATAATAACTATTTGCTTACCATGCTCGGTAGCGCAGGTAACTACGGATCATTATTAGCTGGATTACCTAATGGAGTGATATTTTTATGAAAATATAAAAATGTGTTCCAGCTTTGAAGCCAAGAGGCCAAAATGTGTGACGTCATACGTAGTAACTCCGGTAGGTAGGGTGGAACACCCTCTAAGTGTTACTAAACTTCTGACAGTGTAGTAGAAGAGAAGCTAGAAAGGTCAGGCTGGCTTACCGGTTGGAAGTCTGCTTCGTGCTGCAGTGTCATCGGGAAGATCTGGTGATGCAGACGGCGAGCGTCAATGGCAGCTTTGATATCATCACCGAACCATAAATTGCGCATCAATGCCTGGACAATGAAAGTAAAGCTGGTAAGAAATAATGTCGAGGACGTGACCGGTCCCTATACGAATTTGTCGGTATCTATCATAATACAACTGAAAATCCTTGTCATGAATTATTCCGTGTTGCCTAAGCTGTTTATGTAGCGTTTACACGGACAAGAAATCCGTCGAGTAGGAAGGAATTCCGGTCGACTCGAAACGATTCCGGTCGACTCGAAACGATTCCGTTCGTTAAGACGACTAGAAAAAAAGTCGAGCGGGACGAGAATCCTTTCATTATGAAAGGAACACTCTTGATGACTATCTCTCTGTGCCGATGCGCAATCTCCGGGTACCGGGTAAATGAATGGGAAGAGAACACTGCTCCTCTAACTAATGAAAACCAGTAGTGACAAAGCAAAACTTTTTCTTTTGAATGAATTTAATTGGTACAACTTTCAGGAAAGTCAAACTTTTGTGGCAACCCTGGCAATGTTCCTTTCTTTCCTCCTCAGCTCTGCACTTGGTACTTGCTACTCACATTAGATCGCGAGTTTGAAAGTTATGCATACCCCCTCCCCCGTTTCCGTCACGATAGTCTGGTCCAATGACTGTCCAAGTCAGTTCGTCGGTTCCCTAATATGCTGGTAAGTTTCATCATACTAGCTGATCTGGAAGTTCCCTAACTCGACGCCACCAGACTGACCGACCGATCGACGGAAAAGCGATCAGTGGCACTAGAGCCAAAGTCTGCAAGTGCCATACATAGTATCAAGAACAAATAACGAGATCGAACTGCTGTCTCCCTATCTCGGTCATACAAAGATGCTGAGTCGAGTAAAACACGGCCGACTCCCGACGCAAACCAGCGGAGGCTACTAGCTTTGCGCCACATCACGTTTTGTTACCTCTACAAATAGCTATATCGCTGTTAAGTCGCTGCAGAGGAAATGTAGCAGTCTAAGCTGATTGGTTCTATGGACGCGCTCCAGAGCGGGTCGGCGCGCGGAGGCCGCCTCCTGCTAGCCTCTTTCAATAGCTGCGTTCTTTGTCACGGGAGTTCTCACCGGTGGTCTCCGGTTTTTCTTATAAGCCGTTTTTGCATCCACCGGTGACTTCTCACCAGTCTTATAACCAGTTTTTGAACTAACCAGTGTCCGGTTTTATCTCACCGGTGCGGACAAACCAGAACCTGCTCGTGAGCCCTGCTGTAGCGAGGAGTTAGCCGGTTTTCATCAACTCACAGGTGAGCCAAAAGAACGCGTTTTAAGGGAAGAACCGGACACTGATGACTAAACACCAGAGACAGCCCGGAGTGCAACGAACGCAGCTAATATTTCTTGTGCGATAAGCAACGGTGAAGACGGAAGAGCAGTAAACGGGTATCAACATCAGCTCAAAGCTAGATTAAATACCTCTAGTTCCGCTCAATTTTGTCGGGGATTTCATAGTTGCTGCACGCGACAAAAGACATAAGTTCTATCATATTCTTTATTCTTGATAGTATATACTTACGTAGGCAGCGGCGGATGTGATTTTGGTGCCACCAGAAGCACCAACCACCAATCTGACTTCGTCGTTCTTCACTACGATAGTTGGAACCATTGAAGAGAGCGGCCGCTTTCCGGGTTTGATGAAATTAGTTGGTGACGGTGGGATGTCAAAAGCGTTGGTGATGTTTGGCGCTGAAAAGTCGTCCATCTCGTCGTTCAAGATAATTCCGGTGGATTCGGAAATATATCCGGCACCAAAGCTGGAAAACGGGAGTATAAAAATGTCGCCAAATAAACAATACACTGAATCATATTGTTGTTGCTTTATTCGTTCTAGGAAACGGCTAGAGAGAAGTAACAAAGACGGTGCCAAATCCGAGCAGCATTACTAGAAAAAAATCACTTTATCCCACTTACGATTTTTAAAAGAAAGAATTTTGCTGTTTATATTTTGCTTTCGGAATTAACACACGTTTAACTGGAAAGCCAAATTACTTTGTGTCATTTTATTGAATACACTGAATTATTTGGATTCTGCAAAGGGATTTTTTTATTTTCCACTATCTGCTCTAGCTATGACTTTCAGAATATCTGCGACCGTCCCATTCTACTATGACGCGGGAAATTTTAATCTCAGCACAAACGCGGCTTTTCAGTAGGTAGTGGTGAGATTGGTGAAGATTGCTTAGTGCCTGAACAAAAATAGATCATAAATCTTTCTTGTAAGGCATACAAGAAAAATCCTGGAATACGTTCTTCTTCCAGAAATAGTTGAAAAATGTCACTTTGGTTCAATACAGTTTGGATTCTGTTCGAGCGCCAGTTGTGCGCGACAAAGTATTCTATAAACATATATTCTATAGATATAGCTGGTGCTTTTGACAATATAACGTATTCTCAGGCCCTATTTTCTCACATTACTTCTGGCGTCTGTTGTCTATCTGTTAAAATTTTGGTATGGTCATTCTTCAGTAAGGTTCAAATGGCAAGGTTGCTTGTCAGAGAGTATTCCTGTCCGAACTGGTGTTCGCCAAGGGAGAGTCTTATCTCCCTACATCTTCAAATCGGCTATATCAACTTGTCTCGATTGTTTGCATCCTGCTTACTTCTATAAAGACTATGCCTTCAGCTACATAGCCTACGCGGACGACTTGCTCTTAGTAAGCCGTAGTCGATCCACACTCACAAAAAAATGTAAGTAAGCTGTCGTCGGAACTTCTCAAAATTGGTCTTGAAGTTAACCGGTTAAAATGTGAGTAACCTGCATTTCAACCCTTCGTCAAATGGTTCGAATGCATCCAAAGCTTCTATATCTCTTGGATCGTTCATCGTCAAATCAACAGACTCTCTACGGTGGCTCGGCATAACGTTCAAATCTTCATTGTCAAAACTTTGCTCTTCAGTTGTTCAAGAAGTTTATAAATCAATCCGTAGTACCTATGGGCGCATCCCCCAACCGGGGGCGCTATAATCGTAAAGCATTGGGAAACTTGTACAGCACCTTCTGCGCTCCTTCTGTACTATTTCGTTCTGGCGTCACTCATGTTCTGCGAAAGAGGGAGATTAAAAAGATGAGATCATGTTATTTTAAATATGCGAAGCACGTGCTCCACTTGTCGAAATTATGTCATAACCATACATTGACGGAGAAATTCAAAATTCAAGATGAGTGTGACCCTTTTGGATGTTTCCTCATCGCTTTCCAAAACCATGGACAACAGGGCCCAACCCGCGCACGACGTCGTCCACTGCTTCCTGACCGAAGATTGAAAATTAAGTGTCTTTTTCTGCGTGTTTGTGTGTTTTATTTTTCTTTTAATTTTTTTTCTTCATTTACTCTGCCTTTTCAAAATGGCGGGTCATAAATAAATTACTTACTTACTTACTTACACAAAAAAATACAAACGCATAGAGGGACCATAAATTCGAAAATCGATTATGCGTGAATAGCGGAAAACGAAGTAGCGCATTTTCAATCCAATTTAAGTCAATAAGTAATGAGTAACTAGACTGTCCTATTCCTTCCCTTTTCGGTTAAACTTTAAATATGATTCCTTAAATCCCTTCACCTAGGCCATCCATGGGCTTTTGGCCCCTCTATATGAGTCAAAAATGTAAAAACGCGAGCACATTAGCACATACGATTCTTTGTCGGGCCATACTATGGTCATATATGAGCATAATTTGGGTAAAGTAAACGACGACTGTGCAACGCCGCTCTTCACACCTGGATTGTAATGAACAAGGTAATACGGCTAGCATTTGTAGCCTGATTTCTCAACAGTTTACACCGGCCGACTGGCCTCCCCCCCCCCTCTCAGGAACGGCCTAAGGGTAAAAACACTGCAAAGGATATGTGCATGTTCAGCAAAGAATTATGACTGAAGATGTTCTTGGTTCAGAATGCCTTCAGTGCTGGCATAACAATCATGAAAAAAAGGTGAAACAAAGCCTGATGGTGCATTCACCTGATGCTGTTATCGGTGAGGTGTTTCTTCCTGGCGAAGAAGCTTCAGTTCAAATGCCAAGCATTTGTGGAGTGCGAAGGACCATCAGATGCTTTAAAATTTAACTGAGAAGCCAACTTATTTTTCTATCACGCGAGGAAAAATTTCGAGAGTTGATTGTATGGAGTTGTAAGACTGTAGCATACAGTAGTAACTGTTGCCACTCCGTGCTACTACTAGCAAAACTGGATGCTACTATAGCAGGACTGGATGCTACCGGATACTACTTCTTCAGATTAGTCCAATCTGAGGCAAGTTCAATCAAAGTACTTCATACGCCTACAACTACATATCAATCTATTTTTCGTACGACTACCATACAACTAAACAGTCTAAAAAAAATCCATCGGGCATTTAACTGAATGCACTACATTGTATGTGGATTGTGTTATGGGATATTTGTTTTTCGCTACTTGCTCTGTAATGACGTTCAGAATATCTACGGCCTTCCTCACAACGCAAAATTCTACTATGACGCGGACAATTTTTGAATCTCAATCGAAACGCAGCTTTTCAGTGGCCAGTAATCATCTTGCGGAAGGTAGCTCACGGCGTGAAAACTTATTTTTCGTAAATCGTTTTCGTCAAGCAGGGAAACTCCATTGTCTGAAAATCGATTATTGTGAATAGCGGAGCAACAATGTAACGCATTTTCATCAGGTCGTCAAGCCTCCTTAAGTGAACAAGGGATGGGTAGCTAGATTGCCCTATCCCAACCCTTTTCGGTAACTTTAAAACGCTAGCCAATCCCCCTATCCCCTTCTTTGTTCCTTTTCGGTTATTCCTGAATTCTACCAAAAACAGTTTTTACGTTCTGTTCTTGTCTTTTTTCTTTCTTTTTTTCATATTCCATTTGTGACTTTTGTGAGACTCATTTAATTCATTCATTCATTCAGTACGACAGTCGCGCAAATGGGGTTAATCTCGTTCGAGAGTTATGGAAAGAGCGCAGTCTAGAACTACCGCGGTTGTACCGTCAGTGATTTTTTGATGGTACTTTCAAGATAAACGAGGGAAGACGAAGATCACGGGAAGTCAAGTTGAATATTTGAGAACATGTTAAGTCAAAAAGGTGTTGAACGTTCTTCGGTACTTTTTGGATACGGGAAGTTTTGGTGGGGGGGGGGGGGTCACCAGGAGGGGGTGGGAGCTAGGCCTGCACAGACAAGGAACGACTTTACCGCCCTGATTAAGTTAGCAAGAGCGCAGAGCGATCTACCAATGCATTCAAATGGAGCTCACCTTCTAGTTGGGACTAAACGTAAACTTGATTTATTTACTTACTACAAGTTGATGGTGGTGGTCAGCGCGACTGCATTTCCATCCTCATCTACGATAGACAGGTGGGAGGTTCCATGGTTCTCTGGGTTGTAGACTTCGGCCCCGTAATAAGCTGGGTCATTGAAGGTCTGGCTATCCGAAATGTTCCTGCGAGTTTCACTGGCAAAGTCTTCACTGCTTAAGCGACGAACAAGCTGAGAAGAGAAACACATTATTTGCGTTTGTAGATGCCACGGTATCTGTTACCATGGTAACTAGATCTGCAATTATTCGGTTTTGCAGTTACCGTTGTATCTGATAGTACGGTTGCTCTGCAAAATCGGTAATTGCCAGATTTGCGGTTTAGAAGTCATCCAAAAAGAAATACTGATATCCACTGACATCTAGAGTACAGAACTTCTTGCCCACCAATGTCACAAAAAAAACTAGACTCTTGTGGCGTATTCTCGCCGTTCCCCGACAGTATCATATACCACGGTAGTGTCCCCGCCGTTTCTCCTCGGAGAACGGCGATAATTGAGGGCCACTCCACGCGGACTCCACGTATGGAAATAGCGAGAACACGGGGAATGCTTCCAGAATGGATTTTGTTCGAAAAAATATGTGAAGTTAATGAAGTTAGTATGGATCTACTTTATTTTTTTGTTGTTGTTAATTCTTACTGATTTTAATTAACTTTACATTGCACAACAGAAGGAAAAATTAATTCCCCTCCGAATCTGAAGGGGAGTCCTTTTTGATGATAGTGATGATAATTGGAGCATTTTCCGTCCGTGGGGACTCTTTTGCAGATACCATGGTATCTGTTACCACGGTAACTAGACCTGCAATTAGTCATTTTTGCAGTTGCAGTGGTATATGATGCTGCGGTTGCTCTGCAGAAACGACAATTGCCGGATTTGCGGCTTAGAAGTCACCCAAAAAGAAATACTGATATCCGCTGACATCTAGAGTGATGAGAACTTCTTTCCCACCAATGTCACACAAAAAATAGACTCTGGAGGCGTGTTCTCGCCGTTCCTCCTCGGGGAATTTTGTTCGATAAAATATCTGCAGTTGATGAAATTAGTCGGGATCTACTTTATTTTTAGTTTCGTTTCTTCTTATTGTTTTTTATTAAGTTTACTCTGCACAACACAAGCAAAACTGATGCCCCATCGAATCTGAAAGGGAGTCCTTTTTGATGAAAGTGATGATAATCGGAGCAATCCCCGTCCGTGGGGACTCTCAAGAATACGGGGAGTAATCCTGGGACAAACAAAAACGCAGGGACTCCTCAAAAGAAGTAATCGGCTAACGGCGAGAATACTCCTTTGTATTAGTGATGATGAAAGTGAGATGAATTTACATTCAAACAAAGTTTACAACGGATATACGTCAGCTATGATTCTTTATCAGCGAGATGAATTTTTGAGATACCACGGTCCGAGCGTGGTATCTGGATATCAGTTCCCACGGTGACTGGCCAGATATCACGACAACTTCAAAAACGCCCTTTTTTCCGTGGTATCAGATATCAGGTATCAGATACCATGTAACTGCGAAAACGACTTGAAGTCGTGTTGTTAGAGACCATGGTATCTACAAAACGTAACTATACGCTCCTCATAAAACCCAATGACCAAGGGCTTGAGAAACAATAACAGTCACACGTGAGATCTTGGTATATAAGTTATCTGAAGGGTGAATAAGTGATTAGGCTTTCGCTTCATATCGAGTCGCGCATTAGCCGCGTCGAAAATTCAACTAGCGCTCAGCACTGAAGTCGGAAGCCAGAATTGACATACTTCATAAAGTTTGACAGAAAATAGTTGGGTAGAGCACAAATAACAGAATTATTTCAAACAGCTTTAAATATGGCGCAGACCAAGAAGTAACGTGTCATTGTTTACTTTATGCTAGCGCATCTAGCGGCCAAAGTGAACTAATCTGGAAGGATTGGGAAGGCTGGATAGTCGACAAGCGCTAACAAGAAAATCGCCAATTTAACATGGAAATTAATGGTGTTTTCTAAAAAAAAACGACATTGCGGAGCTATTTCATCATGGAAAGATCACTTCTACTAACAATTGTTCTGTAAAAGACACCCTGCACTACATATTGTTTCTACGCAGATGTCCTGAAATAGCTGACCACTTTACAAGTAAGCATGCTTACAGAATATTACACAAGGCGTTTTTAGCTTCTTTCATGTTAGAGGGGTTAGAATGTACCGTGCGAAATTGGGGTCTCCGGGTTTAGAAATATATGGAGCGATGACGGAAGTCATCGTAGTATTATAGGTAAGATAGGTCCTTTAAGACCCTCTCAGACCGCGTTCATGAAGTGCGCAACCTCTAAATCTGCTTAATTAACCCTGAGTTCGAACTTTTTGCGGAGGCTATGTATTCGTCAATTCAGTTTCGGAAAACCCTACAATCGGAAACTACAATCGGAAAATTATGTGTCTCGATCGGAGGCATTACCAGCCAACATATTTCGGGGAAGGGGGGAAGGTAATTACCGACTGGCTGGTCATTTTACCGACTGTTTTTAGCAGAGATGCCGAAAGCTTTTAAGAATAATGCATGTTTGACGAAAAATCGACTGTTTTGAAGATTGAACACTTTGTTTTTGTATTGACTGTAGCCGTTTGACTATTTCCACAAATTGAATGGACAACCTCCCCCCCCCCATTCGTGGTGCCCCTGGTCTCGATTCTTGTTCTTGTTATCGCTTTGCTTTTAACCTTCACAACATCACTTTGATATCCATGTTTTATTGGGTTCTTGGGTAAATAGATAAAATTCATGAGATAAAAGCCAAGAAAAGAGCGTAGCTTGGTCGACAACCAAGGTCATTCAACAGGAAATAATTTATATATAATTTAGGGAAACATAAAAACCGTAAAAAACGGTCGAAGTGATCGAACTTTTCCGAAAACAGAAAAGGGCATAAACGAAAGAACTTAACACTGTGAGATACGGGACTTCCTAAAAATATGTTCTCGCCGTTCCCCGAGGTTCCCCGAGGACTCCTCGGGGAATCGAAGGGAACGGCGAGAATAGAGGGAGTCACTCCACGCGGACTTCGCATAGGAAAACAACGAGAACACGGAGAATGATTACAAAATGTATTTTGTTCGAAAAGAAGAATGTGCAGTTGACGAAATTACTAGATCCACTTTATTTTGGGATTTGTTTATTCTGATTCTTTTTAATTAATTTTACATTGCACAAACACTGGCAAAATCTGATTCCCCTCCGAATATGAAAGGGAGTCCTTTTTGACGATGGTGATGATAATCAGAGCATTCCCCGCCCGTGGGGACTCGGGAGAATACTGGGAGCGGTTCCCCGGGACAAACAAAAACGCGGCTACTCCTTAAGCGGAGACCTCAGGAAACGTCGAGAACACGCCTTAAGTGAAAGCGTTTGTGAACCTGCAGTTGGCTGGAAAAGGTATACTAACTTTTTTTTGATCGTACGATTACATTTTTCGCATAGGTGTTTGAAAAGATATTACAGCTTAAAGTCTTCATATTCTTAGTACAAAAGCGAATTATGCTTTCTATTGGTTGGTTTTGCATAAAGCGTCACAGCCTAACCAGGGGGCAGCAGAGACTCAAATTTCTGACATGTAGCCTCGGAAATGGCACTTTTCGGGGAGGGGGGTACCCACCACCCAATTTAAATTTGGACATTGCAATTTTGTAAAAAGACCACCCAATTTTAATTTGGACATTTGGTTTTCTGAAATTAACCACCCATTTAAAATTTGGCAATATTCGTGACCAAACGGAGACCACCCCAAAATAAATAGAAAAAGGATGTTTACATTTTTTATTGCAGTTTTTTTGCTTATCAAGTACAAATAAAGAGAGAAAAAGTCACTTACATGTTTTTTCAACATTTTTTTTTGAAGATTCTGCTGGTCTCAGTATTGGTTCTTTAGGGATTTCAGAAAAGAATCCCGTCAGGATTTGAAATCCTCAAAAGGTGTGCGAATCACTCAAAAATGACATTTACATCCAGATACAGATATTAAAGAAGAGTGAAGGTACTGTATCACTTATGATTTATGTGTATAGCGAGGAACTTGACTAGGCTAAGGATTCCCTAAGTTGAGCTAGGACTAGCCTATATGGGTGGTACCCGACCTAGAATTTAACCTCGAACTTGACCTGAAAATACTACAAGTAGATTTACAACAAGATAATCTGGCAAAGCATCAAGCATGCACAGTTTTTTATAGTGCAGGCAGGATGACAGGAAGTATGAGAGCAGTAATAGTTATCCAAAGGTGCAGTAATCTGAATGCATCCCAGCAGCAAAAGGCTGTCACAGGTCCAACTTCCATTTTCCCAGCCCCTAATCTGGGAGTTTTTAGAATGTCTCGAAAAGAAAAATTAAGTAATAACAATGGAGAAATTTTAATATCAGTATGCCTTAATTCTTATAATTTCAGGGTACTGAAATACTGAGTTCTTGGGAATAGTGTCCCAACGTCTGAGCACATGCCCCAATGCATGGGTATGGTGCTCGTATGTTGGGGCACCATGTCCTGCAGCAATGCCATGGATCCCCCTTTTTGAATAGCTAATTTCTATTTCAGATTTTCAATTCAACAGATTTTCATGGGGTATCGGGCCATTCCTGCAGGGCATGGTACTCCCAATGTATGAGCACAATGCCCATACGTTGGGGCATGCCTAGAGGTTGGGACACCATGCCATAAAAAATGAGGATTTGTGTGTGACTGGCTTGGCTCCTGCACTTAAAGTTCACTTGCTTCATTCGAGCTTTGCAAAGCAAAGGAATTAAAGATTGATTTCTGCCCATTTGTCATCATAAGCCTGTCCACTAGGCTAGAGGAGATTCGCTGTAGTTTTAGCATGAAAAAAACGAAACAATATGTATTCCTAAGGAAGTGACCATTCAGTCACCATAAAAGTAGTTGCACTTGAAGAAGAAAGAGTCCATAAGATAGCTTGATAGGTTTGCAGATCAAGATCTGCAACAATTAACATAGCTTTTGTCAGTTTGTCGAATCCACAGCTGTGTGAGAATTTTTATTTTAGTCAGTAATGTGTGAAATTGTTACATCCACTGGGAATATTTCTGGTACTTGTCTGCCAACTACCTGCAGCCCAAACCTAGGCAATCTGGCCCCATCTTATCTAGTTATGAATGAGAGTCTCTTCAAATCTCTCAAACTGCTCGTCCAGAATGACAAAACATTGTCTTATACATTTAGGACTTTCCAAAAATCCTGAAAGAATTGCACTTTGTGTACCAGAAAGAGATTTACAGATGGCAAAATATAAGCATCACGAGAACAGGCAATGCAGCTCACAATGTCAGACAAACAGACAAGAGTTTGTGAACTTAGCAATTCTTACTTCTGAGTTTAAGGAGAGGATGATGCTAATATACCTATTTCCTAGTCAAGCATGTAGTTATTGTCATGTCAGAATAAAAGTAGTTTATACCTTGAAGCTTGAAAGAGTCCATATATTAGCTTGATAGGTGAAGAGTAGGTTGTCACCATAAAAATACTTGTAAAACCATACAGTAGCATAAGTTTATTATCTTCTGAAGTTGGCTATTTGGGTCTAACCTTCCAGGGCATAGTCAGTGATCAAGAAACAGTACCGCCTGGACTAGCATCATCGGTAACTCAGTGGTGGATACAGAAGTAGGCTATCAGATAGTGTGACTAAGAAAGAAAGTCCAAGTTGAAAAATTTAAAATCATGTGGAATATATTGAAGCTCTTAAAGTGTCTGCATGAAGGAATAGGGGACGCCCATTCAATCATCAACCAATGCAGATTGAAGTCCAAATGTAGTATTTTCCCCTAAAGGATCTACATATGGAAGCTCTGCCTTGTCAGCAAGAAGGAGTAGGTGAACCCTGTGCACTGTTCGTTATTCATTGGACCTTTAGGCCCAGCGCCAATAAGAGCACCTGACCAGGAGTCAAGTTCCAATGCTTAAGAATGTCAAGTATGCTTATAGTGTAAAAAAGGCAGAGGTGGAATATTAAGCGCAACCAGTCTATGAAACAGGTGTGCAAAGGAATTATACTCAGCTTCCAGATACCATCACCACTTTTTCGTTCCTTCTGGGAAGCCAGGACTTCGAGGTTGGTTATGGAAGGCTGCGTCACAAGAAAGTGTGTTGGAGATATTTCGTGCGTTAGAGATATTTCGTGTTCGTCTCTTTCGAGCATATAGACTGCAAAGGGCTACACTATGATAGTGCTTTTCATGACAGAGAGTCAGGTGTGCGACACACATATGGTAAGACAATCTTTCAAGCTTCTAAGTAACAAAGAGGGGAGACCGTTGACAGAACATACAGTGCTAAGATCCTGTGCACTCTTATCGACTTCAGATAAATCACAGACCATACACCTGTATTTAAAGCCAGTCTCGTAGAGCAGGATGTCCAAGAACAGAGAGGTAGTTTTGGCAATGTCTGAAGAAGAATAGAAGCATCTCCTTCATCTTTTGACGGAGGGTCGACCTTGGTCATGGACCATGCTACAGATTTCAGCACCAGTGACCATGACCTTGGATACCCGATCGCACTCATCGATGTCTCGCGAATGTTTAGTTGCCTAAGTAAGGAATCTTATTGATGCATACCAGTGTGGTCCTAACGTAAAGTGATCGGCGGAACATATGTGCTTTAATAGTCGGAGCTATTTCATGTGAACTTTCACGTTCTATCTGTCATAAGTGCTTTTATTCTGCCAAAGTTGCCTTTAAATACTGTGTTGCTTTTACTTTTTGTGGTCTTCGTGACGGAAGATTCCTGGTGTAAAATAAAATCATCCTTTAAACCAAGCCAGATCGGATTTCACTCCCTATAAACAGACAGATGCTTGACTGTATGTTTGAGTTGGTATAGGTGGATAGTAATATCATTTAATATTCTGATTGACACGTCTACGTTTCCCGTCAAGCCACTCCAGTGCACTTGCTCTCATTTAGCTGGATTATAAAGTTTATCGACTGGCCCGTTGGTTGGTCTTACCGTGATTCTTGCTTGATGTTACTTAACGTGCTCCTAAATATTGAATTTGGTCTTACCTAATTCGTTGAAACACAATTAAATTACCCATTTTCAAATCATATTTTGTCTTCCATACCCAGGTGTGAATTGCGTACTCACTCACTTATATCCTAGTATGAGGTCACAAGCCGTGCAAGTCTCCCTAGCGAAAGCAGCTGACGAACCAAGAATTGCAACGAATTTTGCTCTTTCGTAAAGGGCATCAGGAGTTGAAGCTAGGAGGGATTTCACCTGCTTCCGTGCCGGTGGAAACCTTCGATGTGCTCGAGCTTGTTTTTGGCGTGCTCAGGGGTGCTACATTTGCCTCCGCGGGCAAGGTGTTTGTCCGCAGTTTCTTCCATCCGGGCAGCGGGGTTGCGAGCAAAGCCTTCTTCACTTCGTCTCTAAGGTGCCAATTACCCAGACGAGGTCAGTCGACGTTTCTTGACTAACGAGGCTATACGTCATGTTTCACAAAGTTTGAAGCCAAGCTGACCATCTAACTTCATTTGTTTTAGGGTCCAAGGTTTCAACGTCCAATGAGACAGACAGTGAATCCTGAGTTCTTCGTAACTGACCTTGAAATGCAACGCCGGTCTTCAGTGGGGGGATGTGTATATTCAAAAGGCAGAATTATTAGGAAAACAGCAGCTATAAGTTCATATGGTACTTGCAAGCTTGTTAGCATGTATTCAAGTTCTCGTACTGGGATGTGAATGAAGAAGTTTCGTCATCCTAGCACACCTGGAAGTACCTTAATTTGCGATCACCAGAATTCCGGACCCCCTTCCAACTGCCCCCACAGTGCTCGAACCCGGTCCGGTTCTGTCACTGATGTATCTAGGGCTTGTGCTTGTTCTTCCAACCAAGTTTCATCCCCATCGCTCCACTCTAAGCGTGTCACAAGATTTCCAGCTCTCCCCTCCACCTCCCCCCCCAACATTCATCAGATTACATCCGGACTTCAAATAGGGCATTTGAGACATGAGTTTCCAAATATCAAGTTTCATTAAGATCTGATCACCCGTTCAAAAGTTGCAGATACCTCAAGAATCAGGATTCTCCCTCCCTCCACTCCCCCCCCCCACGATGGTCGGGTCAGGGAACCGACTATTTCCAAGCCAATCATGTCAAGTCTCTAATATTCAAACCAAATTTCATCGTCCTTGCACTTCTGGAAGTACCTTAACTTGCGATCACCTGAATTCTGGTCCCCCCCCCCACATTCATCGGATTCGGTCCGGACTTGAAATGGGACATCAGAGGCAAGTGACTATTTCCAACTTAGTTTGGTGGGTTGCCTAATACGCATGCCAAGTTTGATCGTCCTAGCATATCTGGAAGTACCCTAACTCGCAAATGCCGGAATAACCGACCGACGGAAAAGTGATCAGCATATCGCTGTTGATACATCTTGTCTAATATACAACTTCATTTAAGGTACTTTGGTTGAAATATCACTAAGATTAGGCCATATCGGCTAAAATGTTGTTGAATTTAAGCTAAAACCCTTTTATTCTCACAAAAGACCACCCAATTTAAATTTGGACCTTTTTATTCCAACAAAAGACCACCCAATTTTAATCCGGACTTTTTTATTCTGGCCAAAAGACCACCAAATTTAAATTTGGACTTTTTGATACTGGTAAAAGACCACCCAATTTAAATTTGGACATTTGCTGAAAAAGGGACCATCCCACGGGGGGTTGATGTCGGGAATTTTAGTCTCTGCTGCCCCCTGAGCCTAACAAAAGTAGAAAAGACAAATGTTTTCTTTGATGTTGTTCTTTAATGTTTTACTTTCACAACTCTGTTAGAAAAATATTATTGAACTAGCTGGCAACATTTCTACGATTAACAGGCTCATAATTGTCATCATACGCCGATAAGTATATGTTAACTCGGGAATCTAAATCAAAAGTCCTTTACCTCCCGCTGTTAAACTCATTTTGTTAGCTCCCTTCCATGAAAGAAGATTCCGTTTTCTTCTTGTTTGTCGTGCAGTCTTTCAAACTGAAAAGTGCGCGAACTGTGACTCATGACTATGGAGGAGTCGCATCATTATATAAATTTGTCAAAAGGACAAAGATGTTCTGGAGTTCTGCCAGAGTAAGTAATTAATTTAATCTCTGTTTTTGTTTTCTTTGTTAGCCTGTCTCAGACCAACTGGATGCTCATAAGCTTTTTTTGGCTAGCCTGTCTCAGACCAACTGAATGCTCATAAGCTACAATCCTATTTGCATAAGCTTAGTGAAGAAATGATTGCTCAATTCCCTTAATTAATTTCTTTTGATAATTCTGTGAATAATTTCTGAACTCTTTCTAATACCAATCTAATTTAATACCAATCAGTTTTACTTTCACCTGACCAAACCCAGCAAATCAGCATTAGAACTTAGCCTAGTCTGGTGAATGCTATGCTATCTCACCTGAAAGGGTGAGGTGTAAATACTGTGGTTATAAATTCTACAGCAGTCATGCACAAATCCTCAGTTTTTGGGCATGGTGCCAGCATGGTGCCCCAACGTCTGGGCATGCCCGAACGTATGGGCATGGTACCCATACGTTGGAGCACCATGCTCTGGAGCATGGGCATGGTACCCCTGTGAAATTTGGATAAACTGAGACTGGTTACATACCTAAACAGGGCCTTCTCCCTGTCCTTGATCAAAAGATACCTAATTTTACTTTCTATCCAACCTCATTTTCCAATCTACAAAATGTTAGAGCACTTCCAAGATACATAGAGTTTTTTGGAGGCCACTTCTCTTCTAGTGGGCTTATTCTATCCTTTTTCAGAAAATTGCTGCTAGGTAGCATGGATAAGGCAAGCTTTTCAATCTGTTCACTGGAGCAAATGTTTCCTCAAGATTGTTTGCCTTTTATTGTATTTATTTTGAGTTATTTTTTTTTTACCTGTTTTTACTCTGACTTTTGACTTTTTGACAACATGGAAAAGGATTGAGTAACTTAATGGCAACTACCTGTAAAAGGATAGGGTAAACCCACTGGGAAAGAAGTGGCCTCCACAAAAATCTCTGTATCTTGAAAGTGCTCTAACATTTTGGAAATTGGAAAATGAGGTTGGATAGAAAGTAAAATCAGGTATCTTTTGATCTAGGACAGGGAGAAGGCCCTATTTAGGTATGTAACCAGTCTCAGTTTATCCAAATTTCACAGGGGTACCATGCCCATGCTCCAGAGCATGGTGCTCCAACGTATGGGTACCATGCCCATACGTTCGGGCATGCCCAGACATTGGGGACCATGCCCAAAAATTGAGGATTTGTGCATGACTGTTCTACAGTGAGTTGTTTCTTGAGAAACATTAGGCGATAGATGTTTCTTTCATATGGAGATTGATCGAGATACGCTTTTCTGCCTTTTTTTTTGTCAGAAAAGATTTTGTATAGTAGTTTTGTAAGTCAAGTTTGGATGTCCACATCCAGTTGGTTCATCCTTCTGATACTGTGAATTCCCCATTGTCTTGTCCTGGTCTTGTCTTGGAGTTTTTAATCCTACTTCATCTTCTGACACTGCATCCCTTCCTGAACCTTTCCCTATCCCTCAGCCTCTCATACCATCTCAATTCCCAATTTTTGTTGTTGATGATACTGATATTGGAGAAAATGTTTGTTACTATTTTCCTGATGTAACAGTTGAGCGGGAAGAAGCAAAGCTTTTCCTTGAGTAAGTAATTTATTTATGACCCACCATTTTGAAAAGGCAGAGTAAGTGAAGAAAATAAACAAAACACATAAACACGCAGAAAAAAGATAGGCTACTTAATTTTTAATCTTCGGTCAGGAAGCAGTGGACGACTTTGTGCGCTGGTTGGGCCCTGTTGTCCATGATTTTGAAAGCGATGAGGAAACATCCCAAAGGGTCACACTTGCATCTTGAATTTTGAATTTATCTGTCAATGTATGGTTATGACATAATTTCGTTAAGTGGGGCAGGTGCTTCTCATATTTAAAATAACATGATCTCGTCTTTTTAATCTTCAGTATTAAGCTTCAATATCTCCACACAGTCAGTAAGAAGGTTTCTGATGAAATTATTGCTGGAATTCAGAAACTTCAACCTTTATGTCAAGCACATTGTTCTGGTTCTGACCCAGAAGTTTATGTTTATGTTCCATTTGAGAGGCTGGACTCAAAGGATAAGAGAATTATTTTTTACCATTGCAACCTACATCTACCAACAGTTTGACCATATTGCTTTACAAAATAGTTTTTTCAAGTGGAAAGGAAGAAATCAGAGAATGCTGTGGGTACAGAGTATAATTGAATGAAAATCTGAATGCTATGATGGGAGATCCTGAAATATTATCCTGGTAGTTTCAAGGAAAGAAGTACAAGGTTTCAAATACTGTCAGTTATACTGATGCTCCTTCTAAACAGAATTTGTGTTGTGCTGCGTTAAGTTGTGCTCTCTAATTTGTTGTTGATAAGTCTCAAGTTATCAATTCGCCTTATTCTGGCTCAGCATTCAAAGTGGACTAGATTCTGTTAGTCCCCCATTGTCTCAAAATCAACACAATTAACACTTATGTGTGTCTATAGACATACTTACAAGTCGGGTCTATAGGGTAATCGGTAACTTACATTTTCTATACTACCGGGAGGGAGAAGATTCCAGATTTTCTACTCGCCAACCTGAGAGCTATTTTACTATGTCTGTCAGATGTGCTGATGGTGAGACATAGGGGGAATAATAGAAACTAGTCAGCTTGGAAGTGGAAGTACTTACTGTGATTTTTTTTTCTTGTTGTTTTATTTGTGCCATGATTTTAACTCGATGTGATTTACTATGATTTGTTTCCCTTTCCAAAACCAATTTGACCTCAATCTTTATGCTTATAAGCTTAGGCTACTGTCATTGTTTTCTTGATGAGTTATTTCGAAGATTACTGTGATTGTTTTCTTGATGCCTTATTTACGAGTTTCCAAAGCGTCCAAAGTTTTATGTAATTATTAAAATCCATGGTTTCTTGAATAGCTCAGTTCTTATGTCACCTGCAGCTTTGCTCAAGTGCCATATACAGATCACTTTTCGGTCTGTTGGTCGATCGGTCTGTCGGTTCACTTTCTCGAGTTAGGATACTTCCAGAAAGTTAGGACTTTGAAACTTGGCAGGCATATAAGGGACCCAACCAAATTAACTTGGAAATAGTCACTTCCCCAATCCGACCACCGAGGGGGGAATGGAGGGATGGAGAATCCGGAATGTTGAGGCATCTATAACTTTCGAACGGGTTATCGGATCTTAATGAAAGTGTACATTAACAATCTCGTGTCTCAGATCTCCCACTTCGAGTCCTGAACGGATCCGATGAATGTGGGGGGGGGGGTCGGAGGGAAGAACCGGAAATATTGTGACACGATTAGACTCGAGCGATGGGGATGAAACTTGGTGGAAAGAACACGCACATGCCCTAGATACATCAGCGACGGAACCGGGCCTTATTCGGACCCTGGGGGGGGGGGGGGAGGGGGGCTAAGACGATGAATATTGGCTTGACCTTTTGAGGCTTGAGATGATTAGCTTAAAATAGTCAGTTTCCCAATCTGACCATCGTGGGGAGGGGGGGGGGGGAATCCGGAGTCTTGAGGCATGTATAACTTTCGAAGGGGTGATCGGATCTGAATGAAACTTGATATTTGGAAAAGCCTCGTATCTCAAATTTCTGAGATCAGTTCCGACCAGATCCCACGAATGTGGGGTGGGGGTGGTTGGAGGGGAGAACCGCCAATCTTGTGACACCCTTAGAGTGGAGCGATGAAACTTGGCGGGAAGAGCAAGCACAAGCAATAGATACGTCACAGTACCGGACCAGATTCGGGCACCTTTGGGGGAGTTGTAGGGGGTGTGGGTCCGAAATTCCGGTCACCGCGAGTTAAGGTACTTCCAGATCCGCAAGGACGATGAAACTCGACTTTGAACATCAGAGACTTAACAAGATTGGCTTAGAAATTGTCATTTCTCAGATTCGACCATCCCTTGAAGTAAAAGCAAAATAGACTTTTTCATGATCCCCATTAGCCCATGATCGTCTATGCCTCAAGGATTTTGCTAAGAAATGAATTTTTAGCACCCTTAAATTACATATCTCACCGAGAAGTAAAAAAAAAACACTTTTGACCAAAAGATATAATTATATTCGTGATCCCCAAGGGCCCATGATTCGTTTTGCCTCAAGGGTTTTGTGATTTCCTTAAAGTAAAAACAATTATTTTGAGCAAAATACATATTTTCATGATTTCGATGAGCTGATCATCATTTGTGCTAGAGTGTTCGTTACGGATGAATGTTTTAGCGCCCTTAAAGTGAGCATCATCACAGCCAAATGCGTAAATAGAATAGTTTTTAAGAACGATCCATTCTCACGATTTCAAAGGACCCATGATCATTCTTATCTCAAGGGGTTTGCTTACAAATGAACACAACTAATGCACGAATTGGCAAATTCCTATTTTCATCCTCTGATACAGCGTTGTAAGTGCCATATGAGCTTCTAGCTCTTGTCTTCTAAACTCTTAATGAATAAATATTAGCTTATAAAGTCATTATTGTTGACTATACATGTATATAAATGGTAATGGTGATATAGATAGGAGAGGAATTTCTGTGAGATTGCTGCAGTAAGAATCCTTTTCAGAAAACTCAGGTTTTTTTAAACGCGGAGGTCAGACGTTTGCATCGGTCATTGATTTTCATCGTCTCTTAACTAATGTATCGCGCAGAAGACTATCCAAATCAGAAGAAGGAAGCTTGTTTTTCATCGGATATTATTATGTCTCACGTGTACTTCTGGCACGAATTCCCGATGGAACATTATGTAGCTGCAACCCTTCAGCATGCAACGCTGCCGGCCCTTTGAACCAGTTTTCCGATGAAACGTTATGTAGCTGCAACCCTTCAGCATGCAACGCTGCCGGCCCTTTGAACCAGTTTTGCGATGAAACGTTATGTAGCTGCAACCCTTCAGGATGCAACGCTGCCGGCCCTTTGAACCAGTTTTCTAAGAAACGCTTTTGCAAATAGAAACACTTTCTCCTGCAACATATTCTTGTGCGGTACGTTTTCTCTTGAAACGGATTCGCTAAAACGGTTTATAGGAGCAACGCTTTACTAGAAAACTGGCAAATTGTGAAAACTGGTTCATAGGGCCGGCAGCGTTGCATATATAAAAAACGTTCTGTTTTACTTTAGAGTGTAGTTCCGGGGTAGTTAACCCAGGAAGCACATTTTTTCGTTTGCTTTCGTTGCTTCATCAATTGAGTTTCGTTCTTTTGCTTCCGTTTGGCAAAACTGCACAAGTATACCGTCATCATCCGGATATTTACCGCTGGGTCTGAATATGACTTTTTTTTTTCAGAATCTGTCTTAAAGGCTTTCTGAGCCTTTTTGCTGATTTTTTCCCTTCCCTTTTCCGATTTTATCTTCTTTCATTATTTATTTTTTATTTTTTTTTCCATTCAGCTTTGCTGTCCGAACCTGCCTCAAGTGTTTTTGTCGGGACCTGCCCCTGGTGCTGTTTTCACAGAAATAAATTCTTAACTCTCTGACTTTTGTGTCAATCACGGGAATTCTTATTCGACATGGTAGAGCCAATCTTAAACTACCCAAATAAAAATCACCGACGATTAGTGAGTTCGGAACTACCAAATGAGGTGCCCACTCCATGACGTAGAACTCCATTTTGCAAAAAAAAAAAAAAAGTGACACTAGCATCGTTTCGCTATGATAGCACGAGTATAACTGCGGGAATTGTTACAGAAGAAGCGTATAACTTATAATTGGCCTGAGGGCAGATTGTTTACCGGTAGGACTAAGAAGGAAATATTTGGTTAAGATTAGAGTGCTCCGTGGTCCTTACTTCTGTCCGATGTGTGGTAAAATGAATGAAAGTATTTTCCATTTAATGTGTGAGTGTCAGGAGTTGAAAGACCTGAAGAAAGAAATATTTGGGGAAATGATTTGGGGGGAGGAAAGGTGTAAACAAATTTTGAGAAGTAGAAGTTTTAGAGATATTAGAAATTTGGGAAGATTCCTAAAGGTAGCCATGATTCACAGGGAAAGTTTTTTGTAAATAGTGGTTGAGGTTATGGTTTCGTTTTTGTGCTGTTTCGTTGTTTCATGGCCCTTCGTGCTTTTCCGGAAATAAATCTTATCGTATCTTAAGCGTAACAGCTCTGACAAATAATTTCGCGTAAACTAAATTCAACAGCGATGCAGAGCCGATATCCGGACCTGCCCCTATGACGGACCCGCCCCCTTCTCCCCTACTGGGCCGAGATAGGACGAGGGAGGACAAGTACGCATAGCGCATAGACATACAAACGTTCTACTTACCTCCAGTACATCAGGTTCGAAGTCTGTATCTCCTAGCCGGGTCCTTTGAGCGTACGCGAACTTGAACGACTCTACCATCCTGTGCAGTGCCAACGTCTGGTCGTCTAGGCTAGCCTTGCTTAGTGCAGAGCTTAGGCGGAACTCGTCCAAGATGTTGACAATATAGGCTAGGAGGACCCCTGATCCCGGCAGTGGAGAGGTATATAGGCTCATGTTACCGTACATCTCTATAGCCACCGGCGGACGGAAAATGGCACTGAAAAAATTTGTGTAATTATCATTATTAATATCAATTTCGGAAATTAAATGGATAAAATAAGAAATGCGAAGACAATGAGCGTGTTCCACCCTACATGCCGTCGATACTACGCATGACGGCACGGATTTTGGCTTATTGGCGTCAAGGCTGAAACGCATTTTTAAATTTTCAGTAAAATATCAGCCCAGGGAACAAACCAGTCAATCACGTTACAGAGATCCGTAGTTCACGCTCCCCAGCATGGTAAGCAAATAGTTACTATAGTTACGATTTCTAACGGTCAGCGTAGTAACTTTTCGTGAGGCTGGAACGGAAATAGTAACTAATAGTTAATATTGCTAGAAGGGTGGAACATGATCAATGCACACCACTGTGTATTACATGAATTACTTTCAACTTTTTGAGCAACCTACACGTATTCCCGATGAAAAACTTGTAGCCTGTGTAGTTGTATGGTATTGCGAAAAAGTTGAATCAATATGCAGTAGTTCAGAATACTTTAATTTAATGTGCCTCACATTGGGCTAGCCTTATGCAGTAGTATTCAGTAGCATCCTGCCTTGCTCAAGTAGTCCAGTCTTGCTGTAGTAGCATGTAGTACCATCAGTTGGTACAGCTGCATGCTGCTTTTTCGTACAACTTCATACTCCTATTTTGAGATAATTTTTCATCGGGTTACCTTGCGTGGTGGTGGGAAGGTTCTTGTGATTCTGTCGCACGACGGAAAAATCAAATAAACAAGAGCTTAAAGCTCAAGTGGCACTTGTGAGAACAATTAACCTGTTTGTCAGATAAGGTTTGCGATTGTCAAGGTCGGATCATTCTTCCAAGGTTCCTTCCGTCAGAAGATATAGTAAGTCTGACTTCTGTTTTCAGGACAGTTTCTGTTCCAGAACAGAAGTTTTGTCTTACCTGGTTCCGATCCGCGTACGGCTCAGTCGAACCAAATACTTTAGATGTGACAGTTCTATGCCCGAGCTGCATCTGACCTCTCAGTAGTTGTAAGAGCTTTCACGAGATTTCCGGTGCCCCCCTGCGAGCTTCCCACAATGTTAATTGGTCCGAACTTGAAATAGCACATCTGAGACATTAGCTCTTGCACACGTCAAGTTTTATCACATCCGATAACCAATTGGAAAGCTATTCATGACACTAGATTCCGGATTCCATATCCCTCCATCCCCCACTATGTTCAAATCGAGGGCGAAGCGACTATTTCCAGGTCAATCTGGTCCAGTTCCTGATGCGACTGCCAAGTTTCATTGTCCTAGACAACCTGAATGTCCTAGATAACCTGAAAGTACCTTAAGTCGTGATCACCGAATTCGATGAAACCAGGGTTTATGCTTAGCCTATTGTCCCCAACACGTTTCATCACAATTCCTCCAACCGACCGTGTTTCAAGTTTCACGAGATTTCCGGTGCACCCATTCAGCGCTCCCGCATCGATGGAATCGAATCGGGGAATTATTTCCAAGTCAATCTGGTTGTGCCCTACTATGAGTGCCAAGTTTTGTCGTCTTAGCACATCTGGAAGTACTATGACTCGCGATCAGCTGGATTAAGAAAAAACCCCTCCAAACCCCTCTCCCGACATCGACAAGACCTGTTCTGCTTTGTCAATGATATTTCTAGGGTTTATCCTTGTTCTTCCCAGCAGGTCCCATCCTGATCTCTCAACTCCAAGCGTTTCACGAGATTTCCAGCGCCCCCGTCCAGCCCCCCCCCCCAGTTATCAGATCCAGCTCGGACTTGAAATAAAAAATCTGAGTCGCGTGTTCTTGACCCTTGTCAAGATTCATGCATGTCCATTGTCCCATCACCCGTTCCCAAGTTATGCATGTCATCAGATTGCGCTGCTGAATAGTTCAATTAATCTTTAAGACAAAGTGATGTGTCTTTTTTATTATTTTAACTTGTCCAGTCAGTTGATAGCTTTTGTTTCGGTGATATTGGGCCCTTTTTGACAGGGGTCCTCGTCAGGATCCTTGCCAAGAACGGCCCAAATGTCAATGCCAAAGCTTCTTAGCTGAAGGATCCATTTTTAGTCATTTATTGAGCCAATTGCTGGTCCCAATCAAACTCTAAGAAAACTCTTGCTGAACCGTTCAGTGAACCTTTAAGACAAAGTGACGTGTATGTTTGGTTATGTTAACTAATCGGTCAGCTTATAGCTATTTTTTCTTCGGTATTTGGCCCTGCTCGGCAAAGGTCTTCTTCCGGCAGTAGCTAAAAATATCAAATTCTTTTTAGAAAAAATTTCACCTGAATAATCGGTTCAGCGCCACTGAACATGATTCTTATTCAGCTTGAGCTGGAGGAATAATTTAACTTACGTGTAGTTATTCATGTCAGCTACTGTAATAATTCCACCTTTTCTTTGAACGTCGTCGACGAGACCTTCTGTCAGAACTCCGTTGTAAAGGGCATCAGCACCGTATTCAGCAATTTTATCAAGTGTCTCAGCAAGCTTGGGTCGTCGAATGATATCCCCCTCAACCCAAACGGATCCTGTGTCTGGGTTGACAAAAACACTACAAAAATAACTGAATTTAAAAATGCCAAAGACCTTGTTTACGCTAGGGATGCTGATCGTAACCCAATTTAAATTACCTGGGTAGAGTTTTGTCCTCAATAACGTTCAGACAGGGGGATCTTGATTAATTGGTAGTACAAGCTAACGTAATTTAAGGTACAATTTTGGAAAAGCGGTCAGGTCCCGGCCGGATTTTTGCATTTTAAATCTCAACATTTCCGTAACATTTCCGTTCACACAGTTAAGGTGCGGCCTTACCGGATCATCTGTCCATATCTTAAACCGGCTTGAGGTTTCTTGATTCGGTGTGTAGGGGTGCATGGCCGTTCTTAGTTGGTGGAGCGATCTGTCTAGTTAATTCCGATAAAGAACGATAATCTAGCTTGATAAATAGATGAGATATCTTCTAGTGCGTTAATTTACGGGTTCGGTCCCTGCCATTGTAGCTTGTCACGAGATCCCCCGCAATAGGCCGAGCCCAGTCCGAACTTGAAATAGAAAATCATAAACACGTATTCTTCTCAATTATCAAGTCTCCTCCGGATCCAGTCACTCATTCAAAGTTTTACATGACAACATTCCGGATTCCCCTTCTCTCCACTCCTTCCAGAATGGTCGGATGCGGGAACTGATAATCCTCCAGTCAATCTGGTCGGGTTCCTCATGTGCCTGCCAAGTTTCATAGTCCGGAATTCCGAGACCCATTCTCCAACTCCCCTATAGTTCCTGGGTTTGGTCCGAACCGGTTCTAATGTGTTTAGGGCCAGTACTTGTTCTTTCCACGAAGTTACATCCCGATTCAAATATTCTAAGCAACTCGCAATATTTCCGGTGTCCACACTCCAGCTCCCCCACAGTTGCCGGAGCCGATCAAGGCTCTTTGCATCCGAGGCGTAAGACTGTTTTCTGAATTTTTCCAGGTTTTGGTAGAAGTGAATGGGTCTGGGAAAAAGCTTACACAGGCAAAGACATGGATATTTGTTAAAAGTACGTAGATGTATGCTTATTTGAACACTAACTGTTCCACTATCTTGGCTTTGTTACTTGCAGATAAAAAAGTAAAATGGAAAACAAAAATAACAAACTTGATATCAGCTAACAGCCAACTATTTCAGGGTTATCCTGACACAAACTTGAAGTAGAAATTCAGTTGAATTTCTTTGATTTCGAATTTATTAAAAAGGTCCTTCTTGTTAAGGCATCTGCACTACTCGGGCCGCCATCTTCTCCACTGAAAGTGCGTTCCTCGTGGCAAGATTTTCAAATTATAAACAGCAAACCAGGTGTCAGTTGAGTCACTTTCAGACGTGAATATGCAAAACATTCAAAAAGTGACAAAAGCTGAGTGGTTATTACAAGTATTCACAGTAAAAAAAAAATGCCTGGTTTGGGTTTTAGTTCTTGGGATCCCAAAACGTAAGTGGAGGGATACCTATGACATCGCAAAAGTTGTCCGTCCGTCCGTCTGTCCGTCCGTCCGTCCGTCTGTCCGTCCGTCCGTCCGTCTGTCCGTCCTTCCGTCTGTAAGCACGATAACTCTCGAAGGGAATGAGATATTTTGATGAAAAACTAGCTAATGTGATAGTCGATTGTGGGGTAAGAAGACATGCTGAGCACGATGGTGACAATCATTTTGTAGTCGGAAAAGTAGTTCGTCCGGAATCCGGCGAAAACCGGAAAGTTTGTTAAAAGTAAAAGTTTCATTTGAAGTTGATTAAATGTTTAATTTAGGGGTAAGAAGACATGCTGAGCATGATGGTGAAAATCATTTTGTCGCCGGACAAGCAGTTCGTCCGGAATCCGGCCAAAACCGGAAAGTTGGTTAAAAGTAACAGTTTCATTTGAAGTTGATTAAATGTTTGATTTATGGGTAAGAAGACATGCTGAACCCGATGGTGAAAACCATTTTCTCGCCGGACAACTAGTTCGCCTTTAATCCGGCCAAAACCGGAAAATATGTTAAAAGTAAAAGCTTTATCTGAAGTAGATTAGATGATATATTTAAGGGTAAGAAGAGACGCTGAGTCTGTATATAATGATCATTTCTTATCCGGACATATAATTAGTCGGGAATCCGGTTGTACCCGCATTATTTTTAAGTCAAAATTTTATTTAAAGTTGATTAGATTTCTTTAAAGGGATAAGGAGATACGCCGGCTTCGTTTCTGAATTTTTCTTTTTTTGCTGGACTAGTAGTTCGCTCTGAATTCGGGCGAAACCGCAAATTTGGCAGTAGCAAAGCAGGAAGTTTCGGTCAATATCGTCAAAATAGATCTGGCTTATAGAGGTATAAATAGGTAGATAGAATATCTGAACTCGGTTTTCTCTGATGATTAGCCTGGCGAAGACAAAACCGAATCGTCTGGATCAAATCTTAGATTTTTGGGATCCCATCGACACCTTTGGTCTTGTTCCTTCGGCGATCGTTCACTGTTAGCAGACGTTCACATAAGCATACCTCTACTGTACAACTTAACATAAACAGTAAATAGCGCGAGGTATGCTTTGATAGAAACCATCAGCACAACTCCTGAAAACGCATCATACCTCATCGTCGGCTCGTTCAGAATGGCTTGCTCCTTCTCACTCAAAGCGCTGGCCAAAGAAGAGCCAACCCGAGTACCGTTTCTAGCCAAAGCGGCAATTGGTTCAACCAGTTTTCGCCAGGATAAGCGACCCAATCTGTTATGCATCTGCCAGAGCCCTTTGAGCTGTCCTGGTACCCCTGACGCAAGACCACCTACCGAGAAAAAAACGCAATAAATAACGACTAACGCGACGAAAAAACAGCTTAGATCGATTAACCAGAAAACGTCTTATAGTGAGAAATCCCAAAGGTGGGTTGACTGGATGACGGTAATAACGCAGCTAATTATTTTTTCTTCGACCGCCACCCCATTTCGATGAAGACAGAAAACGAAAATATTATCACAAATATGCCTTTGCTGATCATTCACAGAATAATAATAATAACTGTATTCGAAAAAGCCCGAGGGCCATATACAAGTACAGGTTATGAATACACAGAAACGTAAATAACCATACAACTAATCTACCGGATAGTACTCAACCCTCCAGTGTCAACCCTGAAGCTTATATATAGCTCAATTCTTGAACCATATATTGGGTACGGGCGCTCGGTATGGGCCAGTAACTTCATAAGTAATTACAAAAGGATACAAATAGTGCAAAACAAAGCAATGAGAGTGCTCGGTGAACTGCACCAGTGTGAAAATACTGTTGCATGTTATAAAAAGCTTGGTGTTCTGAATGTTGGACAACTTTGAGTACTTCTGGAATACATTTTCCCAGAATTCTTTTTACCATGAATATGCTACCAGAAATGGTGACCATCTGGTTCACGAAATCCGACACTCAACGAGGTCAGGTTTCGCTATTAGAAACATCGCTGTTTCAGCGTGGAATGGTCTCCCGGACAGTATCTTAACTAATCAAGTTAAAAGGTGGTTAGAAGATACAGCCACCCGCAGGACTTTTGTCTTTTATGTGGTTGTTGAGTTTTTTTGTACGATGGTGAAAGTTTTTGGTGAAGTAAAAAATATCTGAATCTGAATCTGAATCTACGCAGAGCCTTCTATATTCTAGCGCTCTAGACACAAATCTACAAATCTAGCTAATCGACTGGCGGATGTGCACTTCAGTATACCAGGAAGTGTCGGGATATCCCCGCCAAAAATCTCCCTACGGAGATCCGAAAGCTCTTGGCACCGGCTTAGAAAATGACCGATATCCTCATCTTCGCCACCGCAAAGACGACAAGCATATCTCCCATCCGGATTCTCCTTATTTCTATCAAACCCTTTTTTTCTGCTGTGCAGTGGTAGGCAATTAGCCCTCAGTCTGACTCAGTACCTCAAATTTATCGCGGGTAGATTAAGCTTAAAATATAACTCATGGTTCATAAACTGTTTTCACCATACTATAATTTCTAAGTGTATCCGATGAAGAAATAATTCCAAACCATTTCTGGGTTTCCTGGTCTTCAGTAACTCCCAGTACTTCATATATGAAACCTGGAGATTGATCAGGAGGGCCCAATACAGCATTCAAATATATGAAAGTCCAACCTCATAAAGTATGGATTTAACTTGGAATGGCCATGATTTTATTTTCCCTGCATTTAACATTTCCAAGTAAGCTGCCTTCGCAATCCTATCATCTGGCAAAACAATTATTTTCCGCCAAAGTCTAAGCCCTAATAGGTATATCAGTGACAGAACTAGACGGGATTTGGGCGCTGTGGGGGAGTTTGACGGGGATCAGGAATTCCGGTGATCTGGGGTTAGTACATCCAGGTGGGCTAGGACAACGAAACTTTACAGGCATATGAGCCCGATAGAAACTTGGAACTAGTCAGTTCCCCGATCCGCCCATCATGGGGTGAAGGGGGGGGGAGAGGAATCCTAAATCTTGAGGTATGTCTAACTTTCAAACATCTGATCGAATCTTAATCAAACTTGAAATTTGGAAAGACCTCGTGTCTCAGATGTCCCACTTCAAGTCCTGCTCGGATCCGATGAATGGAGGGGCGAACCGGAAATCTTGTGACACGCATTGAGTGAAGCATTCGGGATGAATCTTGGTGGGAAGAACAAGCACAAGCCCTAGGTACATCAGTGACAGAAGCGGACCGGATTCAGGCACTGGGGGGGGGGGAGTTAAAGGGGGGTCGGGTCCAGAATTGCGGTGATTCGGAGTTAAGGTAGGCTAGGAGCGATGAAACTTAGCAGGTATATCATGGAGCCGACCAGATTAATATGGATAATAGTCAGTTCCCCCATACGATCATCGTGGGTAGAACTGAGGGAGGGGGAATCCGAAATCTTGAGGCATATTTAACTTTTGAACGGGTGATCGGACATTAACTGATGTTTGGAAAGACCTTGTGTGTCAGATGTCCCATTTTATGTCCGGACAAGGTCCGATGAATCTGGTGGGGGGGGGGGGAGCCGGAAATCTTGTGATACGCTTACAGTGGTGGAATTGAGACAAAGCTTGGTGGAAAACACGCAAAAGTCCTCTGACTGGGTCCGGGCACTGCGTGGGGAGGAGGGGTACGGATTTCCGATGATCCGGAGTTAAGGTACTTCAAGATGGGCGAGGACGACGAAACTTGGCATGCATATCAGGGACCCGACAAGATTAACTTGATACAGTCAGTTCCCCGGTTCGACCTCCTTAAAGTGCACAGTATAACTACAAACGGCAAAAGAACAGTTTCGAGCAAACGATACATTTTGGAGATCCCCAAGGGCCCATGATCATTTTTGCCTGAAGGGCCTTGCTTACAAATGAATTCGTAGTGCCCTTAAAGTGTGCATCCTAACCGCAAGCGAAAGGAATAATTTTGACCAAAAGATACATTTTCATGATCTGAAAGCCAGGGCCCATGGTCAATTATGCCTCAATGGTTTTGCTTACAAATAAATTACTTCAAGATCTTATCTTAAACGCAGAACAAAAAAAAAATTAGTTTTTTGCAAACGATACATTTTCGTGACCCCATTGGCCCATGATCATTTCTGTTTTAGGGGTTTTCTGACAAATCAATTTCTAGAGACCTAAAAGTCCGCATCCTAACCGCAAGGTGAAAGGAGTAATGTTGCATTTTCAAAGGTGCATTTTCATTATCTCAAAGGGCTCATCGTCGTTTGTGTCTCAACGGTTTTGCTTACTAATAAATTTTTAGCCCTCTTAAAGCGCGCATCATCCCCGCAAAGTGCAAAAAAAAAACTATACATGCAACTGCTGTACAGCCTTTCAAGACACCGGCTTCACTGTCAGAAGTTTCATAACAGAAAACACAAGGATGCGCGGTTCCAACACTCAACAAAAAACACATGAGATATTATCTGTTGTTGCGACAAACGGTAAGCACGAAACGTTATACATAACAAGCATTGTAAAAAAAAAAACGCCAAAAAAGTATCTGTTGAATTTGCATTATCATGAAGACAAAGGAAAAAATCAGCAGATGCTTTTTTGGCGGTTTCTCGGCTCTTCCTGGCAAAGACTGTCATGCATAACATATCATGCAGAACATTTGTCGCGACAATAGATTACATCCCAATGTCGGCCACAAATTAGGCAATTTATCTTTCAAACGCTTCTAAACATCCTGATTTTAATGTTCAGACACGCAGTAACCTGTGCCGACTGGCGTGAGACGATACCGCCACCGTTCGGGCACCGCGGCACCGACCGGGCACCGACCAGGCACCGCGGCACCGACCGGGCACCGCGGCACCGACCGGGCACCGCGGCACCTGGCACTTGCTGTATACTTACCTGACTTACCCCTCTCTACAAAGAGTGTTTGTCAAGCCTACAACTTACCCTTTTGGGAAAGACTACTATTGCCTTGGAACATATCCGCGGTTGCTGCTGCCGGTGCAGCTTCACGAGCGTCAATAGCGTAGGCTTTCAGTTCCGTACTGTTCCACACAGTGGCTAGCATCCCGCCACCCATGCCGGCGCTATGAGAGTTGGCAAGTTCGATACACAACGTTGCAGAGACGGCGGCGTCAACAGCGTTGCCACCTGCTATTAGAATATCCCTGTAAAAAGAAAAAATCAACAGTCAAGGTATAGCATCGCCGTGGTAGATCTTTCAACACCTCTCTCGAAGATCATCGACAGCCGCCACAAACTGCTCACGACAAGCTTCACTGTTGATGTGTCCGGTTCAACCCAGTCTACAACAAACCGCTGATTTTGGGAAAGCCCTATGCCAAACGCTGGTCATATCTAGCGTTTGGAATACTATATGCCTTACGCTGGAAAATATAGATAATTTGAGTGAAGCTCAGAAATCAACCAATCAGAATTCATCAATAGTGGGGTAGGTCAGGGTTAGGGTACCAACAGCTATCCAGCGCTTAGCGCTTGGTATAGGGTATCCAAAAATCAGGGGTTTGTGGTTGACTGGGTCAAACCCACAGAGATAATCTCTACAAAATTGATCACCAAGAAAAAAAGAAACGTAGAGGAACCCGATGAAAAATGTGTAGCCTGCGTAGTAGTATGGTAGTAGTACGAAAACGTTGCATGTAATACTATGTGATAGCAAAGAATACTATCATTTAATGGGCCTCAGACTGATCCAATCTTATGTAGTAGTATCCAGTAGCATCCTGTCTTGCCATAGTAGCATCCAGTCTTGCTACTAGTAGCATATAATAGTATGCAGTAACACGGTAGTCTTGAAGCAGAAGCATGTAGTAGCATCGTTAGTACTGCATGCTACTTTTTCGTACTACTTCATAGTACTATTTTGAGATAAACTTTTCATCGGGAATGTGTAAAGGTTTTCAATTCAATTCATTTATTTGTATCCGCCAAAGCTGGCGAATAGAGAAACTATAATAAAATGCACACAATCGGTCTACAGACTAATAACTAGAAGACCATGTACTTTCATAAAAACTCTACTTCATTTAAAAAATAATTAGCCTACACTATCCTAAACGAAGTCTACCAAACACTTTAACCAAAATACAATCAACGCAACGCATCGGATAAGTGTGCTTTATTGAATATATTTTTGAAAAAAATGTTTCCCGTTTCTTTTTCAAAATATCAATGGGGTTTTCTAAACCATAATTTTCCATCTTAAAGAACTGGATTGGTATTTCGAAAACCGGCATAAAATTTTTCCAAAATTAAAAAAAAGTTTTAATTGAGTTAAATTACCGACGTAGATGAGTCCAGATTTGTCGAGTCGGACGTTTCCTGCTTAAAAAGGCATACGCCAGGTCGCTATTTCTTCCCCTCTGATATAGAATAACAGTGTAGTTGAGGCATAAAGACCTGTAATGAGCTATATGTATGCAGGTATGGATTTGATGTGTAGAACTTGAGTCGGTCGGTTGCGTATATCGAAGAAAATGTTCGGGTTCTTAGCGAAGAATATGAGCGTATTGGTTTAACATTTAACCCGAACAAGAGCGAGGTTGTCTTCTTCACCCCATACTTTGTGTTCATCAACCCTCGTCTTCGATTGTGTCCCTTGGTCTGCCTATTGGGTCGGACATTAAAGGAACGCGTTCCTGTCCTGTATCGCTTTTTGCACAAAAGGCTAAAAAAGTATACGGAATACTCATTACTTCCAAGCGTCGTTACAACTGGCCTTATTACAGTTCAGCGCTCCAAGTGGACTAGTTTCTGTTAGTCCCCCATTGCCTCATAACCAACACATGTGTAGACATAGTAATAAGTTGAATCCATAGAGTAGTGGTTCACTTTCACTTTCTGCTGCTGAAACCTGCTGAAACCTCCATTACCTTGGACACAGATGACAGGTTTTCCACTCACTAGCCTGTGGATCTATTTTATCATGTCCAAGTGCTGACGCTCACGCATAGGGGGATTAACAGAAACTAGTCCGCTTGGAAGCACTAAACAGGAATATGGCCAATAGGCACATACTGCCCCGGCTCTATTCCGCATTCGCCATGCCACACATGCTACCGCTGCCGTCATTCTGGTCGCTACTGACTACGTAAGATGAAAAATGCATCCGGTTCCACATTTTATAGGTATTGCAGATATCTTCTAGGGCTACTTCCCTGGGCCCGTAATTATCGACAAAGTATATTGTCACCGATCCATTTATTACAGTACCTGAGCGAGTTGCACGTTTTATTGTGGCACTTGCAGCCTCTGGCTCAAGTGCCATATACCGATCACAATTCCGTCTGTCGGTCTGTCCGAGTTTTTTGTCACACTTTTTCGAGTTAGGGTACTTCCAGATGTGCTAGGACAATGAAACTTGGCAGGCATATCAGAGACCCGACCAAACTATCCTGGAAATAATCAGATTCCCGATCTGACCATATGCGGGGGAGTGGAAGGCGCTGGAAACTTGAAAATTGAGGGCATTTTGTCACACTTTTTTTTTAGTTATGGTACTTCCAGATGTGCTAGGACCATGAAACTTGGCAGGCATGTCAGAGACCCGACCAACCTAACCTGGAAATAATCAGTTTTCCGATCCGACCATATGCGGGGGAGTGGAGGGTGCTGGAAACTTGAAAATTTAGGGTATTTTGTCACACTTTTTCGAGTTAGGGTACTTCCAGATGTGCTATGACCATGATACTTGGCAGGCATATCAGAGACCTGACCAAACAAACTTAGAAATAATCAGTTTTCCGGTACGACCACTTTGGGGGGGGGGATTGGAGGGCAGGGGAATCCGAGAAATTGAGTAGTGTGTAACTTTCGAACGGGTGATCGTATTGTAATGAAACTTACTAATTGAATAGATTACATATCTGGGATGTCCCCTTTAAAGTCTTGATCGGATTCGGTAGCTAGGGGGGAGTTGGGGGGGAGACCGGAAATTTCAAGAAACGGTTAGAATGGAGGTATCGGAGTGAAACTTGCTGGGAAGAACAAGCATATGCTTTAGATAAATCGTTCAGACAATTGTACTGGATCCGGACACTTAGGGGGGGGGGGGGGGGTCCCGGAATTCCGGTGATGGCGCTTTTGGGGATTTTCACGATGAAACTTGGCAGGCATATCAGGGACCCTATCAAACTGACTTCAAAATACAAATTTTTTCGATCTGATAATGGTGGGGGAGGTGGAGGGAGGGGAATCCGGAATATTCAGTCATGCGTAACTTTGGAACGGGTGATCGGATTCGAGTGAAATTTAAAAATTGAACAGAGGACATTTCTCTGGTGATCTTTTTCATATCCAGACCGGATCCGACAACTATTGGGGGGGGGGGGGCAATACGTGACCCACTTAGACTGAGAGATCGGGATGGAACTTTGTGGGAATAACAAACAGCTGCTCTAGGTAAATCATTTACTAAATCGGATTGACTACGGGCACCGTGGGGGAGTGAGGGGGGGGGGACCGGAAATCTCGAGAAACGGTTAGGATGCAGGGGTCGGGGTGAAACTTGCTGGGAAGAACAAACATCTGCTCCATGTAATTCTTTTACACAATTTGACTGGATCCGGACACTTGAGGGGGGGGGAGGGGGTTTCCCGGAATTCCATTTTTGGGGATTTTCACGAAGAAACTTGGAAGGCATATTAGGGACCCGGTCAAACTGACTTGGAATAAAAAAAAAATCCTCGATATGATAATCTTGGGGGGGGGGGAGTTGAGGGAGGGGAATCCGGAATATTGAGTCATGCGTAACTTTGGAACGGGTGATCGGATTCGAGTGAAAATTAATAATTGAACAGAGGACATTTCTCTCTGGTGATCTTTTTCATTTACGGACCGAATCCGATAATTATTGGGGGGGGGGGGGGGAATACTTGACCCGCTTAGACTGGTGTGATCGGGATCGAACTTCGTGGGAATAACAAACAGGTGCTCTGGATTAATCATTTACAGAACCGGACTGGCTCCGGGTATTGTGGGTGGAGTTGGAGGGGGGTTCTACGGGATTCCGGTGATCGCGAGTTGAGTTACTTCCAGATGTGCTAGGACGATGAAACTTCGCTGGAATATTAGAGATTCAACAACATTTGCTTAGGAATTTTTGCTTCCCAAATCTGATTATTCCTTAAAGTACCAATCTTGACCGATAAGGAAAAAAAAAATACATTTAAGCAATATATGCATTTTCATGATGCCCATCAGCCCAATATCATTTTTGCCTCGAGGGTTTTGCTTAAAAATGAAGTTCTAGCTCCCTTAAAGTGCGCATCTCAACCGCAAAGTCGAAACTTACTTTTGATCAATCAAAACATCTTAACCCATGTAAGTGTCATATGAGCTTACAACTCTTGTTCGTTCGGTTGATGCTAGCAACACTTTGTACAGGGTATGTTTTCCTATGTTTAAATAAGAGTATCAAAATCTATGTGTTTCATAATGTGTGTTCTTGTCTTTTTCTTCTTTTTTTCATACTCATTTGTGACTTTTGTCTTAAAAATGGTTAATAAATTGCATTTATTCATTTATTCATAGTGTTTATAGGAATTAGGCACGAAGTGTATAGAAGAACCCAACAATAGCATGCAGAACTGAACCTGAAACTGGACCTACTTAAGACTAAAATATCAGGCAGTGATAAAACACAACAAATTGTTTTCTGACTGAAAATTAAAATTAAAATCCAAATACGTCTGAAAAAACTGAGCCTTCAAATTTCGTGTCAAGAGTCAGAACACTGTTGCCAAACCAGATAATCATTTTGAGGATTTATAACTTAGGCCTGTTTAACTAGAATTTGAATTAAGCTCTTAAGAAACTGTCCACATCAACTGGCGTCCTATATCCCTTCATAGAGGTCAGGATCACTGTATATCTTTTCAAAGAGTTGAGAATGGGTATTAAGACTATACAACGACAACGGTAGCCTTTTGTTGGTTGATAATCGGATTTGTTGATATGTCACTTTATCGATATCTATATTTCGGGACCATGTTTCGCTCTCATATTGTTTCGTTATGCAGCGTTTACAAGTTCAGGAAAACTTGAACAGAATCCGATCTTGGGGACAAGATTATGTTTACACGCAGAGGGAAAAAATTAATTCTTCAAACCAGAAAATCTGACATAAATAAATTCACTATCCATTAAAAAACTGTTTGAGAGCATTTATGACATCAGTACTGATGATTGCTGCTCTCAAAAGCTAGCTAGCCTTTTTTTGTACTTTTTACCAGCGCCGCCGTCAAGATTCCTTTCAAGTGGACCGGAATTCCTTTCATCATGAAAGGATTCCCGTCCCGCTAGACTTTTTTTCTACTCGTCTTCACGAACGGAAAACGTTTCGAGTCGGTCAGAATTCCTTTCTACTCGACGGGATTTCTTGTCCGTGTAAACGCTACATAAGTTTTAGGAAATAAGAAAATTGACGACATTAGAATTTTTGCGACATTTTTGTTCGTTAAAAACTTCGAAAATATACAAACGATTTACGAAAAAAATGTTACACGACTAAGTCCAAAACACGCCAGTGATCCTCAGCAAGAACGAGAAAATGTCGCTTTAACGACCCAAACTCAACAACTCAAATCCCGTGTCAAGCAATCACGGCAATCGTTGGGGACAGATATGGTGCCGCTTCCGGTTCAACCGCTAGGTACACGGTGATTTACATCGGCAAGGAGAGTTAGTCATCAAGAGCATTAGGGAATGTGCAAAAGTCATTTTAGATATCGATATTTCTGCTTCGACATCGATATATCGTTCAAAATATCACCAACACTAAAACCCACTCACTTGCCAACGGTTGAGCATGGTATGCCATCAGTGCCCACGGCTGCTCTTTCGTAAATGCCAAGTCTGAAAAAGAAACATTAGATAGATAGATGTTTAATTAAGCCCTTGGGCCATGACCAAAAAACACAAAACAGTACATTTACATTCGTTTTACGAGCGAACTTTTAATCAACATAAAAAACCACTCCCTTCAGTCTCCAACTAACCTCACATACTCTTAATTATTATTTATATTAATTACTTTTAATTATTTGTTCCAACCGAGATGGTTAACTGAAATTAATATGATCTTAACTAATTAGTTAATTAATATGATCTATTATGATACACAATTGCAAAAGAATGGCTCGACATAGCTACGACGGAACAAATATATTAACGCCACAACCATGCGATGACGTAGATGGAACACTATACAAGGGACTAGTACCGTGACGAATAAACCAGAAACAAAACGAAAAAAGGTCCTTGGTTCAAACCCAGGCTGATATTTTGTTTTTCTTTCAGCTCACTACTTACGAACGGATTTAATAACTTCGATTCATTCCAGCTTTATTGCGACGCCAAGTACGGACTAGCCGAATAGCAGGGGACACGAGTCAAATACAAAATAAAGACTGTTACGAGCATAGTTAACGTAACATAGAAAGTGGTCGAATTGGATGTAGAAGTCGATAACACACAACCAAATTCACAAATGTAACAACTGAGGTAACAGAAAACAGGGACATAACACATGACAGAAATATACTTTTTGTAATAAAGCCATTTTTCCAGATTGAGGGGTAAACCCCTGTTTTTATTGCTCGAGTGCCATATATCGATCACTTTTCGGATGGTCGGTCAGGCCACTGTTCTCGAGTTAGGGTACTTCCAGAAGTGCTAGGACGATGAAACTTAGCAGACACATCGGTAACCTGACCAAACTAGCTTCGAAATAGTCACTTCCCCGATCCGACCACCGTGGAGGGAAGGAGAATCCCGAATCTTGAGGTATGTATAGCTTTGGAACGGGTGATCGGGTCTTAATGAAATTTTATATTTGGAAAGACCTTGTGTCTCAGATGTACCATTCCAAGCACGGACCGGATCAGGTGAATGGGGGGGGGGATCTTGTGACACGCTTAGAGTGGAGCGATTGGGATGAAACTTGGTGGGAAGAATAACCACAAGCCCTAGATACATTAGTTACAGAATGGACCAGATTCGGGCACTGTGGGGGAGTTAGAGGGGGGGGGGGGGGGGGTGGGTCCGGAATTCCGGTGATCGCGTGTTACGGTACTTCCGGATGTGCTAGGACGATGAAACATGGCTTGAACAATAGAGACTTGACATGATTGGCAGAGGCACCAAAATGTTTGGGGGTAGGGGCAAGGTATTTACCGACTGGCTGGTCATTTTTACCGACTATTTTTCCAGAAAAACGACTGTTTTGACGAAAAATCGACTGATTTTTAAGGAAAACCGACTGTTTTTAAGAAAGAATCAACTATTTTTACGAAAAATCGACTGTTTCCAAGAAAAAAATCGACTTGTTTTACGGAAAATCGTGGTATTTCGCGCCGACTCAGCTATTCTTTACCGACTGGCCGACAACATTTGGGGGGGGGGAGGGAGAGGCGTCTGCCCCCATACGTAACGCCCCTGATGACTGGCTTAGAAATAGTCAGTTCCCTGGTCCGACCATCATGGAGGGAGTGGAAGGAGGGGGAATCCTGAATTTTGAGGTACATATAACATTTGAACGGGTGATCGGGTCTTAATGAAACTTGAGATTTGGAAAGATCTCGTGTTTCAAATGTCCTATTTCAAGTCCGGACCTGATCCGATTAATGGGGGGAGGTGAAATCTGAAATCTTGTGACACGCTTTTAGAGTGGAGAGATCATAATGAAACATGGTTGGAAGAACAAGCACAAGCCTACAAATACATCAGGGACAGAACCGTGCTGGGTCCGGGCACTATGGTGGGAGGTGGGGGGAGAATTCCGGTGATCGCTAATTAAGGTACTTCCAGATGTTTTAGGACGATGGAAGTTGGCTTGGACATTAGAGACTTGACAAGAATGTCTTAGAAATTCTCACTTCTCGATTCCGACCATCCCTTAAAGTACCAAACCCACGAATTGACGAGTTCCTACTTTCATCCTCTGACCCAGCCTTGCAAGTGTCAAATGAGCTTCTAGCTCTTGTTGTTACAGAACTGAAAAGATCACACGCTGGACCGACAGTTCGCCGGGGAACTTTTATACATTACTTTCTAAGCCCGCTAACGATATGTCAGTAGTATAGGACTACTTATGTCACTAATCTTTGCGCTTGCCATGACTCACTTTTTCCATGCACGGTACACTTCCAACGAGTTTCCACGTCTCGACCAACAGTATCATGCTATTGTTGCGTAAAACCTGTTTCCTTATTTTTTTTTTATAGAAGCCAATAGGCCTGGAAAAAGGCTAAAACAGCCAAAGCCATGGATGATTTTTTATCAGCAATGCCTAGTTTTATGGTATTCAAATAGCCCCAAATCCTGGAACATAAACAGTAAATTGTGCGAGGTTTGGTTTAATAATTACAACTGGAAAATAAACAGGACCTTTTAAGCTTTTTAATTTTCACTGAAACTCTTGCTTACTTAATATCAAGATAATCATCCAAAACCTCTGGTGGCTCTGGTATTTCTTCTTCAGACCAACAGGGGAGGAACTAGATAATTTCAATAAATGCTATTAGAGCCCAAGCTTACTGGGAAATATATATTCAAACAATGGATAAAACGGATACGCCAGCTACGAAGCTTTGACAGCTATATTCTTCGTCATGCTTCATCAGGGACAATGTTGGGGAAGAAATTAGCCTGCAATCAGGTTGTAGGTTTGCGTAATTTAAAATTCCAATAGGACAGAGCCGATATCCGGACCTGCCCCCCTCTCCCCGGGGCCTGAAAGAAAACGCAAACCAAAAACTTCACAGCTTCACTGCTATTTGATACAATAATGCTATACTAAATTGCCAACTCACCTAGATGCTGACGATTCTTTTATCCTGATATTTGGCAAGGCTGATCCGATGCTCATGCCTATTGTTGTGCAGCATATTAGAACACATACTGCTACAGACATCTGACTGGAAATGCGTGCACTAAAAAGACGAAGTCTACCTTAACAGGCTATCGAACAAGGCAAACTGTCAGAGTACCGAGAGCCGTACTTTCTGTCGTACGGACTGCGGTACCAGTAGTTCTCACGGATATCATAGGAGGCTTTTCGCGAGCTGGAAAGGAAAGTCGGAATCATTTTCCAATGGTTTTCGCGCTACTTCGGAAAGTTGCCGGACTTTCCAACCCGGTTTTCGCGCTTCGGAAACTGAAGCAGCTTTCCCGGAAAGTGATTCCACGAGGATACTGAAAACTCCACGGACAGTTGAATGTTTCGGCGGGAATTTCAAAGGTGTGAGAAAAAAACAGTTCAAGTATAAAGAAAAATGGCAAGCGTTATTAGGGTGGCTTCGATGGAATATATGAGAATCAAATAACCGTTAAGTCAATCATATTTATTAGAAATAGTTTGTAATCTAACATTTTCCTGACGATGTCAGCTTTCCATGTGTTTTCGCGCTCAGTTCACCGGGAAAGTGGAAAGTTATTCCAGGAATCGTTTTCCCACAGTTTTCGCCGGTAATTTCGAGATCTCGCGAAAACCCTCCTCATAGCACACGAGCATCGATTCCGGGATTTGAGGTATCTGACTAACGGAAACTTGTATGTGCTGGCTTCAGGTTCCGGCACGGAAGAGCATGTCAGGAAGACAGAAAGTTACAACAATTTTCTTGGGAGGTATTTAAAGGACTTCTCGTAACTATAATGCCAATGCAACATATTTCCGGAACAGTACTCGTTGTTCTTAAACCCAGAAACCAGATTTCATGTTACATTCTAACCCGGTAACCACACCTTACTAATCCTTATACTAACTGCTATTTACAAGTTTCCATGCGCATTATGGTCCCGACGAATGTACTCGTATCGTGGTGTTGATGCGAAAAACCTTTTTTTTTTTTATTCTGCAGAGATCTTGCTAGAAGTCAATGGGCCTAGGAAAAGACTTACAACGGGCAAGGCCGTGGATAATTTTTAAAAGCACGGCCTGGTCTTACAGTATTCAGACCGTTCATATTGGTACATGAAAAGTAAATAGTGCGAGGTTTGTTAGAAGACTTAATTTTCCTAGTGCTGCTGTATCTGATTTTTTTATGCTGCTAAAGAGACTACATTACTCGCTGGTCCAATCAGCCGTAATTAACTTCGAAGGGGGTCGTGAACACCTATTTTTACCTGCTGCCAGATTTGCTTTTTTTCTTTTCGATTATTGCATCTAAACCATTCAAGTGTTCAGTTTTAAGCGAGGATTTGTACGCATGCTTCGTTTTAGCTTTCAGACTAAAGACTGTACCACTCGCTGGGCATCTACAAGCAATCCAGATCTTTTAGCCAAAATTTTGCAGTATGATGATGATGATGAAATTTTATTTACGCACTTAAGAAGAGGAAAATAGTGCAGTATAGACAAAGAAAAGGAAAAAAAATACACTGAGCTTTCAATAATGTAGTAAATGCACGAGATCATGAAATAAATATTAAAAAAAAATATAAAGAAAAGGGACTAATCGGGTCTAAAAAATCTTCTTCCTAGATGGAGTGCGGAGAATATGAGCTTTGCCTTTTTAATTTCAGGACTAATTTTCCAAATGGAGTTCTTGTTCCAGCTCTAATTTTCTCAGTCGGTACAGCAACGCAAGCTGCACTTTCAAGCATGGTGGATAGCCTCGCTACAGCAAAAATTTACTTGAACGAGGGACCTGTAACATTAAGACCTGTTCGAAGAAGGTAGAGAGGAATTTTCAAAATCGAGAGAACTGCAAGCTTTTGCAGAAATAGAGACTGCTGCATCAATACGATTCCAGTTATGTTTTTGGATCGAATCCTTCCTGGGATTTGGACATCTAGTTCCGGAAGTAGGAGAAAGTAAACAGAAATACAAAGAAGGCGATTATCCTTTATTTTCTCTTGATTAACTTCCACAACACCGCCAATGACATACAGGGTCCAGAAACATTCAAATCAAACGAGGTTAGAAACACTAGTACCACGGTTATGGATGCATGAGAAGCGTAGAGACTTTAAGACTATGGGCAACAGGTAATGAGTCGGAAAACAATTCAGTACGTATAGAAGGTGGTAGAAGATTAGTATTGGCGTCTGGTTTGTTTTTTATTTGACAGTGGAAAACGGATAGGTCAGCTACATTTTATTAAAGCTAAATTTTTAGCTGACAATAAGAACAAGAGACAGGTGGGTGTAAAACCAAAATGCAGAACAATCTCTACCCTTTCGACGATCCAATAGAACAGCAAAAACAGCAATGGTGTCCAGAATCAAATTGCGAAACCAGCTTTAACTCCAACCAATTTTCAGAGAAGAATTTCACAAAATCAGATATTTTAGGAAAGACCTTTAATTGTTTTTGCACAAGTTCTTTTTCCAGTTTGAGCGGCTTGAGCCTGAAGAGGACTCCTGCCAAGAAGGACCGAAATGTAGCTCTAATAAAATGTATCTGACTTATCCGTTTTACGTCGTCAAATATGATTCACAGTCAGCTTGGGCGGAAGGAGTATAGTCTATTTTATTCCTTCCTCTGAAACAAATGAGCTATGGACGCCGGTCGACAAGAACAATAGAATAGAATAGAATAGAATAGAATATAATTTACCAAAAAAGCCCGAGGGCCATGGCAACAAAAATTCTAAGAAACGCACTCACTTACATAGATAACACGCAGCTCCTATTCTAAAAATCTCCTTCTATGCTCCATCGCAAGCCTCAAGAAACGTCCAAGTATTTTTACAGTAACAAAACACTCATCCTTCATCATCCTTACCATCCATTCTTCATTAAACACTCTCTCACCAAATACCTCCTTTCTCCATTCATTCAATTCCACACAATCACACATCAAATGTACTACGCTTTCGTACTCATGACCACACATAGGACAGAAGTAAGGACCAATTCTCTCGTTTACTTTACCAATATATTTTCTCCTTGCCCCAAGTGGTAAAACAAATGAGCTATGGACGCCGGTCGACAAGAACAATAGAATAGAATAGAATATAATAGAATATAATTTACCAAAAAAGCCCGAGGGCCATGGCAACACAAATTCGACAAGAACAATATATGTCTAAACGAACGGTAAGAGATACTAGGAGAATTTGTAGAAGTCGGGAGCAAAATAATACTCTACTAAAATGTTAATAATTGCTGGATCAACTATATACCAGCTATAAATAAATACTAATAATGGGTGAGTCAACTGCTTAGCCCGCACAAATTGACAACTTTTAGAAAGTATCATAAACCACCTCGGTCACAAAAAAAAAAAAAACTCACAGCCCCATTCTCGCCGTCTTGCTGTTGCACTGATGATATTTTTGTTTGTACTTGTCAGTTAGCGAATAGTTCGGATTCCCCTTATCATCTGCTCATTCGTGTCAAACAATGATTATCTCTGGGAATCAAGAGTGAAAATTAAATAGGATAATTTTTACTGAGAGGATATTTTTGGTATCTTGTTGAAATCATGCGGTAAGTAGGGTGTAGTACAGTTTAATTCAATCTACGTCCCCATCTGTTCCCATTTCTGAAATTTCAAACTTCTCATGTCATTCTTAGTAGAGTGTTTGTTTAAAAACATTCCACTCTTGCGGCCGCTTGAGCCGGTTTTCCATTTTTTTTTTCACCGTTTTTGTGGATTCATAATTCGTGAACAAGTTGAACCTTGGTATACTTGCTGGAATTGGGGTCTATTTGTGCCTGTTTAGGGTCATACCGCGTACACCCAGACGGTTTAGAAGCGACTGAGCCAAGATTGTCAAGTGACTAATGTTCGTAGCTTGACGCGAGCTAGAGACAGGACAGTAAACTTCCTCGTAGTATTCTTTGTCCTAGGCTTGGTTAATATACGTTAATACATAACTCCACAACCCTGGCACTGGACTAGGATGTTGTTTGTTTGTTTTTGTGGGGGGGGGGGCATCCGCTCACAACCTTCCGGTTCAAGGACAAATGGTCCTTAGGGTATTCCTGTGCAAGATTTTGATATTCATTTGACTTTAACACTCCAGGTTTGACCACGCACTTGATGAGGTGCGTTCCCACATAGCCCAATTTTCGAAGTCGAATGCAAATTTCTTTTGAGAACAGAGCATAGCTTTGGTATTCAACCACAAGTCAGAACGGGATCGACTAAAACCAGGAAGGGAAGGGAACGCGAGAAAAGCAGGGCAAGCTAAAACGAGGAAGGATGTCGCCAGAATTCGCCGCACCGTTCCCTTCCTCTATTTAGTATTATTTGAGGTGTCGGCAACTTTTCAAATTCAAAGTTTACCATCCCTTCCTCGTTTTAGTATCCTGACATAAGTAGGCATTAAGTTCAGTGAGGGATCGGCAACTATACAAATTGTAATTCACCTTTTCATTTCTCGTTTTGTCGGTAAGCGACTAAAATCCTCCGAGGGCAGCGAGGGGTCGGCAACTAAGACATTTCAAGTCCACCATTTCCTTCCTCGTTTTAGTATCTTGAAAGTACGAAAACGAGGCACCTATCAAAATTCTTAGTTCATCGTTCCCTTCCTCGTTTCAGTGCTTTGAGGGGTTAGCAACTAAATGCTCAGCCGAGCTAGGGGTTTGCTACTAAGATATTTCAAGTCCACCGTTTCCTTCCTCGTTTTAGTACCTCAAGAGTACCAAAACGAGGAACGAAATTGGGAATTTTAAATTATTCTTATTTGAGGGTCGGCAACTAACAAAATTCTTAGTTCACCGTTCCTTTCCTCGTTTTAGTGCTTTGAGGGGTCGGCAACTAGGATTCTCTGTCTCTGTCAAGCAAGGGGTCGGCAACTAAGATATTTCATGTCTACCATTTCCTTCCTCACTTTAGTACCTTGAGAGAATTCTAAATTATTCTTCTTTGAGGGGTCGGCAACCTTGGTAGTACATTAGCGTACTAAGACGAGGAAAGAAATTACAATTTCTAAATTCTTTTAAGGGGTTGGCAACCATCAAAATTTCAGATTCACCATTTCTTTCCCCGTTTTCGTAGCTTCTCATGGCTTCTAAAGTTCGTAGCTTCTAAAACGAGGAAAGAAATTGTGAATTCAATATTCTTTTCTGTTGAGGTAGCTTGTAAATTAGAAGCTGGATAGTTTTTTACAGTACTAAAACGAGGAAAGAAATTGGGAATTCTAGATTCTTGAAGGGGTCGGCAACTATAAAAATTTAAGGTTCACAATTTCTTTCAACGTTTAAATACCTTGTAACGGGTATTACCTTAGAAGTATCATGTGAGGGGCAGAAAACTAACACGATTAACGTTCACCGTTCCTTTCCAGTGATTGTTCTTCCTATGTATTTTTAGTGGATCAAACCACTAAAGCAGTGGAGATTTAGTGGTTTGAACCACTAACTGTTCGATAGTATATGGTATATGCTCGAAGAGTTAGTGGTATGAACCACTAACTTTTGGAAAGTATATACTCTAAACTACCAAATGACTTTTTAACATAATATATGTTATTTTGGTGTTTTGTGAATCACCCTATTATAGACTAGGCTGTGCTTTCAACAGATAACCCACGGTTTTGGCGGTTTTAGGCATTTTCCGAGACCCGTTGGATTACAGGTTGATTGGTTGATTGGGATAAAGCGTCAATAGGGCAACTAACCGCTTACAGAGAGTGTGTCGACAAGGAAATAAAAGAACTAAGCCGGAATGGTGATGGTCTTTGTAAATCTGGCATTTGCTCTGAAATTACCCATAGTAGTAGTCTGTCTAGTCTGTACTCATCTTTAGTAGCAATACTAATAGTTAGCTCGTCTGAAACACTGCCGTGTGTTGGGAATGGTAAAAGGTACAGTTTTGATGTGGTCCCAGGTTGGTCTAGGTACGTACAGTCAGGGGCGTCGCAAGTGCATTTTTGGTGGGGGGGGGGGGGGGGGTGCAGAGCCAAAATTTTACCGAATCTTTCAAAAATTTTACCGAATCCTAGAACTAAGAATTCGAGCTTTAAATTATGGAACAGAAAAAATTACGTAGGAGGAGTAACAATAAAAGGCAGCATGAACGACGATAAGCCAACTATTAGGCGGCGTTTTGGCGAAGCCCACATGGAGAATATGTTGCCGGGCATGAGTGCAGTAACAGCTACTATCTATTATATGAGCGCCGCAGGCGAAGATTTTCGAAATCCATACTATCTATTATACTACTATCTATTATATGAGCGTACTATCTATTATATGAGCGCCGCAGGCGAAGATTTTCGAAATCCACTATCTTTTGTTTTTGTAGGCTAAAATTAAACTGCTTCTCTTACAAATTATATCATTTACCGTTGATGAAATACTGAGACTCTAAGAAGTTCCAGAAAACGGATGGAGCGGTGTTCCGACAGCAGCAGCAACTGTAGTCTAGTCAATATACTACCTATGACAACATGAAGTGAGTGCCGCAGGCGAAATTTTTTTTTGCTTTTTCCTGCCAAATTTAATTTCCTTCCAAGGTATAGCTTTTAATGTTTCGAAATCTCAATCCTAAAACTGGCTTAAAACCCCCGTCAAATGACGCGCCCTTCCACAAAATAGAGAATATTACGAAAAGTGCTGCAGGCGGAATTTTCGACATATTTATGATTAGATATTCTTTTTGGGATCCAAAATAAAAGTAAGGACTAGCGATGATATCACAGATCATCCCTTTTGTCTGCGACCAGTGCTTCACTCAACCTCCTCTGAGTTTCTAGATTCGTGGTAACTTCCGAATCCTGGCAATTACAACGAATAAGTTACGGTTATTATACCGAATAAGTTTACACCGATAGCGTGGATTCTGTACAACCACCGTATCCCGGTTATTATACCGAATTGTTTAGGAATCGAAAGACTACCAAACAATATTCATATTCGGTATACTTTCGGCGAAACTGGAACAAAGTCAGGATGCGTGGTTAAGTTCCTAACTGTATATTATACTTAATAAATTACCGAATCCCAATCATGATACCGAATAATTTTGAACCAATAGCTTATTCGGGAGTTTGTGTAACTACGGAATCTCCATAAATATACCGAATAGTTCCGGCATCGAATAATTACCAAATGATTTCAGTAAATTCTCTCACCAAATTCGTGATAACTACCGAATACTGGCAATTATACCGAATCCCGATAATATACCGAATAGATTTGTACAGATAGCCTATTTAGGATTCTGTATAACTAACGAATCCCCGTAAATTGAAAAAATACCGAACAATTTTAGTAAAACTTTAGATCTCCGGCCCGAAATTTTACCGAATCTCAAAGAGGTGGGGGGGGGGTGCTGCACCCCCCCCCCCTTGCGACGCCCCTGCGTACAGTCACATTATTTTGCGGCTAAGCGGGCTTTCTAGTTTGGGTTGCAGCAGCTCAGTGTGCTGGGTGATAGTTTTGACCTGATCCAAAAATCTCTGAATTCAAGTTTAGGTCGTCAATGCGATCGTGCAAGAAGAATGCTGACAAGATGAAAGCAACATCGCTTGCTACCTGACTTTCTGTACACAATTGGAAAGAATTTTGGAAGGGGTGATTCACAAAAAAAAAACAAATATTATATGAAAAGTTTCAGAGTATATATAGGGGAGCTCGGGGTTGGATCGGACATGGGGTCGGTCTGGACACCCGCGAAACAAATATTAAAATTTGTCGCTAAAATCAGAAAAAAATACATAACATCTGCCTTCTAGTGAACTAACTTCGTACCAAGGTTTCATGGTAAATACTTTTCAGCTTTTGATAAAAAGTTGCAAAAATTGATTTTCTTGAGGTAAAACTTTTTAGCTCATGGTAGGCTAAAAAGCTGTACCGAGAAGATTATTGGTAACTGGAAGGCGATTAAACGGTATGATATAGCTTATTGATCAGGGTTTACAGTCTGCGTAGTACTTTCGAGATAGGTTAGGCATTTTGATATTTTAGTCAGGGTGGGGTTGGTTCGGACAGTTTTGAAGGGGTTGGTTAGGACAATCTTTGCCTACCGATACCCTATAAAAACCTGAAACTGAGTTGGAAAAACACAAAATATATTATCAGAATCCTTATCCTGTTATTTGTTAACAGAATTAATCATCAAAATCGAGAAAAATGAATGCTAAAAAGGGTAAGCCACAACCAAAGAAAAGCAGTTCGTAAAATTGTCTACAAGAAAGTAAAAGATCAAAAAAGTTTGTGTTTAATGAATGTAATATTTACAATGTTTTCAGGGAGGTAAGAAAAAAGGCGAATTCATCCTTGTGAAGTTCAGTTTGGGAAAAGGTCAAACCAAAGTGTTTCTTATGGGGGAAAGTTGGTGAAGAAAGGAGGTTGTTTGAAAGAAAATAGGTTGAGGGGCGTGAATATATTCTTTCTGCGCGACAGTGGGACTAAAACCATCTTTCTGTAGAATCTTTACTGAAATAAGTTTGAAGTTATCAGCCCCTGTAATTGCTAGGTTAACTGAAAGTACAAATGAGAGATTTTCATTTTAATGCAACTTCGGCAATTGAAACATGTGTTTTTTTTTAGTTTTGTATATTCTTTTGAGGTGTAATATTATCATTTCCACGTTTTAATATGTTTAAATAAAGTCGATTAAAAATAGAGCATTAAATAAAATGTCCGAACCAACCCGCGGCCTGCCAGAATCAACCCCATGGGTACGGGGTTGGTTAAAAACAGAAAAAAAAAATTCCTAAAAAACCTGATGGAGAAAATATCTGAAAAAATTACCAGCTATTCTCCCAGACATTCTACACGTTTGACAACAAAAACGATGTAAATCCGCTAGGAATTGGCGGCCTAGCAAGAAAAGGAAAATTGGTGTCCGGGTCAACCCCGAGCTCCCCTACTTTCCAAAAGTTAGTGGTTCGTACCACTAACTCTTACGAGCATATATCATATACTATCCAAAAGTTAGTGGTTCGCGAATTAGTGGTTCAAACCACTAATTTCCCAAGTTCAAAAATCGGATTTCGATATAAGGAAGGAATTAGTGGTTCAAACCACTAATTTTCTCAGTAGCAGTCCTATATATTCTTTCCAAAAGTTAGTGGTTCGCGAATGTTCAAACAACTAATTTCCCAAGTTCAAAAATCGGATTTCGATATAAGGGGAGAATTAGCGGTTCGTACCACTAATTAGAGATCACGTTGGTACTATGAATCGACGTAGTTGTCTTCCACATGTGACCTCGAGTTTGTCGGAAAAGAAGAGAAGTTTCAAAGAGACAAAATTGTTTTTCGCGCCTTGTTTTTGGCAATTTTAAAGTGCGACATTTACCGATGTGCCTCGTTGTGACAAGTAGTTGACTGAAATACAAGAGTACTCCCCGTATGGGATATGAAACCATGAAGTTTGGCTTACAAGGCGAATGCTCTACAACACGGTACAAAGTCTTGCAGTATTTGCTACTGGGGTTAATCTTGTCTCCAAAAAGATAATCTTATCTCTTTATCTCTAATTCGGATTAATCTATCTCAGTATGCGCCGCCGGCGCCACCAGCGCCTGCTCCACCTACCCCACCAGCGTATGCCCCGCCAGCACCTATGTACGCTCCACCTTCCCCACCAGCATACGCTACACTTGCCTCACGAATTTATGCACCTACGCGCCATCTGCTCTACCAGCATACGCCCCACCAGCCCCTCCCGCCTATGCACCACCAGCCGCGGGGTGTATTATTCCCAGTAGCATTTAATCCCAGTAGCATTTAATCCCATACGATTAAACCCAGTAGCAAATACTGCAAATTACTTTAATCCTTATTCGGAGAAACTTTTTACAGTGAACTCAGCTCTTTACTAGCTGTACTCGTCAGTTACCTTCTGCCTGTTTTTGCACATGGAACACTCCCTGGTTGTCGGACTGCCTTGGCTTTCGAACGTTTAGTGTCGCAAATACCAGACAGACGATATTTTTGTTTAGCCAATGTGTCTTCAGTAGAGATCAGGAGAGATCAGGGAATCTGATCATGAAAAGATTCGAATACGAATCCAGGGCCAGGTACGAATCCGAATACACCATTCCGTGCCGAGGATCATACTTCTATTCAGAAATAATTTTTCATCGGAAATCTTAAGCAGTAGTATCCAGTAGCGTCCTGTCTCGCTTATAGACAAAAGTCAAATTATATACATAGATTACAGTTTGAAAATCAGAATTGACAAAAAAGCACTGTTGCCTAATGTAAATGGAACGTTTAATTTGGAATATATATTTCTGGGATTTGTGTGTGCTTGTTGCAGTATGGATTTCGTCCTAGCATTAGTAGCATTAGAAATTAGCATTAGTAGCATTAGAAACTGGAGTGGATTCGTAAGATTCAGGGTTTGGAATCCGAATCCAGCCTGACAAGCAGAAGATTCGAATCCGGCCGAAGGTCGAATCCTGGATTCAAATCCGAATCCGGGTTCGCCCATCTCTGCTTCTGGCTCACAAGGCCAATGGTCTTACAACTGAGCTGTGTTCTAGCTGTACTCGTTAGTTACCTTGTGCATGCTTTTGCACGTGGAACTTTCCTTAGTTGCTAGAGTGCAGGTTTGGCCTTCGTACGTTCGTCGTTGTAAATACCAGCAAGAACAAATAAGCACCAGAACCTCCGTCTCCCTGCCTCTATGATACGACTATGCGGAGTCGAATAATTCCCTGTACCATGCACGATAGGAGCTACACCAAACATCACGATTCATTACCTCTACAAACAGCTATATCGCAGTAAAGCCCCGAAGATGAAATTTCCAAACTAAAAGCCGATTGTTTGTCTGAACGCGCTGCAGAGCGGGTCAGCGCGCCTCCTGCACTGATTGCTCTGATATGAGAAACGGCGAAGAGGGAAGTAGACGGGCAGCAACTCAAAGCTGGGATCTCCGGGTTTAGAAATATATGAAGTGATTATGGAAGTGGGTTGCTTTTGTATTATAGGTAAGACAGGTCCTTTAAGAAAAATCTCACGATACAAATGAATAACTGAAACCTAAGCCCTTCAGTAGAACTCCAATATTTCATGTTTCAGTAGATCGGAACGATGCGTATAATATCAATCCGTATAACGATCGTATTGAAAAGGCTATTCGTGATGAATTTTATTGATCAGATCCAAATTCAAAAGTTATTCACGATCCTTGAGATAATAGAAAGATATAGACAAGAAAAGAAAAGATAAAAGCTGACAATTAGGGAAGTTTGTATCGAACGTTAGGCTGAGTGAAGAGAGAAAATATAAAGACTTAGCAAATTTGCCCCCAAAAAATCGAAACCCTAAAGAAAAAAGAGTAGATTTCAAACTATGAATTAAAACATAATGAGCAGAGGAAGAGCCCAAATACCACCGACAAAAATCTTAGGACCATTTATTTTCTCATATAGAAAATGTCAGCAGATGCTTTTTCTGCTGATCCTGGAAATGCCTGTTATGTGCGTATATCATCCCACATGTTGAAACTGCGCATCCTTATGTTATTTGTTATGAAACTTCTGACAGTGTAGACCAATTTATCAACGAACATATTCGTATTTTGTACTATTTAACATTGAATTTTATCCGAATAAATGTTTCTTCGTGGTGACAATGGGCCAAGAATGCGGATTTCTAGTTTTCTTGTCTCGTTCAGAAAGGATTGGCTATCCAAGTAACGTTGTCCATGCGCGCTTAGATAGAGTTTACGGATAGAGTTTCTAGTTAATTTCTGAAAATCCTCCATTAGCTGCGTTTTGCAGATACCATGGTATCTGTTACCATGATAACTGATCTGCAGTTGGTCGGTTTTGCAGTTACCATGGTATCTGATATACAGTTGCTTTGCAAAAACGGCAATTGCCGAAATTACGCTTTTCGAAGCTTTTGACGCGCTTTTGACAAAAATTGATGAAAATGAGATGACTAGTTACCACGGTCCGAAAGGGGTATCTGAATATCAGATACCACGATAACTGGCCAGATACCACGATAACTGCAAACGCTTTTGACCGTGGTATCAGATACAACGATAACTGCAAATCGACTTTCGACCGTGGTATCAGATACCACGGTATCTGCAAAAACGCAATTTTGTCTCTTTATCAACAATTGTGACAGATAAATTAATATAGATCCACAAATTGACGAGTAGAAAATATTAAATCTGCTTCTTGAACAGTGGAGGTATTGCACTGTCTTTGGAGTAGAAACTTGAAGCTATCGAGTTCTACTTACTAGCCAACATGTTTGGGGGGGGGGGGACGAGGCATTTACCGACTGGCTGGTAATTTTTACCGACTTTTTCTGCAGAAAAACGACTGTTTTCAACAACTTGAAAAAAATCGACTGATTTTAAGAAAAAACGACTATTTTGACGGAAAATCGACCAATTTTCCAAAAATCGACTGATTTTAAGAAAAAACGACTATGTTAATGGAAAATCGACCAATTTTAAGAAAAACTGACTGTTTCCATGAAAAAAAATCAACTGTTTTGACGGAAAATCGGGGCGCTTCGCTCCGACTCGGTTATTTTTTACCAACTGGCCGACAGCATTGGGGGGGGGGGGCGCTATATATATATATATATAGATCTATATATTGTAAAATATATAGATCTATATTTTACAATTTATCCGACAGCGTAGATAATGAAAAAGGGGGACTAAACAAACAGTGCTTATCTGGAATTGGCATTGTAGTCGTGGGTTATGACTACCCCTCCCCAGAGGCGTTACTAGGGGAAAAAAATGGGGGGGGGGGGGGAGGACAGGTATTTACCGACTTGCTGGTCATTTCTACCGACTGTTTTTGCTGAAAAAACGACTCTTATAAGAAAAAATCTATTATATTTAAGAACAAGAGCTACGAGCTCATATGGCACTTGTTACGAGTAGGCACGGCTCGGTTATGTGAATGATATATCTAGTGTTTGCTAGGTGTCTTCCCACCAAGTTTCATCTCGATCCCTCCACTCATTGCGTTTTCCAATATTTCCGGTTCTCCCCTCCAGCTCCCCCCAAAAGTCACCGGATCCGGTCCGGATTTTAAGTGGGTCGTCTGAGACATGAGGTCTTTCCAAATGTCAAGTTTCATCGAGATCCGGTCACCCGTTCAAAAGTTATAAATACCTCAAGATTCCGGATTCCCCCTCCCTCCACTCCCCCGACAGTGCCCGAATCGGCTCGGTAATGTCAATGATGTATCTAGTGTTTGCTAGGTGTCTTCCCACCAAGTTTCATCTCGATCCCTCCACTCATAGCGTTTCCCAAGATTTCCGGTTGCCCCCTCCAGCTCCCCCAAAAGTCACCGGATCCGGTCCGGATTTTAAGTGGGTCGTCTGAGGCATGAGGCCTTTCCAAATATCAAGTTCCATCGAGATCCGATCACCCGTTCAAAAGTTAAAAATACCTCAAGATTCCGGATTCCCCCTCCCTCCACTCCCCCACAGTGCCCGAATTAGCTCGGTTAGATGTATCTAGTGTTTGCTAGGTGTCTTCACACCAATTTTCATCTCGATCCCTCCACTCATAGCGTTTCCCAAGATTACCGGTTGCCCCCTCCAGCTCCCCCCAAAAGTCACCGGATCCGGTCCGGATTTTAAGTGGGTCGTCTGAGGCATGAAGTCGTTCCATCGAGATCCGGTCACCCGTTCAAAAGTTATAAATACCTCAAGATTCCGGATTCCCCCTCCCTCCACTCCCCCGACAGTGCCCGCATCGGCTCGGTCATGTCAATGATGTATCTAGTGTTTGCTAGGTGTCTTCCCACCAAGTTTTACCTCGACCCCTCCACTCATAGCATTTCCCAAGATTTCCGGTTGCCTCCTCCAGCTCCCCCCAAAAGTCACCGGATCCGGTCCGGATTTTAAGTGGGTCGTCTGAGGCATGAGGTCTTTCCAAATATCAAGTTCCATCAAGATCCGATCACCCGTTCAAAAGTTATAAATACCTCAAGATTCCGGATTCCCCCTCCCTCCACTCCCCCACAGTACCCGAATCGGCTCGGTTATGTGAATGATGTATCTAGCGTTTGCTAGGTGTCTTCCCACCAAGTTTCATCTCGATCCCTCCACTCATAGCGTTTCCCAAGATTTCCGGTTGCCCCCTCCAGCTCCCCCAAAATTCACCGGATCCGGTCCGGATTTTAAGTAGGTCGTCTGAGGCATGAGGTCTTTCCAAATATCAAGTTCCATCGAGATCCGATCACCCGTTCAAAAGTTATAAATACCTCAAGATTCCGGATTCCCCCTCCCTCCACTCCCCCCCACAGTGCCCGAATCGGCTCGGTTATGTCAATGATGTATCTAGTGTTTGCTAGGTGTCTTCCCACCAAGTTTCATCTCGATCCCTCCACTCACAGCATTTCCCAAGATTTCCGGTTGCCCCCTCCAGCTCCCCCCAAAAGTCACCGGATCCGGTCCGGATTTTAATTGGGTCGTCTGAGGTATGAGGTCGTTCCAAATATCAAGTTTCATCGAGATCCGATCACCCGTTCAAAAGTTAAAAATACCTCAAGATTCCGGATTCCCCCTCCCTCCACTCCCCCCACGGTGCTCGGATCGGGTAAGTGACTATTTCCAACTTAATCATTTGGGGTCCCTGATACGCCTGCCAAGTTTTATCGTCCTAGCTTATGTGGAAGTGCCCGAACTAGCAAAACCTGGACAGACCGACGGACGGACAGAAATTGTGATCGCTATATGGCACTTGGCCGAAGGGCAAGTGCCATAAAAACACGACTCATCCGAGCATTTCTGGCATCGCCTCGAATCATCTAGGGCAAATACAATTTATGCTTTCCAAAATTAGGCTAGATCCACTCGTTTGATCCCACGACGTGCCACACTACTTCCCGTACCTCCGACTCTCCCCACCGCGGCCGAATCTGGCTCGGACACATAGATGGATTGTCCAAAGAATCTTCTCTAACCACCTATCAAGTTTCATTCGAATCCGAGCCTTTTTCGGAAAATTCCGGTCACCCCCCACCGTGACCGGATCCGGTCCGGACCCTAAAATATGTGATCTACGGCATATGACTACACTATTTTCCAAGTTTCATTCGTCGCTCCAACCTTTGACGACTATGCGAGCCACACAGTTTCCGGGACTCCACCCCCACCCCGCCGTGGCAGTATACGACTAAAACATATAAACGCCGCATTTGTGACATCTCCTCTTCCCGTCCATCAGGTTTGACTCGAATCGGATCACTTATGCAAAGTTCCATTTCCCGCTTCATCCTCCTCCTACCGTGGCCGAATCCGGTCAGGAGGACTAATAATAAAGATAGGCCACGTAAACTTAGTACTGTCCAACTTGCATCCCATTCGGCCCATTCGTTCGATTTCCGGATCCAGGAACGAAAGTTTTTCTAGGGCATTGTGTCGGGTCGTATTTTTCTGGATCTTCGGTTTCTGGCTCTTCGCTGGGCACAGTGGCGTTTCTTAGCCGGCCAGTTGAGTTAGTCGTCAAGAGTATACTCTAGACGACGAAGTACAAATCACGCCAGTGAACCTCGGGAAGAATGAGAAACGTCGCCCGAATGATGGCGCAAATCTGTGCCAACCAATCAACGGCATTCGTTGTGGACAGCTATGGTGACGCTTCCGGCCTTTCCACTCGGTACACGGAGGTTCTTCGTCGACAAGAAGAGTTGTCATCCAGAGTATTTAAAGGGTTAGTTTGGGAGACGTGTTTTATTCGTCCGAAGGTCTGTGGCGTGTGCGGACTCATACAGAGTTTGACGAAAACGTCCTCGGAAATGTACTCGTCCCAAACTGCGAAAACACATACAGCGACAGCAAAAATAGCGACGGTCAAAACAGCGAAAGAAAAAACCGCGCCAACAGCGATATGGCAGAAAGAGGTAGTTGTTGCTCTTGTTTTCATACATTTGATGTTTCCTTAATCCTTTGTTCGACTTACTGTTGTGACATTCAAACATTGCTTCAAAAAATGCTTCAATCTCTCTTGGTTCATTTGTCATCAGCTGAACCAACTCTCTACGATGACTTGGCATTACTTTCAACTCTACACTTTCAAAAACTTGCTCTTCGATTGTTCCGCGCCACTTATGGACGCAAGGTCCCGAACCGTGGGCGCTACAATCCGAAAGCTTTAAAGTAAAGCCAAGTTGCAGTAAAAGCTGCAACTTGGTAGTCTCTAACTGTGGTCACATCCATTATTTTATTAGATCTAAAACGCTCACTTTGATTCTTATTGGAGTCATGCGATGTGATTGCTCGGATGGCTCTGTTCTGTAGATTTTGAACTTTCTTGTAACAAGATACATAATTGCTAGCCCACACGGACCATCCATAAATTAAGTAAGGATGAAAAATAGCATAATATGTAATTCGTAGAATTTCAGATTATGCAATGTTTTTAACTCTCCTTATCACTGCAATAGCTCCAGCCTATGCCAGTTTCTCAATACTTATTTTTGTGTATTTAGGCTACTTTTCATCGTCTTTTTGGGATCCCAAAACGTAAGGGGAGGGATACCTATGACATCGCAAAAGTTGTTGCGACGGTCTGTCTGTCCGTCCGTCCGTCTGTCAGCACGATAACTGTCGAAGGGAATGAGATATTTTGATGAAACTTGGTGTGAGGATTTTTTGAGTCACGAGTAAGGTCGAGTTGGTACATGGGCTTTGTAGCCCTATATTTAGGGGTGGGGAGGGGGTTTAAATTAAGGGGCAAGCAAAATATTTTTAAACAGCTAATGGGACAGTCGATTATGAGGTAAGAAGACATGCTGAGCGCGATGGTGGAGACCATTTTCTCGCCGGACAAGTAGTTCGTCCGGAATCCGGCCAAAACCGGAAAGTTTGTTAAAAGTAAAAGTTTTATTTGAAGTTGATTGGATGTTTGATTTAGAGGTAAGAAGACATGCTGAACACGATGGTGAAAACAATTTTTTCGCCGGACAAGTAGTTAGCCCGGAATCCGGCCAAAACCGGAAAATCTGTTAAAAGTTGAAGTTTTATTTGAAGTTCATTATATGTTCGGTTTAGGGGTACGAAAACATGGTGAACACGATCGTGAAAATCATTTTCTCGCCGGGCAAGTAGTTTGCCCGGAATCCGGCCAAAACCGGAAAATTGTTAAAAGTATTTGTAGTTGATTAGATATCCGATTTAGGGATAAGAAGAGATGCTGAATCCTTGACTGACTGTCCTTTTGTACCCGGACATATAGTTCGCCCGGAATCCGACTGGAACCGGAAAATTTTAAGTTAAATTTTAATTTTAAGTTGATTAGATGTTCGATACAGGGGAAAGAAGAAACGCTGAGGGAGACGCTGAGTTCGATTTTAGTTTTTTTTTTTGCCGGACAGATAGTTCCGGAATTCGGCCGAAACCGGGAAATTCACAGAAGTAAGGTGGGAAGTTTTCGTCAAAACAGATATGACTTATAGGGGTAAACAATCCATATCTGAACTTGGTTTTCTCAGGTGATTAGCTTTTTGACCTTAATCTGTTTCTGAATTTTAATAGTAAAAATGTTCAAGGAGTCTGGCGACGATTGGATCTGGCGTAGACAAGACCCAATTGTCTGGATCAAATATTGAATTTTTGGGATCCCATCGAAACCTTTGGTCTTGTTTTTGTGGATCATTCGGACAGTGGTAATGATTGGTAACCGTCACTCTAACTAAATACACATAGATGGCGGGGCATATCGCAAATAACATAAATATGTGTTGTGTCATCAACAGCTGAGCCAGCTACTTTACAATCTTCGGACAGGAAACATGCGTTTTGGCCACCAAATTTTGAATTCTCAACACCACAGGACCCTCCTTACGGACTTCTTTACACCCTCTCATGGACCGAATACGCGAAGCAAGGACAACCCAAAACCCAAGATTGTTCTCCCACCTACGAAATCTTCCGAAAGATACCTAAATTCATTTGTTCCGTATTTTACTAAACATTTTAACTGTTCATGATCTATGTTCGTTTCTTATTTATTGTTTGTTAGTTTGCGTCTTACTTGTATTGTAGTGAGTGTTTATTTTTCCGGCCCATGTTAGCCTAGTGCTATTAGGGTTCAAAATAAAATTGATTGATTGATTGGTAATACTCAGCATGTCTTCTTACACCTAAATCGAACATCTTATCAACTTAAAATAAACATTTTGCTTTTAACAAACTTTCCGGTTTTGGCCAAATTTCGGGCGATCTACTTGTCTGGCGAGAAAATGGTTTTGATATTCGTGTTCAGCATGTCTTCTTCGACTATCTCATTAGTTCACCCATTAATTTGATCCCCCTCCCCCCAACCCCTAAATGTTGAGCTACAGAGGCCATTTACGAACTTGACCTCTCCTTGACCCAAAGAGTCCTCACACCATGTTTATCAAAATATCTCATTCCCTTCGAGAGTTATCGTGCTCGCAGACGGACAGACAGGACAACTTTTACGAAGTAATAGGCATCCCTCCACTTACGTTTTAGGATCCCAGAAAACGTGACACAATCCAAGTAATGCAGTGTATTGGTAAATGATGCAAAAATAAGTTGGGTTTTCCGTTAAACTCTACCAAGAAGGATGGGATTTCGTGTGTTAAGAGCGTGTTCCACCCTTCTAACAATATGATATTAGTTACTATTTCCGTTCCAACCTCACGAAAAGCTACTACGCTGACAGTTCCAGCCTTCTCAAAATAATAACTTTTTGATTACCATGCTCGGTAGCGCAGTAAGCGTGGTAACTACGGATTATGATTAGCTGGATTACCTAATGGAGTGGTATTTTTCTGAAAATTTAAAAATGCTTTCCAGCTTTGAAGCCAAGAGGCCAAAATGTGTGACGTCATACGTAGTAACTTCGGTAGGTAGGGTGGACCACCCTCTAAGTGTTACTAAACTTCTGACAGTGCAGAGGAAGAGAGGCTGGAAAGGTCAGGCTGGCTCACCTGTTGGAAGTCTGCTTCGTGCTGCAGTGTCATCGGGAAGATCTGGTGATGCAGACGGCGAGCGTCAATGGCAGCTTTGATATCATCACCGAACCATAAATTGCGCATCAATGCCTGGGAAATGAAAGTAAAGCTGATTAGAAATAATGAAGAGGACGTGAACCGTCCCTGTACGAATCTGTCGGTATCTATCATAGTACAAGTGAAAATCCTTGTCCTGAATTATTCCGTGTGTTCTCCGAGTAAGGATTAAAGGCAACTGCAGTATTTGCTACTGTGATTAATCTTATCTCTACTGAGATAAGATTAATCCGAATTAGAGATAAGATTATCTTTTTAGTGACAAGATTAATCCCATTAGTGAGGATTAAAGTTAACTGGAGTACTTGCTACTGGGATTAATCTTGTCCATACTCAGATAAGATTAATCTGAATTAGGGATAAGATTATCTTCTCAGAGACAAGATTAATCCCAGTAGCAAATACTGCGAGAATTTTGTTTACAGTTTAAAGCACAATGGACACTTCTAATGCTTTTCTTTGTATTAAATGCTTCACAAATAAACATTTCCGACTTCCTTTAGAAGGCGCTACGAAAATCGGCCATTTTTCTTGTTATCCCTTGTCTTTACCTCTCTGGCATTTCGGCAATCCAAATCTTAGGAGCTGGGATATCGTGGCATGAAATTCAAAAACTCCCAGCAAGGCTTGATAGAAAAGGATCTATTTGAGATGTCACCAAAGTCAAGCCGTAGATGCAGTTTACCTGATTGTTGTAGTGTTTCATCAGAAGTTCCATGGCATAAAGTGCCTATTAAAAGTTTTTCTTTGTGGAATAGTGTTGTGAAGCTTAACTAGCTTGCTTTATAAAATGTACCAGAATATGCAATAAGCTTATAAAAAATAACAAAGCTACAAAAACCATTCCAAAACAAATAACCTATTAAAATCTGAATTATACAAGCTGATTTATGCATAAAATAAAGATCTACTAAGTATTATAAGAAACATCACTTTTATCTTTGTCCGAGCTAGTCAATTAAGCATGTACTGGCCCAAAAAAGAATGTTTTCGCAGACGGTTTCGTTATTCACAAGCACAGCTTAACAACCCATCTGTTCACAAGTAACCACTGATTAAAAATGAGACGTTCGAGAAGTACTTATTTGGCATTTTGTTAGATGTTGCAGTATATCGGAGTAAAAGGTTTTTATCTAAAGTCGAACTTTCGTATAAGGGTACGGAGGCATCCTGAATCGGTTCTTATTATTTTTTTTTGATGGACAAGTAGAAGGCTACACCTATATGCCCGAAATCCAGCCAAATTCGGGAAATTAGTGCAAATGAAATTCTTATTTAAAGATAATTAGAGTTTAAACGCGGTCGGTTAGAGCGTTGATTCGAAGTAAGAATACACGCTGAATCCATACTTGAACGCTATGTAGACTGACAGGAATCTAGCGAATGTTGGAAATTTTGTAGAGGTAAAAGTTTATTCATAAGACGATGAAAACATATACAAACGAGCGAGATCTGAGCTTTACTTTCTCACCGGACATGTAGTTTGACCGGAACCTGGCCAAAACAGAAAATTTAAGAAGCTTAATAGAATCCAAAGTCGAAATTTATTTTTGGAAAAGGTTCGATAAGCACAGGTGAATCGGGAGATACTATTTATTCTCGGCCCAGATGGATCGTAGCGATGTTTTTGTATCAAATGTTTATGGGGCTTAGCAAAGACCGAAAATTCACAAGCTCTGATTATACGTACTAAGGTATCGACAGACATTCCCTTTTGGGATCCCATCAAAACACTTGGTATTGTTGCAAGTTCGTGCTCGCAGGGTATTTAAAGTCATTGTTTCCGGAAACCTTTCTTTTGTTTTTCATAGCCAAAGCAAATTGCAATAACTATCTGACGAATGTCGGAATGTAATTATCTTGATCTAATTGTGATGTAATTCTTGATCCCATAGTAAGAAAATGAAGTTTAAATATGCGAAGTCGATTATTTACATACTTTTCTTTGACGCTCTTTCATGAGTTTCAAGTGATGATTCCTCCTTATCACTACATTTTGTTCTTTTGTTCATCTTATTCTAAGCAAAACAAAACCTCGAACAGCAGAAGGCAGCACGAGCCCTCCTCTGCATTCTCAAGAAAAAGCAACACAGATAGACAAATTTCCGTTCTCGCCACTGCGTTTACCGGTGGATCTACGCGTAGGAGGCTGTGTGCCGGGCTCAGAGCTATGCTATGTACCAAAAGCTTCTCATGGGGAAGATAGGAGCTTGCTTAACTGCCTAGGTTGTTAAGCTGTGGCTTAAAGCTAGAGTAAATACCTCAAGGTCCGCTTGGTTTTGTCGGGGATTTCATAGTCGCTGCATGCGACAAAAGAAAGAAGTTCTATCTGATTATTTGTTCTTGATAGTATATACTTACGTAGGCAGCGGCGGATGTGATTTTGGTGCCACCAGCCGCACCAATCACCAATCTGACTTCGTCGTTCTTCACCACAACAGTTGGCACCATTGAAGAGAGCGGCCGCTTTCCCGGTTTTATGAAATTAGTTGGTGACGGTGGGATGTCAAAAGCGTTGGTGATGTTTGGCGCTGAGAAGTCGTCCATCTGGTCGTTCAAGATAATTCCGGTGGATTCTGAAAGATATCCGGCACCAAAGCTGGAAAACGGTTATAAAAGTGTCGCCAAAATAAACAATACACTGAAACATATTGTTGTTGCTTTACTCGTTTTAGAAAACGACTAGAGAGGAGTAACACAGAGGTGGTAATCCTTTATCCCACTTATGAGTTTTAAAAGAAAGACTTTTACTGTTCATATTTTGCTTTCGGAATTAATACACGTTAAATATGATTCTTTAAATAAACCTAGCCTATCCATGCCCTCGACATGAGTCAAAAATGTAAAAACGCCAGCACATTAGCACATGATTCTTGATTGGGCCATACTATGGTCATATCTGAGCATAATTGTGTAAAGTAAAGGACCGTTCGAGCTTAAGTTTAAGGCGCAGAATTTCTGAATTATACTTGCTATCCACCAATATCTGTGGTAAAACTTTCATCCCACCAGGCTTGCTGTACTAACAAGACCAAAGGTGTCGATGGGATCCCAAAAATCTAATATTTGATTCAGACAATCGAGCCTTGTCTTCGCCAGATCCAGTCTTGGACAGGCTAATCATCAGAGAAAAACCATGTTCAGATATACCTCTATAAGCCATATCTATTTTGACGATACTGACCGAGACTTCCTGCCGATTTCCGAGCGAACTACTAGTCCAGCAAAAAAAAAATACAGAAACAAAACCAGCGTATCTCCTTATCCCTATAAAGAACATCTAATCAACTTTGAATAAAAGTTTGACTTAAAAAAAATCCGGTTAAAACCGGATTCCGGAATAATTATATGTCCGGGTAAAAGACCATTGTCATAAACCGACTCAGCCTCTCTCCTCACCCCTTAATCTTTCATCTAGTCGAACTTTTGCTTTTAACAAATTTTCCGGTTTTGGCCGGATTCCGGGCGAACTAGTTGTCCTGCGAGAAAATGATTTTCACCATCGTGTTCCGCATGTCTTTTTACCCATGAATCAAACATTTAATCAACTTAAGATTAAACTTTTACTTTTAACCAACTTTCCGGTTTTCGCCGAATTCCGGGCGAACTACATGTCCGGGTAGAAAATTGTTTTCACATAATTGTTCAACATGTCTTCTTGCCCTAAATCGAACATCTAATCAACTCGAAATAAAACTTATAATTTTAACAAACTTTCCGGTTTCGGCCGGATTCCAGGCGAACTACTTGTCCGTCGATAAAATGGTTTTCACCATCGTCTTCAGCATGTCTTCCTACCTCTAAATCGAACATCTAATCAACTTCAAATAAAACTTTTACTTTTAACAAACTTTCCGGTTTTGGCCGGATTCCGGGTGAACTACTCGTCCGATGACAAAATAGTTTTCACCATCGTGTTCAGCATGCCTTCTTACCCCATAATCGACTATCACATTAGCTGTTTCAAAATATTTTGTTTGCCCCTTTATTTGAACCCCCTCCTCCCCCCTAAATGTAGGGCTTCAAAGCCCATCTACGAATTTGACTGGTTCGACGACCCAAAAAATCCTCACACCAAGTTTCATCAAAATATCTCATTCCCTTTGAGAGTTATCGTGCTTACAGACGGACAGACGGACAGACGGACAACTTTTGCGATGTCATAGGTATCCCTCCACTTACGTTTTGGGATCCCAAAAATTAATAGGGGCGGGTTCTATTCTGTGTGTTAAAAGTTATACGTGACCAATCACAGCGTGCGTTTCCATCACGTGACTGTCAAGGAAGAAAGAGAGAAACGGATAAGGAGAGATAGTTGTAATATAATTGAAACTGAATGAGCTCTTTGAATGGAAAGTAAGTCATACTAAACCGTACAGCTAATTGCGTTTTGACAACTACAAGCTTTACCTCATCTGAAATAATTACAGCAATCCTGGTAGGCTCAAAACTAAATCGAGAAATCTACATTGGTAGACAGATAATGTACTAAATCTGCACAAAACCGGTCGAGGCTGATCTATAATTCCACATTTCAGGATGTTCAGTGTGCCTAAAGTCATCAAAGGTTAGGTTCTCTTGGGATTTAGCGTCAGGCTCCTGTCTCCGTGTGGTTAATCTCCGCATACGTTGACGTATGACTTGATTTTCAAGATGAACGGGAGAGGAGGATAAGGCTTACAAGGCGAAGTATTTTTATTCATGTTACAACACAAGCGTGAACGGTCCTTAAACGACGAGGGTGCAACGTAGCTCGTCACACCTGGATCGTAATCAACAAGGTAATACGGCTAGCAAACATAGCCTTATTTCTCAACAATTTACACTGGCCAAGGCCTCTCGCCACCCCCCACCCCCAGCACCGGCCTAAGTGTAAAGACACTGCAAAGGATATGTGCATATTTAGCAAAGAATTCTGACTGAAGTATTCTTAGTTTAGAATGCGTTCTGGCAAAACAAACACAAACAAGACCAAAGGTTTCGATGGGATCATAAAAATTCAACATTTGATCCAGACAATTGGGTCTTGTCTTCGCCAGATCCAGTCTTCGCAAGACTCCTTGAACTTTTTACTATTAAAATCCAGAAACAGATTAAGGCCAAATAGCTAATCATCTGAGAAAACCAAGTTCAGATATAGATTCAGCATGTGTGTTTACCCCTGTAAGTCATATATATTTTGACGAAAACTTCCTGCCTTACTTCTGCCAATTTTCCGGTATCAGTCGAATTCCGGAACTACTCGCCCGGCGAAAAAAAGGAGGCTAAAAACGAATTCAGCGTATCTTCTTTCCCCTATATCGAACATCTAATCAACTTCAAATACAAATTATACTTCAACGAATTTTCCAGTTCCAGCCGGATTCCGGGCGAACTATATGTCCGTATGAAAAATGGTTGTCATATATTGATTCAGTATCTCCTCCTAAATCGTATATCTAATCAACTATAAATAAAACTTTTACTTTTAACAAATTTTCCGGTTTTGGCCGGATTCCGGGCGAACTACTTGTCCGGGTAGAAAGTTATCGTGCACACAGACGGACGGACAGACAGACAGACGGAAAAATTTCGCGATGTCATCGGTATCTCTCTACTTACGTTTTGGGGTCCCAAAAAGGTGAAAGAAAGGGTGAAGTCCATTCTCCTGATGCTGTTGTCGGTGGGGTGTTCCTTCCTGGCAAAGAAGCTGCAGTTAAAATGAAAACCGGTTGTGGGGTGCGAAGGACCATCAGATGCTTTAAAATCTAACTGAAAAGCCAACTTGTTTTTGTACCACGCGATGAAAAATATTCGGGAAGTAGTTGTATGGAGTTGTCAGGCTTAGTAGCATACAGTAGTAACTGTTGCCACTCCATGCTACTACTAGCAAAACTGGGTGCTACTATAGCAGGACTCGATGCTACCGGATAATATTAATTAAGATTAGTCCAGTCTGAGGCAAGTTCAATCAAAGTACTTCATACGCCTACTACTACATACCAATATATGCAACTTTTTCGTACGACTACCACAGTCTAAAAAATATCCATCGGGCATTTAATTAATACACTTCATTATATTTGGATTGTGCAATGGCATATTTTTTTTCTTCACTACTTGCTCATAATGACGTTCAGAATATCTACGGCCTTCCTCACAACGCAAAATGCTACTATGACGCGGACAAATTCCGAATCTCAATCGAAACGCGGCTTTTCAGTGTCCAGTAATCATCTTGCGAAGGTGGCTCACTGCGTGAACACTTATTTTTCGTAAATCGTTTTCGTCAAGCATACAACACAGATACAAGCACATGCGGGTAACAGAAATCCGACAGGGAAACTCCATTATCTGAAAATCGATTATTGTGAATAGCGGTGGAACGAAGTAAAGCATTTTCATCGGGTCGTCAAGCCTCTCTGAGTGAACTAGTGATAGGTAGCTAGATTGTCCCACATCAGTCCTTTTCGGCAACTTTAAACAGCTACCCAATCCCCCTACCCCCTTCTCTGTCCCTCTTCGGTTATACCTGAATTCTACGAAAAGCTCCAAGATATGGGCAACAGTTTTTACAGTACGACAGTCGCGCAAATGGGTTTAATCGTTCGAGTGTTATGGAAAGAGCTTAGCCTACCTCGGTTGTGCCGTCAGTGATTTGTTGATGGTACTTTCAGGATAAACAAGGGAAGACGAAGATCACGGGAAGTCAAGTTGAACATTTGAGTATAAAAGGTGTTGAAAATTCATACATACTTTTTGGATACATGATTTTTTTTTTTTTGGGGGGGGGGAGGGCTAGGCCTACACAAACAAGAAACGGTTTTACATCCCTGATTAAGTTAGCACGAGTGCAGAGCGATCTACCAATACATTCACATGGAGCTCACCTTCTAGTTGAAAACATGAACTTTATTTACTTACTCCAAGTTGATGGTGGTGGTCAGCGCAACTGCATTCCCATCCTCATCTACAATAGACAGGTGGGAGGTTCCATGGTTCTCTGGGTTGTAGACTTGGGCGCCGTAATAAGCCGGGTCATTGAAGGTCTGGCTATCGGAAATGTTCCGGCGAGTCTCACTGGCGAAGTCTTCACTGCTTAAGCGACGAACAAGCTGGGAAGAGACGCACATTATTCGTGTTTTTCAGATACCAAGGTATCTGTTACCACGGTAACTAGACCTGCAATTAGTTGTTTTTGGAGTTACCGTGGTATATGATACTACGGTTGCTCTGCAAAAACTATAATAGACTGATTTGCGGTTCCATCTGCGTTCCGATCTGCGTTCCATCTTGCGGTTCGATCCAAACAGAAATACTGATATCCACTGACATCTAGAGTGAGTGAGTGACAGAACTTCTTTCCTACCACTTTGACAAAAAAACAAGACCAAAGGTGTCGATAGGATCCCAGAAATCTAATATTTGATTCAGACAATCGAGTCTTGTCTTCGCCAGGTCCAGTCTTGGACAGGCTAATCATCAGAGAAAACCAAGTTCAGTATACCTCTATAAGCAATATCTATTTTGACGATACTGACCGAGACTTCCTGCCGATTTCCGAGCGAACTACTAGTGCAGCAAAAAAAAAAACACAGAAACAAAACCAGCGTATCTCCTTATACCTATAAAGAACTTCTAAAAATCCCCGGTTATCCTCCGGTCACAACCGGATTCCGGAATAATTATATTTCCGGGTATAAAACCATTGTCATATGCCGACTCAGCCTCTCTTCTTACCCCTTAATCTGTCATCTAATCGAACTTTTGGTTTTAATAAATTTTCCGGTTTGGGCCGGATTCCGGGTGAACTAGTTATCCAGCGAGAAAATGATTTTCACCATCGTGTTCGGCATTTCTTTTTACCCATAAATCAAACATTTAATCAGCTTCAAATTAAACTTTTACTTTTAACCAACTTTCCGGTTTTCGCCGGATTCCGTAGAACTACATGTCCGGGTAGAAAATTGTTTTCACACAAGTGTTAAGCATGTCTTCTTGCCCTAAATCGAACATCTAATCAACTCGAAATGAAACTTTTAGTTTTAACAAACTTTCCGGTTTCGGCCGGATTCCAGGCGCACTACTTGTCCGTCGAGAAAATGGTTTTGACCATCGTCTTCAGCATGCCTTCCTACCCCGAAATCAAACATCTAATCAACTTCAAATAAAACTATTACTTTTAACAAACTTTCCGGTTTTGGCCGGATTCCGGGCGAACTACTCGTCCGATGACAAAATGATTTTCACCATCATGCTCAGCATGTCTTCTTACCCCATAACCGACTATCACATTAGCTGTTTCAAAATATTTTGTTTGTCCCTTAATTTGAACCCCCACCCCTAAATGTAGGGCTATAAAGCCCATCTACGAACTCGACTGGTCCGACGATCCAACGAATCCTCATACAAAGTTTCATCAAAATATCTCATTCCGTTCGAGAGTTATCGTGCTTACAGACGGACGGACAGACGGACAACTTTTGCGATGTCATAGGTATCCCTCCCCTTACGTTTTGGGATCCCAAAAACTAGACTCTTGAGGTGTAATCTCGCCGTTCCCCGAGGACTCCTCGGGGAATACAAGGGGAACGGCGAGAATAGCAGGTGACTCCACGCGAACTCCGCGTATGGAAATAGCGAGAGCACGGGGAATGCTTCCAAAATGGATTTGCTCGAAAAAACATTTAGTATTCAGTTGATGAAATTAGTCTGGATCTACTTTATTTTTGGTTTTGTTTATCCTTCTTGTTTTTAATTAATTTTACATTGCACAACACAAGCAACTAGACCAAAGGTGTCGATGGGATCCCAAAAATCTAAGATTTGATCCAGACAATTGGGTCTTGTCTTCGCCAGGCTAACCATCGCAGAAAACCGAGTTCAGATATTTTATCTACCTATCTATCTACACCTCTATAAGCCATATCTGTTTTGACGATACTGACCGAAACTTCCTGCTTTCTACTACTGCCAAATATGCGGTTTCGCCCGAATTCCAAGCGAACTATTAGTCAAGCAAAAAAAGAAAATTCAGAAACGAAACCGGCGTATCTCCTTATCCCTATAAAGAACATCTAATCAACCTTAAATAAAATTTTGACTTAAAAAAAAAATGCGGGTACAACCGGATTCCTGACTAATTATATGTCCGGGTAAAAAATGGTCATCATATACAGACTCAGCGTCTCTTCTTATCATCTTATCATCATCATCTAATCAACTTCAGATAAAGCTTTTGCTTTTAACATATTTTCCGGTTTGGGCCGTATTACAGGCGAACTAGTTGTCCGGCGAGAAAATGGTTTTCACCATCGAGTTCAGCATGTCTTCTTACCCATAAATCAAACATTTAATCAACTTCAAATGAAACTGTTACTTCGAACCAACTTTCCGGTTTTGGCCGGATTCCGGACAAACTGCTTGTCCGGCGACAAAATGATTTTCACCATCATGCTTAACATGTCTTCTTACCTCTAAATCAAACATTTAATCAACTTCAAATCAAACTTTTACTTTCAACCAACTTTCCGGTTTTTGCCGGATTCCGGACGAACTACTCGTCCAGCGAGAAAATGGTTTCCACCATCTTGCTCAGCATTTCTTCTTACACCTAAATCAAACATTTAATCAACTTCAAATGAAACTTTTACTTTTAACAAACTTTCCTGTTTTTGCCGGATTCCGGACGAACTACTTGTGCGGCAAGAAAATGATTTTTACCATCGTGCTCAGAATGTCTTTTTACTCCATAATCGACTATCACATTAGCTGTTGAAAAATATTTTGTTTGTCCCTTAATTTCAACCCCCTCCCCCACCCCCAAATATAGGGCTACAGAGCTCATCTACGAACTCGACCTTACCCTTGACCCAAACAATCCTCATACCAAGTTTCTTCAAAATATCTCATTCCCTTCGAGAGTTATCGTGCTTACAGACGGACGGACGGACGGACAACTTTTGCGATGTCATAGGTATCCCTCCACTTACGTTTTGGGATCCCAAAAATTGATTCCCCTCCGAATTTTTGATGATAGTCATGATAATCGGCGGGGATTCGCGAATACGGGGAGTGATTCCCTGGGACAAACAAAAACGCAGGGACTCCTGAAAAGGATTGGTCCTCGCCTAACGGCGATAATAGTGAGCGTGGTATCCGGATATCAGTTACCATGGTGACCGGCCAGATATCACAATACCTGCAAAAAACGCTTTTTGACCGTGGTATCAGATACCACGGCAACTGCGAAAACGACATTAGGCCGTGGTGTCAGATAGCATGGTATCTACAAAACGTAACTATACGCTCCTCATAAAACCCAATGAAGAATTGCTGCCAGATGCGATAGAGAAACAATAGTTGCGTTTTAGTGGATACCATGGTATCTGTTACAGCTGTAACTGGATCTGCAATTAGTTGTTTTTGCAGTTACCGTGGTATCTGATATACTGTTGCTCTGCAAAACTACAACTGCCGAAATTGCGCTTTTCGAAGTCATACCGAAAGAACAAGAGCTACGACCTCAAATGGCACTTGTTACAAGTAGGCAGTACAAGAAAGTAGATGAGAACGTCACAAAGTACAACCGCCATCCAAAAATGCGGTTCGGAAAGAGAAATAGGATATTTAGTTTCACTCAATTCTGAGCAGTTCCGGATGGTCTGCAATCCCTCTGCTATAAGTGTTTCTTGAGTTTCCCGCCCCCCCCCCCTCCCCATCCCCCACAGGTAACGGACCCGACCTGGAATTAACACTGAACATCTGAGGCGATACCTCTTTCGACCTGACAAGTTTCATTCATATCCGATCACCCGCTCAAAAGTTACGCATGCCACTAGATTCCGAACTCCCCATCCATCCAATTCTCCCACGATGGTCGAATCGGGGAAACGACTATTCTCAAGTCAATCTGTTCGGATTCCTGACATACCTGCCAAGTTTCATCGTCCTAGCACATCAGGAAGTATGCCGAACTCGCGGGATCGCTAGAACTCCAGACCCCCCCCCCAACTCCCCCACAGTGCCCAGATCCGGTCCGGTTATGTCAATGACGTATCTAGGACTTGTGCTTGTTCTTCCCACCAAGTTTCATCCCAATCCCTCCACCCAAAGCGTTTCTTTAGATTTCCAGTTCCCTCCTCCAGCTCCCCCCAGAGTCGTCGGGTCCGGTCCGGATTTAAAGTGGGACGTCTGAGACGCGAGGTCATCCTAAATATACACTTTCATCAAGATCTGATTACCCATTTTTGGTTTCCCCCCCCCCCCCAAATGGTCGGATCGGGGAAGTGACTACTTCCTATTTAATCTGGTCGGGTCCATGACACGCCTGCCAATTTTCACCGTCCTAGTACATCAGGAAGCACCGAACTTGCGGGACTACTAGAAATTTGGACTCCCCCCCCCCCCAACTGCCCCAAAGTGAGCGGATCGGTACCGATTATGTCAATGACGTATCTAGGACTTGCGATTGTTCTTCCCACCAAGTTTCATCCCGATCCCTCCACTCTAAGCGTTTCTCAAGATTTCCGGTTTTCCCCTCCAACCTCCCCGGTGTCACCGGATCCGGTCTGGATTTAAAATGGAACATCTGAGACACGAGTTCCTTCCATATATTCAGTTTCATTAAGATCCGATCACCCGTTCGTAAGCTAAAAGTATCTCATTTTTCCAGATTCCCCCTCCCTCCACTCCCCTCCAGATGGTCGGATCGGGGAAACGACTATTTCTAATTTAATCTGGCCCGGTCCCTGATACGTCTGCCAAGTACCATCGTGCTAGTTTTATCTGGAAGTGCCCGAACTAGCAAAACCGGGACCGACACACCGACTGACGGACAGAAATTACAATCGCTATATGGCACTTGGCCGAAGGGCAAGTGCCATAGAAACTGATATTAAGTCACATCAGTAAGTGCCAAACTTCTTTCCCACCATATTGACAAAATTAGATGAAAGTGAGATGACTTTTTCAGATACCACGATCGGTTACCATGGTCGGACCGTGGTATTTGAATATCAGATACCACGATAACTGCAAAAACGCCTTTGACCGTGGTATCAGATATCATTATATCTGCAAAAACCCAACTAATAACAATCACACGTGAAATCTTGGTACAAGTTAACTGAAGGGTGAATAAGTGATTAGGCTTTCGCTTCATACCGAATTGCGCATTAGCCGAGTGGAAAAGTCAACTAGCGCTCAGCACTGAAGTCGGAAGCCAGAATTGACAAACTTAATGAAGTTTGACAGAACGTAGATGGGTACAGCACAAATAGCAGAAGCATTTTTAAACAGTTTTAAATATGGCGCACACCAAAAAGTGACGTGTCACTGTTTACTTTATGCTAGCGCATCTAGCGACCAAAAATGAACTAATCTGGAAGGAATAGGAGGGCTGGATAGTCGGCAAGCTCTAACAAGAAAATTTCACATGGAAAGTAATGGTATTTTCTAAAAAACGACATTGCTGACCTATTTCATCAAGGAAAGATCACTTCTACTTACAGTTGTGCTTTAAAGGACACCCTGCACTACATATTGTTTCTACTTAGATGTCCTGAAATACTGGACCACTTTGCAACTAAGCTATGCTTACAGAATTTTACAGAAGGCTTCGGCTGTTTTAGCCGCTTTCCATGTTCCTTGCCATAGATGACGGTCTTGGCAAAATTTGCATAACCAGTTTCCGGACGAATAAACTTCTCGGAAGCAATACTCGCGCGCAGGATAAAGTCACGTAAAGAGAAAAAACGTGGGAAGCATGATAATCAGTATATTGCTAACATAATTTTCGCTTGTGTATTTTGCATGCCGGCCAGAGCTAATTCCGTCCCTCTGTTTGGTAGATTTAGAGTTTTTGATAGGCATAGGACTGGCCCAGACGTCAGGTATAATTGCCAACTTTGCAAAGCAGGGCTAGAGGAAACTTTCTCAGTCGATGCCAGGAGCTTTCGGAGTTAAGGGGATCTTTTTTTAAGGGGAGTGTTTTGCTTCTTCCGGATATCCCGAATAGCACTTCGGAAAGGGTTATAACAAAGTGTGCGAATTTATCGACGGAGCGCTGAAGCTAAGAGCGACCAAGCTTAGTAGTGAGACTTCATAGCCGTAGGAAATATTTATTTTCTCTTGTAATGTGTATAATTGTTGAGTTACGTATATGCCCCCTGGGCTTTTAAATACACTTATTATACTCTATATGACCAAGTCCAGATCATCGCATTAAAACACGGCAGGGGACCTGTAGAAGAACAAGAAACGTCACCCAAACGAGCCGTCAAGACTGTACTGTAAACCAATGTGCGACGTTTGTTGTTGTGACGTTTCTGGCTCTTTGCTGAAGGCACACGGCGAGTCTTCGTCGGCACGAAGAGTTCGTGCCACGCCTTCAGACTGAGGCTTCGTAGCGATGCACTGCGTATGCGTTTATCTTGCGCTGCGCACAGGTTGCGCTGCGCACAGGTTGCGCTGCGCACAGGTTGCGCTGCGCACAGGTTGCGCCGCGCACAGGTTGCGCCGCGTATCTTTCACACCTGCGCGACAAGCTTTCACGCTGGATGTGTATTTACGTTTTCCTTTCTCGGTTTCTTATGCTGAATTCTCGTTTCTTCATCATCACTAACTTTTTCTTCATCGTCAGTAGGTTTTCTCCAGTTTGTCTTCAGAAACTTCGATTTTTTCAATGACAAATCTGATGCGTATGCTCAGTGTGAAAGCCTCAACGCGTCAGTAAGAAAGCGACTATAGTGATCAAGAATTTTGTCGCATAAGAAATCTTATCGTGAGCTTTATCCCCCCGAAAGGCACTGCAGCGACTTTTGAATCTGCAACGTCTGGGTCTTTTGAAGCGGAGCTGGCTTCCATTTATCACTTCTTAGCAGTGTTGCCACTTTTCTCTGACGGAACGCGTCACGTTTTGCCGTAATAATCAGTTTCAGTTTCACCGAAAACCTGTCTTCTCTTTCCAACAACACCATTTTGTTTAAAGGACACCTCGCACTATTACTCTTCATCTTACAGTATTTTAAAATGTTTGGATACTTTAAAACTAGGCTGTGCTTTCAATGAATAACCCACGGTTTTGGTCAGTTTTAAACCTTTTCCGAGACCCGTTAACTTGTAGCGAAAACAGGGAAACAATTTACATAACCGGTTGTTCTGATGGAAAAACTTCTCGCACACAACCGTCGACGGAATGATACACATCAAAGGTAGCAAAACGCGGCAAGTGAGAAGATCGGCGTGGTTTTGTTAGACGGGTTAGAATTTATCGTACGAAATTGGGGTCTCCGGATTTAGAAATATATGGAGTGACTATGGAGGTAGGTTGCATTAGTATTATACTTAAGAGAGGTCCTTTAAGACCCTCTGAGATGGCGGAACCTGCTAAATCTGCTTAACCACACAAGAAGCTGAACTTTAGTTAACTTTTTCTTCAAGTTAAAAAGTGGGAATCACGAAACCGGAGAAATGCTTTTATTGGTCCAAGATAGGACGAGGACATACAAGCGTTCTACTTACCTGCAGTACATCACGCTCGAAGTCTATATATCCTAGCCGGAGAGAATAGTTTCCAAAAGAATCTCCACGAGAATAGATACAAATACAAAAATTAAGTAAATTCGACAATTCGGAAGCATAAATCATTGCTATGCTGATCTACCTGGTCCAAGGAAGAACAAGCAAGCACAGGGACATTAGACACTTTTTCTTAGACATTTTTATACATTTTTAATTTCATCAAAAAACATATAAATTAAACAAACAATTTACCATTAACGGCCACTTTTAAGAAAAAAGAATCGTGATTGTGGCTTCAGTTCTAACCACCATAAATCCGGCATATCATTATTAAAACCATTCACTTACCTCTAATAAATCGGGTTCGAAGTCTGTATCTCCTAGCCGGGTCCTTTGAGCGTACGCGAACTTGAATGACTCGACCATTCTGTGCAGTGCCAACGTCTGGTCATCTAGGCTAACATTGCTTAAGTTGCGTTTTATTGGATTCACTTTTGTTTCGTCAAAGTTTGTAGTTTGGCTCTTGTTTTGTCTTACTTGCGTTTTATTGAGTTCTTGTTTCCGAAAAGTCAAACTACACCAAACTACGTCCGCGAGGTAGTTTGTAGTTTGAGCTCCGTAGTTTCAGGTTCGAAACTACAGCAAATGGAATGGACAAATAAAACGGCTTTTAAGCGAAACTACGCCGAAACTACGTCCAAAAAAACGCAACTTTAGTTCAGAACTTAGGCGGAACTCGTCCAGGATATTAACAATATAGGCTAAGAGGACCCCTGATCCCGGCAGTGGAGAGGTATATAGGCTCATGTTACCGTACATCTCTATAGCCACCGGCGGACGGAAGACGGCACTGGAAAAGTATAATTATTATATTGTAATTATTATTTATTTTATTAATTATTTTTATTAGTATTAATTTCGGGAATTAAATGGAGAAAGAAAGAAATGCGAAGATAATGAGCGTTTTCCACCCTACTTGCCATCGTTACTACGCATGATGTCACGAATTTTGGCTTCTTGACGGCTGGAACGCACTTTTAAATTTCCAGTAAAATATCGGTCCACGGGACAATCCAGTCAATCACGTTACAGAGATCCGTAGTTCACGCTCCCGAGGAATGGTAAGCAAATAGTTACTATTAGTTACTGTTTCGAACGTAGTCAGCGTGGTAACTTTTCGTGAGGCTGGAACGGAAATAGTAACTAATAGTTACTATTGTTAGAAGGGTGGAACATGCTCAATGCACACCACTGTGTATTACATGAAGTACTGTCAACTACTTGAGCAACCTACAAGTATTCCCGATGAACAAGACCAAAGGTATCGATGGGATCCCAAAATCTAACATTTGACTCAAACAATTGGGTCATGTCTTCGCCATTCAGTCTTCGTCAGATTTTTGAATATTCTTACTGTTAAAATAAAGTTCAAAAATGGATTCAGCATGTCTCCTTGTCCCGGTACCAAATCTCTAATCGAATTCAGAAACAACTTTGAGCTTCAACCAAATTTCCAGTTTCAGCCGAATTCGTGATGAACCATTTGACCAGCAAGAAAACAAAGTTCAGATATGGACTCAGTGTACCTCCTTATCCCCTCAGTCAATATATTATTAGCTTATAAAACATATATGTTTTTACCGTAAATTCGAAACTCCTCCTTTGCCTCTAAAGATAGGACTAAAGGACCCGTCTACGAACTTGACTTGTACTTTACCAGCGAATCCACATTGAAGAACACCCTCGCTTGAACAATATATTTCCTCGTTTGAACATTATATATCAATAATTAAATTGAATATTCTTACTGTTAAAATAAACTCCAACCAATTTTCGAGAAGAAGTTCACAAAATCATATATTTAAGGAAGAATCTTTAATTATTTTTCCACAAGTTCATTTTCCAGCTTGAGCGGCTTGAGCCTGAAGAGGACCATTGCCAAGAAGGGCCGAAATATAGCTCTAATAAAATGTAGCCGACTTATCCGTTTTGCTCAGTCGAATATGATTCGCAGTCAGATTGGGATTTAATAATCAAACTATCATCAAACCTCCTCCACCCCCAAATCTAAGGCTACAGAGACCATCTACGAATTTGACCTTACCCTTTACCCAAACAGTCCTCACACCAAGTTTCATCAATTTTTCCCTTCGAGAGTTATAGTGCGCACAGACGGACAACGTTTGCGATGTCATAGGTGTCCCTCCATTTACGTTATGGGATCCCTAAAATTCGTAGCCTGCGTTGTTGTATGGGAGTTGTACGAAAAAGTTGCACGTATCGATATGCAGTAGTACAGAATACTTTAATTTAATGTGCCTCACACTGGGCTAACCTTAAGTAGTAGTATTCAGTAGCACCCTGCTTTGCCCCAGTTTGGCACTGCATGCTACTTTTCGTACAACTTCATACTTCTTTTCAGAAATAATTTTTCATCGGGAATCTTAAGCAGTAGTATCCAGTAGCGTCCTGTCTTTCTAATAGTAGCATGCAGTAGAATGCAGTAACACGGTATAGACGACATAGAATCATGTAGTAGCATCAGTTGGTACTGCATGCTAGTTTTTCGTACAACTTCATACTACTATTTTGAATAAAGTTTTCATGGGGTTGGCCCGGTCTGAGGCACTTTGAATGATAATATTCTTTACTATTACATATCAATACATGCAACTTTTTCGTACACTATCATACTACTACGCATGCTACAAATTTTTCACCGGGTTGTCAATGATGTATCTAGGGTTCATCCTTGTTCTTCCCAACAAGTCCCATCCCGATCTCTCAACTCCAAGCATTTCACGAGATTTCCAGTGCCCCCATCCAGCCCCCCCCCTCCGTTATCCGATCAGGCTCGGAATTGAAATTAAACACATGAGTCACGTGTTCTTGACACTTCCCAAGTTATGCATGTCATTAAATTGCGCTGCTGAACCGTTCAGTTAAAGTTTAACTGAAAAGCCAACTTATTTATATAATTTAACTGAATATGTTGCGGTTTTTTGAAGTGTGTTAAGGGAATTCTTTATTTTTCACTATTTGATCTAGAATGACGTTCAAAATATCTACGGTCGTCCTCACAACGCAAATTTCTACTATGACGCAAAAAATTGAATCTCAATACATGCGCGGTGTTTCAGTAGCCAGTGATCAGCTTACGGCAGGTAGCTCACTGCGAGAACACTCATTTTTCGTAAAGCGTTTTCGTCGATCACACAACACAGATACAAGCACATAGAGCATACAAGTTGGACGACGAAATTCCACTATTTGAAAATCAATTATTCGTGAATAGCGGAGCGACGAAGTAACGTATTTTTGCTGGGTTTTCTGACTTCTTCAAGTGAATAATTGATGGGTAACTAGATTTTCATATCTAAGACCTAATCAGTTAAGCTTTAACCTTTTATACAATGTGATGTGTCTTTTTTTATTATTTTAACTTGTCCAGTCAGTTGATAACTTCTGTTTTGGTGATATTGGGCCCTTCTTGGCAGAGATCCTCGTCAGGATCCTTGCCAAGAAGGTCTGAAATATCACTGCCGCTCTTAGCTGAAGGATCCATTTTTAGTCATTGATCGAATGTATGTTTCCCAGTCAGCTTAGACTTAAAGTTTAACCGAAAAGGTCTGGGATAGGACAATCTATTATCCATCACGTATTCACTTAAATTGGCTTGAAGACCCGCTGAAAATGCGTTGCTTCGTTGTTTCGCTACTCATGAATGATCGATTTTCAAATAGTGGAATATCCGTGTTATTTGTGGTACCTCTATGCGTTTTTAGTTTTGTTGTATGTATTACGAGAAAGATTTATGAATTTTTTTTTGTTCAGGCACTAAGCAATCTTCACCAATCTCACCACTACCCACTGAAAAACCGCCTTTCTGCTGAAATTAAAATTTTCCGCGTCACAGTAGAATTTACGTTGTGGGGACTGCCGCAGATATTCCGAACGTCATAACTAGAGTAGATAGTGGAAAAATATGAAAATCCCTTTGCAGAATCGAAATATCTCAGTGTATTCAATTAAATGACACAAAAATAAGTTGGCTTTTCAGTTAAACTTTAAGGAGTATTTATTGTGTCCTAGCAAATTGCTGGTCGCAATCACACTTTAAGAAAACTCTTGCTGAACCGTTCAGTTAACCTTTAAGACAAAGTGACGTGTATGTTTTGTTATGTTAACTAATGAGTCAGCTTATATCTTTTGTTTCGGCGGTATTTGGCCCTTCCCGCAAAAGTCTTCTTCCGGCAGTAGCTACAAATCATGGCAAGCTCAAATTCTTTTTAGACAAAATTTCACCTGAATAATCGGTCCTCCGACGCTGAACAAAATTCTTATTTAGCTTGAACTGGAGGAGTAATTTAACTTACGTGTAGTTATTCATGTCAGCTACTGTAATTATTCCACCTTTTTTTTGAACGTCGTTGACGAAACCTTCTGTCAGAACTCCATTGTAGAGGGCATCAGCACCATATTCAGCAACCTTATCAAGTGTCTCAGCAAGCTTGGGTCGTCGAATGATATCCCCCTCAACCCAAACGGATCCTGTGTCTGGGTTGACAAAAACACTACAAAAATAACTCTATTTAAAAATGCCATATACCTTGCATACGCTAGGGATGCTGATCGTAGCCCAATTTAAATTACCTGGGTCGAGCTTTGTCTTCAATAACGGTCAGACAGGAGGATCTTGATTAATTGGTAGTACAAGTTGGTAGTACAAATTGAAGGTGCAGTTTTGGAAAGACGGTCAGGTCCCGGCCGGATCTTTGCATTTTAAATCTCACCTTTTCCGTAGGGAACTGAAGATGGTACAGAAAATTCTTGCAGTAAGATACCTACCATTGAAGCTTGTCACGAGATTCTCCCCCCCCCCCCCCCCCCCCGAAATCTCCCGCAATAGCCGAACCTAGTCTGAACTTGAAAAAGAAAATCATAGACACGTATTCTTCTCAATTATCAAGTTTCATCCGGATCCAGAACCCGTTCAAAAGTTATACATGACAACATTTCGGATTCCCTCCACTCCTTCCAGAATGGTCGGATCGGGGAACTGATAATCTCCCAGTCAATCTGGTCGGGTTCTTCATGTGCCTGCCAACTTCCGTAGTCCAGAATTCCGAGACCCATCCTCCCAACTATAGTGCCCGGGTCCGGTCCGGTTCTGATGTATTTAAGTCCAGTACTTGTTCTTTCCACACGGTTACATCCCGATTCAACTATTCTAAGCGATTCGCAATATTTTCAAGTGCCCACACTCCAGCTCCCCACAGTTCTCGGAGCCGATCCAGACATGAAACGGTAGACGCTCTTTTCATCTGAGGCGTGAAACTGGGTTTTCTGAATTCTGCCAAATTTTGGTAGAAGTCAATGGGTCTGGGAAAAGGCTTAAACAGCCAAAGCAACTCAAATAAAATCTACTACCCAAGTAGCAAAAAAGTACTATTATAGTATTTTCCACTATTGCTGGTGCTAATCACTTTTGCACAACCCTACCAATATGACCTGAATCGAACCTTGATCAAAAATAGGAATTTCCTTCATAACCACTTTAAAATCAAAGTAAGCTGATCAAATATTTCATACAAAATGGGCATAATACAACTAGGCCCACATGAACTTTGACAGAAAGGGTAATTTTTCGAATAGTAGCTTACTACCTTTCTTAGAGTTTACTGCGTAAGTACTACTTTTTTTTTAAATGAACTACCAACTCACTACTTTGAAAAAAAAATGTACTAAAAAGAGTATAATTGCACTACAGGTGGCAACCCCGAGCCAAAGACGTCGATATTTGTTAAAGTACAGTAGAGGTAGGCTTATTTTTAAGGACCCCTCTTGCTTATTCTGCCTTTTCTAATATACCTAGCTCCCTTGTGGAATTATAAGCTTCTAAAATCCCTTATGAATGAATGAATGAATGAATTTATGACGCACTGCCCAAGGGCGTAAGTGCAGTAAAAAAGATAAAGAAATATAAAATAATCGCAAAAAAACTCAACAAATATTTTCCATAAATATTCACTAATTTAGAATCCCGTTGATGGGATCGTGGACAGGTAATTTTCCAATCGGAGAACACAAATTAGAGGAGAGGGCTTCAAGCGTCAACAATGGGTCGGAAATTAACAAACGGCGGATCAGGTAGCGGTTCCGTGTGCGCCGGGGTAGGTAGAGAAGAAATCTCAGATATCTGAAGTATGTCGAGCGTATGCGTCGAAGGTCCTTTCTTCTGAGTATAGTATGTAATCCAGCAAGGAAGTTAACATACGGTGCGCAAAAGGCAGTATATAACTTGCCAAGCCCAGGTCTGCTATACCTCGAACGGTTCGGCACAATTTTGCAGTAGCCATATCTAATTCCTTTAGCGGCTGATTTAACTGCTTCCTCACAAATCTTTCGCATCGTTTGCGCAATTGTTATACCAAGCCATCGAATTTTTTCCTCGGTTATGAGAACATTGCCTCCAACATTCAGAGAGGTCATTCCGAAGAGTAGCAGGAGCGTTGAAACAAACGTTGAATTATAAGCTTCTAAAATCCCCACCTTTTTTCCATTGTTTCGCTTTGTGCCGACGAACTTTTAGCGCTTTTTCGGATGTGCCGAGTTCTCCCCGACACACAACGCAAAGTTTGTCAAAATATTCAATGTCCACTGACGACTCTTTCACATATAAGGATATAAGAATCTTCTGTTTTTTACTTCTTTTATTTGCTTAGTTTTCCAAATTTTTAAGCACGGCGCGTTCTGTCTTCAAACGTTTTGCGCCCAGCCGCCGCGTCGGAGAGCAGGAGGGCTGGACAGAGTCGACAAGCTCTAACAAGAAAATCTCTAATTTCGAAAAGTAATGGTATTTCCGGAAAACATTTTTTCTGATCAATTTCATGGGGAAAAGACCATTTTTAATAAGAGTTGTGTAATACTTTTTTCACTGTTCCACCAACTTGGCTTTGTTACTTGCATATAAAAAAGTAAAATGGAAAAGAAAAATAACAAACTTGATATCAGCTAACAGCCAACTATTTCAGGGTGTTCCTGGCACAAGCTTGAAGTAGAAATTCAATTCACTTTCTTTGATATTGAATTTACTAAAAAGTCCGTATTTTGAAGGCATCTGCAGATTAGAACCGCCATCTTCTCCACTGAAGGTGCGTTCCTCGTGGCAAACTTTTCAAATTATAAAAAGCAAACCAGGGGTTAGTTGAGTCACTTTTAGCCGTGAATATGCAAAATATTCAAAAAGTGAGAAAAGCTGAGTGGTTATTACAAGTATTCATAGTAAAACAAGACCAAAGGTTTCGATGGGATCCCAGAAATTCAATATCTGATCCAGACAACAGGGTCTTGTCTTAGCCATATCCAGTCTTCGCCAGACTCCTTGAACATTTTTACAATTAAAATTCAGAAACAGATTAAGGCAAAATAGCTAATCACCTGAGAAAACCAAGTTCAGATTTGGATTCAGCATGTGTGTTTACCCCTATCATATCTGTTTTGACGAAAACTTCCTGCCACTTCTGATAATTTCCCGGTTCCGGCCGAACTCCAGAACTACTTGTCCGGCGAAAAAAGAAAGCTCAAACACGAAATCAGGGTATCTTCTTTCCCCAGTAATGAACATCTAATCAACTTCAAATAGAAATTTAGCTTATAACAAATTTTCCGATTCCAGCCGGATTCCGGTCGAACTATATGTTCGGGTATAATATGATTGTCATACAGGGACTCAGCATCTCTTCTTACCCCTAAATCGCTTATCTAATCAACTAGAAATAAAACTTTGACTTCCAACAGTTTTCCGGTTTTGGCCGGATTCCGGACGAACTATACATGTCCGGGTAGAAACTTGTTTTCACATAAGTGTTCAGCATGTCTTCTTGCCCTAAATCAAACATCTAATCAACTCCAAATAAAACTTTTAATTTTGACAAACTTTCCGGTTTGGGCAGGATTCCGGTCGAAATACTTGTCCGTCGAGAAAATAGTTTTCACCATCGTCTTTAGCATGTCTTCCTACCTCTAAATCGAACATCTAATCAACTTCAAATAAAACTTTTACTTTCAACAAACTTTCCGGTTTGGGCCGGATTCCGGGCGAAATACTTGTCCGTCGAGAAAATAGTTTTCACCATCGTCTTCAGCATGTCTTCCTACCCCTAAATCGAACATCTAATCAATTTCAAATAAAACTTTTACTTTCAACAAACTTTCCGGTTTGGGCCGGATTCCGGGCGAAATACTTGTCCGTCGAGAAAATAATTTTCACCATCTTCTTCAGCATGTCTTCCTACCCCTAAATCGAACATCTAATCAACTTCAAATAAAACTTTTACTTTCAACAAACTTTCCGGTTTTGGCCGGATTCCGGGCGAACTACTTGTCCGTCGAGAAAATAGTTTTCACCATCGTCTTCAGCATGTCTTCCTACCCCATAATCGACTATCACATTAGCTGTTTCAAAACATTTTGTTTGTCCCTTAATTTGAATCCCCTCCCCCACCCCTAAATGTAGAGCTACAAAGCCCATCTACGAACTTGACTGGTCCGACGACCCAACGAGCCCTCACACCAAGTTTCATCAAAATATCTCATTCCCTTCGAGAGTTATCGTGCTTACAGACGGACGGACGGACGGACGGACAGACGGACAACTTTTGCGATGTCATAGGTATCCCTCCACTTACGTTTTGGGATCCCAAAAATGCCTGGTTTGTGTTTTAGTTTTTTCTTCGGCGATCATTCGCTATTAGCAGACGTTCACATAAGAATACATCTACTTTACAGCTTAACATAAACAGTAAATAGCGCGGAGTCGGCTTTAATAGAAACAATTAGCACAATTCCTGAAAACGCATCATACCTCATCGTCGGCTCGTTCAGAATGGCTTGCTTCTTCTCACTCAAAGCGCTGGCTAAAGAAGAGCCAACCCGAGTACCGTTTCGAGCCAAAGCGGCAATTGGTTCAACCAGTGTTCGCCAGGGTAGGCGACCCAATCTGTTATGCATCTCCCAGAGCCCTTTGAGCTGTCCTGGCACCCCTGACGCAAGACCACCTACCGAGAAAACGAGAGCTGAAAGCTCATATGGCACTTGTCGGAACAGTTAGCATGTTAAATACTCTTTGAGCCCAAGCTGACTTTGAAACATTTATTCAAACAATGTTTACAACGGATATACGTCAGCTACGATTCTTACGATATTTCGGCCCTTCTTGGCAAGGGTCCTCGTCAGGCTGTCAATCCTCCGAGTGAACGTCGGGGAAGGAAACAAACCTGTAATACAGGTTTGTTTCCTAAACAAACTGAACATTTGAACCACTCGTTCTTGACACTTGTCAAGTTTATGTACGTCCGATCACCCGTTCCTAAGTTATGAATGCCACCTGATTCCGGACTCCCCATCCCTCTACTACCCCCACGATGGTCGGATAGGGGAAGGGACTATTTTCAAGTCAATATGTTAAAGTCTCTAATTGGCCTGCCAAGTTTCATGGTCCTAGCACATCTAGAAGCACCCTAGCTCGAGATCACCGGAATTCCGGGAAACCCCTCCTCTTCCCCCACCGTAGCACGATCCGGTCCTGCTTCGTCCGGAATGCATCTAGGGTTAACGCTTGCTCTTCCAACCAAGTCCATCTCCGATGGCTCGACTTAAAGCGATTCAAGAGATTTCCGGTGCCCCCTACTGCTCCCCCCCCCCTCCCAGTGGTCAGATCCGGTCCAGACTTGAAACTGAATATCCAAGACACTTGTTCTTAGTACTTACCAAGTTTCATTCACGTCCGATCACCAATTCCAAAGTTGTGAATGTCACTAGATTCCGGATGCCCCACCCTCTACTCCCCCCACGATGATCGGACGGAAGGGTCAATATGGTAGAATTCCTAAAATGCCAGCCAAGTTTCATGGACCTAGCACATCTGGAAGTACCCTAACTCGAGATCACCGGAATTCCGGTAAACCCCCTCCAACTCCCCCCCCCACCGTGAAACGATACAGTCCTGTTTTGTCAGTAATGTTTCTAGGGTTTAAGCTTGTTCTTCCTACCAAGTTCCATCTCGATCCCTCGAATCTGAGCCTTTCAGAAGATTTCCGGTGCCCCCTTCCAGCCCCCCCCCCCAGGTATCGTATCCGGTCTGGATTTGAAAAAGAACATCTGAGGCACTTGTTCTTGACAATTGTCAAGTTTCCTGCACGTCCGATTACCCCTTCCAAAGTTACGCATGTTACTGGTTTCTGGATTCCCCATCCCTCCACTCCCCCTACGATGGTCGGATCGGGAAACGACTATTCTTAAGGCAGTCTGTCCGGGTCCCTGATATGCCTACAAAATTTCATCGTCCTAATACCGAACTCGCGGGATCACCGAATTCCCCCCCCCCCCTCCTCTCCCCCCATCGTGCCCGAATCCGGTCCGATTATGTCAATGATGTATCTAGGACTCGTGCTTGTTCTTCCCACCAAGTTTCGTCCCGACCCCTGCACTCTAAGCGTTTCCCAAGGTTTCGGGTTCCCCCACCCAGCTCCCCCCAAAGTCAACAGATCAGGTCCGGATTTTAAGTGGGTCGTCTGAGGCACGAGATCTCTCCAAATATCAATTTTCATTGTTATCCGTTCACCCGTTCAAAAGTTATAAATTCCTCAATATTCCGGATTCCCCCTCCCTCTACTCCCCCAATGATGGTCGGACCGGGAAACTGACTATTTCCCACTTAATCATTTGGGGTCCCTGATATGCCTGCCAAGTTTCATCGTAATAGCTTATCTAGAAGTGCTCAAACTAGCAAAACCCGGACCGACCGACCGACCGACGGACGGATAAAAATTGCGATCGCTATATGACACTTGGCCGAAGGGCAAGTGCCATAAAAACGCAATAAATAACGACTGGCGCGACGAAAAAACAGCTTAGATCGGTTAACCAGAAATCGTCAAAGCCAGGCTTCACCTTCCAGATTACCAGACGTCCGGGGCTTCCCCGTAGTCAAGCCAGACCTTCCACATTTTCATGATAATGATGAAATCTAATTTGGCTATTCTTCAACATTTCCTAGATGTCCCCTTCGCATTTAAAATATCTATTGCGTCCCCGTCACAAATGTCAATCACTTTCCCTTTCCTTCCTACATTTGCATACCCGATGAAAATGTATCTGTATATAGTACTATGGAGTAGTACGAAACAGTAGCATGCAGTAGCCTACTAACGATGCTACTACATGCTTCTACTTCAAGGCTACCGTGTTACTGCATACTACTGTATGCTACTATTAGCAAGACTGAATGCTACTATGGCAAGACAGGATGTTACTGGTTACTACTACATAAGATTGGACCAGTGTGAGGCACATTAAATGATAGTATTCTTTGCTATTACATAGTATTACATGCGACGTTTTCGTACTTCTACCATACTACTACGCAGGCTACAAATTTTTCATCGGATATTTGTTCTGTCTCCGAATGGATTACCTCTATGGTACCTTCTAGACACCCGGAATCTGGGGTGTCCAACACCCCAGACTTCCAGACGTTTTTGGCCTGAGCCTCGTTTTTGTTGCAATAGCGCTGCCGCATCACTGCAGCAGCACTTCTTTGCTTTTGCTTAATATGCGTTTTTGGATTCACCTTCTTCTTGGTTGAAGCGGCAGCGCTGCAGCATCTTGCAGGGAAGCACGGACTTGGTCGGGGAGCAAGTCCGTGATCCTCGAGGAGCGCTGCCGTCTTCCTCGGAAGCGCTGCAGTGCAAACACGGATGTAGAAAGAATCAGTCCGGAATCCGCCGAGAAGTTGACCTGCAGCATGTAACAAAAACGAGGCTCTGGTCTCACCTTCCAGATCCATCTCGACAAAAACGGCTGTCTGGAATCCGGAAGAAAGTCTGGAAGGTGAAGCCTCGCTTTTAGAGTGAGAGATCCCACAAGTCGGTTAACTGGATGACGGTAATAAACGCAGCTAATTATGTTGTCTTCGAACGCCACCTGATTTCGACGAAGACAGAAAATTAAAATATTATCACAAATATGCCTTTGCTGATCATTCATATATGGTTCTTCCTATTGAGGAAATTTAGGTATCTTCTAAATGAGGGACCAGCGCTGAGCAAGGCATTAGAGACTCGGCAATCAAAAACTTAAAGTTCAATGGGCGGATCTAACAATCATGATAACACATAACCACCCCCTAGAATACAATGTCACATGAGAAACCAACAGATTCTTCGACAACTTATTTTTGCTAATGTATTGCTACGCCGTTTTTTACTGACTGCCATACCCCGATTTACTAGATTTGACAAATATAAGCTGAGTTTCTTTTTTCTTATCCATTCGTTGTTCTTGTATACTCCATTCATCTTGTTGATTTTGTAAATAATTGTTTTGAAAAAGGTGAGATCCCCCTAACAGTATTTTTTTATTTTAGGAAAGCATTTGACACGGTAGATTTTAGAATTTTATTGCAGAGGCTAGAATGCTTGGGTATTAAAGGAGTGAGTCTGAAGTGGTTTGAAAGTTATTTGTCCGGGAGGTCTATTAAAGTGATGATTGATGATGTTTTTTCTTCCCCTTATCGAGTGTCGTGTGGTGTGCCGCAGGGGTTGGTCCTTGGTCCACTTCTTTATCTGGTTTACGTAGATAGCATGAGGTTTTATCTTCCGGATTGTTGCTTAACGTCATTCGTTGATGACACTGCAGTCACGTTTTCTAGTCGTTGTTTGGATAGTCTTGTGCTTATTGTCTTGTGCTAATTTTTGCTTATCAATGTTTGAGTGATGTAAGTCCAGAGGTTTTTCGTGATTATTTTAGTGACACTCTTTGCATCATTATGAAACGTGTCATGCTAGTGACTTCGTTGTCCCGCATAGAAGTGGAACTAGTGGCTTTCCAACTAGATTTTCAGGGCCTAATGCGTGGAACTCTGTTCCGGAGAGCATTCGGGCGGCTGAGCACCTGGGGCTATTTAAAAATAAATTGAAAAAGTATTTGTTAGGCCAAGGTTCATAGTTTTTTCTTCTTGTTTTTCTTCTTATTTTTCTTTTTTCTCATTATTATTATTAAATGAGTTGATGAGAGATTGGTTATTATTTCTTGTTTTAGTGCTCTTTTCTGGTATGTTTTGTTTCTAGTTAATTATTAGTTAGGAAATGAGTTTTATGTACCCGCCCAACTGCAAGTGCTTTTTTGTACCTTTCTTGGGGCGGGTACTGGCAACATAGTTAAATGTATTTGGGTCGTAAAAATAAACTGAACTGAACTGAACTGATTATTTGTATTGTTGACAACGTTAACTGGAAATTGATTGTAAGCTCTGAGATCTGCTGCAAGTAGGTCGGTTATATTTGTACATTTTTGGCAGTGTTGTAACTTTGTATACGAAGCAAAACTTTTCTTCAGTACTACAAACAACAGAAAATTTCATCAGATAACACTGGAGCAATCTGCCAGCTGAAGAGACGGTAAATTTTAGCACCCGTCTCACTCTCAACAAAAGGATTGATTTTCGTACCCGGCCAAGAGTTTTTGAATTTCGCGGCTTGCAATACCATGCTCTGGAATCCTCTCCGCCGATACAGCGAAGAGTCAATGACAAGCGAAAAGGAGAAAACGGCTTATTTCTGAAGTGATATCTAGTGAAAGTAAATAGAGCACAGTTACTGCCAAATTGTACTTTGGAGCGTGTTCCACCCTTCTAAAAATAGTAACTAGTAATGACTATTTCCGTTCCAGCCTCACCAAAAGCTACTACGCTGACCGTTCAAACCTTTTCGAAATAGTAACTATTTGCTTACCACGCCCGAGAGCGTAGTATATTTACTATATTTACTCCGTGTTTACACCGTATGTGTATTTCGGGTAATAAATTTATTGATTGACTAATCGAGTAAGCGTAGTAACAACGGATCTCTGTAACGTGATTGGTCGTATTCGCCCGTGGCATGACATTCTGCTTGAAAATAGAAAGATCGTGCCAGCCTTGACGGCAAAAAGCCAGAATTCGTGACGTCATGCGTAGTAACTACGGTAAGTAGGATGGAACACGCTCTTAATGGAGTGAATGTACTCGCAGTTTTGGCTTTTTTAGATAACGTTCTCGTAGGTGGATTTCATTGCACTTGCCTTCGGCGAAGTGCTATATACCGATCGCAGTTCTGTCGGTCTGTCGGTCGGCCTCACAATTGCGAGTTTGGGTACTTCTAGATGTGCTACGACGACGAAACTTGGTATACTTGCCAGGAAACCGACGAGATTATCTTGAAAATAGTCAGTTGCCCGATCCGACCATCGTGGAGGGGGGGGGGGGGGGAGGAGGCGAAGTCCGGACTTTAGTGGCACGCCTAACTTTCGAACGGATGATTGGATCTTAATGAAACTCGATATCTGGAAAAATGTCGTGTCTTAGATGTCCTATTTCGAGTCAGGACGGGATCCGGTGAATTTGGGGAGGGGAGTCGGTACCGGAAATCTTATAACACGCTCAGAGTGGAGCGATCAGGATGAAACTTGATGGGAAGAACAAGAACAAGGTCTAGGTATGTCACTGACAGAATTGGGCCGGATTCGGACACTGTGGGGAGAGCTGGAGCCATTGGAGGGGAGTTTCAGAATTGCGGTGATCCGGAGTTGAGGTACTTCCCGAGGCACTGGTGGACTAGGATGGTGAAACCTGTCCACTAGGAGGTGGACTAGCATGATGAAACCTGGCTGGCATATCAGGGACCCAACCAGATTAACTTGGAAATAGCCAATTTCCCGATCCTACCATCGTGGGGGGAGTGGAGGGAGGAGTAATCCAGAATCTTGAGGTACGCAAAACTTTCGAACGGGTTATCGGAAATGTTGTAACACGTCTAGAGTGGAGCTATCAGGATAAAACTTGTCAGAAAGTACAGGCACAATTCCTAGGTACATTAGTGACAAAACCGGACCAATTTATGGCACTAAGGGGGGGGGGGGAGCTGGAGGGAGGTGTCCGAATTCCGGTGATCGCAAGATACTTCCAGATGTACTAGGACGATGAAAGTTGGCTGGATCATTGAGACTTGGCAACATTGGCTTAGAATGTGTCACTTCTCAGATAAGACCATCCCTTAAAGTACTCCTCTTAACCGCAAAGTACAGAAATACCTTTAAGCGAAAATCACATTTTCACGATCCCCATACGCCCATGATCACTTTTTCCCTAAGGGTTTTGCTTAGAAATGAATTTCTAGCACCCTTAAAGTGCCGATCCTGAACGCAAAGTGAAAAAAAAATACTTTTGACCAAACGATATATATGCATGACCCCGATGAGCCCGTCATCATTTGTGCCTCAAAGATTCTGATTACAGATGAATTACTAGCGCCCTTAAAGTACACGTCATCACAGCCAAGTGCAAAAATAAAGTGCTTTTATGAAACAATAGTGATTTCCAACGAGCCCAACTATAGTGATTTCCAACCAGTCCATGACCATTGTTATCTTAATGGTTTTGCTGACAAATTATGACAATAAACCCACGACTTGGCAAATTTCTACTTTCATCCTCCGACCTAGCCTCGGAACTGCCACATGAGCTTCAGCTCTTGTTATGGTACTTGCCCTTCTGCCAAGCGACATATACTGACCGCAATTCCGTCGGTCGGTCGGTCGGTCCCACGATTGTGAGTTAGGGTACTTCCAGATGTGCTAGAAAGATTAAATGTGGCAGGCATATGAGGGACCCGACCAGATTAACTTGGAAAGAGTCACTTGCCCGATCCGACCATCGGGGAGCGGAATCCGGAATTTAGTGGCATACATAACTTTCGAACAGGTGACCGAATCCTTAAGAAACTTTATATTCGGAAATATCTAGCGTCTCAGATATCCCATTTCAAGTCCGGATCGGATCCGATCAATGTGGGAGCAGTCGGAGGGGGGAATTTGACACGCTTAGAGTGTCGCGATCGGGATGAACTTCGGTGGGAAGAACAAGCAGAAGCCCTATATACATCACTGACTGAACTGGACCAGATTTGGGCGCTGTGGGAGAGTTCGAGGGGGATCAGGAATTCTGGTGATCCGGGGTTAAAGTACATACAGGTGGGCTAGGACGATGAAACTTTACAGGCATATCAGGGACCCGACCCGGAATTTGGAAATAGTCAGTTCCCCGATCCGCCCATCGTGGAGTGAAGAGGAGGGAGGGGAATCTTAAATATTAAGGTATGTCCAACTTTCAAACAGGTAACCGAATCTTAATCAAACTTGATCTAAGGAAAACCTCGTGTCTCAAATGTCCCATTTCAAGTCCGGACCGGATCCGATGAATGCGGGGGGCTGGAGGGTCGAACCGGAAACCTTGTGACACGCATCGAGTGAAGCATTCAGGATGAATCTTGGTAAGAAGAACAAGCACAAGCCCTAGGTACAACAATGACAGAAGCGGACCGGATTCAGGCACTGTGGGGGAGGGGGGGGGGGGGGTCTGGAACTGCGATGATCCGGAGTTAAGGTACTTCCAGGTGGGCTATGACAAAGAAACTTAGCAGGCATATCAGGGAGCCGAACAGATTAACTTGGATAATAGTCAGTTCCCCGACCCGACCATTGTGAGTGGAACTGAGGGAGGGGGAATCCGAAATCTTGCGGCATGTATAACTTTCGAACAGGTGATTGGATATTAATGGAACTTGTTATTTGGAAAGACCTCGTGTCTTAGATGTCGCATTTCATATCCGGACAGGATCGGATGTACGTGGTAGTGTGGGGGGGGTAGCCGGAAATCTTGTGATACGCTGACGAATTGAGACAAAGCTTGGTGGGAAAAGGATGCAAAAGACCTAAATAGATCATTTATAGAACCCGACTGGGTCCGGGTACTGTATGGGGAAGGGGGTCCGGATTTCCGATGATCTGGAGTTAAGGTACTTCCAGATGGGCTAGGACGATGAAAATTGGCATGCATATCAGGGACCCTACCAGATTAACTTGATACAGTCAGTTCCCCTGCACATTATAAACGTAAACGGCAAAAAAATAGTTTTGAGCAAACGATACATTCTCGTCATTTCCAAGGGCCCATGATCATTTTTGACCCAAGGTTTTTGCTTACAACTGTATTCTTAGTGCTTCTAAAGTGCGCATCCTAACTGCAGAGTGAAAGAAATAATTTTGACCAAAAGATACATTTTCATCATCTCAAAGTAGCCCCCTTTTTTTTCTTCTTTTTTTTCCTGTAGCATCTTTTCTAATTTAAATTATTTTTATATTATTTATACTAAACAATGAAAATCATGTTCCGTATTTTTGTGGCTACTCCTCCATCCATCAGTGATTTTAATTTTAATTTATTTTTACCCCCTTTTAAACTATTTACGTCACCTAACTTTTAAAATTAAAACCCATATTGCATCTACTGTAACTAAAATATAAACTTATTGTAAATTTATCCTTCAAATATTTTGAATTCCTACTAAACAAAATTTAACACTTACTTTTTCGCCCAATCAGTATTCACACACACCCATCATTCATCACAATACTCATCTTCAACTCTTCCAAAACACGACCGCAAAAACCCACAACCCTCATTTCACTCTCACTCGCTACCACTCACACTACCTATCAAAGATCCAGGGCACAAATTTTACAACAACTTTCAATAATCCCAATCAAACCCCCGCTCTGCCCGCTCAAGAGGTGCCCTTCCTCCTCTAGTGCACCACTAACACGGTGGCATTAAACTTTCCCAAATACAATAACTATATTCTGCCCTGCCTAACCCCATCATTCCACACTCACAAAACAGACACAGTTCCACCTCCCACAACCCAAATTTCCCCACAATCCTTTAAACGTTTTCCCTTTACAACATTCTAGGGAAAAAGTTTCAAGTCAAAATTTAAAAATAATCTTGCAATCCCCCACACTCGTCCGTCCTCACTTAATCATCCATTCGGATCTTCAACAATCACTCCACATCCACATCTTTTGACCACGCTTACTTTCTCTTATTTCATTCACACGCATTTCATACCATGCCTGCAACCGTCTCCTACTCAGCTTTCCTTTTTTCTTTCTCGTTTTCCACACATGTACGCAGACACTCGTCACTAAAACCACCAGCGCTCTTTCTCTTGGTTGTTGTTCACATTCGAAACACAGTTTCACAATTTTCTTTTTATCTTCCATACTGTCAGTTCTGACATTTTCCTCTTTCACAATTTCAAACATTCTCTCTAATATGTTTCCGTTCCAGGGGCATTGCATAATCTCGTGCTCTAATCCATCATCCACCGTTTCACCACACAACCCACATTCGGGTGGTTCACTTCTCACAAACCTTGCCATACGGTCACGATAAGGCAATATACCGTGGATAAGGAGAAACATTATCTCCTTCCATTCTCTCTGGCATTTCATTTTTGCTAGATGTCCAAAAGATACTTGAAAATCGATGACTGGTTCTCGCGCCGTTGCCTGGTAGTCAATATCTTTCTTCGCCTGCTCTTCAACAACCCTACCAATTGTTTGTTTTCTCGTCTTTGCCTTCATGTCGAGCACTACATTCCCTATATTCTCGTATAACACCTCCACAACTTCTCTGAATTCCCTGGGTAACGAATTCGACAGTTCTTTCCGTTTTTCACTATCCTCTTCGTTTAAAACTCGGATAAACCATTCTCGACTTATCCCCCGAATTCGTCATATTTTGCGACCATTTCACAAATATTTCTCAGGAATAGGGATTTAAAAGCAAGCAGCCTCCTTAAGCGCATTCAAGACACAGGAATGTGCATTTTCGTCTCTTCCTGGCAAGTATTAGTATGCGCATAACATTTCCTGCAAAACGTTTGTCGCGACAACAGATAATATCCCAAGTGTTGTTTGTTGAAACCGCGCATCCTTGTGTTATCTGTTATGAAACGTCTGACAGTGTACCATCGGTATCGGCGACAAATTAGGCAATTTATCTTTCAAACGCTTCTAAACATGCTGATTTTAATGTTTAAAACACGCGGTAACCTGTGACGACTGGCGTGAGAAGACACTGGCACCAGCCTGGCACCGCGACACCGACCGAGCACCGCGGCACCGACCGAGCACCGCGGCACCGACCGAGCACCGCGGCACCGACCAAGCACCGTGGAACCGACCGAGCACCGTGGCACTGTGGCACCGACAGAGCACCACGGCACCGACCGCCGTGGTACTCCGGCATCGACCGGGCACCTGGCACTTGCTGTACACTTACCCCTCTCTAGCAAGAGTTGTTTGTCAAGCCTACAACCTACCCTTTTGGGAAAGACTACTGTTGCCTTGGAACATATCCGCGGTTGCAGCTGCTGGTGCAGCTTCCCGAGCGTCAATAGCGTAGGCTTTCCGTTCCGTACTGTTCCACACAGTGGCTAGCATCCCGCCACCCATACCGGCACTATTAGGGTTGGCAAGTTCGATACACATCGTTGCAGAAACGGCGGCGTCAACAGCGTTACCACCTGCTATCAGAATATCCCTGTAAAAAGAAAAAATCAACGATCAAGGTATAGAATCGCCATGGCAGATCTTTCAACACATCTCTCGAAGATAATCAACAGCCACCACAAACTGCTCACGACAAGCTTCCCTGTTGATGTGTTCGGTTCAACCCAGCCTACCACAAACCGCTGATTTTTGGAAAGCCTGTGTCAAACGCTGGGCATATCTAGCGTTTGGTATACAATATGCCTAACGCTGGATACACTATGTCAAATACTGGGACCCCATAAAATATAGATGATATGAGCGAAGATCAGAGATCAACCAATCAGAACTCATCTGTAGTGGGGTAGATCGGGCTAGGGTACAAATAGGCATAGGCTGTGCCAAACACTAGATATACCCATTACTAGATATACCCCAGGCACAGATTATCCAAAACCCAGGAGTTTGTGGTTGACTGGGTCAACCCCACAGAGACAATCTCTACAAAAATTATCACCTAGAAAAATAAACGTGGCGGAATATAGAAGCTAATGGTAAAGGTTAAATTACCGACTTATACGTTTTGTCGAGTCTGACGTTGCCCATTGAAAAAGGCATACGACAGGGTGCTATTTCTTTCCCTCTAATATATGATAACGGTGTAGTTGAGGCATACAGACTGTAGGAATGAGCTATGTGTATGAGGGTATGGACAGAAGAAAATTTTCGAGTTCTTAGCTAAAAATCTGAGTGTATTGGTTTAACGTTTAACCCGAATAAGAGCGAGGTTGTCTTCTTCACCCCATACTATATGAATTCATCAACCCTCCTCTTCGATTGTGTCCCTTGGTCTGCCTATTGGGTCGGACATTAGAGGAACGCGTTCCTGTCTTGTATCGGTTTTTGCGCCAAAGGCTAGAAAAGTATACGGAATACTCATTACTTCCAAGCGTTGTTACAATTGGCCTAATTACAGTTCAGCGCTCCAAGTGGACTAGTTTATGTTATTCCCCCATTGCCTCATAACCAACACATGTGCAGACATAGTAATAAGTTGAATCCATAGGGTAGTGGGTCACTTTCACTTTCTGCTGCTGAAACCTCCATTACCTTGGACACAGAAGACAGGTTTTCCACTCACTAGCCTGTGGATCTATTTTACCATGTCTGATCCAAGTGCTGATTGTGACGCATAGGGGGATCAGTAGAAACTAGTCCGCTTGGAAGCGCTGAACAGGAATATGGCCAATAGGCACATACTGGCCCGGCTCTATTCCGCATTCGCTATGCCACACATACTACCGCTGCCGTCATTCTGGTCACTACAGACTACGAAAGATGAAAAATGCATCCGTTCCACTTTTTATAGGTATTGCAAATATTTACTAGGGCTATCTCCGTGGGCCCGTAGCAATTCCAGATTACCGACGAAGTACAATGTCACCGATCCATCTACTGCAGTACCTGAGCGAGTTGCACGTTTTATTCGTTCGCTTGATGCTAGCCACACTTTGTACAGAGCTATGTTGCCCCATGTGTCAATTAGAGTATCAAAATCTATGTGTTAAATGTTGTGTGTTTTTGTCTTATTCTTGTTTTTTCAAACTCCGATTGTGACTTTTCTCTTAAAAATGGGAGTAAATTTCATTAAATCACAATGGTTATAGGAATTAATAAGAACCCCACAATAGAATGTAGGACTGAACCAGAAGTTGAACCAAGAATAAATAAGGGAAGAATTGAGAAGACTTGAATCATGAGACGTTGTTTTCTTCCCGATTCTCATGTAGCGGGGGTGGAGCCTATTCGGCGCCTGTCCCGACCACAGAGTAATTATTGGCGCTATTTCTTCTGATCGCCGTTCTTCGCGTCAAGAAAGTGCTCCAAATTCAAATTACATAGAAAGAGGCCGCCATTTTGCCCTTCTATCTCCAACAAATCGCAGCTACCGCTAGTTTAAAAGACGAGGTAAGGAGCTAAAGTACAGTGAGATGATAGAAGTCGTGCAATCCTACATTCAAGGATAACGAAATAAAGGCAGAAAAGGGCCGATTTGGACTGAACACTATAAGTTTAAAGAAGGAAGGTACATGCTTCCAAATGTTTTTGCTCTAGGCTTAGAAAGTCAGTTCGAATATCCGTCTCTGGAGAAGCATGAATAAAGATTTACTTTTCTTTTCACAAAAAAAAACAATGATGTTATATCTATGGCAGATTCTTAGTGATGAAAAGACTGTTAATAGGATAGATAGTGAAATATTTAGCCGAGATAATGATATACGTTTTGAGCAAAAATAATAAGTTGTTATCTGAAATGTAGACGTTTTGAATTATACCATACAATTATCAGTTTCAGTAATCAATTAAAATTTAAAATTAGGAAATCCTTCAAGACAACTGATTTTCGCAACTAACCGAGATATGTTATGAACTGAATTTTGTGTAAAGAGTACAGCTTAAAATCATAACATAACAACTCTTTGAGTACAGTCGCCAGCACGTCGCCTGGAAGCGGAACTGGCGTAAGTGAAGAACACAAAATTTCGAGAAAAACGCGGTTGAATGTTTGGAACCTTGCAGAACAGAAATGGTTGGAGTAAAAAACGCGAAAAAAATACATGCTGAAAAGCATGGCATTATAAAGGGATGGTGAGAATTTCCAAGCAAAATATCAAACAGTTTCGGCACAATAAATTGCCAAAATACTGTTACGTCAATTGGGTTTTAACAGTTGGTCAACTTGTCAGATACGTCAAAACCGGTTCAAGCGGGTTAAACAGCAGACATGCGACTTACGGTAAAACTGACCTGTAAGGTGTGAGTACAAACTGAGTAAAACTTTTAAAGAAATTCAGATAGAATATATTAACAAATGGATATAAAAGAATGTTAAGAAACGGGTACAGTTAAATGTCATAATTATGCCTTTCGCTTTTTTCCCCTGCCTTGATGTGTGACAGCTTTCTCTTCCGGACAGCTCTCAACTCTAGCGTTCGTGGAACTGGGCGGTTTACTTGAAACATCTTTGGCAGTTTCACGACCCTGCTTCCTTGAAGCAAGCCCTGGCAAGTTCTTTTTGAAAAATTCTCGGTAGTAATTTGCATCGACAACCGGCATGAATCGCATGAGAGACTCAATGTCTTTTATCTTGTCTTCTGGCAAGTTCATGACCCAAATGATAGGCTTTGGAACCTCGAGATTCTCAACTACCCTTACCTCTGAGACGCCTTTCCCCTTCACTCCCTGAAACATTATCTCTGGTGCAATTTGGACAACTTTACAATGCTCATCTGCAAAACACTCTTTGTACCATACTTTTTTACAGAAATTCTGGCGGAATTCGAGCCATTTGACTTTAGAGAAAGGCACTGCTGAATATGTTTTATAGGTTTTCGAGCATGCCTGGAAATTCAGAAAATGTGATGGTTGCAACTGAATGATCACGTAAGGATTTTGACGCTTTACTTTGACCAATTTTTTGACTAGGTCTAGAGGCGAGTACACTTCCTGGTTCTTAAGTGCCCTCTCAATAACACTGTGTATTGCATCTACTTCTTGAATAAGGGAGTGTCCTGGCTCACAATATTTCATAATAATTCTCTCAACCTGTGGATTTTTGAACAGGATGTTCTGCATATTGTAGCTCATGATGGAGTTTCTATTTTGCGGAACGCATGAGTCTGACCATGTTATTAACTCCCTAATGTCAGGAAATGTCTGAAACACTTTATCGAGAATAGCTGCCAAAGCACTTGCGATGTCATTTCCGCTCCTTCCACCTTGCATCTCGGACCAAATGGCACAGTAAACTTTGCTGATAGACTCCCCTGAGTTTCTGGTAAAATCTAGTTTAGCTGTGAGGTTGTAAACTGTAATCTTTCGCTTGTAAAAGAAACCGGAGACATTTCCCTTGGGTAGCGAAAAAACATTTTCTAGATCAAAACAGAGAACTGCCACTGAATGATTAAAACGGTCCTTATCACGCTCCTCTCTACTCTTTGATTTTCCTTTCACGTGCTTCTCGTGGTTCAACCGAACTGATTCTGGTAAATCAATGCCGTTCCTACCAGCAACCTTTACTTCCTCACATGTGTCACATCTATCACTTTTGGGTACATGAAAAGCCAAGTTAAATTCTGTATTGAACACTCTGCGATATACTGTCTCTCCCACAGGCTTTTCAGAATCAAAACGGCATTTTTCCTCATACAGTTCAAACATTTTTCGCAAATTTAAACTGCTGTCAAGATATTCACGAGAAGTTTTGGACCGACAGTAATGAGACTCCACTTTTGGAAAAGACATAATATGGTCGCGAACGCAATCTAAAGCATCAGAGCTTATTTTGTTTGCAGGTGGTGGAGTTTGTCTGGGACTAGGTACATCATCAGAAGTCTTGGTGTTATGTGCATAATAAATCCGTTTCTGGTCGATATCCAATGTTGACAGGTAAAAGTCTTTGCATACGCGGTGCGTTGTTTCTCTGGCTGTCACATAATAAAACAGTGAGTTCTTTCTCCTAGTTTCTTTCTTTTTGTTTCTCTTCTTTGGCAGGCATTTAGTAGTCTTAAGATAAAACATTTTTTTCATCTCTTTAGACAAAGCCCAGTACGCTTCAAAAATCTCTTGTCGCTCTTCTTGGCTAATTGTGTGACAGGAGTAGGGACATGTTGAACTGCACTTGCTCGCTTTTATCTGACGTTCTTTTCCATGCTTCTTACTTTTAATAGGGTCAACATAAACTGTTCCGGAATTAACCGCCACTTTGATTTTATCCTTGACCCATTCACTTTCTCTCTTGACTCTTTTTCTGGTCCTTTTCATCTGCACAGTCGGACTGTTCGACAATGGCCCTACAAGTGGCTCAACTGTTACTGGGTCTTCTATAACTTGTAAGGGTGACACATCCTCTGGCAATTCTACTGAGCTGGACGGACTGGAATTGCTTTTGTCTAAGGGCATGTCTGCCACAATTTCATTAGTTTCATCTTGCGAATGGTCAGGCTGGACCAACATTTCACATACCACTGGCTGAAGAGTGGCATAAACAGGAACTGTAGAGATAGGGCTATCATCGGTCTTGCTTGCAAAGCTTGCAGGATCTTCATCGCTTCCAGACAAAGAAGACAAATCTTCACAGCTAAAAGAAATGTATATATTAAATTATTAATAAATCTGATGGGTAGGTATAGCTAGAAGGCAGGAAAATGGCATTGACACTTTTAGTTGATCTCTTGGTATCAAAACATAGAAACAGAATGTCGATTAATAAAACACAAGAAAACGGCCCAAAACAACGCCAGTACGTACCATATTAAGGTGCTATGGAGCGAAAATTTTGGGCTCCAATCGAAATTGGATTCACGATTCGCTACCCAGCTCTTGCGGCCTTAAAAAGCTAAAGGGACCATGGAATAAACTAAACATAACACAAAAGTTAAATTGATAGCATATTTGAGCTGCCGAATAAACTGGAAAACACATGATTTTTGTCATCCTTGGTAAAATCCCAAATTAAAGTGGGTATAGCTAATTCTTTTCCTTATTTTACCATATAACTTCCTTCAAACTAAGCTGTCCTATAACTTAAGGTCCATTCAGAAAAGTATTTCCTTAGCATCATAGATTTGTATCATAGGCTAAGCTGAGAGGTGACTCAGTTGGAAGTTCTTCAGCCTATTTAGCCCAAACTTGAAACTTCCGATATCATACGTACCTTCCAGCATCTTCCAGAAGTTTCTCCACATTTGCAACAGTTAAAGTAGCAAACAATTTCCTATTTATTTTTCTCATTGTTTGCTTACATTTTCTAAATCTTTTCTTCTAAAAAGTACAGGCGAATGCGCAGATACGTCAAAAAGTCCTTTGTTAAACGCGCATAACAGATACGTCAATTACGCTTCCAACAGAATGAAAATAATGCAAGTTACGTCAAAACGGTTTCGACTCGTAGCATTGCATGGGAGTGTGATACGCTAAAACGGATTCCAGATTCAGAAAGAGCACAAAATTTCACACTAGATGGCACTCATAACTCAATTTCGCTTAGAAGTGCCTAATACGCCAATTCCGCTTCCAGGCGACGCTATGCCCAAATTCGAATTTGAATTGAAAAAAAAACGATGACGGAAAGGCGGACTGTTAATAGCATAGACAATGACAAATTTAGGCAGATGTAAAGTGCAACTATTCGAGATAATGATATATACTTCTGACCCAGAATAATAAGTTGTTATTACAAATGTATACGTTCTTGAAAGATATCTTACACTCAGCAATCATTAGTTTAAAATTAGGACTTCATAGCCTACTGTTTTTCGCAATTACACAAGAGTACAACTTAAAACAAAACATAGTAACTCGTTGAGTAAATTTCGATAGCTAAATACCTTAAATTGTCCAAGCTCAATACCTTTTCTAGAAGCGATTCTTTACAGTCCTGAGAAGACCAAAATAAAATTACTAATGTTTACACAGATCCTATTGAATCTGAACTAAGCGCATGCAGGTTAGTTGTACCCTTAAACGTTCAAGTTGCTTAAATGCTCCCCTGAGTCATCAAATGCCGCATTCCCTTGGGCTTCACCGTCTTTGTGAAGGGTCGTGATAATATAAGATTCATATTGCAAATCTGACCCGAGATTGAAAAGTCGTTTCCATTCATATAAGACTCAAAATCAGCACTGTTTGAACTTCCCGCCTTTTCTGACTGCTTCATCACTTTTGCTCTGGAGGTAACACTTAATACTGCAAGAGGCAACACGCATAGCTCCACCCAAGCTCCACCCCCGATACAAAACATCGGACTAAAAGAGATCCAGGATGCTGACATCGAGGTTATGTGAGTTCTCAATTCTTCCCTTATTTATTCTTGGTTGAACCTACCTTGGACTAAAATATCATGCACTCATAAAACAACTATATTCTTCTCTAACTGAAAATTAAAATGAAAATCAAAAATATGCCTAGAAAAAAAATTCTCTCAAATTTCGTGTCAAGCGTCAGAACACTGTTGCCAAACCAGATGTTATTTAATCGTTTTTGTTGATATTTTGGTATTTAGCGTTAGTGTTTCTTTTTTTATTTATTTTGTTTGTTACTCCATCTTTAGGGCGCTTCGCCGTCCTTTTGTTGAGATGGGGTATAAACTGGCCCGTATCCAGGAATTTATTTCGGGGGTGGGGGGGGGGGGTTGGCTACCGGTCGGACAAAAAAGTACAAAAAAGACATAAATCAGAGGAAAAAGCCTATAAAAATGAGTATTTTTGCCTTGGTTATAAATAAATTAAATTGAACTGAACTGAATAATCATTTCGAGAATCTATAATTCAGGTCCGTTTAAGATCATCATTAAGAATTTGAAGTAAGCTCTTAAGAACTTATTCACTTCAACCGGCGTCCTATATCCCTTCATAGAGGTCAGGATCCCTGTATATCCCTTCAAAGGGATTAGGATGGGTATTGCGACGATACAACGATAACGGTAGCCTTTTGCTGGTTGACATTAAGATTTTTCGATAGATCAATCTATCGATATCTATATTTAAGGACCATGTTTCGCTCTCATATTGTTTCGTTAAGTATTAGGAAATAAGAAAACTGAATTTTATTTTGTGACATTTTCGTTCGTTAAAAACTTCGAAAATATACAAATAGATTGACGAAAAACATGTTCGTTTATTTATAATAGAACTCTATATGACTACAAGTCCAAACACGCTAGTTGTTCAGGAGGAACGAGAAAATGTCGCACTAACGACTCAAACTCAGCAACTCAAAATCTTGCGTCAACCAATCACGGCGATGGTTGGGGTGTGGTGCCGCTTCCGGCTCTAAGTACACGGCGATTTTGCATCGGCAAGGAGAGTTAGTCATCAGGAGTATTAGGAAATGTACAAATATCTTTTTCGATATCTATATTTCTGTTTTGACGTCCATCTTTGGTTCGATATATCATTCTCAAGATCACCAACACAATAACCCACTCACTTGCCAACAGTTGAGCATGGTATGCCATCAGTGCTCACGGCTGCTCTTTCGTAAATGCCAAGTCTGAAAAAGAAACATTATTTGTTCCAAACGAGACGGTTAATTGATATTTATATGATCTTAATTAATTAGTAAATTAATATGATCTATTATGATACACAATTTCAAAAGAATGGCTCGACATAGCCATGACGGAAGAAAAATATTAACGGCACAACATGCGATGACGTAGATGGAACGCTATACAACGGACTAGTACCGTGACAAATAAACAAGGAACAAAACGAAAAAAGCTCTTTGGTTCAAACCCAGGCTGAGGTTATTTTTTTTCTTTCAGCTCACTACTTATTAACAGATTTAATAACTTAGATCCATTCCAGTTTTATTGCGACGCCAAGTACGGACTAGCCAAATAGCAGGGGAGCAACTAGCACGAAAATAGTAAATGTAAAATAGAAAGTGGTCGAATTGCATGTGTAAAGCGAGAAGTCGAGAACACACAACCAAATTCACAATGATAACAATCGAGGTAACAGACAACAGGAAGAGGGTAATAACAGAAATTTACTTTTTGCGAATTCTACAGGAGAAATCCTTATTTGCTCCAAGCTGCAATTTAAGGTAATAAAGCCATTTTTCCAGATTGAGGGATAGGCTACTCTCCTGTTTATATGGCACTCGGTCATGCCACTGTTCTCGAGTCAGGGTACTTCCAGAAGTGCTAGGATGATTAAACTTGGCAGTAACATCAGCAACCCGACCAAACCAACTTGGAAATAGTCCCCCTATCCGACCACCTTGGAGGAGTGGAGGGAAGGGGGATCCGGAATCTTGAGGTATGTATAGCTCTGGAACGGGTGATTTGATCACCGGTCGTGTCTCAGATGTACCATTTCAAGTGCGGACCGGATCAGATGAATGGGGGGGGGGGGGGTAATCTTGTGACACGCTTAGAGTGGAGCGATTGGGATGAAACTTGATGGGAAGAACAAGCACAAGCCCTAGACACATCACTGACAGAATGGACCGGATTCGAGCACAGTGGGGGGGGGGGGGGGTAGAGGGGGTCGGGGATTCTGGTGATCGCGTGTTACGGTACTTCCAGATGTTGATAGGACTGCGCCAAAATGTTTACGGGGAGGGGCAGAAAAAGGGCAGAAAAACTACTGTTTTTACAAAAAACGACTGGTCTTTAAGAAAAAAAAACGACTGTTTTCAAGAAAAAAATCGACTGTTTTTACGGAAAATCGTGGCTATTCTTTACCGACTGGCCGACAGCATTGGGGGGGGGGAGCCCCCCCCCCCCCCCAACGTGACACCCCTGATGACTGGTAGTCAGTTCCCTGATCCGACCATCATGGGTGATTTGGAAGGAGGGGGAATCCTTAAATCTTGAGGTATACTACTTCTGATCGGATCGGATCTTAATGAAACTTGATATTTGGAAAGGTCATATGTTTCAAATGTCCTCAAGATTTGGAAAGGTCTTGTGTTTCAAATGTCCTATTTAAAGTCCGGACCTAATCAGATTAATGGAGGGGGGGGTGGAGAGGGGAACCGGAAATTTTGTGACACGCTTAGAGTGGAGCGATCGGTGTGGTGAAACTTGGTTGGAAGAAAAAGCACAGGCCCATAGATACATCGGTGACAGAACCAGACTTGGTTTGTGCACTGTGTGTGTGTGGGAGGGAGGGGGTCTCGAATTCCGGTGATCGCGAATCAAGGTACTTCCACATGTTCTAGGACGACGAAACTTGGCTTGGACATTAGAGACTTAACAAGATTGTCTAGAAATTGTCACTTCTCGATTCCGACCATCCCTTAAAGCTCTAATCGTAACGAGAAAGTACACAAAATACTTTTAAGAAAAATCTATTGGTTTTGCTTAAAATAAATTTCTAGCACCCTTAAATTGCGCATCTTAATCGAAAAGTAAAAAAAAAAACATACTTTGGACCAAGCGATATATATTCACGATCTAAAAAGGGCCCAGGGTCATTTTTGCCGCAAGGGTTTTGCTTATAAGCGAATTTCTTTAAGTACAAACAATAAATTTTAGCAAAATATACACCTTAATGATCCCTACGAGCTTATCATCATTTCTACTTCAAGAGTTTTCATTATGGATGAATTTCTGGCGCCGTCAACGTGCGCATCATCACAGCCAAATGCAAAAATAAAACAATTTTTAATACATTCTCGTAATTTCCAAGGGCCCATGATCATATCTCAAGAGTTGTGCTTGCAGATAATAAGAACAAACCCACGAATTGACGAATTCCTACTTTCATCCTCTGACCCAGCCTTGCAAGTGCCATATGAGCTTCTAGCTTTTGTTGTTACAGAAAGATCACACACTGGTCAGACAGTTCGCCCGGGAACTTTCATATGTTACATTCTAAGCCCGCTTCTGGGATTAATCTTATTTCCATTGGGATAAAATTAATCCGAATTAGGGATAAGATTAATCCCAGTGGTAAATACTGCAACATTTTTTTTTTAGAGTGTACACTTCCAACAAGTGTCCACGTCGCGGGGCATCATGCTATTGTTGCGTAAAACTGGTTTTCTGAAATTTTCCCAAGTTTTTGCTAGAAGCCAATTGGCCTGGGAAAAGGCTTACAACAGCCAAAGCCATCGATCATTTTTTAACAGCAGTGCCTAGTTTCACAAATAGTTCTAAGTACTGGACCATCAACAGTAAATGGTGCGAGGTTTGCTTTAACTATTCGAACTGGAATATCAACAGGACCTTTTAAGCTTTTTAATTTTAACTGAAACTCTCGCTTACTTAACTTCAAGATAATCATCCAAACCCTCTGGTGGCTCTGGTATTTCTTCTTCCGACCAAGAGGGGAGGAACTGGATGATTTCAATAAATATTTGAGCCCGAGCTTACTGGGACAAACAATGGATAAAACGGATACGTCAGCTACGAAGCTTTGACAGCTGTATTCCTTGTCATGCTATCAACTGCCAGGGACAACGTTGGCGAAGAAACGAACCGGCGATCAGGTTGTATGTTTCGCGTGATTTAAATTCCAATAGGGCAGAGCCGTTTTCCGTGACCTGCCCCCCTCTCCCATAGGCCTGAAAGAAAACACAAACGAAAAACTTCACTGCTATTTGATACAAAAACGCTGTACTAAATTGCCAACTTACCTAGACGCTGACGATTCTTTTACCCTGATATTGCGCAAAACTGGTGGGATGCCCAGGCCTATTATCGTGCAGCATATTAGAACAAATCCAGACATCGCCCGATTGGAAATGTGTGCACTAAAAAGACGAAGGTCTACCTTAACAGGCTATCAAAGACGGCACTGTTAGAGTACCGGGAGCCGTACTTTATGTCGTATGGACTGCGGTACCGCTAGTTCTCACTTCAACGGTCACTGACTAACGGAAACTTCTATGTGCTGGCTCCAGGTTCCGGCATGGAAGAGCATGTCAGGAAGACAGAAGGTTGCAATAATTTTCTTGGGACGTATTTAAAAGACTTCTCGTACCTATAATGCCAATGCAACATATTTTCGCAACATCATTCGTTAGTTCTTAAACCCGGAAAACCAGATTTCATGGTACATTTTGAACCCGGTTACCACACCTCACTAATCCTTGCACTAGCTGCTATTTACTAGTTTCCATGCGCATCGAATGTACCGGTCATGCTTAAATCTGGTTTTCTGAATTTGCCGAGTTTTAAGTTTTAAGGAGGATTTGTACGCATGCTTCGTTTTAGCTTTCAGACTAATGACTAGCATTTGCTGGGCATCCACAAGCAATCCAGATCCTTAGCCAAAATTTTGCCATTTTTTTTCGCCTTTTTAACTTCAGGACTAATTTTCCAAATGGAGTTTCTTTTTCCAACTCTAGTTTTCTCAGTCGGTGCAGCAATGTCAGCTGCCACTTTAAAGCAGTGGATATAGTCTCGCTATAGCAACAATTTACATCAATGGGGAACCCGTAACCTCGCCCGTAACATTAAGACCTGTTTGAAGAAGGTGGAATTGAGAAAAGTGCAAGTTAATGCAGAAATATAGACTGCTACATCAATACGATTCGAGTTATGTTTTTAGGTCGAATCCTTCCTGGGATTTGGACATCTAGTTCCGGAAGCAGGAGAAACTAAACAGAAAGACAAAGGAAGGTGATTATCATCTATTTTCTCTTGATCAACTTCCACAATACCGCCAATGACATAGAGGGTCCAGAAACAATCAAATCAAACGGACGAGCTTGGAAACGATCTATGGAACATCCATAACCACGGTTATGGATGTATGAGAAGCGTAGAGACTTTTCAATAAGACTATCAGAGCAAAATAATATAAGGGGTAGTGCCAAGCTTATGCTTTCCATACTTTGCAAACGGGCAATAGTCGTTGCGCCGCCCACTACGCTTGTGGCATTTAAAGCGAGACCAATTTACGGTTTTAGAAATTTCTGGTAAAGCAAAGGTGCGGTCTGTACACACCAAGGAAACAGCGGAGGCTGTATCATTTTTTTATGTTCAGAACATACATTATCAGAGCCAGCGCTGGTGATGGTCCATTTACACACTGCGGAAAATCCGGCGTATTTTGAAAACCGAGCGTATTTTACGCACGTTTTGAGCTTGAAAACATTTCTAGCAATACGGACGTATTTGAGACATCGGTCCCTTTTGTATCTAAATACGTCCGTATTGCTAGAAATCTTTTCAAGCTCAAAACGTGTGTAAAATACGCTCGGATTTCGAAATACGCTCGGATTTTACGCAGTGTGTAAACCCACCATGAACCGCTGAATGAGTTTATGTAGGGACGTTCTCTAACCCTAGTTTTGCTAGTGTCGCTACTCTCTAGTGTTATTTTGCTCTGAAGACTATGGGCGACAGATAATGAGTCGAAAAACAATTCAGTACGTACAGAAGGTGCAAAACGGATAAGCCAGCTACATTTTATTAGAGCTATATTTTAAGCTGGAAATGAGAAGAAGAGACAGGTGACTCCAAAACCAAAATGCAGAATAATCTCTACCCTTTCGACCCAATTGAACAGCAAAAACAGCAGCCTTGTCCCGAATGAAATCGCGGCATCACCTTTAAGTCCAACCAATTTTCAGAGAAGAATTTCACAAAACCAGATTTTTAAGGAAGGATCTTTAATTGTTGTTTTTCAACAAGTTCCTTTTTCCAGTTTGAGCGGCTCGAGCCTGAAGAGACCCCGCCAAGAAAGGCCGAAATGTAGCTCTAATAGAATGTAGCTGACTTATCCGTTTTGCACCGTCAAATGTGATTCGCAGTCAGCAGTTTCTGCCGAACCGAAGTATTAGGGAAAATCCGGCACGCCCCTTTCAGCTTCCCGCACCGAAGTTAGATCGGTCTGGACTTCAAAATCACATATGATCTTTGTACCGTGAAAGTTCAACCCAATCCGTATATTCCGTTGCAACGAATGTTTCAAAACTGTTCGCATGTTACTAAATGGAATCCCTATATTTCATTAAATATTCTTTGAGCCGAAGCTGACTTTGAAACATTTATTCAAAGAATGTTTACAACGGATACGTCAGCTACTATTCTTCATCAGCGATATTTCGGCCCTTCTTGGCAAGGGTCCTCGTCAGGCTGTCAATCCTCTTGTTCAAAGTCGGAGAAGGAAACAAACCTGTAATAAATAACTGAAACTTCTACCGACTATAAATATATTATTAAAGTAAATTACCTTACCACTGTAATGAAAAAACTAGTCCTGAGATTTTATTTTTGACACGGACGCTGTTTTTGCTGCACGATTGGGGCGATGACAGGAAAGATTTTTTCTGCATTTTGATCAGCTCCGGTTTTGTTATTAATAAGGGAATGTTTTCTACGGATACGTCAGCTAAGATTCTTCATTAGCGATATTTCGGCCCTTCTTGGCAAGGGTCCTCGTCAGGCAGGCTTCCAATCCTCTTGTTCAACTTCGGGGAAAGAAACAAAGCTGTAATAAATAACTGAAGCTTCTACCGACTATAAATATCTTATTAAAGTAAATTATCTTCAAATACTACTACAATGAAAAAACTAGTCCTGAGATTTAATTTTTGACACCGACGCTGTTTTTGCTGCACGATTGGGGCGATGACAGGAAAGGGTTTTTTCTGCACAAACGTTTTTCTGTTTCAAAGTCAGCTTGGGCTCAAAGAATATTTATTAATAAGGGGTTGAAAATTTAAATATTATTTCATTAATAACCTCGTTTTATGTTTCTATTATAGAATGCTCGCCTGTATCTATTATTTTGAATAATTACTGCACGGAAAAACTAGTGCTGAGATTTAATTTTTGACACGGCTGCTGTTTTTGCTGCACATTTGGGACGACGGCAGGAAACATTTTTTCTGCATTTTGATCGACTTCGGTTTTGTTGTTAATAAGGGACTGAGGCTTAAATTTTCTTCCCTTAATAACCCCGTTCCACGTTTCCGGTAGGGAGTAATCGCCTGTATCTCGGTTAATGCCTGCTCGGTTTTTCTTTATCTCAACGGTTCCTTAATTGTTTGATAGAGTCCGGTGCACGTTGCCGAGGGGTTACTCACTCCCCCAAACCCGTGTACATCAGGTGCCGGTGCCCGGAGGTGCTGGGAGATACCGGAAGGTACCATCCAATTTAATAGTCGGTGCTTAAAAATCACAAAGTTTAATAAAAGTGCATTAAAACAAATGTGTAAAAAAACCTTTTTTTATCAAGAGAAGAGATACAGTGATTACAAAGACTTGAAACGGAATTAGCCTACAGCGACTAGTAGCTCAAGAGCGAATGCTCAATCTATTTTATGTGTAGAAAAGGGACATGTTTACTGTGCATTTGAAAAAGAAAACTGCTGTAAAAGCCGAAAGTTCTTGTCAACGATTTTCTTGTAGGGATTGAGAGATTGATAGCAAGACCAAAGGTTTTGATGGGATCCCAAAAATTTAATATTTGATCCAGACACAAGGGTCTTGTAGATATCCAGTCTTGGCCAGACTCCTTGAACAATTTTACTATTAAGATTTAGAAACAGAAGAAGGCATGCATGTGTGTATTTATCCCCGGGCCATGCGTCATATCTATTTTGAGAAAACTGCGATCAAATTTTCCTGCCTTACTTCTGCCAAATTTCCGGCTTCGACTGGATTACGGGCAAACTACTGGTCTTGCAAGACCTAGGGCTCAAAAACGAATTCAGCGTACAGGAGTGTTGCATGAAGCTGCCCTTACTATGGCACCGCCCACCCCCCAATTGGCCATGGTACATGATCCTGCCACCATGGATCATGAAGCTGCCACCCCCAGAAAAATCATGCAAATTCCAAGAAAACAGCAAATTTTGTTATTTGCAAAAGGTCAAGGAACCTCTCTGACCAAACAGCTGGCCTCTAACTTCACCATGTAGCAAAATACTATTTTTAGCAAAGTGGGCGACTTCATGACCAGCTTAGCCTTGAACAAATTACAAGTAAACTATGGTACCAGCAGAAAGTGAAGGTTCTAAGCTTCCTTTCAGGATACTCCGCTGAATTTTATCTCAACTTTTAGTTTAGGGTGGCGGCTTCACGCAGCACTCCTGTATCTCCCTCTATCTAATCAACTTCTGATAAAACTTAACTTTCAACAAATTTTCCGGTTTCAGCCGGATTCCGGACGAACTATATGTCCGGGAAGAAGATAATTGTAAGAAGCGGATTCAACATGTCTTCTTACCGCGAAATCGGATATCTAATCAACTTCAGGTAAAACTTTTACCTTTATAAAATTTTCCGGTTTCGGCCGGATTCCGCGGGAACTACAACTGCTTGTCTGACCAGAAAATGATTTTCATATAAATGTTCAGCATGTCTTCTTACTTCTTAATCGAACATCTAATCAACTTTAAATAAAACTTTGACTTTTAACAGACTTGCCGGTTTTGGCCGGATTCCGGGCGAACTGTTTGTCCGGCGAGAAAAAAGTTTTCATATTCGTGTTCAGCATGTCTTCTTACCCCTAATCCGACTATCTCATTGACTGCAAACCCGTAAATAGAACCCCCTCCTCCACCCCTAAATGTTGAGCTACAGAGACCATCTCCGAGAATTCGACCTCTCTCTTGACCTAAAGAGTCCTCACACCACGTTTCATAAAAATATCTCATTCCCTTGGAGAGTTATCGTGCTGACAGACGGACAACTTTTACGAAGTCATAGGTATCCCTCCACTTACGTTTTGGGATCCCAAAAAGGGATGAGGACATAAGATAGGATACACTGTACAAAGTTTCTCCGAATAAGGATGCACTATTTGCTACTAGGATTAATCTCGTCTCTATTGGGATAAAGTTAATCCGAATTAGGGGTAATCTTATCTCAATAAAGATAAGATTAATCCCAGTAGTAAATACTGAAAGATTTTTTTTACAGTGTAAGACAAGATAAGATAAGTTTTATTCCACTAAAAGCACAGAGGCCATGGGAAAAAATAAACACAAACAAAAATAAAAAACAACAAGACCAACGGTTTCGATGGGATCCCAAAAATTCAATATCTGACCAGACAACTGGGTCTTGTCTTAGCCAGATCAAGTCATAGCCTGACTCCTTGAACATTTTTACAATTAAAATTCAGAAACAGATTAAGGCCAAATAGCTAATCATCTGAGAAAACCAAATTCAGATATGGATTCAGCATGTGTGTTTACCCCTATAAGTCATATATGTTTTGACGAAAACTTCCTGCCACTTCTGCCAATTTCCCGGTTTCGGCCGAACTCCAGAACTACTTGTTCGGCGAAAAAAGAAAGCTTAAAAACGAACTCTTCTTTCCCCAATAATGAACACCTAATCAACTTCAAATAAAAATTTAACTTATAACAAATTTTCCGACTCCAGCCGGATTCCAGTCGAACTATATGTCCGGGTAAAATATGATTGTAACACACGGATTCAGCATCTCTTCTTACCCCTAAATCGGTTATCTAATCAACTAGAAATAAGACTAACTTCTACCAATTTTCCGGTTTTGGCCGGATTCCGGGCGAACAACAGTCCGGGTAGAAAATTATTTTCACATAAGTGTTCATCATGTCTTCTTGCGCTAAATCGAACATCTAATCAACTCTAAATAAAACTTTTAATTTTAACAAACTTTCGGGTTTGGGCCGGATTCTGGGATGCTTGTCTGTCGAGAAAATGGTTTTCACCGTCGTCTTCAGCATGTCTTCCTACCCCTAAATCGAACATATAATCAACTTAAACTATAACTTTTACTTTTAACAAACTTTCCGATTTTGACCGGATTCCGGGCGAACTACTTGTCCGATGACAAAATGGTTTTCACCACCGTGTTCAGAATGTCTTCTTACCCCATAAGATTTGATCCAGACAATTGGGTCTTGTCTTCGCCAGATCTAATCATCAAAGAAAACCGAGTTCAGATATTCCATCAATCTATCAAACTATACCTCTATAGGCCATATCTATTTTGACGATACTGACCGAAACTTCCTGCTTTACTTCTGCCAAGTTTGCGGTTTCGCCCGAATTCCGAGCGAACTACTAGTACAGCAAAACAAAGAAAATTCAGAAACGAATCCAGCGTATCTCCTTATCCCCATAAACAAAATTTAATCAACATAAAATAAAACTTTGACTTAAAAAAAATGCGGGTACAACCGGATACCGGACTTATTATATGCCCGGGTAAATAAGATTGTCATATACAGACTCAGCGTCTCTTCTTACCCCTAAATCTAACATCTAATCAACTTCAGATAAAACTTTTGCTTTTGACATATTTTCCGGTTTTGGCCGGATTCCAGGCGAACTAGTTGTCCGGCGAGAAAATGGTTTTCACCATTATTCACCATGTCTTCTTACCCCTAAGTCAAAAATTTAATCAACTTGAAATGAAACTTTTACTTCTAACCAATTTTCCGGTTTTTGCCGGATTCCGGACGAACTACTTGTCCAGCGAGTAAATGTTTTTCACCATCGCGGTGAGCATGTCTTCTTACCCCTAAATCAAACATTTAATCAACTTCAAATGAAACTTTTACTTTGAACAAACTTTCCGGTTTTGGCCGGATTCCTGACGAACTACTTGTCCGGCGAGAAAATGACTTTCACCATCGTGCTCAGCATGTCTTCTTACCCCATAATCGACTATCACATTAGCTATTTAAAAATATTTTGTTTGTCCCTTAATTTGAACCCCCTCCCCCACCGCCAAATATAGGGCTACATAGCCCCTCTACGAACTCGATCTTACCCTTGGCACAAACAATGCTCACACCAAGTTTCATCAAAATATCTCATTCCCTTCGAGAGTTATCGTGCTTACAGACGGACGGACGGACAACTTTTGCGATGTCATAGGTCCACTTACGTTTTGGGATCCAAAAACCGAGCAAGCATTAACCGAGATACAGGAGAGTACTCCCTACCGGAAACGTGGAACGGGGTTATTAAGGGAAGAAAATTAAGCCTCAGTCCCTTATTAACAACAAAACCGAAGTCGATCAAAATGCAGAAAAAAATGTTTCCTGCCGTCGTGCCAATCGTGCAGCAAAAACAGCAGCCGTGTCAAAAATTAAATCACAGCACTAGTTTTTCCGTGCAGTAATTATTCAAAATAACACATACAGGCGAGTATTCTATAATAGAAACATAGAACGAGGTTATTAATGAAATAATATTTAAGTTTTCAACTCCTTATTAATAACAAAACCGGAGTTGATCAAAATGCAGAAAAACTTTCCTGTCATCGCCCCAATCGTGCAGCAAAAACAGCGTCCGTGTCAAAAATTAAATCTCAGGACTAGTTTTTTTCATTACAGTGATATTTGAAGGTAATTTACTTTAATAAGATACTTATAGTCGGTAGAAGTTTCAGTTATTAATTTACTTTAATAAGATATTTATAGTCGGTAGAAGTTTCAGTTATTTATTACAGGTTTGTTTCCTTCTCCGACGTTTACCAAGAGGATTGACAGCCAGGGTTGCCACATCCAAAAACATTAGAGAGTGCCTTTTTGCCCAAAAGAGAGAGTGAATTGGGAGTGAATTTTTTTTACAAAAACAAGTGAAATGGTAACTTTTGGTCGGAATTGCCTCTGCAAAAACGACGCATTTTAATTTTATGTTCACAGAAAAACTTGAAATAGTCACTTCTTTTCGGAATTCGCAGGGAATTCCTGCTGCAAAAGGGACACATTCGGACGTAATCTCAAATAGAGTGATTTGTAGGTCCTACGTAGGACAAGAGTGACAAAAACAAAAAAGAGTGACAATTCACACTATCGTGCGACATGTCGCAACCCTGACAGCCTAACGAGGACCCTTGCCAAGAAGGGCCGAAATATCGCTGATGAATAATAGTATCTCACGTATCCGTTGTAAACACTAAATTTCATTGCAGATCCCTCGCCCCCATGGTCGGATACGGTTTGGGTATATAAACGGAATGTCGCTCTGCTCTTTTGAATTGGGTTACAGGTTTCCATATTCCCCCTCTCTCCACCCCTACACGAATGACATATAGGCCAAGTAGTTCGGGTAGGCAGGGATTTATCTCGTAAAATTCGTTCCCGGAAGGGTGTTAAGCAGGGATGCGCACTGTCGCCGAAACTGTTTTCCTTATATATCAATGACTTGGAAAACTTTATGATGAATAATGGAGCCCCCACGGTAAGCCTAGACGTTATTACACTTTGTATGTTACTGTTTGCAGATGACATTGCCCTGATTGCAGATTCCTGACAATCTCTTCAAAAATTATTTGATATGTTAGAACAATGCCTTCAAATTAAGGAATTAGAGCTGAACGCTAAGAAAACGGTGGTGGTGGAATTTCGGAAAGGGGGTAAGGTAGACCAGGAACAACGGCTAAAGTTCTTCAGAGGCCTCTTCAGAAGAGGTCCCAAAATCACAAAAGCAGATATTTAAGGAAGAATCTTTAATTGTTTTTCCACAAATTTATTTTCCAGCTTGAGCGGCTTGAGCTTGAAGAGGACCCTTGCCAAGAAGGGCCGAAATATAGCTCGAATAAAATGTAACTGACTTATCCGTTTTGCACCGTCAAATATGATTCGCAGTCAGCTTGGGCTGAAGAACATCTGTTAAGAGAATTATTGTAAACCGGGAGCGAAATAATAAAAATGTGAATAAATGCTGAACCAACTATATACCAGCTATAAATAAATACTAATAATGGTTGAGTAAACTCTTTAGCCCGAACAAATTGACACCCTTTAGAAAGTGTCATAAACCAACTCGTCTCGCTGTCTTGCTGTTGCAAACTGACGATATTTTGTTTGTACTTGTCAGTTAGCGGATAGTTAGGATTCCCCTTATCATCAGCTGATTCGTGAAAAATAATTATTATCCCTCGGAGTCAAGAGTAAAAATTAAATACGATAATTTTTAGTGAGAAGACACTTTTGACATCTTGTTTAAATCATCGTTTCCGTAAGTCATCTCTAATTATAACAAGACCAAAGATTGCGACGGGATCCAAATATTGAATATTTATTGGACTACTTGATCCAGACGATTGAATCTTGTGGATTTCCAGTCTTCGCCAAAACCCTTTAAATTTTGCCACAACCAATAACCAAGTTCAGATACGGATTGAGCGTGAACTTTTACTCCGGCATCTCATCTCTAATCGACTTCAGACCAATTTGACCACTTGACCAAATTTCTCCTTTTAGCAGTAATCTCGGCAACCTGCTTGCAGAGCAAAAGAGCTGGTGACACTGAGTCGTACTAACCTTTCCAATACGAATAACCGGGTTTTTAAGTTCAAAACCGGATTCCTTTCCAATACGAATAACCGGGTTTTTAAGTTCAAAACCGGATTCGGCATATCTCCTTTTACCCCGATACAGAATCTCTAATCGACCTTTAGTATGTTGGAAAGCTGCAACAGCTGCATGTCTCCTCACCCCATATCGACTGTATCTAAGCTTCCGGTTGTGGCCGGATTCCGGGCGCAGGGACGTAACTAAGGGGGGGGGGGGGGAATTTTGCCGAAAATAAGCTTTTGTCGGTGCTGAAGCACATCAGGTTCTTTTTATGCGTAAGAAATCAAATTCTGCAAACATTACTCGGGTGCAACTGGAAAGTTTAAGTCTCATCGGCAGACCGGGATCTTACACGTAATTAATCAAATTCCACACACTTTTGTCGGGCCGTCCCCGAAGTTTAAGTCTCGTCCTTAAACCTTTTTTTTTTTTTTTAAATGCAACGTCAAACACTTTTGCTCCATTCCGTTCCTTGTCGTCAAGATTCGGTAAACCTGTTCTTATTTTATCTTTCTGCCCTTTTTCGCTGATCTGGCTGCACATCCTTCTTTCTTTTCTTGGTCGAGTCTTGGTGTGGTCATAATCAGGAAGAGTAAATGAGGGGACCTAGTGCAATGGCGATGCGCAGTATACAGAATGTCTCTTTAACGTGAAAACTACTTCTGTTGCCGTAAATTCAGAACAATTCTACTTTGTACCTACTTTATTGTGCATAGCCACTACTTTTTGACGGACAAATCTGTGATTTCACAGCTAGCCTTAGTTTTATTTCGGATCGCAAAGATCCGAAATAAAACTTTAAAAAAATAAAGAAAATAAAACTGATGAGCAGAACGCTGATCTGCTCATCAGCGTTTCCGCAAAACTTCGCCTGCGGTGTACTTCCTAGTATTCTGTGTTTGAAAGAACGGTAATTCAATCAGTTGGCGCTTTAAGCCTGAAATTCTGGGGTTTTGAAGCAAATTAGAAGCTAGAGTTTGCATGGTAGATATGGATCAGTTTTTTTTCCGGAGATAGGCAGATTTTAAAAATTTCGCCTGCGGCGCATAGTTTAATGCGAAAGATGAAACGAAAAGCCAAATATGTGAATTTAAATTTACGAACTTGTATTATAGGAATACTAATAATTGATGCATAACAGTAAGTCTTATACAAAATTTCGCCTGCGGCGCATTTCGTAGTAGGCCTATTCTCTATTTGGAAGAACGGTATTTCATTTAGTCAGCGTTTTAGGATCGAAGTTCTTGGGGGTTTGAAACTCATTGAAAGAAACATATTAATATGGTAGGTATAGCACTTTAACTTTTCTGGGCATAGTCGTTGAAAGGGTCACTTGTGGGCGAAAGTTGAACCGAAAAGCCGAAAATATGAATTTGAATACAAATTTACATTAAAAAAAATGATCACAATTGCATTACAATTCGTTTTACACCGGTTATGTTCTACGCTGGCAGGAAATGTACGCAGCGTTTTATCGGCACAATTTTAGTCCGTCGGCACAAACTGGCCGTCCCCCCCCCCCCCCCAAAGGTAAAAGGCTAGTTACGCCCCTGTCCGTGCGAACTACTTGTCCGGCGAGAAAATAATTTTCACATTGGGGTTCAGCATGTCTCCTTACCTTTAAATTGAATTTATAATCAACTTCAGATTCAACATTTACTTTTCAGATTTGATGATGCAGAACAGATACGTCAGCTAGCTATATTTCGACCCTTCTTGGCAAGGGTTCTCTTCAGGTTCAAAGCGCAGAAGTTGGAAAAAAGAACCTGTGGGAAAATTGAGGAACATTTAATTTTCACAAATTTTCCGGTTTTGCCGGGTTTCGGGTATACCACTTGTACTGCGCGAATTTAGCATGTCTCTTTTTTCTCATTTAGCAACTTTTACTTTTCACAAATAGTCTGTTTTTTTGCCGGATTCCGGGTCAACTACTTGTCCGGCGAGAAAATAATTTTCATATTCGGATTCAGCATGTCTTCTTACCTCTAAATTGACTATCTAACTAGCTTTTCAAAAATATTTTGTTTCATCCATTAGTTTGAAACCCCTCCCCCACTCATAAAATATGCGGCTAGAGAGCCCATCTTCGAACTTGACCCGTACTCTTGACCAAGAGTCCGCATGCCAAGTTTGAGCAAAATATTTCAAACCCTCCGAAAGTTATCGTGCTGACAGACGGAAAGTTTTACGAAATCATAGGTATCCCGTCACTTGTTTCTTGGGATCCCAATAGCTTTTTCTTGCCCAACAGGGAACGGAACTTGATTGGCACCATACCAAAAATGGAGTGCAAGTGCTGTAGCAAGCTCGTCAATTTTTGGTGTCGAGTGGTGACGAACCAGGAATTCATTCTTAAAAAGCGTTTTTTTAATGTTTTTGTTTTTAAATAACCTTTTTCTGCCTAAAATGATCTTTTCTGTGTATATCAGCCACCTTGAACGTCAGGAAAAGTGGCATAACAGCACACAAATCGCATATAAACCCGATGAATTCTTTTTCTCAAAATAGTACTATGAAGTAGTACGAAAAAGTAGTATGCACTACTAACTGTTGCTACTGCATGCTTCTACTTCAAGACTACCGTTTTACTGCATACTACTATATGCTACTACTAGCAAGACTGGATGCTACCATGGCAAGATAGGATGCTACTGGATACTACTACTTAAGATTGGACCAGTCTAAGGCACATTAAATGACAGTATTCTTTGCTATTACATAGTATTGCATACAACTCTTTCGTACTACCAACATACTATTACGCACTTAATTGCCCATCAGCTCAATGGCTCAATCAGCACAAAATTAATTTCCTTCAGTGAGCATAAACATAACCATAAAGTACTTCAAATGTCTCCTTTCATTTGCATCTCCATTCTTGCTAAAACGTGGTTCAACGTAGTACCAGGGACCCATAAATGTTCTGTAATGACTCGCCATTCAGGGGGCTTGTAATTTCCTATGCTTCTATGTTGCTATGTTGCCCGAGCCTCTCCTAGTTTCCAAAAATTCCGCTTGGGTCGAATCGGCGTCCTCGCTCAGATAGACAAGATTTGTTGACATAAGTGGACTATTCAGCATGCCACCAGGTACCTAAGCTAGGACAAAAGATCCAGGATACTCTTCCGTTACAGAGAAATATTCCTAGTTCAGCACAAAAGCTGCGAACAAAAATTTCTATCTGGATAGTCGGGTATTTTATCCCCGTGGGTATTTCTCGAACTATCTCACGCTCGGTCAAGAGCGCATCAGAAATCTCTTATTGACAAGCCCCCTGAATGGCGAGTCATTAGACGAAATTTATGGGTCCCTGGTACTACGTAGAACCACGTTTTGGCAAAAATGGAGATGCAAATGAAAGGAGACATTTGAAGTACTTTATGGTTATTTTTATGCTCACTGAAGGAAATTAATTTTGTGCCGATCGAGCCATTGAGCTGATGGGCAATTAAAGGGGCTATCCGAGCAGCAACCTAGAAAGTGAATTCCCGATGAAAAATTTGTAGCCTGCGTAATAGTATGTTAGTAGTATAGAAAAGTTGCACGCAATACTATGTAATAGCAAAGAATACTGTCATTTAGTGTGCCTTAGACTGGTCCAATCTTAAGTAGTAGTATCCAGTAGCTCCTACTATGGACGGAAAACCACTAACTTCTAAATACCTGTCAGTTCTTGGCAGGACGGAACTGGTTCTGGATAAAGCTTTGGCCGGTACTTTGGTGAACACAAAAGTTGTTTGTGTCGTTTGTGTCACAAAAGCTTTCTTAGATTCCCATTAGGTGTTCGGAAGCACGGAGGGTTGCTAGTCTGTCGGCATCATACCGTGGCCGCAACCTGGTAATACATGGGCACCGGCGAGGTGTACTGGGCACTTATTCTACACCAGAGCGAAATACCACTAATTTGCTCTGCTTGGGAATGAGCATCCGAGTTACGCTGGAATTTTGACAAATTGGGCTGCCCGCTACCTAGAGTTTGGCTTTGTTCAGAGTCAGAGAGTGAAAGCGAGAAATAAACACAAAGTGCAAACAAACCAGGAGGTTTTGCAAACAACAACACTCACCTGTATTCTGACGATGATTTTGCCGAACGATCGGCTGAAATGTCAACAGAGCCAATATCTTAAAGGACGTGTCGTACTTCTGATAGTAATTCATTCTGTTTCAGTAGTATTTCCATCCGTTCCCGTTCACGAGATTCGACTCTTCATAAGATCATATCTCCTCTTTTGGCATTACACTGATTATCGCGCTTACTACGTTTCTTATCTTTACATGACGTATCAGGCTCACGATCACTGTTTCCGAGATACTTATTCTTCAGACGGCCGGTTATGCAAATTTTGCTAAGTTTTTTGTCAAAAGCAAAGGACATTGTAAGGCATTGCTAAAAAGGGGGTAAGCCTTGTGTAATCTTTTTTATTTATTTTTATAACCCGCTGAAAAGACAGAATAGCGGATTATAACAATAAAAAAGAACTGCTGTAAGCATAGCAAAGTTTTAAAATAGTCTACTATCTCAGAAAATCTTAGCAGAAATACCAAGTAGTGCGAGGTGTCCTTTAAAGCAGTGGTTACCAACAGGTGGTACGCGTACCCAAAGAGGTATGGGAGGCCGTCGCATGGGGTACGCGAAGGTCCCAAATCATGTCTGTCTATAGATTTGATTTCTCGCCTGAATAATTTGTTTGTTTTTTCTAAGCTGGTTCCAATATTGTCCTCAAAAAGTAGTTATATAAACCGGGTTCTGGCTCACCCTTCCCCCAATTTCAAAACCCCATTTTAACATCAATTTCTTAAATTTTAACATCCTTTTTACCAAATTATCCCCCTTTTTAAGAACATTTTTATTTTCTTACTTCCAAAATAAAGGATACAAGAAATGAGAATATTACCCTTTACTACATATAAAATACTACAATATACTACTACTTCTTTTTTTTTACATTTTTAATTTTTTATTCAACTATTACTGAGTAAACAGTTCTAAATCCACATATGTTTCTTTGTTCTTGTTTTCGCGTACAATAGGCTGCAAAACTAGATTTTTCTTTAAAAGTAATTCGTTAGCAATGGCATTATATTTCTGTGTTATAAACAAATCACAGGGTTTGTCATTATGATTAATAACTACAACCAACTTATCACCATATTTTGTCTTAGCAATTCTCATTTTAACGATAGTATATTTCTTTCCTAATACCAATGCTTCTTTCCTGATTGTCTCATTGTATTTATTCATTCTGATTGTATTCAAGACTTCCTTTGTGGACTCCATTTATTAGGGGATGATTTTATTAAATAAAAATCCCAATCGCTTTGAAACATCTGGTAATAGAAACCAACCACGTTTATCACATAAATGCGATAGATACAAACGCAGTACTGAGTTTGCATGATGATATGATGATTACCGATTTTGAACTTTATAAAATATTTTTGCAAAACCCCACACCCCCAGACTTTGAAAATTAAGAGGTGTGATGTTGGTACACCCCGATTGGTGTAGTGTTTGTGGTGATGTGGCCTTAGTCTGGGGGGCCCTGAACGGGGAACCCGCAAGTTTTTATTACCATCCCACTATCGACAAACAGAAACTGCGGTCAGTGGGATTCGAAGGTCTGAATGGTGATGAGTCAACGTTCGGCCGAGCGTTGAGCCACTACACCAAGGGTCCTTGTTCAATTCGCAAAAGTTTCCGAGTTAAGATGAGATTGTGTTAGTCACGCCGGAGACTGTAATTACATCCCAAATTGACGGCGAGACCTTTGAATGACGCAGCTCATTAATGCGCGTATGAAATAAAGATCTGTTTGACAGTTAGGAAACAATATTCAGTATAGCAATAGACTATATGTTTGGTAATTTCTCTTGACTTTTTATAGATTTATTACAATATTTATAGCCATTCAGACGGACTTGTTTCATGTATTTTTCGCGAGGAAAAAATCGAAAGGTTTTACGCATCTCTGTTTCTCTCTGAATTACCTCCTCAATTGTTAATTGTCCGCATTTTAGCATTGAGAACAACTCAGTATAAAAATTGTAATTTGTCCTAAATTCTGCTTTTCTATCAGCAATGCTTAACTGCTTTTCAATTATTTCGATGATAACAGCACCCAAACTTAAAGAAGCTAAAGGTAGCACTAGAAACGCAGACATTCCTGCTGCCGAAAAGAGGAATTTGGATACAAGTAAGCTATTACTTATACGATTGTAGTACTTGTAACTGCGACGGTAAACATACATTTTCTTTTGTAATTCTTCCATTTATTATGTAATAAAATTGTTTCAGAAATTATTTGATTGAATGAAAGGTTCGCGATTCGGAACACATCCGCCACCTGCTAAACTGTATGGAATCTTTCTTGATTGATTGGAGAGAATATAGACAGCGCTTGCTCTGTGAAACGCATACTGAAACCAGTGCTTTTCTTTACGGCTGACAAAACTCAGACGGGAGAAATTTATTAATAAAAATGTTCCCCTATTAAATGATGAATACTGCAGAGGTTATTCAGCTTTGTAAAAAGGTTATATCAAACAACAAAGCGGTTATACAAAGATTATCGCTATACACATATAATGAACTGCGGACTTATGCGAAAATTAATAAAATCAAAACAAATGGAGCTAAGAAACATGAAATAACAAATAATATAATAAACCATCTTAATAAGTATATTTTGATAGCTGAAGATAAAATTAAAATTGAACGCAGAAACGAAAGAACTCATAATAAGAACAGACCATCCGACTATAAACCAGAACCGAGATTACGAACCATTCTGGAAGATGAGATAAAAGAAAATAATACTACCATTACAAAACTAAAACAAGAATACAATGATAACAAAGAAAAAGAGACAAGTGAATTAAAAAGATTTCTAAAAAACAAAAACCTATCCACCCGTGGAAACCGAGAAGAAGTCATACAAAAGGTTGAAGAATACTATAATAATATTATTACCAAACATAAAGATTCCGTACAGAAAAATAGAGATATCATAAGAGATCAAACAGAAAGACGTGATAACAGTAGACAGAAAGTAGTCGATTTATCCACTCTCTTTATAAATAAGAAAAAAATCAAAGAAGAAAAATTAATTCCTGATCATTTATTTAGAAAGGAAGAAGAACAGCAGCCTACTATTTCTAGGGAAACGGAAAACCTGTATACCATCAACGTTTCTATTGAAAGCAATGGAAGAGAAAAATATACTCTTATTGCTTTTGTTTTCGCAGATTTGAGACGAAGAATGAACGAAATAAATCAATATAGAGTTCAGTTTGTAACCAGGGTTATATTCTATAGACAGGAAAATGATGAAGAAGTAGTAGTATATTACAACAGTACTTCTTGGGTTTTAAATAAAAATAGCATTCTTACTCATAGTCATTTGGATGATAATAACAAGAGACTGAGTTCTTTAAGTAATACCCCTCGATCTGGGCTACAATTTAGTCGGTATGAAGGAATTGGTTATAGGATGACACGAATAGAATCTTACATGGGAGGAACGTTTAAAATACTGCCAGATTTCGTAAAAAATAAAAAAGCGTGCATAAATATAAAAAATTTAGATCAAAAATGCTTTCTTTGGTCCATCTTAGCACATTTATACCCAACCAAGGACAACGCTGAGAGACTTTCGAAATATAAACAATATGAGAACGAATTTGATTTCGAAGGGGTTACCAACTTCCCAATGGATACTAAAGATATACACAAATTTGAAAATGGATACAACATTAAGATTTGTTTATTTCAAATTGAAAAAGAGAAAATTATCAGAAGTCATATACTAAAAAGTACAATCAATGGCAAAACAGCTAAACATATTATTAATTTATTATATTTCGATAATCATTATGTACTGGTAAAGGATCTGAGCAGATTAGTTGGTAGTCAAATCTCTAAAAATAAAACAAAGACATACCTATGCACTTTTTGCGGAAGGCATTTTACAAAAGAAGAACAATATGAAAAACATGAGAGTAAAAATAATTGCGAAGATCCTGATATTATAATGCCTCCTGAAGGTTCAAGTATACAATATAAAAATATTGCAAAACAAATGAAAGTACCTTATTGCATAATAGCCGACTTTGAGTCTTATAACGAAGAGTACAATCAAGTAAACGGGAAGAAAACAATAAAAGTGGCCAAACAGAAACCATTTGCTTACGCATTTCAGGTATGCTGTTCCTTTGATACAAACCAGAACAAATACTATGACTATTTCGGTGAAGACGCTGCAAAACATTTTGTTAAAACCGTTACAAAAGTATCCACAGAAATTGCAGACAAATATGAAAGCAGACAAAGAAACCATACTTATACCAATGCAGAAATTACCGAAAAATGGAAAAATCTATTGAATAAGACTTGTCACATCTGTACAACTGAAATCACTGAAAATCCTCACTTTGATCACGACCACATGACAGGAGAAGATAGGGGATTTGCTCATGCTGAATGTAATATGAAATACAGGATTCCTAGGCATATCCCGGTAGTAATGCATAATTTATCAAAATATGATTCTCATTTATTTGTTAGAGAATTGATACCTGATAACGGAATTTTTGAAAGTGCAGAAAGTTTCATCTCATTCTCGAAATCAATAAGTATTACAAAAGCGGATACGGAAATAAAATATGAGATGCGGTTTATAGATTCAATTAGATTTATGGCTTCATCTTTAGACAAACTATCAGCAAATTTAGCAACATGTGATTGCAAAGTACCTTGTAATCATCTAAGACAGAATTTCAAGTACACATCTAACAGCTTCAAAAATGACGATGAATTCAAAGAAATAATTAAAAAAGGGGTGTATCCCTATGAATTCGTAGATAGTTTCGATAAAATGAAATGTGCAAAGTTACCACCAATAGAAAGCTTTTATTCTAGGTTGACGGGGAAAGGTATTGACAAAAGTGATTATAAAAGAGCGGTATCTATATGGAAGCAATTTAACTGTGAAACTTTACTTGATTATACCAAGTTGTACCTAAAAAGTGATGTGTTAATTCTATCAGATGTTGTGGAGAATTTCAGGAACGTTTGTATACATAATTATGATCTGGATCCACTTCATTACTTCTCAGCTCCAGGACTAACATGGGATGCTTTCCTAAAGCATTCGAAAGTAGACTTGCCGTTATTCTCAAAGGAAGACATGTATACCTTTATAGAAAAAGGAATAAGAGGTGGTGTATCCCAATGTATAAAAAGATACGCAAAAGCAAATAATAAATATACAAGTGATTATAATAAGAATAAGCCATCTAATTATTTAGTGTATTTGGATAAAAATAATTTATATGGGTGGGCAATGTCACAAGATTTACCAGCGAATGATTTCCAATTCATTTCCATACCGGATGATTTGAAAGAAAGGAATGAATATGAATCAATCGAGTATTACAACCATCTGAAAAGTCATATCAAGTCGGTGATTACGATTAAGTCGGTGAGACAAGATGTGGGTGCTATATATGAGGTAGACTTAGAATATCCAAAAGAACTACACGAATTACACAAGGATTTACCATTAGCACCCGAACACTTTAAAGGTAAGCTATGTACCACAGTATTAGATAAAACTAACTATGTAGTTCACCACAGGAACCTAGAATTCTATTTACAAAAAGGTTTGATATTGAAAAGAGTACACAGAATACTAGGATTCACTGAAAGTGCTTACTTAAACGGATATATAGACCACAACACAGCACTTAGAACTAAAGGTACAAATGATTTTGAAAAGGATTTCTTGAAGCTTATGAATAATGCTTGCTTTGGAAAAACTATGGAAAACGTAAGGAAGCGAGCGGATATGGAAATAATAACGGATGATGCAACAAGAGAAAAAATAATAAAGAAATCCAACTTTAAATCTGAAATAATATTCAGTGAAAACTTTTCAGTAGCAAGAATGTCAAAGGACAAGATAAAATTAGACAAACCAATGTACATCGGCTTTGCTGTATTAGAACTATCCAAGTTATTGATGTATGAATTCCATTATGATTATATGAAGCCTAAATATGGAGATAAAATTGATTTGTGTTATATGGACACTGATTCTTTCATATACGACATTCGAACCGAAGATTTCTATGAAGATATCAAACAAGATTTGAATGAGAGGTTCGATACATCTGATTATGCGAAAGATAATCCATATGGGTTTCCTAGTGTAAATAAGAAAGTGATAGGAATGATGAAAGATGAATTAGGTGGACAGGTTATGACAGAGTTTGTTGGATTACGATCAAAAGTGTATGCTTATTTAAAGGACAACCAAGACCCTTCAAAAGCTAGCAAAAAACTGAAAGGAATAAAAACCAATATAGTTAAAGATAAAATTACGATTCAAAACTATAAGGATGTACTGTTTGGTAAAACGGAAAACCTTTCTATAACCCAGTATAACTTAAGATCATACAAGCACAATATGTTTCTAGAAGAACAGAATAAAAAAGCGTTAGATCCTAAGGATGATAAAAGGATAGTAACAAGCGATAAAATACACACTTTACCTTTAGGTTATAAACATTAAATTCAAGTACCTACTTAATAAATTCAAGTACCTACTTAAAAAATTCAAGTACCTACTTAAAAAATTCAAGTACCTACTTAAAAAATTCAAGTACCTACTTAAAAAATTCAAGTACCTACTTAAAAAAATCAAGTACCTACTTAAAAAATTCAAGTCCCTACTTAAAAACTTCAAGTACCTACTTAAAAAATTCAAGTACCTACTTAAAAAATTCAAGTACCTACTTAAAAAAATCAAGTACCTACTTAAAAACTTCAAGTACCTACTTAAAAAATTCAAGTACCCACTTCAAAACTTCAAGTACCTACTTAATAAATCCAAGTATATACTTAAAATACTCAAGTAAATCTTATAATGAAAAATTCTTCCTAAATAAATGAATGAAAAGGCTCCAATCAAAGTCTATGATTTTAGTGAAAAGAACACTTATCAGAATAAGCACAACCTTGCACCTCAGTGGCCATTCAGACTCTTAATTTGTGGTAGTTCTGGAACAGGGAAAACTAACCTTCTTTTGAATTTAATTTATGAATATCTTTGTTTCAACCGAATATACTTGTATGCTAAAGATCTTGAAGAAGATAAATATCAAGACATTATAACCAATTTAACCACTTTGGAGTCACAATGCAAATCGAAAGTCTTAACAGTAAGTAACAATCTTGATGATATTGTCGATGTTGACGACTTAGACCCTGAGTACCAAAACTTGATTATCTTTGACGATTTTGTCACTGAAAAAGACCAGAAGAAAATAGAAGATTTATTCATAAGAGGAAGAAAGAAAAATGCTTCAATTATTTACTTGTCACAGAGCTATCATAAAACGCCAAAGGTGGTAAGGCTCCAGTGCAATTATTTTGCATTCTTTCAGTGTTCTAATCCAAAAGAAGTAAAATTAATAAGACAAAGCCATGTATCCAGTATAGACAATGAAAAATTTCTCAAACAATTCGAGGCTGCAACCAAGGGCTACGGTTTTTTCTTCATAGATTTAAAAATAAAAGATAAAACCCTTAAGTACAGGAAAAACTTTGAAAAATTTACCGGATAATTTATTTCTATAATAAATGAATAAATTTGGTAGTGTCGGAAAAAAGGTTAGTAACGAATCGAATGCAAAGGTAGTTACTGACGAAAACGGTAACATTAACCTACAGGATAGGCGAATTGTTAATTTAGGTGATGCCAAAGCAGATCAGGATGCGATTAGCTTAAGGTTGATGACTATTATTTTGAATCAGTTTAAAGAACAAATAACTGCAGAACAAGTGCAAGCCAATCAATATTTTAGCGAAGATATTAACAGATTAACCTTGGTAGATGATTATCCTGACAATGCAATGGTAAGGATCAAAGATAAAGGATTATTTGTAAAACAAACAATTCAGGTTACTGATAAAGAACTTGATGCTGGGAATAAAGTTATCACAAATGTTCAAGATCCTAGAAACAAACGTGATGCTGTTAATTTAGGAACGTTAACTACGTATCTTTTAGATTTTGACAAAAAGCTCGAAAACCAACAAGCCCTTAGCCAAAGTATTGAAACGAAGATTGGCGACCTTAGCAAAAGTATTGACAAAAAGCTTCTTGACCTTAGGAAAAGTATTGACAAAAAGCTCGAAAACCAACAAAAAATGAGCAGTTTTATTGGTTCAAATGATTTGGACCAAAATCTGCATATCAGTGGTATTGAAAGAGCAGTCGTAAACATTTTAAAAAGGCTTTTAGAGCAAAAACCTGTTGATCAAGATTTTGTTAAGAAAACAGAAGACTTCATGAAAACTAAACTAAAGAAATAAAATTTATATGATAAATTTATTCCCTAATAAATGGTTGAAACAATGGAGTATACAGTTTATTTGTCAAAGCTTCAGAAAGGAAAGCTGAAGAAATGCTTTGGTGCTAAACAAAAATGTCAGATACGTGTTAGTCATAGCAGACAAAATGAACGAGAACCAGTTAAGTTACTTTTAAGTAAACGACAAATTGATAAAATTGAAACATGTAAAATGAATAATAAGGTCTGTGATATTGATGTATCATACAAACAGATGAAAGAAGCGATTCAAAAGGGTGGATTACTTCCATTTTTAATACCGCTAGCAATTACCCTTGGTAAGGCAGCTTTAACAAGTGGTGCTGCTGCTTTGGGTACATTCGCTGGTAAGAAAATTATGGATAAAATGACCAACACAGGTGGAGCGCTAAAACTTCCTGGAACACAAAAAGTTGTGGGTAATGGGTTACGTGGGAAGGAAACCGATGATGTCAACATAGGTGGAGCGCTTAAACTTCCTGGAACACAAAAAGTTGTGGGTAATGGGGTGCGTGGAAGGCCTAGGAAGGAAAAAAACGATGATGTCAACATAGGTGAAGCGCTTACACTCCCTGGAACACAAAAAGTTGTGGGTAATGGGGTACGTGGAAGGCCTAGGAAGTCAAAAAACGGGGACATCAAAAAAGAAGCAAAAGTAAAGTAGGACCTCTAACTAATTTTGATATTATGGATGCATTAGGGAGTATACCACAGTTTCGAGGTGTTTTCTCTTTAGATACGCTACCCAAACATATAAACGATTCGGAATGCGGTGTCATTAATTATGATAAACTCGGAATGCCTGGAACTCACTGGGTTGCCTATTGTAATCTACCTGAATACCCCCATGTAGAATTTTTTGATTCTTTCGGTATTCCCCCAGGAAAAGAAATAGTTAAATATCTAAAAAATTCAAAGAAAAAAATAGCTTATGAAAATCTTGCTGTTCAAAATATAGATGAATTAAACTGTGGTTTTCACTGCATTTCCTACATCCAGCGGAAAATGAAGGGGTGGTAGCTTTTCGTTTAAGAAAATTGTTTTCTAATAAATGGAGATTTATTGTATGAAATGTAAAAAGAGCACTGATACTGAATCAATGTTTAAGGCAGTGTCACAAAAAAATAATGTTCCAATGCTGAAAGGGAATTGTGTTATTTGCGGATCGAGGAAAAATCGCTTTTTAAAAAAAAACTCAACGCAGAAACAGATATTTTAAAGACGTATTATTCTAATTATTCAGGTGTGGATGATATTTACAGAAAATTAAAAGAAAATGGTGTTAAGGTTTCCAAGGATAAAATAAAAAATGTGTTGCAAAATGAGAATTTGTATACGTTACACAAACCTTCCTATCATAACTTTGAAAGGAGGCGAGTGTATGTTCACTATGTTGATGAGCAATGGCAAGCTGATTTAGTTGACATGCAGAAATATAAAAAAGAAAATAATAAAACAAATTACATTTTAACTGTTATTGATTGCTTTAGTAAATATGCTTGGTGTATCCCTCTGAAAGACAAAACGGGTGCTGGAATAATAAACGCATTCAGTCATATATTTAAAGAAAGAATTCCTAGAAAGTTACAAACTGATAAAGGTAAGGAATTTGTTATGAGAAATGTTCAATCTTTTTTGAAAAAATAATAACGTTCACTGGTTTGCATCGGAAAGTGAACTGAAAGCACAAATCGTGGAACGATTCAATAGAACGCTAAAAGAAAAGCTATGGAAATATTTCACTCACAATAGCACTACTAATTGGATTGATATTTTACCTGTATTCGTAAATAATTATAATAACTCGTATCACAGATCAATACAAATGAAACCAGTTGATGCTAGTAAAAAGGTTAATCAGAAAAAGGTTTTTAGTGCTCTGTTTCCTCCAGTAGATGACTACAAAATCACAGGAAACGTCAAAGTAGGGGATTTAGTCAGAATTAAAAAAGAAAAAAGTATTTTCGATAAAGGATATTTACCTAATTATACGGATGAAGTATTTCAGATAGCAACCATCAGACCTACCATTCCCATTACTTATGAAATATCTGACAAAAGTGGGGAATTAATTCAAGGAGGGTTTTATGAAAAAGAACTTTCAAAATTTATTATGAAATAAAATTAGTTGTATATAAATGGATTCAAGACGCTTGAGTGATATTTTATCGGATATAGTGAAGAACAGAGAAATTCAGAGAAGAATGGTTCAACAAAATGAGATGGAGAAGGCAGGATTTCGGGAATATGCTTCAGAATTAAACGCTCCAGTTATTATAGCACAAAAAGAAAACACTAAAGATACCATCAAAAAATTACAAGAGAACGCTGAAACGATAATTAATAAACTACAGGAAGGTGATAATAATTCAAGAAGACGGTTTGTCAGATTAGGTGATACAGTTAATACAGCTTTACAGACCACTACTTCAGAGGAATCGAGTCGAGCTCCCACTCATGCTATAGAACCCAATCTAGAACAACCATATGACGTAAATCTAAACTTAATATTGATGTGGAATTATTAATCAAATTAATTTTAAATATAAAGATGACTGGAATGATATCGATAATTATTTTAAAATGCCTCATTATTACCTTAAGCATCCTAACGAAATAGATGGGGCTCTGAATTATTTAACATCTATAAGTCAAAGTTATGGTGGTCTGAAAAGTAAAAGTTATAGTTCGAATAAGTATGATAAAATTATTTTATTTATACAAGACTATAAGGATAGATTAAAAAAAATTCAATCTAGTATACCCTTTATCAGACAACAAGGAACTGGAATATTTATGAATTGTGATGAAATTATTTCAAAACTATACACTTTGATAGGTAGCAGAGTAAACGGAAATACATCTGATGAGGTGAGAAATGAAGCTATTGATATTTTGGATTCGTTAATGCGAAATAAATTTCTTACGAAGAGAAATTACAATTCAATATATAAAAAATATTTCTAATAAATGGTGTTGTTAAACATTGAAGGTAATGAAAGTATCATTGGTATAACATTTAGTCAACCAATCGAATTGAATCGTAATTGGGATTATGAAATAGGTTTGAATCAGTGTACTTTGTGGTATTCATGGCATAATATAAGTGATAAATTTGGAAATAATACATTTCAATACAGGAAAGATGAAGAGGGGGGATGGATGAATGTTACTATTCCTAATGGGATGTATAACGATGATTGTTTGAATTATTTTTTGTGTCAGTATTTTGATACCCCAAAAGATAAATGTCCTATTGTAATTTCATCCAATCCAGCATCTATGAGATTTGTCATACTATTACAAGAAAAATATGTGTTTAGATTTAATAGTGACTTGTGTCAGATTTTAGGATTTGAGAAGGATAGTGAGATATCTAAGAAAATCAATGAAGGTACAAAGCTTCCGAATATAACAAGAAGCGTTGATAAAATACAAATTCACTGCTCTCTTGTAAACAGTTCTATCGTAAACAAAAGTAAATCAGATGTCATTTGGACATTTGTTCCTAATATAGAACCGGGTTGTCAAATTGTTGAGAATCCTAGACAATTAATCTACCTTCCTATTAATACAAAAGACTTTATTTACTCCTTGAGAATGACAATTACTGATCAGTTGGGAAGACCTATCGATTTGAATGGTGATAACGTTGGATACGTGCTGCATTTAAGAAAAGCTTAAAGGATTAGTGAAATAAAATTATTTACCTATAAATGTTGATTAATAATAAGCGATTACTTTATAAAAGGCAGTATGGAAGTGGAATCGGTAGTGTATTCAAAAACATTGTTAATTCCCAGTTATTTCAAACGTCAGCAAAACAAATAAAAGATGGGGCTATGTCAATGTATAATAATATTATTAAACCGAGATTTGAGTTGTTGAAAAACAGAGCAATAGAATATGGGAAAGATCTGATCAATGTAAATAAGAAGGAACTCATTGATGTAATTGGAAACAAAAAATCGATGAAGGATCTTATCGGTACAAATAAAAGGATTTTAAATCAAAGAAGTCAGGACTTGATCAAAACGTTAATGACTGGAAATGGATTAAAATTCTGAAATAAGTTTTATTTAATAATTTCTTTCTTATATAAATGGCAGTAAATAAAGTTATCAGTCCGCAATGGAATATATTTGACGAACCGCTTGTGGATGAAACAGTGGTAAAATACGAATTTAAAGAAATTCGAGAAACAGATGTGAATGTATCTAATAAATCAGAGTTTGAATTCGTAACGAAGAAATTAGATTCCTGGTTTTATCCAAGTGAAAGTTATCTTGATGTTAGTGTAAGAATAGTGAAAGAAAATGGAGATAATATAGCTGCAACCGATATTGCTACTTTGACGAACAATGGATTTAATTTATTCAGTACCGCTGAATATGTAATAAACGATGAATCGGTTGAAAAAATTAATCATGTTGGTATTACAACTACCGTTACAAAGTTGATTGAATACTCTGATGATTATTCTAGAAGTGCAGCAAGAAATCATTTCTGGTATAAGGATTATAATCAAGGAAAAGAAATTAATCCTGTTATTGCTTCGTTTACTGCAGGGGCTGCAGGGGCTGCAGCAGGGGGTGGAACAGTCAGTTTGAGAAATAATAATAATTATAATAAAGGATTTGAAAAAAGATATAACAGAACAAAGAGCAGTAAATTAGTAAATATGTATTTACCATTATCAGAATTGTTTGGATTTCTGAAAGGAAACAAACGATTCTTCAGAGGTGCATCGCATAAATTATTTCTAAGAAGAAATGATGATAACAACATGATTATAAGAAATGGAAATACTAATTTCAAAGTAGTAATCGAGTATTTATCCTGGAAGATCCCTATTGTAGCTCCTAGTATCGAAATGATGAGTGAATTAGAAAAGGGTCTTGCTAAGGATAAAAAGCATAATCTGATGTGGGAAGCATGTAATACTTATAAAAGCGATGTTAGTCAAAATAAGGAACACACTTGGAAAGTTATATCTGAGAGAAACAATCCAACAAAAGTAGTTGTGATGCTACAGAAAAATGAAAAGCATAACAATCAATTAATGAATAATATGGTGTTTGATCATATGAATTTAACAGACATAGAACTTAGAATTAATGGGGATAAATATCCTGAAGAACCACTTAAATGTGATTTTAGCGATGATAAATGTAAATACTCAAATCTTTACAATAGGTTCATACATTTGGGTTATAAACAATTAGCATTTGATACTGGTAGTGTTGTTAGTATAGAAGAATTTAAAGAAGTATATCCACTATTCTGTTTCGATGTTTCCAAACACGAGTCAAATATTTATAATGGAACAACTGCTGATATTGAAATAAGTTTAACGTTGAAAGATAATCAACCCGTACCATATAATGTTTACTGTGTTATATATTATGAAAGAAAAGCTACATTAGATATTATCAATAAAAATATGTATGTGAGTTTGTGAGCCTGGATTTTTATTTAATAAAATCATCTGATAAAATCATCTAAGTGCAGCAAGAAATCATTTCTGGTATAAGGATTATAATCAAGGAAAAGAAATTAATCCTGTTATTGCTTCGTTTACTGCAGGGGCTGCAGGGGCTGCAGCAGGGGGTGGAACAGTCAGTTTGAGAAATAATAATAATTATAATAAAGGATTTGAAAAAAGATATAACAGAACAAAGAGCAGTAAATTAGTAAATATGTATTTACCATTATCAGAATTGTTTGGATTTCTGAAAGGAAACAAACGATTCTTCAGAGGTGCATCGCATAAATTATTTCTAAGAAGAAATGATGATAACAACATGATTATAAGAAATGGAAATACTAATTTCAAAGTAGTAATCGAGTATTTATCCTGGAAGATCCCTATTGTAGCTCCTAGTATCGAAATGATGAGTGAATTAGAAAAGGGTCTTGCTAAGGATAAAAAGCATAATCTGATGTGGGAAGCATGTAATACTTATAAAAGCGATGTTAGTCAAAATAAGGAACACACTTGGAAAGTTATATCTGAGAGAAACAATCCAACAAAAGTAGTTGTGATGCTACAGAAAAATGAAAAGCATAACAATCAATTAATGAATAATATGGTGTTTGATCATATGAATTTAACAGACATAGAACTTAGAATTAATGGGGATAAATATCCTGAAGAACCACTTAAATGTGATTTTAGCGATGATAAATGTAAATACTCAAATCTTTACAATAGGTTCATACATTTGGGTTATAAACAATTAGCATTTGATACTGGTAGTGTTGTTAGTATAGAAGAATTTAAAGAAGTATATCCACTATTCTGTTTCGATGTTTCCAAACACGAGTCAAATATTTATAATGGAACAACTGCTGATATTGAAATAAGTTTAACGTTGAAAGATAATCAACCCGTACCATATAATGTTTACTGTGTTATATATTATGAAAGAAAAGCTACATTAGATATTATCAATAAAAATATGTATGTGAGTTTGTGAGCCTGGATTTTTATTTAATAAAATCATCCCCTAATAAATGGAGTCCACAAAGGAAGTCTTGAATACAATCAGAATGAATAAATACAATGAGACAATCAGGAAAGAAGCATTGGTATTAGGAAAGAAATATACTATCGTTAAAATGAGAATTGCTAAGACAAAATATGGTGATAAGTTGGTTGTAGTTATTAATCATAATGACAAACCCTGTGATTTGTTTATAACACAGAAATATAATGCCATTGCTAACGAATTACTTTTAAAGAAAAATCTAGTTTTGCAGCCTATTGTACGCGAAAACAAGAACAAAGAAACATATGTGGATTTAGAACTGTTTACTCAGTAATAGTTGAATAAAAAATTAAAAATGTAAAAAAAAAGAAGTAGTGTATATTGTAGTATTTTATATGTAGTAAAGGGTAATATTCTCATTTCTTGTATCCTTTATTTTGGAAGTAAGAAAATAAAAATGTTCTTAAAAAGGGGGGTAATTTGGTAAAAAGGATGTTAAAGTTTAAGAAATTGATGTTAAAATGGGGTTTTGAAATTGGGGGGAGGGTGAGCCAGAACCCGGTTTATATAACTACTTCAAAAGTATATCTTATCATACGCAATTTCAGAAACACATTTATGATCACTGATGCCAGTAAAATTGTCTTTTGACAGTCTGATCATGACAAAAAGAAAAACTAAAACAACAATTCGTCCAAAAAGGGGAAAGCAACGTTTTGAACCTTTATTAGGGTTACGCGGTGTGGAAAAGGTTGGGAACCGCTACTTTATAGCACACCTCGCATTATTTAATGTTTAAGTTCCAATATATATAAATGACTTTAGTAGAATGAGTTCAGTAGATTGAGATCATCCACTTCGGTTCCGATCACGGTCGCTATTTTCAATTTACATGTCCGGCATAATATGGACCAGAGCAAAATAACAATAGGGAGTAGCGCAATACCTATGCGTTCCATGCTTTGCAAACGGACCATACTCATAATGCCATCCACTATGATTGCAGCATTTAAAGCCAGACAAACTTTCGTGCTCAGAAATTTCTAGTAAAGAAATTATTTTGTGACTATGTTCACAATAGGACGTTATCGGAGCCAGCACTGGTGAACAGGGTTGCCAAATCACGTATTGAGAGAGTGACTTTTGACCCAAAACAGAGAGTAAATTGGGAGTGAAATTTATTTTCATAAAACGTTCACTTTTGGTCGGAATCGCCTCTGTAAAAATGACACATCTTAGTTTTACTTTCATGAAAAAAACTTGAAATAGTCAGTTCTGGTCTGAATCCCTGCTGCAAAATGACACATTTCGTCATTTTCTAAAATAGGGTGATTTTTATGTCCTACGTAGGAAAAGAGTGACAAAAACGAAATAGAGTGACGATTCACACTATCGTGCGACATGTGGCAACACAGCTGGTGAAAGACTGATTGAGTTTCAGTAGGGACGTTCTTTATCGCTAGTGGTGCTAGCGTCCATACTATTCGAGTGTGTGTCAATTTTATTAACTATTGGCGCTACTTCCTAGTGTTATTTTGTTTTGCTCTAGACTAACGTGTTGGGATTGACCAGCGTGGATCAATCGGAACTTTAGTCGTGAGGCGGGTTAATAGTAAGAAATCACCGAGAGATGGCACACCTTGTACAGAAAGATGGAGTAGTCAAATAAAAAAGGGGAGCTGCAAGCTCATGTGGCTAGTTAGTAGGCTATGGATCTCAGCTTAAGGGTTTCACTTGGGTCGGTCTTGTACTTCCCGTATGGAAATAATTCAAGTCATTGTATCATGTGACGTCGGTTCAGTCGTATCCAATTGAAAACAATAGGAAACGATCGTAAACAATTGTTTTTTTATACGACTGGAAACAGTTTTTTATGACTGGAAACAGTTTTTTACGACTGTAAACAGTTGTTTCCAATCGTTTGCGACTGTAAACAGTTGTTAAAGATTGTATTTTTACGATTGGAAACAGCTGTTTCCAATCGTAAAAAAAAACAATTGTTTACGATCGTGTCCAATTGTTTACGATTGGAAAATGGTCAGTAATACAATGACTAGAATTATTTCCATACGGGTTGCTGCGAAAGCAGGTTTAATTGCAGAAAATGTGTCTTGTCCGAAACAGATGTGACAGATATTTTACGATTGTCACTCGAAAAGGAGGATGGCCGGTCACCCCCCCCCCCAAAAAAAAGACTGATCAGATCCTGTCCGGACCTGAAAGGGAAAATTTTAGTTCAAAGGTTATACATACCTCAAAATTCTAGATTCCCCCTCCCTCACGATGGTCTAATCGAGGAAGTGACTATTTCCAAGTTAATCTGGTCGGGTCCCTGAAACGCACACCAGCATATCTGGAAGTAGGTACCTTAACCCGGGATAGCCGGAATTCTGGGACTCAAGTCCAACTCCACAATACCCGGATCTGATCCGGCTCTGTAATTAATGTATCTAGGTTCTGTGTAGGGTCAAACTTCATCCCGAGCCCTCCACTATGTGTATCGATATTTACAGTGCCCCTCCTCCAACTACCCCTACAGTCCTCAGATCCAGTCCGGACGTGAACTGGAACATCTGCTCTTTCCAATTATCAAGTTTCGTTCAGATCCGATCATCCGTTCAGAAGTTACTTATGCCTCAATATTTCGAATTCACTTCCTTCCACTCCACCCACGATAGTCGAATCGGGAAAGTGACTTTTTCCAAGTCAGTTTGGTCAAGTCCCTGATACGAATGGCGAGTTTCATCGTCCTAGCACATCTGGAAGTACACTACTCGTTACCACGGAACGGAAAAGCACGGCACTTGGCTGGAGGGCAGGTGCCGTAAAAAAAAAAAGAGGCGTTTCTTGATTCCCTAATGTTATATTTCCGTTTTCAGAGTCATCAGTGCCTGGTTTTGCCACACCAGTGCAGATTAACCAGAACCTGCACTGTCAGAAGTTTCATAACAGATAACACAAGGATGCGCGGTTGCGACAGACAACACTTGGGATGTAATCTGTTGTCGCGACAAATGTTATGCATGTAATGGTATGCACAACAAGCATTACCAGGAAGAGCCGAAAAACCGCCAAAAACATCTGCTCATTTTTTTGTCTGTCGTCGTTATATCGGAAAATTCGATAGACGGGTTATTAGTGAGAAGTCACCGGGAGATGGCGAGACCAACATACACCTTATCGAGAGATTGCCCCTTATCCGACGAAACTAGATATTTCTTCGACTTAGAAGCTAAATTATCGGTGTTCGGTCATCATTATGAAACAGGGTCTTGCTGGAAATGTTGATCCGACAGACAGACAGACTATTCCGTGTTTGTATAGGACAGAAGGGCCCACGTTCGGCAGGGCCCAGGTTCGTCTGTTCTATGTTCTTTCGAAAAATTCCGTAAAGTATGGCTCGGAAGTTGTCTCAGTTATAACGGACGTCTTGATTCCACTTGTCCAAATTGTGTCATAACCATACATTGACGGAGCAGTTCAAAATTCAAGATGCAAGTGTTGCCCTTTTTAATGTTTCTTCATCACTTTCAAAAATCATGGACACCAGGGCCAAACCAGCGCACGACGTTATCCACTGCTTTCTGGCCGAAGATTGAAAATTAAGTGTCTTTTTCTGCGTGTTTAAGTGTTTCATTTATTTTCTTTCATTTACTCCGCTTTTACAAAATGGCGGGTGACAAATAAATTACTTACTTACTTATTGTAACTTCTATGCTCTCTGTTTAACTTTATTTGCGTTGCGACAAGTTGTTTTAAGCTCTTCCAAAGGAGTGTCAATCCTATTAGCCGGTTATGACGGGACATCCAAAAGCCAACCAACAGGAATCAAGATTCGTTTTTATACTGAAAGTTTGAAGCCTTCCAGCTCTCATTTCTGATGCAAATTTTCTACAAAGTCGGCGAAATGTTTGCAGTTATTATACAGTTATTATGCAGTTATTCAACATGGGTAATTAAGTCTCAAAGTCGAAAGTCCTTTCCTGCACAATGTCGAATTACTCTTTTTATACTCATTTCCGTTTTCGTTGGGTAGGCTGCACTCTCTCTATACAGCAAATACTAGAAACCAGTGAATAAAATAGGAGCAGATATCATTCGGTTCATTTAAAAAAAAAGAAAAAAAGGAGTGGTTTATTGCGTCGAGACGAGTAAAGCTTACGGCAGTGGCTGAGTCCCTATTTTGTAAAAATATTAATATCCGTCGACTTCTCCTCCCTTCCTGAAGTCAGAGTTGGCATACAGCATCCCGTTTTCTCTTGAAATTCCAACGACGACGGAACCCCAACCCTCGAATTCAGTGACGTTGTGACCGAACTTCTTCAGCTCCTCAGCGAAGTACTAAAAAAATACAGGCAGTTTAGCACTTGTTGGCTACAATGGCCAAACCGGTGAAAGAATCGGTTGCAGAATTTACTTATATGGCGGGTAATGGGGGAGATTAAAGTTTAACTGAAAAGCCAACTTATTATTGTGTCATTTAACTGAATGCATCGTGTTATTTGGATTCTGCAAAGGGATTTTTTCATTTTCCACTATCTGCTCTAGTTATGACGTTCAGTATATCTGCGGCCGTCCCCACATCGTAAATTCTACTATTACGCAGGAGACTTAAATCTAAACACAAACACATCTAAACATAACAAGACCTAAGGTTTCGATGGGATCCCACAAATTTAACATTTGATCCAGATAATCGGGTCTTGCAGATATCCAGTCTTCGCCAGACTCCTTGAGCAATTTACTAATAAAATCTAGAAACAGATTAAGGCAAATGGTACTTAATCATCTGAGAAGACCAAGTTCAAATACGGATTCAGCATGTGTGTTTACCCCTATAGCCTGCGTCATATCTACTTGGACGAAAGTACTGCCTTACTTCGGCCAAATTTCAGGTTTCACTGGATTCCGGATGAACAAGTTGTCTTGCAAAAAACTGAAGTTCAAAAACGGATTCAGCGTATCTCCTTACCCTTATGTCGAACCTCTAATCAACTTCAGATAAAACTTCAACTTTTAACAAATTTTCCGATTCCGCCAATTCGTGGCGAATTATGCGTCCATGTAGAAAACGATTGCTACTTGTTACTCTACTCTACTTGTCCGTCGAGGAAATAATTTTCATATCCGGGTTCAGCATGTTTCCCTATCCTTAAATCTAACCTCTAATCAACTTCGGATTGAAGTTTTATTTTTGACAAATTTTCCGGTTTTGGCCGGATTCCGGGCGATCTACTTTTCCGGCGAGAAAATAATTTTCATATTCGGAATCAGCATGTCTCCTTACCCATAAATCGGACATCTAATCAACTTCAGATAAAACTTTATTTTAACAAACTTTCCGGTTTTGGCCGGATTCTGGGTGAACAATTCGTGTTCAGCATGTTGCCTTATTCCTTGATCGACTATCTCATTAGCTTTAAAAAAAAAAAATTGTCCGCCCCTTAATTTGAGACCCCTCCCCCTCCTTTAAATATTCAGCTACCGGGCCCATCTACGAACTCGACCTTTCCCTTGACTCGAAGAATCCTCAAACCAAGTTTCATCAAAATGTCTCATTGCCTTCGAGAGTTATTGACTGACAGATGGGCGGACAGACGGACAACTTTTGCGATGTCATAGGTATCAGCAAGACCAAAGGTTTCGATGGGATCCCAAAAATTTAATATTTACAGACACTATATCCAGAGAAATTTATAGAGGCGAAAGCCTTATTATTGCAATTATATTATTATTATTATAATATCAAAGTCCGTGACGTTCTTGACACCAGAAATAAAGCCAAAATAATTAAGATACGGCAATTTTTTAATGAGTGCTTTATTAAATAAAGGCACGTCTTGAGTGCTGTAAAGTGTTCATTGTGTACAGCCAATTGGCTACTCAACTATTCTTTTATGACGCGGGTAGCGGAGCGAGGGCAAACTAGTTCTTGTTCAAGCGTTGACCTGGTCAGTCGCAATGGATCGGGTGCTTTGAATATCTTTGAGGTGGATATGAAAACAGTGCTGTATTGGGCGTTTTTCAAAGAAAAGCAGATCTAGGATATGGACAGACAAGCAGCGTTAAAGGCTGCTTTAGACGGGGTGAATTTCGAGGAAAGAATGCTGAAAGCAAAGTTGAATGAGAAGACATTATCTCCAGACACGTTGAAGCTCTTCATACATTTTGCTATGGAAGAAGGTCGGGTCGGGAGAATGGCACAGGCTAAAAACAGAAACTGGACTCCGAAAAGGTATGTTAACAAATATGATTGTCGTGTATGGGTCAAATAAAGGAGAATTTGAGAAGTAGTTCCTTTTGGAATTTTATGAGTCAGGTTGGCAAAAATATGCCAGAAGGCTTCATGTTTTGGATTTATATATTATATTTTATCTAGTGGTCTTTTTGGCCATGAAACATGTTGAAAACTGTTTAATTTGGGAACCACATGGGCTCCTTGGTGGGATTTTATTATGGGTTGGCGAAAGTCAAAGAACAAGGAGGCTTAAGCTACGTTTACACGGAGGGTATTTACCCTTACTCCGCGGATATTTTGGACTTCGATTTCGCGAACTTTTTACCTGGGTATTTGATTGTCGAGGGGTATTCTTCGACGTTGGAAACAATAAAATTTGATTTTCGAGGAATAATTTTGTTTATGTCAATGCACAAAGTGCTCCAATTGGACACATGTAGAGAGATATCCTGAGCCTTACGGCCTTGGAGTTTATTCCCACATGACATTACTCTCCCTTGAAAAATACCCGAGTACCGTGTAAACACTTTCCCTTTTTATCTCCGGGGAAAAATACCTGCCGTGTAAATGATCCTTCAAGGATGATTATCGATACTGAGGTAGTTGGTGATTGGTGCGCAGGTTTGTAGTTGCCGGTGTTTTCGCCACTGGAAGAAGTTAGATTATGGTCACCGGTCTCTTGATGTTTTTGATAGTCAGATTGACAAGTTTGGACCGAAATGGTGTATGGGACCTAGTTGATTTTCTTTCCAAGAGGATCTTCGAAACAGAACTTTTTCGAGGTTTTCCGTAAAAAAAAGAAGAAATTATCAGAATGTTGTCACTTGAGATTCTTTTACATTACCTTATAATGTAGGTAGTCATTGCTTACGAGATTAGTTTCAGTGGAAACGGTGATTCGCAGATAATTATTCACGATCTGTTGAACCGGTTTGTTAGTGGGTATGTACCACTGATTGCTTCCTAGCGTCTGAACTACGTTGTTGACGTGACCCCGAACAGATTGAAATCAGCTAAGCCCCTGTGGGACGGGAACTTGTTTAGATCGTTGTAATTAACTAAGGGGAGGTAAGGGTTGACATTTTATTTCCATATATACAGATTTATATATGGAAAGGGTATTACTTATCTTTGTTTAAAAAAAAATAAAAAAAAAATTAATAATTATAAAATAGTAGCAATACTTAAAATGCTTATTAAAATAATTAATTTTCCCACTGGGCAAAAAAGCTGATTTATCCTTACCTTGAGTGAGGATGTGATAGTATTAACATAGCAATCTGGTTCGTCGGAGGTTGGAGGAGTTTACCCGAGGTCGGGTGAGTGTGAGTGCACCCGAGGTCGGGTGTGGACACCCGAGGTCGGGTGTGGGCAACCGAGGTCGGTTGCGGGCACCCGAGGTCGGTTGCGGGCACCCGAGGTCGGGTGTGGGCAACCGAGGTCGGTTGCGGGCACCCGAGGTCGGGTGTGGGCAACCGAGGTCGGTTGCGGGCACCCGAGGTCGGGTGCGGACAACCGAGGTCGGTTGCGGACACCCGAGGTCGGGTGCGGGCAACCGAGGTCGGTTGCGGACACCCGAGGTCGGGTGCGGGCAACCGAGGTCGGTTGCGGACACCCGAGGTCGGGTGCGGACAACCGAGGTCGGTTGCGGACACCCGAGGTCGGGTGGGTTTATCCGAGGTCGGATGAGTACGCCTTAAATTGCGCGAGTTCTCCCGCAGTCAGAGGAGTGTACCTGAGGTTGGGTGGGTTCATCCGAGGTTGGATGCGTGTTTCGCAGGAAGTATACCGTATAATGTCTCAGGATGTTGAGTATGGCGTGAAACCGGGGACTGGAATAATAGGAGCCAAAACAGGATCGGGAACCTACAGCGATCGTCTGTGCGGCTTCAAAGCTGGCTTATAAAAATGAAGCGCGAGATAGGCGACATTGGCGCGCAAGATTATTTTGATGAGGCAGAAATGGTTCGTAGCAATAAAGACGGGGAGCGCCTAGCCTTTTTTCGTGAAGAAAAGTTACGGGACCAGAATTGATAATGACGATGTCTGAGGCGCAAGAGAAAAGTCTTAAAATTTCCGGGCACTCTAAACGATGTGGTAACCTGTCAGCGGGTTTCAATAGCCAGTATCTCGGTTAAGATCATAGCGATTGGAAGAGTTCATTGATTGTTATAATTGTCATAAGAGTGGTCCAAAGGAAAAGGAATGTTTTGAGGAGAAAAAAGGAAAGGCCTATTGAGAACGCACAGAATCCAGGGCACCATTGTATGGAAGGGATACATAGTGGCGGTTAGGATGACAGTTGGAAGACACTTAATTTTAATTTTACTTTTGAATGCTTATTTGGGTACAAATTTCTTTGTTAGAAAAGTAGGAAGAACCTATCAACAATAGTACATGGTAATGGTAATTTATCTTAGTCTTGGAATAATAATTGGTGGCTTCCTTGAAGGGAGACTCAGATATTTGGTAGATACAAGCTATGGCGACGCTTAAGCCGCCTGAGTAGTTGGAAAGATTGCCTATATTTTCACTGCAGCGGATCCTAGATGGGACTTCATTACCGGCATTTGAGGATGTAGAACCACCGGATAAAAATGCGTTTGTAGTAGGAAATTTGTCAACACAGTTCAAATGTTAGCAGGAAATAGCAGCTGTAGTGGGGACTTCAGAAGAGAGTCAGTAGTGTTTGGACTAGGTGAAAGATGACGTTGATGTAGAGCAATATTTAGTACTGTTTATGGGTTCCTTTGAAGGAGAACTGTAAGTCGTCCAAAATTAAAAAACGGCAGAAGTATGGAAAATTTGACGTGTTTGCGACAAAAACAATCGCGGAGGGGCGGTAATTTTACCTTCGACAGTTCAGCCTAGCAAGCATAGGCTATGCTTGGACGCCTGCTATGTTAATATGTGGTCATGAAGTTGTCCTTGGAAAGCTGGAAGGCTTGAAGCAAATGAAATAAATAGTGAAGAGGCTTTACAAAACAGATGAGGTCTCGAGGTACAGTCATATGTCACTTTCAAGTAAATCAAGAGTCTTGTTTGGTTTGCGGTTGCGAAACGATCCCATTTAGTTGGAAACTATCGGCGTTCGTGTATCAAGCGATTGCTAATCTTCCGGTTACGGAAAGACGACAGCGCTTTTAAGGAAAGTGGGATATTTCTTGTCTGAAGGTGGAGTTTACACTGCTAGTAGTGGTTTAAAGAAGCCCTCCCACTATTTAGTCTTCAAATTACAGTATTTTAAAAGGTTTGAATACTTTAAAACTTTGCCATGCTTTAACAAATAACCCACGGTTTTGGCTGTTTTAAGCCTTTTCCGAGACCCGCTGACTTGTAGCAAAAACAGGGAAACAATTTACAAAACCGGTTTTCTGACGAACAAACTTCTCGCAGAGAACCGTTGACAGCGTGATACGCATCGAAGGTAGCAGAACACGGCAAGCGAGAAAAACACCGTGGTTTTGTTAAAGGAGTTAGAATGTACCGTATGAAATTGGGGTCTCCGGGTTTAGAACATATGGAGTGATTATGGAAACAGGTTGCATTAGTATTATAGGTAAGACAGTTATGGGGAAGTGTATGTAATTTCAGCCAAATTTCCCTCACAGTAGGTTTTTCATTTCTCAGTGTTTGGCGACGATTGCTAGAGCAAGGGGGCATATGGCTCCTGACCGGAGAGAAACGCTAAGTTTCTGGCTTTTCTTAAAAGCGAGGCTTCACCTTCCCGATTTTTCTTCCGGATTCCAGATAGCCGTTTTCGTCGAGACGGATCTGGAAGATGAAGCCAGGTCAAAAAACGTCTGGAAGTCCGGAGTGTTGGAAACCCCAGATTCCGGATGTCTGGAAGGTGCTATAGGGGCAACCCGTTTGAGAGACATTACAATTATACAAATGGGGGAAGAAAAGGGAAAGTGATTGACAGTTGGGACGGGGATGCAAGAGATATTTGAAATGTAAAGGGGCCATATAGGAAATCTTGAAGAATAGCAAAGTTAGCTGTCATCATTACCATGAAAACTGAAAGGGTTCTGGGAAGGGTTGCCTTGACTATGCGGAAGCCCCGGACGACGGGGAATAGGGAAGGTGAAACCTGGCTTTAAAAAAACGACCGCGAATTTTCCCGTGGCAAAATGCGGAACAGATATGCGTCATGGGCACACGGACGCCTCACAATTCGCGTGGGTAGGATATATAGAACTACTCGGGAAAGACAGCAAGGCGGGGCTCAGGGGATACTCTTGATGACTATCTCTCCTTGCCGACGCAAAACCTCCGGTCTCTCCGGGTATATAGCGGAAGAAAGGCAGAAGTTGTGTCACAGATGCTCACAAAGATTGCGGTGATTGATTGACACAGGATTTGAGTCGTTGATTTTGAGTAGCACGGACACGCTTACTCCTTCTTCCTGAGGTTCGCTGCCGTGTTTTAGACTTAGTCATATAGAGTATTCTGGACACATGCAGATATGCTTGAGAACATGGCGGTTAAAGAAGCGATGGCGCTGACAAACTCTTTCAGTGCCATTAAAGATAAGGCGAATAATAAGAGGGTGGTTGCGAGAGTGGAAAACATGGTGGCAGTCAATCGGTGGTGCTCGGGAAAAGGCAACTCGCAACGGTTGGAGGTTCAGATGGAAAAGCTATTTAAGGTAATGGTGGATCTGAACATCAGACTATCACTCCATTACAGCAACACGTCAGAGAATTTGGCTGATGCTCCGCCGAGAAAAAATCAATAATACAGACGGGCAACTTTCGAATGGATCATAGAGCCGGGCCCAGTGGACTTTTGGTGGTAAAAAGGGGGCATGCCTACGATCTTAGTCTTTGGATTCGAACGTCAAGAAGGATAGGGAAGGAATCATCCTTCCTCATTTCACTACCCCCCCCCCCCCCCCGATTTTCGTTCATTTCGCAGGTATTAGCGTACATGGAAGAAAAGGTGGTAGAATCATATACGCTAGTCGTTCCTGTATTATCATCGCCACCATTTTCGTGGATGATAGTTAAGTACAAAAGAGTAGCTTGGTTGAGGCTGGGAAAGAAGGGAGAAAAGGTGCATGTCTTTTTCTTTTGAAAAAAGTTTCGTGGAAAACTGCCTATTGGAGGATTGGTATGCGGTTCGTGTTGTAAATAAATGAAATTGGTTTGACATGTTTAGTTTTTCTAGGTGTTCTCTGAAAAAGCCGAGGCTCGAACTACGGCTTAATTATTCTGAACTGGAAGGGAAAATAATAAAAGATGTCGCAGGTAAAGTCGTAGCAGTGGAAAGACACGGAAATTCTGAATTATGCTCGGTGCTTGAGTTAAGTGAATACACATCATATGCAAGGGGTCAGGTCTCGGAGAAAGGATATCGTATAGAAAGTAAAGAATGAGACAGTCAGGGGAGACAAAGTAAAATATGACACGGTGGCGAGGTCGCCTAAGGTGAATTTGAAAGAGTTAGGCCTGTACACTGGAGAAAATGCCCCACAGTCTCCGTGGAGGAGCGACCGTGTTTAGGTTGGAGTCTCGACTAGCAGCGGAACAAGGGTCAGCGCTCAGTGGTTGGAAAACGGTTTGGATATTAGAAAGAAACGCGGGGGTGCAGAAATTAAGTCAAGCAGTTATTCGGGAAAAAACACTAGTAAGAGCTACAAACAATAAGCAAAGTTTCACCATTGTTAGAAGAAAGGAGATAAAATGAGGCTAGCATTCGAGTTCACAAAAATAAAAATCGTTTATGGAAACAGAAACAGTCCTTTTTTGTTGGTTATGGATTGGATTGTTTTGTTGGTTAAGTAGAATATATATATGACAAAGGCAGAAAAGGAAACAAGGATTAGGGCCGGAGTGAAGTAGGCAAAGAAGGGCTGATCTCCATCCTAAACTCCAATTGTCCGAGCCACGTTACCCGCGTCATATTATACTATGACGCGGGTAGCGGAGCGAGGGCAAACTAGTTCTTGTTCAAGCGGTGGAACGGGTCAGTAGTATAAAGGGAGTGGTTCAGGGGGACTACGTATATAAAAAAAAAAAAAAAAAAAAGATTAAAACTGTTGTGTGGAGGACAATTGGGCTCTTTTCAGCTTGCATCATGCGGGCTGATCTCCATCCTAAACTCCAATTGTCCGAGCCACGTTACCCGCGTCATATTATACAATTCATAAACAGGTCATTTCAAACAAATTTGGAGCTAAGATAACGTGTTGTCCCCAGATGACCCATCTATTCCCCCCTCCCCTCCCGTCTTCCGTGCGTCGGTCCGAGAGGAATACTGGCAATAAGTTTTCCCCATATCCCGCTAATTCTTCTACCCAATTTTTAAGTAGTTTCATTCCATCATTTATTTCTGGTAATTTCTTGTAAGTGTATTAGTTAAATTGTTTCTTGCGTGTCTGTGTATTTTGTAAATTTGTATTCCATTTCTAGCTTTTAGCTATTAGATTAAAATTGATTGATTGATTGATTGATATTTTCGGCGTCCATCGCAGCATCTAACACGAGGATGCGCACATGTGTGTTAACAGGCGGGCAGACAGACGGACGGACAAACTTACGTTACCTAACTTCTGACAGTGTCGAGAAGAAAAGATATAAAGCTCAGGCTGCCTTACCGGTTGGAAGTCAGCTTCGTGCTGCAGTATCATCGGGAAGATCTGGTGATGCAGACGACGAGCGTCAATGGCAGCTTTGATATCATCACCGAACCATAAATTGCGCATCAATGCCTGAAAAATTAAAATAAAATTAGAAAAAAATAATGTACTCGACTGGGAGAGTATCATGACATTCATGACCTCCCCGGCCACTGTAGTCAGCACCATAGTACACCCAGGGCTGATTTTTGTTTTTTCTCTTTAATATTGTTCGCTACCAAATATTTAGTGAATTAATTATATTTTTCACATATTTATGCACAGATGGAACAGCGTAAGACACGGAGACAGTCTTTGAGGAGCATGTTCGTAGCGTAAGAGAACTCGAAACGTAAGTGACGGGATACCTATGATTTCGTAAAAGTTGTCCGTCTGTCCGTCCGTCTGTTTGCACGATACCTCTCAAAGGGGTTGAGATGTTTTCTTCGAACTTGGCATTATGAATCTTTGGGTCAAAGTACAGGTCAGGTTCGAAGATGGGCTCTGTAGCCCTACGTTTGGGGTTGGGGGAGGGGTTTCAAATAAAGGGGCAATTTTTTTTTTTTTTTAAAGCAAATGAGATAGTCAATTTAGGGGTAAGGAGACATACTGAATCCGAATATGCAAATTATTTTCTCACCGGAAAAGTAGTTCACCCGGAATCCGGCCAAAACCGGAAAAGATTAGAGGTTCGATTAAGGAGTAAGGAGACATGCTGAATCCGAATATGAAAATGACGTTTTCTCCGGACAAGTAGTTCACCCGGAATCCGACCAAAACCGGAAAATTTATAGAACGTCAAAGATTAATTTGAAGTTGATTAGGGGTTCGATTAAGGGGTAAGGAGACATGCTGAACCCGAATACGAAAATTATTTTCTTACCGGGCAAGCAGTTTGCCCAGCATCCGGCCAAACCCGGAAAATTTGTAAAATTAAGTTTTATCAGAATTCGATTTCATGTTCAATTTAGGGGCGAGAAGACATACTGAATCTGTATATGACAATCATTTTCTCCCCGGAAGTACAGTTCACTCGGAATCCGGTTGAAACCGGAAAATTTGTTAAAAGCTGAATTCGTTTTTGAGCTTTAATTTTTGCCAAACAAGTAGTTCGCCGGGAATCCTGCCGAAACAGGAAATTTGGCAGAAATAAGGCAGGGAGTTTTGATCTGTTTGGAAAAAGTAGATACGACGTAGAATATGGGGGTATTCCATATCAGAACTTGGTCTTCTCAGATGATTACCATTGACCTTAATCTGCTAAAGTCTGGATCAAATATTGCATTTTTGGGATCCCATCGAAACCCTTGGTCTCGATGTTATTTGGCACCTCTCAGTTAAATTTTCATGCCAAATCGTTAGCGTCAACATACAAGGTCTCGTTAATCTATGTAGGCTACTATAGGCGTATTCTCGCCGAACCGAAAAGAACGGCGAGAATAGAGGGAGTCACTCCACGCGGACTCAGCGTACAGAAACAGCGAGAGCACGGGGAATGCTTCCAAAATGGATTTCGTTCGAAAAAGTACTATGCAGTTGACGAAATTAGTCGGGATCCACTTTATTTTTGGTTTTGTTTATTCTGTTTTTAATTAATTTTACATGGCACCAACACCACCAAAAATTGATTCCCCTCCGTATCTGAAAGGGAGTTCTTATTGATGATGGTGATGATAATCGGAGCATTCCCCGTCCGTGGGGACTCGCGAGAATACGAGGAGTGAGTCCCGGGGACAGACAAAAACGCGAGGACTCTTCAAGTGGAGTCCTCGGGGAACGGCGAGAATACGCCTGATGTGTTTTGCGCTCCAAACATAAATTTTCGTGTTGGACTACACGCAATACCCAGGAAAAAAGACCAGCGTATTTCATATATAGTGTATTTTACACTATCTTCAAACAATGCATAAAACGGATACGTCAGCTACGACGCTTTGGCAACGATTTTTCGGCCCTTCTTGGCAAGGGTCCTCGTCAGTCTACTTCAGGGACAATGTTGGAGAAGGAATGAACCTGCAATCAGGTTCAGTTCCTTCTCCAACGTTGACCGTGAAGTTTGACAGCCTGACGAAGACCCTTGCTGAGAAGGACCGAAACATCGCTGCCAAAGCATCGTAGTTGACGTATCCGTTTTATATATTGTTTGAATATACGTTTCCCAGTCAGCTTGGGCTCGAGGAGTATCTACACTGTAAAAAGTTTCTACTAGAAAGGATTAAAGGTAATTGCAGTATTTGCTACTGGGATTAATCTTATCTCTACTGGGATAAGATTAATCCAAATTAGAAATAATCTTATCTCAGTAGGGACAATATTAATACCAGTAGCAAATACTGCAAGATTTGTTTTTACAGTGTACACTATCACATACGAAGAGGCTCTCATCAAGCTAGGCGTTCCTAAATTAATTCACCGAAAAATGACCTTTTAAAAAAATTTGGAGTGAAGACGCTGTGTTACCCCCAGATGAGCCCTTTTGCCCCCCACCTACCCTCCCATTGTCTGTGCGTCGGTCTGAGAGGGTCACTGTCAGTCCGTTTTTGCCGTATCCTGCCCATTCATAAACTCAGTTTTTAGATAGTTTTATGTCAGCATTTGTTTCAGATCGTTTCCCTTACAATGTATTAGTTGATTCAAAAGCCTCTTCTAGTATTGACGTGTTTTTTAAATAAAGTTGATTGATTGGTTGAAGTACCTCCTTTTCCTTCTAAAAATCCAGGCGAAACCGCTGCCTGATCCAGCGTTTATCAGTTGCTAATCAGTTATTGATCACCTCGTTGGCTATGGTCCCTCTTTATGGTGAGGCGATTTTTGCAGCAGCATAAGTTTCACACTCTCCCAACACTGCTTTTGTTACATCTACAGGCCCCCCTCACTCATCCCAAAGTGGGTTGTTCCTAGGCAACGCTTTTTCCAGAGAGACATCATCCAGGAATTCGATCCTTCCGGCCACCTACATATCGGGACTGAAACTGATACTTCATGTTACTTTTTTTATTTTTTTATAAAGGAAGAGACTTTCAACAACTGCGGTCAGTTCCTTGTAGTCTTTTAGTGAAAAAGTAGGTGGTCTCTTTGGTTTGAACAGGAAGATTCGGAATCGTTTCCTCACCTGAACCTAACTACATCATCTCTACCATTCAGTTAACGTCTGGGCCCGTTAGTGTTTACCTGTGTTTTTAACCCACTTCTGAATACTAGATCCCTTTCAGAATACTAGATCATGGTTATTCGAAGTTACCGAACAACGTATAAACTCGGATTTAATGACAGCTAGGAGAGCAGATCCAACCAATCACTAATTATAGGCGTTTTTTTTGCGACTTATTTGTGTCCCGCGGTTCTAAATGTCAGTCACAGGCACTGAAATGTGTGTGTTCAGTTCTCGATCCTAGAACTAAATAGCGCGGAAACGCTCCCTTATCCGTTTTTTGCACGCAGTATTCTCAAATGACTATTCTCAAATTTGAATAAACAGATCATCGGACTCTGTCCTTGCCACCGTCTACAAGCAGGATTCTCAGGTTGTTGTCTATCTGCTATTAAAATATTATCGGAATTATTATCAGAATTCGAATTTTCACGAATTCGAATTCTGCCAATTTTGGCGCCAAATTTTTAGCCACAAAATCGAAAATCACCTCGAGAGTTGTTTGCGAAGTTTCAGACCAGTTGTAGCCACAGTCCCTTGTTGGTCAGGCTCATATAATTGTTGACAACAAAGACGATCGCGAAAACGTTCTCTTGGAGTGAATAAATACTCTAAGCCCAAGCGGTACAGGGAAAACTGAATATAGAGCTGAAAACTGAATGACCCAGTATTTTGAAAGGGGTCTCGTATTTAGTTGTGGATTTTAAAACATAGGTAGCATTAAGAATGACGGGCCCAGACATTAACGGAAGAGGGATGATATAGTTAGTTTCAGGTCAGGAAAAGATTCCGAATCTTCCCGCTCAGACCAAAGAGACTACCACCTACTTCTTCACTAAAAGATCACAAGGAACTGAACGTAGTTGACGAGACTTCTGAATAAAAAAATACTCCGAGCCCAAGCGGTACTGGGGAAAACTGAATGTAGAGACCCCTCTGCACAATAATGGATACTGGTGAATACATCACGATGAACAGCTCAACAGACAATTCGTCGGTAAACGTAGACAAAGATGAAGTGCTTATCGAAAACATTCCAGTAACATATGTGACATTGTCTATCTTCTTAGCATCTTTTCTTCTGATTTTAACGTTATTTTTCAATGGTTACCTGCTGCGTTATCTAACGGTAAACAGCATTCGAAAAACGGTGGTTAACAGTACGATCAGAATCCATTGTGTCATGGCTCTAGCGTTTTCCTTCGTTAGTTCCTCAACTATAGTACTAAACATGTCACTGGAAAACCCACCACTTTGGCTGTGTGACTTCACTGCCCGGATTAACATGTTCCCATTCACGCTGACCCAACTAGCGCTCGTTCTTACCTCCGTTCTGCGGATAATACTTCTTAAATTTACCGAAAGAGTTAAAACTTGGTCAAACTGGAAACTACTGACGACGTCGCTTCTTTTGTCATTTGGTTTTAACTTTCCGATTTTTTACCTAATAGCTAGCCCCAAAGGTCAGATTCTCTATCGTTACTGTAACGAAATTACCCTACGTGAAGCTGTACCCAGTGCAAGTAGGGTATACTACTACACCATAGTGATGGCCCAAGGTTTAATGCTTGCCCTTAATATCCTTATCCTGAAATTCGAGCGCTCTGCAGAAAACGCAGTCAAGCCCCACGTGGGTAGAGCGAAACAGGTCAATCTCGCAACAGCAAAAGCTCAGGTCTTTACCGTCATTGCTATGTTAACCATCAGTAACGGTTTGAACAGTATTGCACTATCTTTCATAGTTCCATACGTTATCGTACGAGTGAAAATCCTTGTCATGAATTATTTCCTTCTGATTAGTCTTTTAGCATACCTGCTTACGCCATCTCTGATGTACGTTGTGATGAACCCAGACATCAGAAAGGCAATTTGGAGATGGCACCAGTGATCGAAGGGGTTGTTCGTTGCAAGATTGGTGTATATTAGGAGGTACAGAGGTTGGCCGGAGGCATTGTACACAGGATGAGGCAGATGGGATTATTAAATTATTAGTTGCGTTTTTGTTCGACTTTTCACTCGACTTTTCGACGGCTTTTTACTTTTTTTGCGTTTTCGTAAAACGGCAATTTCTCGTTTTGTCAAAAAGCCAAACGCCGACTTTCGCCTTTTCCCTCGGCTTTTTGCAAAAAGGCAAACTTGGTAGGTGACCGAGTTACGCTCTCCTTTTGGCTTTTTGCCTCGCTACTTTGGCCAGTTTATCCCAAAATCCAATAAGAGAAAAATTTGATTCAAAGTGAAAATCAGTATTTCGAGACTGTCTCGGATTTTAAAGATGAAAAATTTGAAGTGCAAGTAAAATACAAATAAAATCGCATTTGTCAAAATAGCGTTTTCATCCGAGAAAAGTGAAGAGTCCTTAGTAGTAACGGCAACTTGCGAAAACGCGAGAACGTTAAAAAAGTCCTGAAAACGATACAAAGCCAAAGCTGAAAAGTGAAAGGCAAAAGCCGAACAAAAACGCAACTATTGTCGTAATAATGCCCCTGTTTGTGTATATAATACTGTCGTAATTCTCTAGAAGCGTCGTCATACTCCCGCCGTTATAACATATCATGGGCTCATCCGCTTGTTCTGTTGATCTTTTCTTGTTTATTTTGTTGTACTAATGTTGTTTCTTTTCAGATATTTATTCTCTTTCTTGCTTTTTCTACTCCACTATCCTCATACTGTTTTTGTGCAGTGGGATATAAATAAATTACTATTATTATATATATATATATATATATATAATTGCAATAATAAGGCTTTCGCCTCTATAAATTTCTCGGACACTTTACACACTAAATTGAATTTCAGCCAGGTGGTAGTCGACACCTGCTTTGAACTGGTTGATATTTTCGGCATTTACAGCACTTTCTGGGAGATTATTCCAACATTCTACTATTCGGTTTCTAAAGCTCCATTTTCCGATGTCTTTTCGGAATTTCTTACCACTCAGTTTCAAGTTGTGTCCTCTGAGACCGTTGTGGTTGAAGGTGAAGACATCATCAGGCCTAATGTTATCATAATAACTATGGCAAATTTTAAAAGTTTCGATCAAATCACCTCGAAGAAAGCTGTAATATAAACTGGGTAATCGTAGTTTTTGAAGCCGGTTTTCATAAGGCAGATGGCGAATGGCTGGCACTGTTTTTGTTGCTCTTCTTTGAACTTGCTCAATGGCGATAACATCCATGATATAGAAGGGCCTTGTTACTGCGTGGCCATATTGATTATTATTGTTGTTTATTTCATTTCTGGTTTACACGATCCCTGCTTAACGGTTTATTTGTTAATAGAAAATGTGGTATGAAGTCCTTGGGAAAATCTGGACGATTTTACTCTACTTCAATCAAAAGCTTCTACTTTAACCGATGGGTTAACCACTCTTGATTTGAGTGTACAGCAAGTGTACGGTGCAACTTTGTCTGGACGGTAGCGGCAGCGTTTGCCACGTGTTAGAACATAAAGCAAGTTCAGAAGCGTCTGAAAGATGAACCTCCTAAATTATGGACGCACCGGTGAAAGCACCGCTGATTTCGGTCGGTGCCGGGAAAGGGTGTTCAGGAAGTGTTGGGGAGTGACTAGCCCTTCGCTTTAAACACACCCTCTGTTATGGGTTACTATACCAGCCACGATTTCAGGCATGACATATTCTTCTCGTCCATGCATAGCAACAAATTTCGAACAAGAACAGACAAAAAAATGAAAGTTGTTTGTTCAATTTTATGTGTAGATTTCATGTGCTGAAAGGCCTAAGGGATACATTTCTGGGAAGAGAAGCTTTAGGGAGAATCAAGTTGAGAATGAATATTTCGGGGTAGTTACAAATTTAGCGAGGTTCATTCGCGTAGCAGTGGAATGAAACAGCGAGAAGATTTTATTAGATATATGTATGTTTTGTTGGTTATGTGATTTATGTAAACTGTTCTTCTATCTTGTACTGTGTATTCGTGTGCGATGCTATGGCTAGCTGCTTTGTGCAATACAAAAATATACAAGAATATCTCTCACCGAAGTACGAACTTCAGATCGCCCATACATTCCGCCCCTAAGTATTCTTAGCAGGAAAGAAGAAGAAGAGACAGGTGACTCCAAAACCAAAATGCATAAGAATTTCTACCCTTTCGACGACCCAATCGAATAGCAAAAACAGCAGCCCTGTCCAGAATGTAATAATAACACCAGCTTTAACTCCAACCAATTTCCAGAGAAGAAGTTCAAAATCAGATATTAAATTAATGAAGCATTTTTAATTACATTTAATGGTGCAAAACGGATAAGTTTTCAGACCTCAAGCTTTTCTCTACAACGAAAAAAAAGTCAACCCAAATGCAGAACAATTTTTACCCGATCAACGACCCAATCGAGCAGCAACAAGAGCAGCCGTGTCCAAAATGAAATCACAGGAACCTTTAAGCAACCCTCACAATGGAATTCACGAAGTCAAATATTTAACGCTAAGCTAGAATCTTTATTTTGTTTTCCCACAAGTTCGTTCTTCCAACTTGAGGGGGCTTGGGCCTGAAGATGACTCTTGCCAAAAAGGGCCGAAATATAGCTCTAATAAAATTCAGCTGACTTATCCGTTTTGCACCATCAAATATGATTCGCAGTCAGCTTGGGCTGAAGGAATATTCATCTTTAATTTTGTTCCACAAGTTCATTTTCCAGCTTGAGCCTGAAGAGGACCCTTGCCAAGAAGGGCCGAAATATAGTTCTAATGAAATGTAGCTGAGTTATAAGTTTTGCACCGGCAAATACAAAAAATAAAACCATAAGTTATAGATATACTTACGTAGGCAGTGCCGGATGTGATTTTGGTGCCACCAGCTGCACCAATCACCAATCTGACTTCGTCGTTCTTGACTACAATAGTTGGCACCATTGACGAGAGTGGCCGCTTTCCGGGTTTAATGAAATTAGCTGGAGACGGTGGAATGCCAAAAGCGTTGGTGATGTTTGGTGCCGAGAAATCGTCCATTTCGTCGTTCAAGATAATTCCAGTGGATTCGGAAATGTATCCGGCACCAAAGCTGGAACACGGAGAATAAGAATGTTATTGACATAAACAGTAACTGAATCGAATCGACTGTCTAACTGTCTAAACACACAACTACTCGTTACCTAAGAAGTTTTTTTCCCGCCTTCGTCAACCTTTTAAAGGACACATGAACAATGAAACCATACTTGAACACACCATGGAAAATGCATTTACAGACATGGCCACGGAGACCATTCTTCTCCTGAGCGTGACGTTTTCAAAATAGGGATATTCGTTTCTGGAGGTTTGCACATGCAGACTCAAAGACAAAAAGCGCAATTCATTCAAATATTGTACAGCGCTGGCCAGATAGTACTGGAATTTCTTCTAGATACACATTTGGGCTTAACTGGTTAAAAAATATTCCAGAAGAAGGGTTGATTGGAGACAGTTGTTCATTTCTAAAATTATTCGGTACTGAAATAAGTACAGATGCAAAATGGAGCAAAAATCATAGCTTGGAAACACTCTGTCGTATTTGTATTGGGTTTTCTGCAGGCAATGTTAACGGAAGTCATACAGATAGGGATGGTACTTGGTACTCTTCATTCAGGTGTCTTATAACTCGCATCATTAATTGTATACAAATCTCAATATTTTGTGTTATGTTTGACAAGTCTTTGTCATATCCAAATAGTGTAGAATTATCTTTTGTATATAGTTAGTGTTAATATGGACGAGAACCACCAAATCGGCTTGACCGTTGTATCGGTTTTGAAAATAAACTTAATTTAATCGAACTGAATTCTTTTTCGTCCAAGAAAAAGGCTGACGGAGAATAACAAAGACTTCGTTCAAACCTCTATTATACAGTAGAGGCAGACGCAGTACTGACGCAATACAGATTTTTTAGAGGAGACCTGATCGAAACATTCAAATTAATCAATGGAAGTTATGACAATTTTGAAGTGACTGACTTAGTAAGATTCAGCATTAACCGTCATCATCGGGGGCACGCGTACAAGCTTGCAAAATCAAGATTCCACAAGGACGTTTTTAAGTGGGGTTTTGGCAACAGAATTGTTGATCCTTGGAACAGCCTTACCGAAGATGCGGTTAATGCTGAATCGGTCAATAGTTTCAAGTGCATTATTGATGGGATTTTAACTCTGATCAGTTCGACTACTCAAAATTTCATAGAGTTATTTAGAGGCGAAAGCCTTTTCTCTTCCTGTGTATTAGTACTAGCCCACATGTTCTTGTTGTTGTTGTTTGTTGTTGTTGTTGTTGTTTTTTTTTTTTGGGGGGGGGGGGGCTAGGTGTTGTATTTACCAACTGGCTGGTCATTTTACCGACTGTTTTTGCAGAAAAACGACTGTTTTCGATTAAAAAAAAAAAAAAGGCAATAGTTAAGAAAAACTATTTTTATGAAAAATTGCGGAGGTTCACGCCAACTCGGTTAATTTTTACCGATTGGCCGACAACATTGGTTCTGTGATGGTAAGTTATGGTACTTCCAGACAGGGGCGTAATTTCGTCAAAATCCTGGGGGGGGGGGGGGAGTTGGAGCCGATTTTCCCAAGTCAAGTGAAAATGAGCAGTTTTATTTCAAGAAGAAAAACTTAATAAAAATAAAGAAACAAAGCGATATTTTAGTCTTAAAACTTAACGACGCTTCCTCAAATTCGCGAAACTGTCCACTGCGCGATTGACGTCAAGCTTCTTCGCTTTTTCAGGTTGGGTAGGGCTTTTTTCAGGTTCAAGCTGGGGGGGGGGGGCAGTTGCCCCCCCCCCTGCCCCATAGCAAATTACGACCCTGCTTCCAGATGTGCTAGGACGATGAAACTTGGCTGGAATCACTTCCAAATCTGACCATTCCTTGAAGTACTACTCTTAACAGCAAAGTAAAAATACTCTTAAGCAAATAATACATTTACATCATCAACAGCCTACCCAAGCAGAAGAAGCATATTTAACAAGCGCTACAAGCTCACATGGCACTTGTAAGGCTGGTTCAGAGGATGAAATATTGAAGCTACCTTTCTGTGGGTCTGTTCTGACCATTTGTAAGCAAAACCCTTGAGATATGATAACGGACCCTTGTAAATAACGAGAATGCATCGAAGGTAAAAAGTATCTTATTTTGGAATTTAGCTGTAATGATGCGCACTTAAAAAGCGCTAGAAATTCATCTGTAAGCAAAACCCTTGAGACAAAAACGATAATAGTTCCTTGGTGATCATTAATATGTCGTTTGATCAAAAGTATTTTTTTATTTTTTTTCGGTTAAGATGCGCACTTTAAGGGTGCTAGAGATATTTTTTTTTAAGCAAAACACTTGTGGCACAAACGATCATGGGCCAAAATGCAACATTTGATCGAAAGTACTATTTTACTATGCAGTCAAGATGCGCACTTTAAGGGTGCTAGAGATATTTTTTTTTTAAGCAAAACACTTGTGGCCCAAATGGGCCAAAATGCATCATTTGATATAAAGTACTTTTTTACTTTGCAGTCAAGATGCGCAAGGGAGCTAGAAATTCATTTGTAAGCAAACCCTTGAGGCAAACATGATCATGGCCCCATGGGGATAATGAAAATGTATTATTTGCTTAAAAGTATTTTTTACTTTGCGGTTAAGAGTAGTAATTTAAGGAATAGTCAGATTTGGAAGCGAGTCCAACCAAGTTTCATCGTCCTAGCACATCTGGAGTGCTGTGTGCCGACCGCATCTTTTCTTCACTAGAAATTTCTAAACCCGCAAGTTTGTCTCGCTGTAAATGCCGCAAGCGTAGTGGGCGGCGCTAAGAGTTTGGCCCGTTCAGAAAGCATGGAAAGCATAGGTCTTGGCGCTACTCGCTAGTGTTATTTTGCTCTGATCCACTATGATATTTAAAAAAAAAAAATTGCGACCCCCCCCCCCCCCCCTTCTGCAGCTTCCCCATAGTGCCCGGATCCAATCCGGTAATGTAAATGATTTATCTAGAGCATTTGTGTGTTATTGCCACCAAGTTCCATCCCGATCTCTCGAGTCTGAGCATGTCAGTATCCCCTCCCCCCCAGAAAGTTGTCGGATCCGGTCCGGACAACGATAAAGAACATCAGAAACATCTCTTCTATTCAATTGTTAAATTCCACTCAAATCCGATCACCCGTTCCAAAGTTGCGCATGACTCAATATTACGGAATCCCCCTCCCTATCCTCCCCCAAAGATTATCGGATCAAGATTTTTTTTTTTGATCTCCAAGTCAGTTTGATCGGGTCCTTCATGCCTGCCAAGTTTCGACCGGTTTGAAAGTATGGGAAACCTCTGTTACCTTTCTATCAAACGAGTACCCTAAAATCTTCAAAACCCACCCATATTACTTTTTACTTGCAATAAATAGAGGGGGGGGGCAACAGACTCCCCCAACCACGTCATTGCATTAGCTGAGGCGTAACTGGGTGAGGGAGGGGGGCTTCCGACTGAAAACCATGGACCGTATCGGCCAAACTGTTCCGGTCCGTCTACCCAGCCCTCAGGGTAACAAAACACCTTTTACTTACTACAAGTTGACGGTGGTCGTCAACGCAACTGCATTTCCTTCTTCGTCTACGATGGATAAGTGGGAGGTTCCGTGATTTTCTGGGTTGTAAACTTCAGCACCGTAATAAGCGGGGTCATTGAAGGTCTGACTATCAGAAATGTTCCGGCGAGTCTCATTTGCGAACTCTTCAGTACTTAAACGGCGAACGAGCTAAAAGGAGGAGCACATTATACCTAGATTACTTAAACCATGTATTAACTATATTACTAGCGTACTCCACCCTTCTAACAATAGTAATTATTAATCAGTATTTCGGTTATAATTTGATAGGTAGATAGATAGGCTATCGCTTTTGTTCTTCCAGAACTATCATGGTAAAATACAGAATTGTCTAAGTCGTCGATATATACAGAAACAAAGACTAATCTATAAAAATAAAAATTAAAGACAACCATTAATTATATATAGATTTGAATATTTTGTGTTATGTTTGACAAGTCTTGGTTATATCGTAACTAGTGTAGAATTATCTTTTGTATATAGCCTAATTAGTGTTACTATGGACGATAACCACCAAATTGGCTTGACCCTTGTTTCGGTTTTGAAAATAAATTAGACTGAATAGAACTGAATTGAATAATAAAGATAAAAAATTTCCAGGAAGGAGGGCACAACGTTTTTTCATACTGCACATGGTCGGATTTTGTGTCGTTCATGAGCGGTTTCAAATGGTGGCGGAATTGTATCCTTAAGGGTAGGGTGCTCAAACATTTTTGTTTTGTTTATAGAAGCCATGCACAGTTTCAACCGACTAGACTCAAGTTTATATTTCTGGAGGAGCTGATTATAAGGAATTTTGGGGGAATAAAGAGGTACTAGTGAAAAGTTACTAATTTAAACCGACCATTCCGAGTTTCTAGAAATAGTAACTATTTCCTTACCACACTTGGGAGCGTAATAAGCTTGGTAACTACGATCTATGCGACGTGACCGTGTCACGCTATTTTTACAAGAATAGAAAAAAGCTGGGAAAGTGGGTTCCAGCCTTGACGTCAAGAACTCAGAATTAGTGACTTTATGCGGTAAGTAGGGTGGAATACACACTAATTCTGATATTTCAAACTTCTCATCTCATTCTTAGTAGAGTGTTTGTTTAAGAACATCCACTCTTGCGGTCGGTTTAGCCGGTTTTCCATTTTAGGTTTTCGCCGTTTTTGTGGATTCATAACTCGTGAACAAGTTGAACCTTGGTATACTTGCTGGAATTTGGGTCTATTTGTGCATGTTTAGGGTCCTACCGCCTACACCCAGACGGTTTAGAAACGACAGAGCCCAGATTGTCAAGTGCCTAATGTTCGTAACTTGACGAGAGCTAGAGACAGGACAGTACAATTCCACGTAGTATTCCTTGTCCTAGGCTTAGCTAATATCCTCTTGGGGTTGCAACTCCCCAACCCTGGCACTGGGCTAGGATGTTGTTGTTTTTTGTTTTTATTTGGTGTGGGGGGGGGTCCCTTCCGGTTCGAGGTCGAAGTCGAATGCAAATTTCTTGTGAGAATAGAGCATAGTTTTAAGGTATTCAACTAAACCCCAGAACAGTGAAAAGTGCGAGTGTTTCTTTTCAGTTCTTTGCGGCCCTAGACAGAAGTTCGACTTTAGTATACCTACTTTTGTTTGTTTAAGCTCAGAAGGTCAACCCAATAAGAGAATCGATAACACATAAACAAATTTAAAGGACTCCCACTATTTTACTCTTAAAACTAAGACTAGGCTGTGCTTTCAACAAATAACCCACGGTTTTGGCTGTTTTAAGCATTTTCCAAGACCCGTTGACTTATAGCGAAAACAGGGAATCATTTATTCTGATGAACAAACTTCTCGCAGACAACCGTCGACAGCGTGATACACACCGAAGGTAGCATAACACGGCAAGCGAGAGAATCAGCGTGGTTTTGTGGTTAGAATGTACCGTACTAAATTGGGGTTTCCGGGTTTAGAAATATGTGGAGTGATTATGGAAGTAGGTTGCGTTAGTATTATAAGTAAGACAGGTCCTTTAAACAAATTCGACGATTGGTATCATGAACCGTTGCTATGCTGATTTACGTGCCACAAGGAAGAACAATCAAGCACAGGGCTCATTATTAAAACCATTCACTTACCTCCAATACATCGGGTTCGAAGTCTGTATCTCCTAGCCGAGTCCTCTGGGCGTACGCGAACTTGAACGACTCAACCATCCTGTGCAGTGCCAATGTCTGGTCGTCTAGGCTGGCCTTGCTTAGTGCAGCACTTAGGTGGAACTCATCAAGGATATTAACAATATACCCTAACAGAACCCCTGAGCCGGGTAGTGGGGAGCTATATAGGCTCATGTTGCCGTACATCTCAATGGCCACCGGCGGTCGGAAAAGCGCACTGAAAGGAAATTACTGAATTAATTAATAATTTGTATTCGACGGTGCAAAACGGATAAGTCAGCTACATTTTATTCGGGCTATATTTCGGCCCTTCTTGGCAACGGTCCTCTTCAGGCTCAAGCTGGAAAATAAACTTGTGGAAAAACAATGAAAGATTCTCTCTTAAATATCTGCTTTTGATAACTTCTTCTCTGAAAGTTCAAGGTTTAATTTACACTTCTGTATAAAATCCAAATAAATAGGGTCAAGCCGGGGACACAAGGTCGATTGACAAAAACCCGGTACAATATATAACAAACATATTTTACCTATAACTAATTACATAAATAAATGTTAATAATTCCATGATTCATCACCAGACGGGTTGGAATTAAAGCTGGTCATTCTGGACCGGCTACTATTTTTGTTGTTCGATTGGGTCGTCGAAAGGGTAGAGATTCTTCTGCATTTTGGTTTTAGAGTCGCCTGTCTCTTCTTCTTTCCAGCTAAGATGGATAATTTGATTACCCATCATATATATATATATATATTTATTTTTGCCCGCTTACAAAAGGGAAAAAGCGGAGTACATAAAGAAAAAGAAAAGAAGAAAGGAAACTAAGGAAAATATATACATGCATTAAACATAATACTGCGCAAACATTTCAAGCTCTTGCTCAGCAAGACTTTATTATTTTATATTTTTCTGATAACTCCGTGTATAAATACACCAAAAATGGAGTAGGGAAAATAAGGAAAAGCTACACAATAGACAACACTGCGTAATCAACAACAAATTGTCAACTATTTCAGGAGTCTATATATACATCACTTGTCGGACCAAGATCTTGCCTGTATCGTAGTATTATACCCAGTACAATATCATATACTATTGAGGAGTAAAGGGACAAAAAGGGAAAACAAAGCGAAAATCCTATGCCCGTCACGCATAAATGCGTCAAGGAACATTATTCAAAATGTTCAGGAGAAGGGAAAAAAAAAATTTAATCAATTTGTCAACCGATCTTGATGATTTTTATGCCGATTAACATCTTTCTTTACAGCGGATAAAAGAAAGCAGCATCTGAGAATTTTTTTACTGATCCTACTAATTTTATATCGCTTAGCTCTTTTTCTTTTTTGACGGTGCATTTTATTATAGCTATATTTCGGCCCTTCTTGGCAAGGGTCCTCTTCAGGCTCAAGCCTCTGAAGGATTTTGGACTGAAGGACTATCTATCACCACCCTATGGAACTTCAAATCGCCCATACTTGCCGCCGACAGGTATCCATCTTAGCTGGAAAGAAGAAGAAGAGACAGGTGACCCTAAAACCAAAATGCAGAAGAATCTCTACCCTTTCAACGATCCAATCGAACAGCCAAAACAGCAGCCGTGTCCAGAATGAAATCACAACACCAGCTCTAACTCCAACCAATTTTCAGAGAAGAAGTTCATAAAATCAGATTTTGACGGAAGAATCTTTAATTGTTTTTCCACAAGTTCATTTTCCAGCTTGAGCGGCTTGAGCCTGAAGAGGACCCTTGCCAAGAAGGGCCGAAATATAGCTCTAATAAAATGTAGCTGACTTATCCGTTTTGCACCGTCAAATACTTTTCAGCAACTCGTGTATTTCGGGAACGGTTTGTCGTAGGGCCCTAGTAGCGATAACTCATTTTCACGAAAACTGTCGCTTGACCCCATAATTCCTGCTGGCACTAACCATAAACGGCAGTTTTAGATCTACGCGTGAGAGAAGGCTGGTTGGGGAGAAAACTGAACTGCAAGTCCCCGGAAAGCAAGGGTTCCGCAATACTTCTGTCTAACTCCGGACACAGAGATCCCGAGTTCAAATCCTAGTGAGGCCAGAAACATTTTGTTAAATTTCAGAGGGGAAGGAGAAGTAGGGGGAACTTAAATTAATTTTGTCAAGTCAGGTTGGGAGGGGGAACTTAACCTTAGGTCAAGTGAGGTTATAACCTTAAAAATATGTAGTCCCCTCTGCTTTCATCAATATATGTGATTACATTAAGAACGCTGGCGCTTGGAACAACTAGTCACGTAGTTAGGATTCATAGTCGCTTGGACGTATTACCATTTTGGATGTGGTTTTACTTTGTTTTGTACATCGCCCTTGGCCTTGATAATATAATTGGCCTATATATACAGATATATAACCTTTGCCGGCCCCAGACAGAAACGGCCGATGAACCGTGCCAAGACAAATTGACATGTATGATTGGTTGCAAGGCCATATCCAGGGGGGTTAGGAGGTTAATCCCCCCCCCCCCCCCCGAAACACACAAAAATAGGCATTTTTACAGGCTTTTCCCTCTGATCTATGTCTTTCTTGTCCTTTTTTGACCGACCCACAGGCAACCCCCCCCCCCCCGAAGAAAATTCCTGGATACGGGCCTGGTTGGTTGTATTAAGCGGACTAGTTAGATGAAAAGATTATTTACGCCATATTCGACCTATTGGCAACGGTAATCTTCAGGCTTTAATTTTTTTGGGGCCTACATTCCCTTTTCCCTCACAGTGGAATGAACCAAAGCGGGCAGCTACGCCTCCAACTAAATTATAACTAAACACTTAAATAACAAATTTCTAATTACTATTTTATCTATTTCTTTTTCACTTCCCTCATACTTTAAAACCAGTATTATTTTTTATTTTAATCATAGCAGCAACAAAGTAGACTTCCCGATCATTCTTTTGAAACTAAAGCTCATCTGACAAATTGATTCAGCACCGCTAAATGTGGGGGACACACCCTGGACTGAGGAATAATTTAACTTACGTGTAGTTATTCATGTCAGCTACTGTAATGATTCCACCTTTTCTCTGAATATCGTTGACAAAGCCTTCCGTCAGAACGCCATTATAGAGGGCATCAGCACCATATTCAGCGATTTTATCAAGTGTCTCAGCAAGCTTGGGTCGTCGAATGATATCCCCCTCAACCCAAACGGATCCTGTGGCTGGGTTGACAAAAACACTAAACAAAAATAACAGAGTTTTTACACTTATTTAGTTAATAAAGAGCCAAAAATCATGGCCATTTATACAAACATACACGCAAACGGAAACGATAATGAAACTGAAGGAAAGAGAGTACATCATAACACAAAGAGCGTGTTCCACCCTACTTACCGTAGTTACTACGCATGACGTCACGAATTCTGGCTTTTTGCCGTCAAGGCTGGAACGATTTTTCTATTTTCCACCAGGATCGCACGCCAGGGGCGAATCCACCAATCACTTTATAGAGATGCGTAGTAACTACGCTTACTACGCTCCCGAGCATGGTAAGCAAATAGTAACTATTAGTTACTATTCCGACAAGGTTGGAACGGTCAGCGTAGTAACTTTCGTGAGGATGGAACGGAAACAGTAACTATTGTTAGAAGGGTGGAACAGGCTCAAAGAAAAGATGTTTGAACCTCAGATCTACTGTACATTGGTCTCACTATTTGTTCGATACTTTAGCGCAACCCCTGTCCGTCACAGGTCGTTTTTGTGGGGCGTCTCCTAAAACGGATTTCCGTGTTCTTGAGCCATTTCTTTTTCTTGGTCTTTCGATTATAAAACGAAAATCCTTTGGTGCGATTTGTAATTCTTTTTTAACATTCTTATTCCTCTGTAGGGATGCTTCGGACGGCCACGGAATATAATGCAAAACGCCGGGCGACGCAACTCGACGGGGGAAGAATGCAGAAAAATTATAAACAAAGAGCAAAAGATTCAAGTAACAGTAGCATCGTTCGTTTTCGTCATTGTCGGTACAAACAAGACCAAAGGTTTCGATGGGATCCCACAAATTTAATATTCGATCCAGACAATTGCGTCTTGTAGATTGGCCAATCCGGTCTTCGCAAGACTCCTTGAAAACATTTGCTATTAAATTCAGAATCAGGTTAATGCCAATGGCTAGTCTTCTGAGAAAACCAAGTTCAGGTGTGGATTCAGCATGTGTGTTTACCCCTATACCTCATTACTTTGACGAAATTGATCGAATCTTCCTGCCTTACTTCTGCCGAATATCCGGTTTCGGCCGGATTCCAGCTGAACTACTTGTCCGGCAAAACAATAAAGCTCACCGGCGGTTCGACCGACGAAAACGAACGCAGCTAGTTTTTGACTAGATACTGTTCTGTAGTCAAACCAAATATTGTTTGCGCTCACGACTGGTCACTAATTATGCTAGATTTTAATTTCCTCATATTCTTCCGCGACGTTTAGAGTAAAGTGGTATTTCCACTGACAATCGCAAGCCATTATAACGCGGCATATCCACCATTTCTGCACGCCGGGTTCAGATGAGCACGGCTACGACGGCCATACCATTGCCAGTAGAGTTCCTGCTTAATATTAAGGCAGTTCTGAAAAGCTCCGCTGGCTTATCCGCCGTCTGTTCTTGCAATTAGGCTAAAAACCACTTCGCTTTCCAAGGCTGTTCTTGCGCTCCGCTAGTCTTCGAAAGTGACGTGGAAAGTGAATCCCTCCATTCGTGGAAAGTGGCGAGACAGCGAGAAGCTCTAAAACGCACCGGAGGCGCAATCACTCTCCGTTAGTTCTGGCACTCAGCAAGAGTCTCAGTTTGCTTTCTGGAAAACGAATCCGTGAGATCGCAAGAATCGCCCTATTCTTATAGAACTGTCGAGGAGTTGGGTGTTCAACCCGATAAATGCGCATTCATCGAAGGCCTCACGAAAGTGGGACAAAGAACACATAATACTATTATGTCGTATAATATCTGTCTGTCCACTCCTTCACTACATTCTTCCGACTGAGCACTATCCACTATTCCCGAAACTCCTGATTTCCCAGGGCTCTGGGACGTTGGACGCCCTACCTCTATGTTGTTATGAAAAAAAAATGGTATACGAGCGATCTGGTGTAGGCCTAAGCACCCGCAAGATGTTTATGAAACTTGATCGTGGCTTTTATTCGCTGTGGTGGCTGAGGTAAATAAGGTGCTTACACGATATCAGAAGGTCTACTTCGGTATTTTTTTTTATTATTACTGGCCAAAGCCTTATTATTACTATTTATTATTATTGGCCGAAGCCTTCGAAACTTGAGACTATACAATTTCAGAACACCTTAGCCAATTCACAAACAACTACATGAACTGTAGCAGCCGTAAGTCCGTATTTTATTTTAATTCTAGAGGATTTTGAATTGACCGTCAGAAAACATGCTGACGGTGTTTCCATGAGTTTCAACTTTTGTATCGAGAGTGTAGGACGCTCTTTCCGCGAAAAAAAACGCCTTAAAAAACAGAAAACGCCTTAAATCATACCTCATGGTCGGCTCGTCAAGAATAGCTTGCTTCTTCTCTCTCAAAGCGTTGGCCAAATGAAAGCTAACCCGCGTACCGTTTCTGGCCAAAGCGGCAATTGGTTCAACTAGAGTCCGCCAGGGCAGGCGACCCATTGTGCTATGCATCTCCCAGAGCCCTTTCAGCTCTCCTGGCACCCCCGATGCAAGACCACCTGCCGGGAAAAAGGTAAGTTATGGGGGGGGGGGGTACGGGACTAGGATCTTAGGGACTTTGGTTAAAGCACAAGTGGCATCCGAATTCACTCCATAGGACTATATAGTTCGTTTGTATGATGGTTGGCTTGTTTTGTGCTGAAAACGTCACACGTTGATACTGGTATCAACGGAATCCCATCGGAGCTTCCACTCGACCTCGTTCAACTCCTCATCAACTGAATTTTTTGAAAGATTCAACTGTTTGTCAGTTTACTGTTTTTTCGGAGAGAGAATTCCAAAGAGGTATTGTTCTGGTAGAGAAAAACTGATATCTGATTCGTGATGAGGCATGTTTTTTTTTAGTCTTCTGCTGTGTCCACGTGTTTTGATGGCTGGGTCTGGAGTGAAGAATTTGGGAGACTTGCGTCTGGAGGATCTTATAGGCCTGGATGACTTCTCCTCTTTTTCGTCTGTATGTTAGAGTTGGGAGATTCAACTTCTACAGTCGCTCATGGACGGGAGATCCTTCAAGTCTCGGATCATTTTTGAGGCTCGCTTCTACACAGGAGGAATTCCTTTTTAGTGTATCCTTGTTGTAAGTGTTGTAACAGTGTATAAAGCAGTGTTATTAAACAATAGTTCATGCGTTTTGTAGGGACAGAAGCTTCGCCCTAACCTCTTTTTATATTTATAAATAAACAAATGATAATAACAACTTCTCTCTCGCTTCTCTGTGGTCTCCCGCCAGTTTGGACGTGGGTTTGTGCTTCTGCAACCTGACAAGTCGTTGAACTTAAAGTGAATTTGCTTGGCGAAATGTGTTTTCGAGAAACAAGACTAGTAAGTAAGTAAGTAAGTAACGACTTTATTTCAAAAAACCACTATCATGGCAATGCCAAGTTTGGGTATTACGTCAAGTATAATGTACATTTTATAATCTATACAATTAATCATCAATTCGTCATCACAGACCTATTATAATATATAAATAAAAACCAAAAACAGAACACGGACGTTGGAATAATATCACAGACAGCTACCACCATCATTATAATTTTGGTGAAACTCGGAACAAAGCTTTTTTGGTACCGCGTATGTATTGCAGGTATGGGGGACAACTTTGGAACCTTTGAACTTGCGACCCTCTCCTGTCGGTTTCTTGTGTTTTCATAAGGAGGGGGAAGGATATCGGATAGAACAGGATGGTGGAGGAGCTTATGACCAACCGCTAAGCTCAGCCGCAGTCTCCGACTCCCAAGGGTTTCCATCTTAAACTTTTTTAGGAGAGCAGAATAGGGAACTGTGGGCTCACGACTTATTATTAGGAGTGCACGTTTCTGTATTCTTTCTATTTGTTGTGTCTGTTCGGCAGCAATGGCAAAGTGCCAAACAGCAGCCGCATATTCCAAAGTGGATCGAATGAAAGAAACGTAAATTTGGACAAGATGGTAATTAGGTACTTGGAACTTAGCCAGAAGTTTTAACAGCTGTAGACCAGCGTTTGCACGCTTTAGCATTACGTTGGTGTTGTCCTCCCATTTAAGATCAGACGTGATGGTTACACCAAGGAGCTTTAGCTTCTGTACCTGTAAACCAGAAGGCAGTGTTTCTTCAAAGTGTTTTTAAAGTGTTTTTAGTGTTTCTTACGATTTAAAATATGCAGCAACTTGTCCATAGACGAAGAAGTACCAGTCTGTACCAGACTACTTGTCTCCGTCTAAAATTCCAGCGTTTCCGATTCGAGATTAGGGGATCCTAAAACGCTAATGACGGGTATCTCGACTTCTTAAAGGACCGGTCTTACCTATAATACTAACGCAAAATACTTCCATAATCACTCCATATATTTCTAAACCCGGAGACCCCAATTTCGTACGGTACATTCTAACCCGTCTAACAAAACCAAGACGATTTTCTCCCTTGCCCTGTTTTGCTACCTTCGATGCGTATCACGCTATCGACGGTTGTCTGCGAGAAGTTTTTCCATCAGAAAAACTGGTTATGTAAATTGTTTCTCTGTTTTCGCTACAGGCCAACGGGTCTCGGAAAAGGCTTAAAACAGCCAAAACCGTGGGTTATTTGTTGAAAGCACAGCCTAGTTTTAAAGTATTCAAATATTTTAAGATACTGCATGTTGAAGAGCAAATAGTGCGAGGGGTCCTTTAAGGTTTGTCCGCTGATAGCACGACAACTCTGGAATGGATTGAGATCTTTTTTTTCGAACTTGGTGTGAGAATCCTTTGAGTCAAAGTACAGGTCAAGCACGTGGATGGGCTTCGTACTACATTTATGTGCGGGGGGTTCGGATGAAGGGATGAAACTAATGTTCGTTCAAGTCAATGAGATGATTATAAGAAGTTATTAGCGGAAGTTTTGCTCCACTCAGGTTATAGAGCAGTAGTTGTCGAACAGAGTAATTCCCTTGTGGACTACTTTTATCAGAAGAAACCATGACCAGCGAAACATTCAAATCCTTGAAGATGCGGCTGGACAAGGGTTGGAAATCAGGGACCTGGAGGGATGAGTGAATGAACGCTTTTTTTTGACAAAAATAGCGTTAGCTAGCGCAGCATGTCAATAGATAAATACACGAGTCGATACGTAAATAGAACCACAAGATACGATAGTAAGTAAAACGAATACAAATTCTTCATTTAGCGTTGCTCTGTTAAAATAATCAGTAAAATACGGGACGAATGACTTGATGTAGCGTTGCGTAATAGTCGCTGGGTAAGAAGATATTAGTTGACCACTCTTTGTCTTTTCTCGACGTCTTGTCCTCGGTCCGTCAGCAGTCAGCAGTAATTGGTGACGGTGACGTGATGACGATGATTGATGACGGGAACCCGAGAGTAAGAGTCGTCACCAACACAAACTAGCTATCGGGATTCTACATCCTTATTGCATGCAAGTGCAATTTAAGGTAATTTGGTTGGTAAATGGTCCTTGTTGCCAAAAAAGTTGTAAACAAATATATAACAATTATTTCCTTCCCCGAAGTTGAACTAGAGGATTGACAGCCTGACGAGGACCCTTGCCAAGAAGGGCCGAAATATCGCTGATGAAGAATCGTAGCTGACGTATCCGTTCTAAACATTGTTTGAATAAACAATTATTATGCATGCAACTCCACGAAATATTTAATTCCAAATGTTTAAAACAACTTTCGCAAAGTCCCTTTTTTTCGAAGTAGCATTTCCTCAAGCAGTGTTTTCGGTGTTTCCTGTTTTACTGAGCAACTCAAGAGTGGTAACGATTTAAGTAAAAGAGGAAACGATTTAAGCAAAGAGTTAACGATTTAAGTAAAAGCAGGTATATAAGGATCAGTGTATTTGTATGTAAAGAGTCAATCTTAAGTCAGTCCTAAGACAGTAGTGATTAAGGACAGTTGGATTAACAGATGTATTCGACGTATCCAGAACTTCAATATTAAACGTAAATGTTATTTCCAAACATTGTTTACTGAATGTAGGACCCAGGGCCTACCGTCCGAACTTCCCTCTACAGTCACGAACCAACCCTTCGAGAATTAAAATCAGAGCACCCGTATAGTCTAATAGGTACCAACCGCTCGGGAACATGCTAGACGTATATTAGATACTCGGTTTCGTAGAACAAGTTAAAACGTAAAAGATATACAAGAGATACATAATTTAACATGCAAACTAAACTCAAACTTACCTTTTTGGGAAAGACTACTATTGCCTTGGAACATATCCGCGGTTGCTGCTGCTGGTGCGGCTTCCCGAGCGTCAATGGCGTAGGCTTTCCGTTCCGTAGCGTTCCACACAGTGGCTAGCATACCACCGCCTATACCGGCACTGTGAGTATTTGCAATTCCAATGCATAGTGTTGCAGAGACGGCAGCGTCAACAGCGTTGCCGCCTGCTTTCAGAATATCTCTGAAAAGGAGAAATTCAACGATCAGGATTTAAATTCCAACACTACCATGGTGGAAGTTTCAACACGCCTTGCGGAGATCATCAGCAGTCGGCTCCAACTGCTCACAACATTCACTTCTCACTCGGATGATTACGAATTATAAGCTGCGTTCTCTGTCACGGGAGTTCTCACCCGTGGTCTCCGGTTTTTCATACAAGCCGTTTCTGCCTCCACCGGTGACCACTCACCAGTCTTATAAACCGGTTTGAACTAACCGGTGTCCGGTTTCACCTCACCGGTGCGGACTAACCAGAACCTGCTTGGGAGCCCGGCGTCAGCGAAGAGTTTGCAAGTTTTCGTCAACTCACTGGTGTAAGAGAAGAACCGGACACTGGTGACAAACCACCAGAGACACCCCGGATAACGAACGCAGCTAAGTTCCAATTGTTCTGTGCAAAAACGCACCAAACTTTTGTTTTCCTTGAGATATGTTAAAAAAAAAAAATCTGGTAAGACTTGCAATACAAGACCTGTGAGGTCATATTGCACTTATACGAGTAGGTGGTATACTACAAGAAAGTAGACCCCCCCCCCCCCCGCCGCCGAAAAATGTCCCCACATTGGCCGAACCTGCTTCAGACATGCATATGGGGCATGTAGGGCATATGAACATTGTGCCTTCCAAGTTTCATCGCAATCGCTCCACTCGTATGACCCCAGGCGAGAGACACATTACCGACGCTCAAACTCCCAAGTAGCCAGTTCCGGTTCGGACATAACCAGGTGTTGAAGTGCAGCTGCTGGACTCACGAAAACGCACACCAAACTCTTCTAAGGCAAGACATAAACAAAGCTAGGTCTTGAATATCTTATTGAAGGTCAGGTACAACAAATCATACACAAAAAGGCTGCAACCCCGTCACACACCCCTCCCAATCTTGTACTGCACTATTCAGTAGTCGTTACTTTGTCCAAGAACTTACTACATAAACGACAACCGAACTTACAGAAAAAAGACCCCCCCCCCCCTGGAGTATCTGACCATCTAAGTTCTTCCTTCCTGTATATCTATAGGTTAGGTTAAGATGATAGGTTAAGACGGTTACGACAACGACGCATCAGAGATGCTTTTAATGAATGGATCAGTTGATTTAGATGTATTATTATTATTGTTATTTATTTGAATCCTTCAAAACTGAAAAGTGATGTACCAAAACTGAAACAATAACATTTCGTAACCATACGAAAAGATCACGTTTGAACCTAGAAGCTTGTTATAAGCGTGTTTTCCGTCGGTTAGCAAAGCTACAATTCCGAGCTAGCATCAGCCAAGCGTTTGTGTCGGACCATTGTTGCACATTTATTGAAATTGAGAGGAAGTTGAAAACATCGTTTTTTTGTCGTCTAATGGAGTCGCGGAATGATTTAGTGGAGTTCGCTGTAAACCCACTATTCTTTAATCTTCCGATATGGAGTCATTTGCTCGACCCTGGGCCACCATGATGTAGATAGTTTGTACTCGCTTGTTATATTTTAATTTTTTTGTGTTGTTTATATGGCTTACGCTGAAATAAAAAGTGTTATTATTATATTATATCAGTCAAACTCACACAGACTTACATAAAAAAAAACGGCTAATATATTTGTTTCCATATTACATTTACATATTAAATTGATAAATCGATAAATAAATGACTAGATTGGTAAAGGCTGAGACGCACCCAACACATAAATCAAATTTATTTCCAAATAGCTCAAAGCTAGACGAGGAATAAAATAATAAAATTTACACAACAAGAGCTAGAATCTCATATGGCACTTGCAAGGCTGGATCAGATGGAAGTGATGGTCAAAAGTAGTTTTTCGCTTTTCGGTTAAGATTCGCCAAAATTGCAAGGCTGGGTCAGAGGATGGAAGTGATGCTCAAAAGTTTTTTTTTCACTTTTCGGTTAAGATACGCACTTTAAGGGTGCTAAAAATTGATTTCTAAGCAAAACACTTGAGGCAAAAAGGATCATGTACTCATGGCGATCGTGAAAAAGTAAATTTTGCTTAAAAGTAGTTTTTGTATTTTGCGGTTAAGATGAGTTCTTTAAGGGATGGTCAGATCGAAGAAGTGACGATGTCTAAACCAATGATGTCAAGTTTCTAATATTCCAGCTAAGTTTTATCGTCCTATCACATCTGGAAGTACCGTAACTCACGATCACTGGAATTCCGAAAAAACCCCTACACCCCCCCCCCCCTCGGTACCCGAATCCGGTTCAATTCTGTCACTGATGCACCTAGGACTTGTGCCTGTACTTCCCACCAACTTCCATCCTGATCGCTCTACTCTATGCGTGTCACAAGATTTTCGGTTCTCCCCTCCGACCCCCCCCCCCCTCCCCAGTTCATCGGATCCGGTCCGGACTAGAAATGGGAAATCCGAGAAACGAGGTCTTTCAAGATATCAATTTTCATTAAGATCCAATAACCCGTAAGAAAGTTATGCATGCCACTAGTTTCCGAATTCCGCCTTCTCCCCATCCCTCCACGATGGTCGGGTGTGGCGAGTGACTGTTTCCAACTTGATCTGGTTGGGTCCCTGATATGCCTGCCAAGTTTTATCGTCCTAGCCCACATGGATGTACATTAACTACGGATTGCCGGAATTCAGGAACCCCCCTCCAACTCCCCCCACAGTTTCCGAATACGTTCCAGTTCTGTCACTTATATATCTAGAGTCATATATCTGCATCCGAGTAGCTTCCAAGAAAAACGCGAAAACATTTTTTTTTAAAGCTGCTTCTTTTTCGTATTCATTCAGCAAACTATTGTAGTTTAAACATTTAAGTGATGATGCTGGTGATTTTGTTGCTGGTGGAGCGTAGGTTTTTCAGATACTAGGTTTTGGAGAAAAAGCAAATTTGGGGTATGTAAATACTAGGTAAAGCACGAAAATAAAGTTGAGACCTTGTGTAGATACTAGGTGCTAAGAATTACACCTCGTAAAAAAATCCTTATTTCACCATTGAATTCCTCGTGGTCTGATTGGGTGGGATCCACTCCTCACTAAAATTCGATTTTTCTTGTAGATACTAGGTTTTGTCGGAGGACAGCCGAGCTTGTGCTTGTTCTTCCACCAAGTTTCATCCCGATCGCTCCACTCTGAGAATTTCTCACGATTTCCGGTTCCCCCTCCGACTCCCCCAGATTCATCTGATCCGGTCCGGACTCGAAATGAGGCACTTGAGACACCAGGTCTTTCCAGATATCAAGTTTCATTAAGATCCGATCACCCATTCAAAGGTCATGCATGCCTCTATTTTCCGGATTGCGTAACCTCCCCCTCCCCCTACGATGGTCGGATCGGGCAAGTGACTACTTCCAAGTTAGTTTGGTCGGATCCCTCATACGCCTACCAAGTTTCATCGTCCTAAGTTTCATCGTCTATCGCCCTTCTGGAAGTACCCTAACTCGAGAACAGTGGGCCGACAGACCGAAGAGTGATCGGTATATGGCACTTGAGCGAAGCTGCAAGTGCCATAAAAACGGAACAAATTAACCAACACACTTAAAAGTTATTATCTTTGATTTTTTTTATACGTATGTGGTTATGTGCGATATTTAGGCTAGAATGTGTGTTTTTCCTCTGTGTATATGGCTACGGCTGAATTAAATAAATAAATAAATAAATATTACCAGAAATAAATGATGGGATGAAATTATGTAAAATTCGGCAGAAGAATTCGCAGGATGTGGAAAAAACTGGTTGCCAGTATTCCTCTCGGACCGACGCACGTACGACCAAATCGAGACACTATCTGACAAAAGGAGACACTACTTACTTTCCAATGGTTGAGCATGGTATGCCATCGGTACCCACAGCTGCTCTTGCGTAAATGCCAAGTCTGAAAAAGTAACGTGATTGGTTCCAAACAAGATGGTTAATTATGACATATTTATTGAGATTAGGTTCAAACAGCATATAGTTCAGCAAAAATGCATACAAAAAAATAACAGACATGATTCAGTAGCGCTGGACTATGAACTGTTTTCGTATAAGATGCACACTCCCCACGTTCAGTTCAAAGACATCAGCGAATACACCGCATTGCCATATCATCTTGCGTACCCTTCGTACCCTTCTTTTCTGTTAAGATACAGAGGAGCTTTACATGAAAGTAACAAATTCTTGAAAATGTACGCCACAAGCAAAGTCAGCCTGATTTTTCACTGTACCCTTCGTAGAGGATCGGTGAGCGGTGGGCGAGATCTCAGATTTCTCTAGTAACACCATTAACAAGACAGCCTTATAATGGTTAATAACCCCATATGGAGAAATTGAGTTTAACAGAATATTAGGTTGTCATACAATTCTGGAATTAGAAAGAATAACTCCAGTTAACCACCTTTAATTTAATTTCAGAACTTCTAATCTTTATTTCCGTATCTTCTTTAAGAGTTCTCATTAAAAAACATTTCAATTTTACCGTAGCCTACTGTTATTTCGTACAGTAATACTTACTAACTAAATTGCCAACTTACCTAGATGATGATGGTTCTTTTCTCTTGACATTTGGCAAGGTTAATCCAATGCTCAATCCTATTGCTGTGAAGCATATCAGAATAAATACTGATACAGATATCATCTGACACTTGGAAATGTGTGCACTAGAAATAAAATAAAATGTCAAACTTAATAGACTACAATTTTTTTAGTTTCAATCAGACCTTCAGCTCCAGACAATAGTTGCGTTTTTGTTCGGCTTTTGCCTTTCTCTTTTCAGCTTTGGCCTTTTATCGTTTTCAGGCCTTTTTTAACATTCTCGCGTTTTCGCAAGTGCCGTTACTACTAAGGACTTTTCACTTTTCTCGGATGAAAACACTCCAGAGTCGCCCATGCCATTTTATTTGTATTTTACTTGCACTTCAAATTTTCCATCTTTAAAATCCGAGGCAGTCTCGAAATACTGATTTTCGCTTTGAATCAAATCCCTCTTTTATTGGATTTTGGGATAAACTGGCTAAATTAGCGACGCAAAAAGCCAAAAGGTGAGCGTAACTTGGTCACCTACCAAGTTTGCCTTTTTGCAAAACGCCGAGGGAAAAGGCAAAAGTCGGCGTTTGCCTTTTTGACAAAAATGGGAAATTGTCAAACAGTGCTTAAGGACCATTTTACGAAAACGCAAAAAAGTAAAAAGCCGTCGAAGAGGCGAGTGAAAAGTCGAACAAAAACGCAACTAATGTAACAATCCGAAACCCAAGATCTAGCCTACTTTAAACTGAAGATTTTGGGACACCAGTAAGACTGTAGCTTTAATTCAGTTAGGGCAAGGACAACAACGACAGTAAATTATTGGTTAAAATTAACTCATACCTGTCACTATGGGTGAGGGGGTACCCCCCCCCCCCCCCCACCCCCTCGAAGAAAGAAAAAAAAGTTAAAGTGGGCGCTCGCAGAGCTCCCAGTCACAATACATAAGCCAAACTGGGCGCTCGCAGAGCGCTCTGTCAAAAGAAATGAGGAGCGCCCGACCACAAAATTCAATTAATCTGGGCACTTACCCAGGAAAGCTGAATGGGGGACTGGCAGGCAAAAGTTAGTAAAGCTAGTTCGTGTTCATCAAGAACCTTAGCTGACAACCAGCTTGGACACTGGTGGTTCGAACGCCTCGAGCGTCTGAGACTTAAAGAACTGCGTTCTCAGTCGCATGTTTTGAGCTTGCCAGATTGACATAAGAGTCAATTTAAGTTGTTTGGATACGAAGAGATTTTTTTTTGTCAGAATGAGAGGTATGATTTTCGATTTGAGCATCCAAGATCGACAATGGTAAGTTGTCAAATCATGAATTTCAGCCTGCGGTACATAGTTTTAACACGGTCCGTTGTGTACCAATATATCTCGATTTAGTGAAAAATCAGGCTGACTTTGCTTGTGGCGTACATTTTCAAGAATTTGTTACTTTCATGTAAAGATCCTCTGTATCTTAACAGAAAAGATTTTGATGATCAGAATTTTCCTCCAAGGCGAGGTTGAAAAATAAATCTGCTTTGCGAGCAATAAGAGATTATGTAATGACGGGCATTATTATAGCAGCAAGTCATTGATGTCGTTGTTAGTTATGTTTTATAACTTAAAGTTCAGAACAAGTCTGTTCTGTTTCAAGTATATTTCTGGACAATCAGTCCTTTTTTGGGATCCCAAAACGTAAGTGGAGGGATACCTATGACATCGCAAAAGTTGTCCGTCTGTCCGTTCGTCTGTAAGCACGATAACTCTCGAAGGGAATGAGATATTTTGATGAAACTTGGTGTGAGGGTTCGTTGGGTCGTCGGACCAGTCAAGTTCGTAGATGGGCTTTGTAGCTCTACATTTAGGGGTGGGGGAGGGGATTCAAATTAAGGGACAAACAAAATATTTTGTAACAGCTAATGTGATAGTCGATTATGGGGTAAGAAGACATGCTGAACACGATGGTGAAAATTATTTTGTCATCGGACAAGTAGTTCGCCCGGAATCCGGCCAAAACCGGAAAGTTTGTTGAAAGTAAAAGTTTTATTTGAAGTTGATTAGATGTTCGATTTAGGGGTAGGAAGACATGCTGAAGACGATGGCGAAAATTATTTTCTCGACGGACAAGTATTTCGCCCGGAATTCGGCCCAAACCGGAAAGTTTGTTGAAAGTAAAAGTTTTATTTGAAATTGATTAGATGTTCGATTTAGGGGTAGGAAGACATGCTGAAGACGATGGTGAAAACTATTTTCTCGATGGACAAGTATTTCTCCCGGAATCCGGCCCAAACCGGAAAGTTTGTTGAAAGTAAAAGTTTTATTTGAAGTTGATTAAATGTCTGATTTAGAGGTAGGGAGACATGCTGAAGACGATGGTGAAAACTATTTTCTCGACGGACAAGTATTTCGACCGGAATCCGGCCCAAACCGGAAAGTTTGTCAAAATTAAAAGTTTTATTTGGAGTTGATTAGATGTTCGATTTAGGGCAAGAAAACATGCTGAACACTTATGTGAAAACAAGTTTCTACCCGGACACGTAGTTCGTCCGGAATCCGGCCAAAACCGGAAAACTGTTGGAAGTCAAAGTTTTACTTCTAGTTGATTAGGTAAGCCATTTAGGGGTAAGAAGAGATGCTGAGTCCCTGTGTGACAATCGTATTTTCCCGGACATATAGTTCGACCGGAATCAGGCTGGAATCGGAAAATTTGTTATAAGCTAAATTTCTATTTGAAGTTGATTTGATGTTCATAACTGGGGAAAGGAGATACCCTGATTTCGTCTTTGAGCTTTCTTTTTTCGCCGGACAAGTAGTTCTGGAGTTCGGCCGGAACCGGGAAATTGGCAGAAGTGGCAGAGAGTTTTCGTCAAAACAGATATGACTTATAGGGGTAAACACACATGCTGAATCCAAATCTGAACTTGGTTTTCTCAGGTGATTAGCTATTTGGCCTTAATCTGTTTCTGAATTTTAATTTTAAAAATGTTCAAGTAGTCTGGCGAAGACTGGATCTGGCTAAGACAAGACCCAGTTGTCTGGATCAGATATTGAATTTTTGGGATCCCATCGAAACCTTTGGTCTTGTTTTATATGAAAGGGGTGAATTGGAACACTGTCGTGCACCAAAATGTCTTACATTTTCCAAGATTCACCATGGACAAAGACAGACTGGCAAATCCATGATAAGTGGCTCATACTTTCATTTATGCTCCAAAAAGACGTTCTGATCATAAAGGGCTCTACAAACTTTTGCCGGCGGCGCTATTCGTAGTAGGCCCTATTTTCTGGAAGGGCGCGACATTTAATTCGGGTTTTAGGCTTGGAATTTCGGGGCTTGGGCCACATTAAAATATATATATTTCTATTAAAATATATATGTATATTTCTGGACAATCAGTCCTTTTTTTTATATGAAAGGGTTGAATTGGAACACTGTCGTGCACCAAAATGTCTTACATTTTCCAAGACTCACCATGGACAAAGACAGACTGGCAGATCCATGATAAGTGGCTTATACTTTCATTTATGCTCCAAAAAGACTTTCTGATCAATTTCAATTTCAATTTCAATTTATTTAATAATAAAGCAAAACATATCTCTCGTGGGCAGGGCCCAAATATGATGTTTTTGTAGTCATAAATAAAGTCATAAATAAGATAAAATAAATTGTCAACATATAATTTAAAAGTAAAAAAAAAAGGTAACAAGGCAGAACAATACTAAAGAGCATTGTACTGCTTTACGAAGCTCGGCACAAAGCTTCTACTGTAGCGCATAGTGTTACAGTAGATTGGGATCAGTTTTGGAACCTTTTCAGCCACTTCTCGGGGGGGACGAGATCTTACAGGAACAAAGGGTGGGGGAAGGAATGAACGGTACATGGGATGCTGGAGAAGGGATGAGCCAAAGTTGCGGCATAGTTTTTCGCGGCGGGAAGAAAGGGATTCAATTTTAAATTCTTTGAGGTAAAAAGAGTATGGTAGGGGGGAACCGCCATAGATAATTTGCAGCGATCTCTTCTGAACTCGCTCTATTTTATCAGTTTCGTCTTGGGTAAGAGCAAAGTGCCAAACCGGACAAGCATATTCGACTAAGGGTCGGATGAAAGAGCAAAACATTAGCTTTAGCTTGTCCTTAGGAACCCGAAACTTTTTCAGTGTTTTTAGCATTTGAATTGCGCTGTTAGCTTTCTTTACAAACGTCTTTGTATTTTCATGCCATGAAAGGTCAGAAGAGATCACTACACCTAGTAGCGTTATTTTATCCCTGATGAGCCCAGAGTCGATAGGAGGTTCGAAAGACGGCCGAGTTTTTCTAAGAAAAGAAAAGGTCGTAACCGAGCACTTATCTTTATTCACGACCATATTCATTTCAGTTGCCTCTGAGGTAACCTGATCGATGAAACCGGCAGCGTTACTTTTGAAATCCTCAGATACGACTTCCGCTAGGGACAGATCGTCAACGTATTTCCATCTGTCCTCCAGCCCAGCAGCAATTTCATTTATCATGAGGAGGAAGCACAGCGGACCGATCACAGTTCCTTGTGGAACTCCACAAAAAACTGGTGAAGAAGTAGAAAAATGGCCTTTATACTTTACAATTTGCTCTCTATTTGTCAAGAAGCTCTTGATGATTTTGACGATAAAATCGGGTATATTTTTTTCCACCATTTTTTCCAAAAGAATTGTATGGTCAACAAGGTCAAATGCCTTTTTAAAATCAATTGCAATTAAATTTATCCATTTGCCAGGTTCATCTAGATGTTTTAAAATAAAATCAATCAAATTAACTAGGTAATGGACTGTCGAACACTTAGGAATGTTACCAAACTGCTTTCGATCAGTTACTTTAAAAGATATTCTTTAAGCCATGTGGCAACAAAACTTTCGTAAATTCTGCTGAAAATTGATGTAACTGTGATCGGCCGTACACCAGAGAAATCATTAGGTCATCTAGATCATAAAGATCATAAAGGGTCATTAGATCATAAAGGGCTCTACAAACTTTTGCCGGCGGCGCTATTCGTAGTAGGACCTATTTTCTGGAAGGGCGCGACATTTAATTCGGGTTTTAGGCTTGGAATTTCGGGGTTTGTGCCACATTAAAAGCTAGATTCTGTTGGGAAGGGTGGGGGGTACCTAAAAGCCCTCTAAGCCGCCCAGAGCTCGGTGATACGACTACCCCAGCGCTTGCAGTTACCACGACTTACACTATTACTTATGCAACGAAAAGCTGAAATTGGCGGCAGGGCACCGGCAGGCGTTTAGGCTAGCAACGCACCTGATTGTAAATACTGTAGCCAGGCATTACAGAGCCAGCTGTTAAAAGTAAAAAATTGTAGATCTCCAGGCCAAATTTATATATTTATATAAGCGACGCACCTGATGCACATACTGTACAGTGTTGCCAGGCATAATAGAGCCAGCTGTTAAAGGTAAAAAAATACAGAACTCTAATCGAAATTCTATTTTAGTAAATATTTTGAGGTATTGTTGACCTAGGTTAATTGTATATATTGTCATTTTAAAACTATCGATATACAGTTACCAATTAGTTTAATATTTTATGAACTGATGACTTTTTATTTATATTTAATTATAGAAGTTTATTTATATTTATACGTATCGTTTAAATGTCACCGCCTTAAGTCAATGATAAATCAAAACGGGTTATTATTCTCGTTTACGTCCTATGCTATTCGCTGTAAAAGAATATTTTGAGAATACAATGAATTTGAATTTGAAATTTGAATTTGAATTTTACAGTAATCCTAGTGTAAGGCTAAGTATGCACCTGTGTCCTAACTATTCTCACTTTCTGTGGTAACATGGGGTGACTTGGTAGTTGCACAATGCAGCTAAGCCAGCCAGGACTGTTGTCTGTCACAGGGATTTACAGAATGAAATTACACATTACAGAACGATGAGGATCTCTTGGCTCTAGGCCTTAAACTCAGAATATCAAGGCTCTAGATTGTCCCTGCTTTCAAGTTGAATCTAAGGTATTTAGAGGTATATACCAAACATAAATGAAAAATTTCCAACACTGTCACAGTTCCACCAACAAAGATTTGTGTCCTTTCCTAACCTGCGAATCCAGCCAACAACCAACATAGAACCAGTAAAGGGAATTTAACCAACAGCAACGCAAAACACCTGTTTCCCGCAAAACACCCAAATGACGAATTTTGGGTTTAGGCTTGGGCCAACCAAACCCTTCCTTTATTAAGAACACTGACGTTTTTCAAATTCACCAAAGTGTCTAAAAGCTAAAATTATTTTATGACCATCTGAGTTAACAAAAGCCTCCAGAAACTGTATTTCTCCTTCAGAAACAGAAACAAAATTAGGTAGGCTATGCTACAGAATAAATAACTTTCAGATTATGAGCCTTTGGTCATTGGAATATGAATCTCCTGCTGAACTTCAGCTTGGTTTGAGCTCTATACTACCTCTCTAACTTTCTGCTAAGTATTTGTATTCTTGATTAGAAAACACTAATTCCTATGGCACCAGAAAGACATGCCACATGTTTGACTCATAGGTCATGGCGTCACACTATAATGCTTTAATTTTAATGCACCGAATTCTGAGTGATTAGGAAATCATCATAAAATCTCAATGAAATCATATTTTTGGCTACCCCTGGGCTACCCTAACATAATGCCAGCATTAAAAAACAAGAGCTGAAAGCTCATATGGCACTTGTGAGAACAGTTAGAATGTTTGTCAGATACGATATGCAGTTTTCAAGGCTGGATCTCTCTCCCGATATTCATTTCATCAGAAAATGGGCTTGATTGATTCAATCTGATATGGTTATTCCACTCATTGACAGCTGTTTCTTCCCAAAACGAGGGTCGGATTGTGGGCCCCCCCCCCCCCATGACACAATCCATTCCTTTTTTGTCGATAATGTATCTACCGCTTACTCTTGTTCTTCCCTCCAAGTCCTATCCCGATCTCTCGACTCTAAGCGTTTCACGAGATTTCCGGCACCCCTCTCCAGCTCCCCCCCCCCAGTTATCGGGTCTGTTCCGGACTTAAAATGATCATTTGAGACACTTTTTCTTGACACTTGTCAAGTTTGCATGTCTGATCACCCGTTCCAAATTTGTGCATGTCACTAGATTCAGGATTCTCCATCCTTCCACTCCCCCTGCGATCAGCGGATCGGGGAAGGAACTATTTTCAAACCAACCTGGGAAAGTACCTTAATATGTCTGCTAAGTTTCATGGTCCTAGTACATGTGGAAGTACCCTAACTCGTGATCACTGGAAATCTGGTAAACCTCCTCCAACACCCTCCACTGTGACACAATCCGGTCCTGTTTTGCCAATAAAGTACCAACAGTTAATGCATCTTCTTCTGTTCAAGTTCTATCCCGATCCTTCGACCCTAAGCATTTCATGAGATTTCACTCGCCACCCCCAGTTATTGGATCTGGTCCAGTCTGAAACTCAACATCTGAAACGCTTGTTCTTGACATATGTCAAGTTTCATGCATGTACGATTACCTGTTCCAAAGTTATGCATGTTACCAGTTTCCGGATTTCTCATCCCTCCACTCCCTCACAGATGGCCGGATAGGGGAAGTGATTATTTCCAAGTTAATCTGGTCTGTTCCCTGATATGCCCAATAAGTTTTTTTGTCCTAGCTTATGTGGAAACGTTTCACGAGATTTCCAGTGCCCAGCTCCTCCCGTACCGAATCTGGTCCAGATTTGAATCTCAGCACCTGAAGCATTGTTCTTGACATAAGTCAAGTTTGATGCATGTCTGATAACACGTTACGAAGTTATGCATGTTACTAGTTATAACTAGTTACACTCGCTGACACTCGCTACATGGCACTTGAGTATGCCTTGGTTTAGGAAGGTGTACTACCTCTGAAGAATTTATCCACAACGAATTTTCTATCTGGTAAATTGCTGTCAGATTTGCCTGACTTGTACCGTCCAGGTATGATTAACTTCCCATCCCCTCTCTTGACTAGTCTCATGCTGGTAAATCATTTTAAAACACCGCCAGACAGTTTTACCTCGCCATCTATTACTTTTCAACGTTCTCCTGATCGCCGCTAGAAGACGTTGAGCATACAGTGAGGCGCTCCGTGATTAGTGAAAATTAAGGAAAGAAGAGAAAGCAAAAAGCTGAAACCCAAGCTTACCCAAAGAAAGCAAAAGATGCCAACCAAACTACAAAAAGAGATAGCACCATTGTTCCAATCATTTTGAAGACTCACTATTCTACCGAGTTTGTCAGTTTTAGCCGCCTGGACCGAAACAAACGGTTCACACACATTTCACAGGAAAATACAACTACGAGGGAACGCTACGACTACACAACTCAATTTGAAGTCGCCAGAACGGGCAATGAATAATGTCAAGGTCAAACCCTACAAAATGCATTACAGAACTTTGACACGGAAACAATTGAATCTTATCTGATCTGAACCACGACAGTAAAGCCATAAGAGTATGGGGGGAGGCGATGACGGACCTATACAAAGAAGATGGCAACAATAATACTAGGAAGAACATTAGATAGGAGTAAAATTATGTAGAATTACTCCATTTTACATGATAAATTCAAAGACTTGTTAGAGTAAAGTAACATAAACAACCTCGACTACAAAATCAAAACAACAAAAACTTACAGCCCCATTCTCTCTGTCTCGGTGTCGCACACTGATGATGTTTTGTTTGTACAAGTCGATTAGTTCTGATTCCACTTATCATCTGCCCATCCGTGTCGAACAATAATTATCTCTCAATTTAAAGGTCAAGCCAATACGATAATTCATCACGATAATTTGTCCGATCGTATCGTCACACAGATCTACTTTGGTAATTTATAGGTAGTTGTTTGGACTATACTTTGCTTAGTTAGGTTACTGGGTGACAAACTGAAAACAGAGCCAGGACTTGTAAACTCCTGAGAGAACTTAACTCGTATATCCCCGGCGAAAATAGATATGGATATTTAGCTATTAACTCCTATTAAAGTTCAACCGAAAAGGGCTAGGATACGACAATCTAGTTACCCATCACTTGTTCACTTGAATAATCTTGAAAACCCGATGAAAAAGCGTTAGTTTGTTTTTCTGATATTTCCAAATAACCGATTATCCCATTGTGCTTGCCGCTCTTCCCGTTTTTGTGATAGCTCTATGGTGCCTGGAACATTTGGCAACAACACCAGCAGCATAGGAATAAATAAATTGTGTATTTGCCATATCTGACCTCGACCAAAATATGAGCTTGAAAAATCACATTTGGTCGACAGTTTAAATTTTCGCGGGCGAATTGTGGACGGATTCACCATGGGAAAGTGTCCACATTCCCAACGTCCCTACTGAAGACTACTGTGGACACAATGAAAATCCCCAATGTGTGTTATAATAATTCAATGTATTTGAATCTAAGATGTAAAAATAAGTTGCCTGTTCAGTTAAACTTTAAGTCCTGATGGGCTATGGTTAGTACTCAGATACAAAAACAAAACAAAAAAACATTTCCAATCGTGTGTAAACAAAATAACTCAAACCAACGACAACCACAGTAGGAACATCCATCCACCTTTGTCGCTGGACAATGCGATTTAAGGTAGGCTAATATATAAATTACAAAATCATCCCCGACTAAAACCTTTTTAATGTAAACAAACCGGTTTATAAATATACAGAACATCTTCAAGATCTTGCAAAACGGTTTCAGTCTCAATACTGAATGTTTTGCTAGGCAGTCCGACCCTTTAACCTCCATTAGCAAGTGCAATACAATCAAATCGTTTTATTGCCTGATACCCCCTTTGTCACAACACTCACATGACAAAACCGTCCAGTTTGGTCTTATGGCCGCATGGTGTTATTTGTTGCTGTCACACCAAAATCCGCACCAATACACGTATCCAGAAGTCGGTTGTACAATAGTTGAAACCGAGACATGTCATAGACGAACTTAACTCATGGTAAATCTGGGCCCAGTTACCCATGAACGGAAGGGTGGTTGGGGGGAAGGAGGTGGGGGGTCGGGACCCATCAAATTTCATATCTAGACCCATACATCCTCGACTACATCAGTTCAGAGTTGGGGGGTGGTTTGACTCCACATGTATATTCCCATCCTTATGATCCAAAGCACAAAGGAATTTGATCGCCTATCTCCGTTGCAGTCAAATTAAAAACATCAAAAATGAGCAATCTTGGCCCAAATGCGGTGGGGTTTGGGGCCCGCAAAAAGCAAAAAGAGACCCCAATGCCAAAAACCTACCAAGTTTCAACTTTATACCTGTTGATTCCTGTCACGGGTGACCAGAGGCGTCACTATGGGGGGGAGGGGGACCTCCCAAAGGTCTTGGAAAAGTAGTTTCACTAGTTTGAGAAACTAGTTAAAAAAAAGTTCACTAGTTTGTCGGCGCGTAGCGTAGCGCCGGCAAACACAGAGGAAATTAAATTGTGTATGCTTTTGTCGGGCGTTGGTAGTCTTGTCGGCATTTCGGGTTCTTACGCGTAACAAATCAAGTTCCGTACAGTCTTGCCGGGCAAAACACGCAGAAGAAATCAAATGCTGTATGGTTTTATCGGGCGTCGGTATTCTGGTCTTCCTATCGGGTTCTTTTTACACTTAAGAATTCTGTAAACATCGGCTTCTGTTTACAAGTAAGAAAGAATTAAAGTGTCGGGTAAAACACAGAAGAAATCGAATTCTGGCTTCTTTTGTTGGGCGTCTGTATTCTTGTCGGCACACAATCGGGTTATTTTGTACGTAAGAAATCAAATCTGCAAATATTTGTCGGGCACCCGGAAATCTTAAAGGCGTATTCTCGCCGTTCCCCGAGGACTCCACTTGAGGAGTTTTGTTTGTCCCGGGGACTCACTCCCCGTATTCTCGCGAGTCCCCACGGACGGGGAATGCTCCGATTATCATCATCATCATCAAAAAGGACTCCCATTCAAATTCAGAGGGGTATAATTTTTGGCTGGTGTTGGTGCAATGTAAAATTAATTAAAAATAATCAGAATAAACAAAACCAAAAATAAAGTGGATCCAGACTAATTTTGTCAACTGTACATTTATTTTTAGAACGAAATTAATTTAGGAAGAATTCCCCGTGTTCTCGTTGTTTTCCGTACGCGGAGTCCGCGTGAAGTGACTCCCTCTATTCTCGCCCTTCCCTTCAATTCCCCGAGGAGTCCTCGGGGAACGGCGAGAATACGCCTTAAGTCTCGTCGGCAGATCGGAGATCTTATTACGCGTATAAATCGAATTCCGTAAACTTTTGTCGGACCAATCTCGAAAGTTCATGTCGGTTGGCGAATCGAGATTTTTCTGCACACAAGAAGTCAAATGCCTGCAAAGTTTTGTCGAACGAAGACCGAAAATTAAAGTTTCGTCGGTTCATCCGGCTCTTTTGCATTTACTTCTTTTGCATTTATTTCTTTTGCAGTAAATTCAAAACAAATATACTTTGTGCCTACTGTAGATGACCACTACTTTTTTGGCTGAATTTCTGTGATTTCACAGGTAGCTCACTTTCATTAGGGATCGCAAAAAGCCGATCTGCTCATTAGCGTTTCCAAAACGGTGTCCATTTCGTCGGGGTTTTAGTCTTGAAATTCGTGGGGGTTTGAAACACATTAAAAGCTAGAACTTATATGGTAGGTATAGTTTAAATTTTTCCAGAAGAAAAGGCAGATTGAACAAATTTTGCTGGCGGCGCTTTGTTAACTTGTTCTGGGTATGATCACTGTAGGCTCCTCCTTTTATTGAAAGACCCTACTATGTCAATTTAAATACACGAATTTTAAAAGAACAATCTCAACTGATGCTAGTTTTACAATATACTTCGCCTGCGGCACATTTCCTACTATTCTGTATCTGGAAGAACGGTGTTTCAATTAGTTGACATTTTAGGATTGCAATTCTTGGGGGTTCAAACACATTAAAAGCTAAAACTAGTTTACTAGATATAGTTAATATTTTCTAGACGAAAGACAGATTACAAAAATTTTGCCTGCGGCGCTTTGTTTAACTTGTTCTGGCTACAGTCGTTGGAAGCTTAGCTTTCTAGCGAAAGTTGAAATGAAAAGCCGAATTTGTGAATTTAAATATACGAATTTTCATTAGCCTGAAGGATTAATCTCAACTAATGCATTACAGTTAGTTTCACACCGGTTCTATTGGCAGTAAATGTACAACGGCGTTTTTTGTCGGCAAATTTTTGAGTCCCTCGGTACGAAGTGGAAGCCCCCTCCCCCCCCAAAGGTAAAAGGCTAGTAACGCCCCTGCTGGTGACGACAGACTTTACTCCTGGGCAATCTGGGCCCATTTGTCCCTCAACCGGGTGGGTGTGGGGCGTGTGTCCCCCCTAAGGCACAACTAGACCCCAAGTTTTTTTTTACCAAGTTTGAACTTGATTCTTGGACTGGTTCACCAGTTACGGGCTCTGCAACAAGAGCTAGAAGCTCATATTGCACTTGCAAGGCTGGGTCAGAGGATGAAAGTAGGAGTTTGCTAATTCGTGGGTTTGTAGTGATAAAGTCAAAATCGAAATGCTTGAGATACGAATGATCACTAGAATGTGTCGTTAGGCAAACAATATTTTATTTTTGCACTTTGCTGGGATAATGCGAACTTTAAGGCCTCTAGAAATTGATCTCTAACCAAAACGCTTGAAGAAAAATGATCATGGGCTCGTCAAGGTCATGAAAATGTATATTTTACTCAAAAGTAGCCTGTTGTTGATACTTTAAGGAATTCACTTGTAAGCAAAAGCCTAGAGGCAAAAACTATCGTGGGCCCTTGTGGATCATGACATTACATATCGTTTGTTAAAAAATATTTTTTTTTACGTTTTGGGTAAAATGCGCACTTCACGGTTGCTATAGAAATTCACTTTGCCCTCGAAGATCATGGAATGTATCGTCTGAGGACAATTTTTTTTTTTTTTACTGTGCCGTTAAGATGAACACTTTAAGAGAGATACAAATTAATTTTTAAGCTGCCATGGGCTCGTGAAAATGTATATTTAGCTAAAAGTTACTTTTTTTCGGTTTAGATAAAACGGTCGGATCTGGAAAGTGACAAGTTCTGAGCCAATCCTGCCAAGTCTCTGGTGTTTAATCCAAGTTTCGTCGTCCTAGCACATCACCAGAATCACATTATCATAAATAACGATAACGACATAGCGATCAGCAGAACTCCCGCCCCCGCCCCCGCCCCCCCCCCCCCCATGCTCCAGAGAATCTACTCTCAGTCGTATGTTCTGAGCTTTTCAGAATGACATGAGGCAGTTACCACACGTTAATTTCACTCACAAATCACATTTTTTAGTTGTATGGCTAAGAAGAAATTTCTATCCGTATGTTTTCAGATTTACAGTTGTGTGTTCTGAGTTTTCCAGAATGAAAGTCGTATGTTTGAGCTTGCCTGAATAACATCTACCGCGAATTTCGCCTGAAAAGAACCGTTTCTTGTTGTACGGTACTTTACGAAGGGATTTTCTAGTCGTAAATTAGAGACAGTCGTAAACTTTGACCTTGCCAGATAAAGGCAGACAAAGCAGTTAGCTAATCGTGAACTTCAAATGACCTGTTTTGGTCGTATTGTTCCATAGAGATTTTAGAAGTATGTTTTAAGTTTGTCAGATTCACAGTTTCGTGTTCTCAGTTTGTCAGAATCAGTTGTATGGAACTTGCCAGAATGACATAAACCGCGAATTTTACCTGAAAATTACCCGTTTCTTGTCGTGTTTTACGAAGAGATTTTCTAGTCGTCTATTAGAGACAGTCATAAGTCTTGAGCTTGCCATATGGGGCAATGAGGCAGTGGCAGAACGAGCTTGTTAGAATGACAGTCGTATGTTCAACTCGCCAGAGTGACAGAAATGCCACCTGTCGTGATTTCCCTCTGTGGCGCTGCAAACAGGCTGATTTTCGAAAATTTCGCGGCGCAATGTTTCAATATTATACTACCTGGTTTGTGCAAAAAACTTCTTATCTTAAAAAGAAACAGACAGAACCGCCTGATGATTGCACTATTTTTTGTGTAGTCTCAATCCAAAGTGGAAGTACTACCACGTACCAACTCCGGGAAATATCCCATTCCGTTTGCGAGTTATCGGGGCACTGACAGATATTTGATATAGTAGGCAGCCTTTAAAATGTTCCGCAAAACTTTACCTGCGCCGTCTTTCATAGTCGCCTACTCGCTATCTGGTTGAATGGCCTGTAATTTAGGTGAGGTGTTATATCCCATATCCCATGTATTCATAAGATTCGGGATTCCCCCTGCCTCCACTCCCCCACCCCCACGATGGTCGGATCGCGGAAGTGACTACTTTCAAGTTAGTTTGGTCGGGTCCCTGATGCACCTGCTAAGTTTCATCGTCCTAGCAGATCTGGAAGTACCTTAACTCGTGATCACCGGACTGGCCGAGAGACCGGCAGACCGACGAAAAAGTGATTGGTGTATGGCATTTGGCCGGAAAGCAAGTGCCATAAAAAAACGGTGAAGACCGAAAACCGAAGCCGAAAGCCGCTAAAGCGCTCCCAATAATGGATTGTCCCAAGGAACACTCCACTAAAAAAGAACACAAAAATCTGCAAAAATTGTCTCTATGTGCTATATCCAAACCAACCAACCTTCCAAAATTCTTAAACCGCAAAATCTTGAATCCCAGGAAATATATTTCCTGCCCTTACAGTCTTCACAGAAACACATAAAATGCAGTAAGCCGCATTACATTTCCCATACATTGGACAAAGAGGTCCGCACCTTAATGACCATCTTTGGGTGGAGCTGGAAGTGGGGGGGGGGGGGGGGGGGGGGGGGGGGGGGGGGGGGGGGGGCGGGGGGCAATGTTGTGGCATGCATAACTCTGGATAGAACTTGATTATTGATAAGCGTTCATCTGACAGATTTTCTGAATCCGATCACTTTGGGAAAGATGGAGGGGAATGACCAAAATTCGACCTCACCCTCCCCATCTGCCCACAGAAAAAAACAGGTAAAATACATTTTGAGTATCCACATTTTTTAAATACATTTTGAGTAATCCTGCTATGCTATAGTGGGCCACGTCAGAAGTGAACTGGAACTAGATGAACTTCTATTCATTTTTTTTTCTCGATACGTGAGTGACCAGACACTATTTACACCTGGCGAGTGACAGCGTGGCATTCTAGCTCTGAATCGAACTCGGAGATAGGGATTTTTCCTGCTAGTACTATGCCATCTAGCGTCAAAAGGAGAAACTCAAAGAAATCGATTCTTGTGACGGATATGTTTATTTGAACGGACTCGGGAGATCCTTTAGTGTTTACAGTTTTGTTCTGGAATGGACATGGAAGAAAGGTTGAGAATACTGGAAAAAGTTAGAAATTTGGATTTTGACGGCTTAAAAGAAAGTTTAGAGTTGTGCAATCTGACGGTAAGAGAATAAATCGCTTCTAATTTTTTGTGAGGGTTTTAAAACTCCCCCGTGGAGCGTACACAGTTCGGTGGTTATTTCGGCAACAATCGTCTCGGCACTCGGCAGAGGCAACTTGCTGGCGATTTCATATTATAAAACGTGTGCTAGTTATTTGCATTCGCAATGTTCCCTCTCCGATAGAAGACAGATGGCGAGGGGTTACCCAGTTTATGTCGGTCTCTATGTCAAGCGCTTCACTAACTCTATGTACATAGCGAAGTGAACATGCTCCTCCGGTACTTCCCAGAACTTAAAGTTAAGCCCACGTCACTTGGATATTGCTAAATCTTACACTGTAAAAAGTTTTTCCGCATAAAGATTAAAGTTAACTGTAGTATTTGCTACTCGGATTATTCTTGTCTCTACGTAGATAAGATTAATACCAGATAGAGATAAGATTAATCCGAGTAGCAAATACTGCAGTTAACTTTAGTCTTCTTACGGAGAAACTTTGTACACTGTAGGTAGCGTTCCAGCGCTTATTATTAGTTACAATCGCTTCCAGAGACCGCCGTAATATGTAAATTATCTCCTCCCTCTTATTATTTTCGTTCCGCGACTGCTAAGATCGTTACAATTTACTTATGACAGTCGCGAGCATCAGAAGTGTTAATAACTATTGGTTCTGCATGAACTCCAGTAAGAGTGATGACGTATGTTCGGGTTGTTATTATTTACGTTCCAGAGAGCGTTGTAACCATCAAAATACGGCGTTCGCCCCTCCTCTTATCACCATGCCTTGTAATAAGTCACTGGACCTTATAGCTTGTTCACACGGGACTGAAATACGCGCGTAGACAGCGGCTGATCTGTTCAGACGACAGATCGCGGCTTGGGGTTGACGGGAGAATTAAAAAGAAAAACCTAATTCCGAATATTCTTTTTGTTTGTAACGAAATATATAAAATTAACACAAAATCTTGTGAGTTTGTCAAAGTCAAATGTAGTTGATTTGTGGTCTTTAGAGTAGATAAAAGCCACAAGTCGAATATTGACAGATTTCAGGAGAATCGGTAAATTTCAAGTTAAAAAGTAAACAAAATTAATTAAATATTTTTGTTTTTAAAACTGAACATCAAATATAGCTAATAATAGATGATATAAATAATACGAGAATACAATGCAATCATTTAGTGTATGTAGTCAGTCACTTTTCAGTGAAGGTTGAATGGGAAAATTATTCAAATTATTGTTTTATCCAGGTTTTATCTAAGAAAAACATTGAAAAAAGTAACAGACATAAACAGAACTTAAGCTATTAAATTTAGAGAGTTCTTCTACCATTTTTCGAAACCATCCTTGTATGCTCAATGTAAAAATCATGTTATGTTCACATTGCTCTGACAGAATTTGAACTGGATTGACCTAAAAGTCGCCAAGCTTGACTAATTCCCCTAATGACAGTCTGTTTACTGTCCCTAGAGTCATCAAAAGGTGACATCCCAAAGGATTTAGTTTATCCCGGTCGTCGACCGCGACGAAAATCAGCGGCTGATTTCTGGAATTTTTTCAACCGCTATTTACGCGCGTAAATCAGCCGCTGATCGAGAATCGGCCGCTGTTCCAGCCCCGTGTGAACAAGCTATTAGACTACATCCTGCTAAACTTAAGCCCAGGACTCACCAACGCACAGACCGATAGACTAGAAGCAAGCTAGAAGCCATCCAAAAAAGGACTGTTAAGATTATGCTCGGCCCGGGCTATCTTTCTTACGAGGATGGCCTGGTCAAGCTGAAACCCGGCATCCGCTGAAAATAGCGTTCGAGAGCAAGTGTCTGGCATCACATGCTCGTCGTGCCATTCTACCTGACTTCGAGACTACAGCAAAAAGCAGGCCTAATACGCGACAGAGAGAGAGGGACGCTGATTCCCTGAGACTAGAAAGACCACACATAAACTCGACAAATCGTTACCTGAAATCTTTTGTACCTTATTTTACCCAATATTTTAATTCTAGTTAAGTCAGATTATATTTTCAAGTTGTACGTGTAGATGAATGTCTACTTATGTAATTGTCATACGTTATTTGCGTGAATGACGATCCAGTGCTAGCGTGTATAATACCAGCTAAATATAGTACATTATTAACTTAAGCCCGCGTCAGTTGCCCCTTACCCCTTATGCCCCCTTATGGCATAATTTCGACAAGTGGAGCAGGTGCTTTGCATATTTAAAATAACTTGATCTCATCTTTTTAATCTCCTTCTTTCGCAGAACATGAATGAAACCAGAACAAAATAGCATAGAAGGAGCGCAGAAGGTGCTGTACAATTTTCCCAAAGCTTTACAATTATAGCGCCCCCCGTTGGAGACGATGCGCCCATAGGCGGTACAGATTGATCTACAAGCTTCTTGAACAACCGAAGAGCAAAATTTTGACAACGAAGATTTGAATGGTATGCCAAGCCATCGTAGAGAGTCTGTTTATTTGACGATGAATGATCCAAGAGAGACAGAAGCTTTCGGAAGCTTTGGACCATCGCTGGCTCTGATACCTTCATATTCTGAAGATAGCAAAAAATGATACAGCCTCCTTTATTTCGTTGGTGTATGCAGCCCGCACCTTAGCCTTACTAGAAATTTCTAAACCCGGAATTTTGTCTCGCTTTAAGTGCCGCAAGCGTGGTGGCCGATGCTGCGAGTTTGGTCCGTTTGCAAAGCATGGAAAGAATAGGTCTTGGTGCTACTCCCTAGTGTCATTCTGCTCTGTGCCGAAACCAATTATGCCGGCCATAAATAAGGCAATTGTCTTTTCAACCCTTCTAAGTATTCTGATTTTAATGTTCTAACACGTGGCAGCAGGCATCGTGGCACTGGGCACTTGCTATAGCATGCACCAAAATTGAGAGTTAGCAAGCCCTCGACAGGTGGTTTCATTCAATGAGCACAATCAATCCTCTTTAGCAATGCAAGTTAGTCTTGAGTCTTAAATATGAACATGAAATATGTTCATTCTTACGAGTATTCTTAGCTTCTTTCAGTTTTATTTCTATTCTTGCTCGAAATTGGTTGAAAAATGTTTATACCTGAATTGTTGGCTAGTATGACGGTGTGCGATAGCGGAGGGTAGGTTGTGTCAAGCAGAAGCTAAAGAATGTCTAAATTCAGTGTGCACTTCAAGATGCAAACAGAACTTCGAAGAAGTAAAGTAGTGAACCTGTTTACGCTTAGTTTTTTATTCAAATTGACTGAATGGAATTGTATAAAGGAACGAAGTTGAGATCGGAATTAATGTTGTACAGTGCCGCCATTTTTTTTTGGGGGGGGGGAGGGAGGGCCATGCCCCCCTCCCGAATTTGAAAGGGGCCCAAAATCTGAGGCTTTTGTTTATATTCCTTGTTGTCTGACATGCTGACATAAAGACATTTACCAAATTGTGCACAGTTTGTAATCTAGTTTCGAACCAAAATCTTTGTATTTTAGCAGAAAACAGACTGATTTTTTAAATTGCCTGCGGCGCTCAGTTTCAATATGATTTGGCGTTTGTGAGATGTTTTAAGATGTTAACCCCATATCCGAACTTGACAGATTTCATGAATCCTGATCTACTTCTCGAGATCGCGACAAATCTCGATAAGATTTCGATCGAAAGCCTCAGGGGGCCTAAAGTCGCTTATTCTGTCATAAGGGTAGGCCTCAAACTCCAGCTCATAGTATGCTACAGTGAACATTTTTATTTGTGAAGAATCTTTGAACAATGCGTGACTCTTCCATATGCTCATAATGGTATATTCAAAATCTACTTTAATTTTAGCCTAAAAGAAGCAATTAAATTTTGCGGTTGAGCAAAAAAAAAATCTAGGAAGGGGGCCCTAAATGGATGGTTTACTCAGGTTTACCTCCCCCCCCCCCCCCCCGAGAATGGCGCCAGTGAGGTTGTAGCCTATATTATGACGGTTTTGGTAAACTTTAATTATCATCGTCAGGCCCGTATCCAGGAATTTATTTCGGGGTGGGGGTTGCCTTTCGGGAGGGGTTTTGCCTGCAGGTCGGACAAAAAAAGTACAAAAAAGACATACATCAGAGGGAAAAGCCTATAAAAAAGACAATTCTTGTATGTTTCGGGGGGGGGGGGGGGCAACCCCCTAACCCCTCCCCCCCCCCCCTGGATACGGCCTTGGTCATCGTACACATGTTTCATGCTTATTCCTCTCTGTAACCACTCAAAATCAATCATCGACTGCAACCGGCTACGGTTGTAAAATAAATAATTGATTGGTAGAGATGAAAGCGACTTTTTTTTTAATTTCAGGAATTACCCTTCGTTGAGGTTTTCAAGGTCCTATGTGAAGTACCAGTTCAGGCGGTGGAATGGGAGTCCGAGTGGATGTTAAATGTTCTGAACGAAACCCAGACCGTAAGCCTGAACATATGGCAACAGGTAGGTAGAACCCAGGGTTGGTCACCAAGAACCAGGGTGTACGAGTTGCTTAATTTTCTTTTTATTTTAATCCTTTTTCTTACTTCAGGATACTTTGGATTACTTTTGGTTACATTGGGTTACTTTGGGTTACATTGCATTGGGTTACATTGGGTTACTTTGGGTTACATTAGGTTACATTTGGTTACTTTGAGATACTTTTGGGTTACTTTCCAGGGTATACGAAGTTACTTTTGGTGACCAACCCTGGGGTAGAACGCTTCGCTACCCTAGTTCAAGACTAGCGTATGTCCAGAAATGGACAAATCAAGACTATCGTATGTCCAAAATCTTTGAAAACGACGTCACATCCGCACATCATAATTTATTGAGAAATGAACATTTCAGTCTAATACTCTTGATAACTATCTCTCCCTGCCGATGCACAATCTCCGGGTACTTGCGGAAGAAAGAAAGAAACGGTGTCAAAGCTGCGCTGACTCAAGGACGGCTCAGACGGCGTTCGTAAAGTTCGTAAAGTCGTTCGCAAAGTTCATAAAGTTGCTCCGCTAAGGGACGACTCAGACGGGAATCCCCTAGATAACATTACGGAATTGTGTGTTGCAATTTGTTGTAGAAAGAAAAAAAATATATAACTGATAGAGATAATATTATCATATATGAACCATAGGTAGATATTTATTAACACTAAAAGCCGTAATGGGCCATGGTTAATATCTAGATACAGGAAAGGAACCTCCAGTAAAAAAAAAAAAATTATCCAATAACAAAAATAATATAATTAAATAAATCAGTTCTAAACAATTTAATCAGATAAGTAGTTCTTTTTTCCCAACTCACCTTACAGAAACCAACTTGAACAACAGAATTAAAAACAAAAAATTAAAATTGTTTATAATTAATTGTCCTTGCAAAATAACGTTTCAAGTTATTTGACCTCATTATTATTATTATCCTCTAAGAATCATCATCTCATCATTTTCATTCCTTCTTCCCCATTTTCAGACATATTTTCACATCTTATTTCCGATCTCTTCTCCTATTGGTCAATCTTCCGAACTTAACGAAAAAAGTTAACAGGGTTTGAGTCGTTACGGAGAATTTGAGTCGTTACGGACACGTTTCCTCCTTCTTCCTGAGAATCACTGGCGTGTTTTGGACTTAGTCATATTGAGTATTAAATTAACGCCGCTTGATCATGCTCATAACTGTTGATAACTGTTCAAAACCAGATAATAAGTCAAAGTCCTAAACTCAATGCTAAGTTTTCTCCTGGAAACTTGACTTGTTGGAGATCCGATAGTCTAGAGATGCGCTAGTCTTGAACTAGGATAGCGACTTATCGCGCTCCATGTCCGCCGGGAAAACTTAATTTTACGTTTTGGCCGATCAATCCTTGCCAGTGAAAAACACAGAGATATTCTGCCCGATCTAGCACCGGTGACAGGACGGACACGGCATCAAAATCTCCTTGTGCCAGTTAAATGTCGCACAAACCGGTATTCAAATTCCTTTGTACCATATTTCACTGAGAAGATTAACAAAAAAACAAGTGAATTATAAGTGATTTATTTTCTTTTATGTAATAATTGTATATATTCAAGTATTTTACTCAGTTATTCAAGTATTTAAATGTAATGGTCGACGTATTTAGTGCCATGTCGGCGCTACCAGTTGGATCAATAAACATATCTATCTATCTATCTATCTATCTATCACAAGCTTGTTAACAGATAACATAATTCTGCGCATTATTATATTAAATGCTGTGAGAAAATTCTTGTTATGACCCTTTTAAAGTTTAACTGAAAAGTAAACTTACTTTTACACCTAGAATTGGATACATAGAACTATTTTGACACCTCTAAGCGATTTTTTTTGTTCGTCCTGGGCTCTAGTGGTGAAACTCAGAATATACGCTTCTTCTGCAACTAGTCAAAATTCATCCAGCCGCGGCAAATTTTTGTATTCATTTATTTGTGACCCGCTTTTTTTTTATTTTGAATTTGAAGACGTCGAAAGCGTGGATTTCAATGGACAAAGCGAACTTATGAAATGTTCGATTCCAGGCTGCACATTACGAAGCCGTTTTCATTTTATTTTTCGGCATATGTTTGTCACTTAGTTATTAATATTTCTGAGCGCAGAGGTACAAGCACACAGGTATGACAAGTCGAAAGTTCATTCGATAAAACCAACGATTCAGAAACAGCGAAGTAACTAAGCAACACATTGGCTATTCGTCGTGTATTCAGGCCTATTAAGTGAAAAGTTGGACAACTGGACAGCCGTGTATCAGCCCTGTTCTGTTGAAAGTCTTACGTTGCGGATGCAAAACTTTATGTTCGCAAATTAAATGTAGGAAAAGTGAACAAAACACAAAATATCATCATTACCTGGTGGCGGTGGTATCCTGAATTTGTTTTGATCCAGGCACTCAGCAACGGCCTTCACGTTCGATACTGCCTCATTAACATTGCCACAGCGTCGATTATATCCGTGTAGATCGTACCCGGTCTGCAGTTATTTGCATCGCTTCATTAGTGATTCCTCGAACCTGGAGTTCATCCCTGGTCATCAGGTCAGCGCGAGAGCGTGATCCTCAGATTCTCACGGATTCGCTTTCCGAAAAGCAATCCGAAAGCGCTAGAAATCATGAAAGCCTCTAGAACTCTCCGATATCTCCGATATTTTGAAATAAGTGAAAAAATGAATGAGTTAACCAGTCGTTTCATTAATCGAAGTAGAAAACTGCACCATTTTCCACTGGCTAGCCTGTATATTCATGTGACTCAAGTTTGTTCTTATTGTGGTTATTTTTAGTTATCGCAGCTTAATTTTGTATCGTAGTGTTGTGTAATTCTCTTTTCTTTTTCTTTTGTTTCTTTACCAACTCCTCCGACCATTTACATTGTATTTGTATGGAGGGTTTAAATAAAATTATTATTATATCACTTTCCACTCTCAGCGTAGATTTGCTTGCCAGTACAATTTGGCGGAAAGCCAGAACAATTCGGCGGAAAGCCAGAACAATTCGGCGGAAAGCCAGAACAATTCGGCGGAGAGCAAGAACAATTTGGTGGAGAGTCAGAACAGCTCTGGCAGGGGTGCCATTTCAGTAAACTTTGGCGTGGGGGGGGGAGATCAGCCCTGGGGCCAATCCCAGGTTGATTACACATAATAAAATGTAATTACTCTTTTGAGGGTAAACCCAAAGTAGCTTTCAAATACATCCCTTAAAACGACTTCAGTGGTTTGTATTTTGAAACCTAATTGGCTGACGAAAAATATCACCAGGAGGAATACACTGTAAAAAGTACTGCAGTATTTGCTACTCGGATCCATCTTATCTCTATTTGGTATTAATCTTATGTGCGTAGAGATAAGAATAATCCGAGTAGCAATACTGCAGTTAACTTTAATCTTTATACGGAAAAACTTTTTACAGTGTATAATGAAATCTAAGGGGGGATCAGTGCACCCCTGCTCCCTCCTCTAAAAACAACGGATCAGTGCACCCCTGCTCCCTCCTCTAAAAACAACGGGCGCATGAACTGGCAAAGTTTTCAAGGCCTCCAGAGTTAATTTTAAGGACCCAGGGTCAAGACCTGGTTCAGCTTTAATTGTCTTTCTGCTGGGTCCTTTCGACTCGCAATTCATTCACTGCCAGACGGTAACTTAGGGGGTAAAGGGGAAAATCGCCAGTTATTCTTTGACAAATTTCGGAATTTTCCCCGCAATTTGAACTGTCTTTTTATTATTGAGTCAAAACATCCCTCCTTAGACAAAAGTTTGGATCTCGGTATAAGCGAGAGCAAAGAGAGATGAAATGAAGACGGTGTACCTAGGGATCCACTAGGGAACTGATTCCAGTCACTTTTTTCTCAAATGTAGACAGCTTTTGATACCTCTTGACAGTATTCTAAAAATAAGCATTTGGCCTAGTATAGGCTAACCCTCATCACGTGTTACTAGGCTAGAGTTGAATCAGTTGTTTTGTTGTTCCTTTTTCGTTTTTTGTTTTTCTTATTTTCTTGTTTCGTAACTACGTCTTCTACGGGCAAAGATCCGCTCTGTACTTTTCTTCGCTAGTTTCTACCGGATCCTCAGGAAACAGGAGCTGGAAGTTCATATGTCACTTGCAAGGCTTCATGAAAGGATGAAAGTAGGAATTCAATCAATCAGTCAATCAATCAATTTTATTTAGAACCCTAATAGCACTAGGCTAACATGGGCCGTTGACTGGGGCGGTACATTTGTCAAATGATAACGCAGGTGTCCTAAGGCCAGCTCAGGGAGGACAGAAACCTCCCGTAGAGCAAAAGGGCAAATGCTGGCTTGATCCCGAATTCGCCAATTCGTGGGTTTGTTGTGATCATTTGTAAGCAAAACCCTTCAGATAAGAATGCCAACGGACCCTTGGAAATCACGAGAGTGAATCGTCTGGTAAAAAGTTTTGTTTTGCCCTTGGCTGTGATGGTGCTCACTTTAAGGACGATAGAAATACAATTGTAATCAAAACTCTTGACGCAAAAATGATTCTGGGCCCTTCAGGGCCATGAATATATAGGGTTTGGTCAAAAGTATTTTTTTACTTTTTGGTTAAAATGCGCACTTTATTGAGCTAGAAATTCATTTCTAAGCAAAGCTCTGAAGGCAAAAATGATCGTGGGCTCATGGGGATCATGAAAATGTCAATTTTGCTTAAAAGTAGTTTTTGGGATCCCAAAACGTAAGTGGAGGGATACCTATGACATCGAAAAAATGTCCGTCTGTCTGTGAGCACGATAACTATCGAAGGGAATGAGATATTTTGATGAAACTTGGTGTGAGGACTCATTGGGTCAGTGGTAAGGTCAAGTTCGTAGATGGGCTATGTAGCTCTATATTTAGTGGTGGGGGAGGGGGTTCAAATTAAGGGACAAACAAAAAAAATTTGAACAGATAATGTGATAGTCGGTTATGGGGTAAGAAGGCATGCCGAGTACGATAGTGAAAACCATTTTCTCGCCAGACAAGTAGTTCGTCCGGAATCTGGCAAAAATCGGAAAGATGGTTGAAAGTAAATGTTTTATTTGAAGCTTATTACATGGTCGATTTTGGGGGTAAGAAGACATGCTGAACATGATGGGGAAAAAAAATTTCTCGCCGAACAAGTAGTTAGTCCGGAATCCGGTGAAAACCGGAAAGTTGGTTAAAAGTAAAAGTTTAATTTGAAGTTGATTAAATGTTCGATATATGGGTAAAAAGACATGTTGAACGCGATGGTGAAAATCATTTTCTCGCCGGACAACTAGTTCGCCCGGAATCCGGCCAAAACCGGAAAATTTGTTAAAAGCAGAAGTTCGATTAGATGACAGATTCAGGGGTAAGAACAGAGGCTGAGTCGGTATATGAAAATCGTTTTTTACCCGGACATGTAATTAGTCCGGAATCCGGTTGAAACCGGAAATTTTATAAGTTAAAGTTTTATTTGAGGTTATTAGATGTTCTTTGTAGGGATCAGGAGATACGCTGAATTCGTTTCTAAATTGTTCTTTTTTTGCTGGACAAGTAGTTTGCTCGGAAATCAGGCGAAACCGGAAACTTGTCAGAAGTAAAGCAGGAAGTCTCGGTCAGTATCGTTAAAATATATATGGCTTATAGAGGTATATCTGAACTTGGTTTTCTCTGATGATTAGCCTGTCCAAGACTGGATCTGACGAAGACAAGACCGATTGTCTGAATCAGATATTAGATTTTTGGGATCCCATCGACACCTTTGGTCTTGTTGTACTTTGCGGTTAAGTGAGTACTTTAAGTATCGGGATCTAGGAAGTGTCAAGTGTCTAATGTTCAAGCCAAGTTTCATCTTCTTAGCACATCTGGATGTACCGTAATTGCGATCACCGGAATTCCGGACCCTCCAACTCCTCCCAGAGTGACCGAATCTGGCAGTCACTGATGTATCTAGGGCTTACGCTTGCTATTCCCACCAAGTGTCATCCCAATAGCTACACTCTAAGCATGTCACAAGATTTCCGGTCCCCCACCTCCCACTCCCCCACATTGATCGGATCCTGTCCTCACTTAAAATGGGACATCTTAGTTCTTTCCGAATCTCAAGTTTCATTAAGATCCGATTCCCATTCAGAAGTTATAAATCCGTCAAGATTACGGATTCCCACTCCCTCCACCCCCCCCCCACACACACACGGTAGTTCGATTGGAAAAGTGACTATTTCCAAGTTAGTTTGGTCGGGTCCCTAACATGCCTGCCAAGTTTGATCGAGCTAGCACAACTGGAAGTATCCCAACTCGCGATCACCGGACTAACCGACCAGCAGACCGCCCGACCGACAGAAAAGTGATCGGTAGGCCTATATGGTGATTGGTCGGAAAGCAAGTGCCATAAAAAGACACCAGGGTAATGCGACCATTTTTTTCAAACATCTTCCTCATCGCATGCGCAATCACCGAATCATGGGAGAAGTTGTTGCATTGGACCCAATTTTTATCTTTTGCTGTTGTTGTATATATTGTTTTTATGCTGCTCTTCATTGCTTTTTAAGCGTTTATTTACCTTTTTTTCTGTATATACTGTGCAAATGCCTAACTGCTAGGCTGCGCGTAATAAATTCGTTCATTCATTCAGATTACGAACAAAAATTCCAAGCTGACTGCGAATCATATTCGGTGGTGCTAAATGGATAAGTCTGCAGAAATTTGTTCCACCGGTATTTCGGACCCTTTGGTAATGGTTCCTGTCAGGCTATAGCTACGAGAAAAAAGTTATTTATTATAAATTCTCTAAATTTCTTCTTGGTCTCCCTATTTCTGCGAGTAACTCTTTCCTAACTTCTAATTACGTGACTTCTAATTAAAGTGACGAATCCTTCGGAAACTTTGAATAGTAAAATCCAAAATTTCATAAAAAGGCTGACAACATTCTTCTTCATCACAACCTTTTTATACAAAAAAGCGCTCCGATTAGTTTGTCCATTTTGATCTTTGTGTTTTCCCTCGTATTTCATTGTAGATTTAGTAGGCTAATTTATCTTTAACGGTCAGCTGTTTATTTGTATGTGTGTGTGTTTGATTGATATGTTGTTGTCTATTTTTATAAATATTTGTATGTAATAGCTTTATGAAATAAATAATAGGATTGAAATAAACAATAATAATAATAATAAAAAAGAAAATTCAAAATCCTTCTAGAGCAAATCTCAGCTTTGAACAGCAAAAAAGGTAATATTCTGTTACAAGCAACACTAAGAGTTTTTTTGTTTCAGATTCGTGTCTTCTACCAGCTTGTCGATGCGGAGTTCAATGTCAACGAAGTCGACGAAAACGGCAAGTCCCCGCTGTTGCTGGCCGTCGAGGTATTCATCTTCTTTATATGTCAATCAATAAATTATATTTTTGCTCCACAGGAGCAAGAATTAGTAAAATACTTACGAACAGCACTCAAACAAACAATATGGAAACAAAATAAAATTAAATATCTTTTTTATAAGACTGGTTACTCCTTTTCCATAACTGCATCATTTACCGTCCCGTCCAGATTTGTCTCTTATAGTGCGAATCACAATCAAGATTTCCCGGCCGGATTTTCATCACTTTCACCATACAGCTGAAACAATTTCAACTTGTCCATATGGAACTGATGAGATGGTGACTGACACAAATAGGGGCAGAAATTCCACCCCGGGAACCAAGGCATTAGATAAAACGCCGTGAATATGGACCATAAAAAGGGGTCTGAAATACGGGTCTAGAATATTCCCCCGTCGTCAGCCCCTAGGACACTAATCTCTGCCCCCCCCCCCCAAAAAAAAAAACCGTGTGGATATTACCCGACGTAATACACATTTTGATTGATTAACTCTTCACGTTCAGGTTCTTTAATGCACACTGAACTTGGCAGAATATAAATCAGGTAGGGTTCAATCAACCGGCAGGGGTACAAACTCGTTAGCTCGGCTCCGTCTATTAGACAATCATAATGGCTAGATAAATTAAAGGAGTACGTTCGTCTGTAATCCAAAACAAAACAAAAACACTCGATGCTTGCCCTACATCACTTACATTACGTCACGCCAAACTGTCCACACGAAAAAAAAAATAACGCTTTTTAGCTTCGCGAAATAACTGTCCAGAACTAGGGTCCAGCTTTTGGAGGCTGGGGGAGGGGTCTCTGTGCGAAACGAAGCAAGTTTCAGAGTAGTAATAATTAAACAACTCGGATATATGAGATTTTTCGAGCAAGTATGAGACATTCTGCTATACTTTTAGGTAGAAGCAGACCCCTTCTTTGAAGAAAGGATTAAGGAAAAAAGTTATGGAAAATAGAAGGGGCTATCAAACTCTCCACACAGAAAAAAAGAAGTAACGCTTTCTAATTTTAGCCTCTTTAGCTTTGCCGAAATAATTGTCCAGTTTGGGGGGGGGGGGGGGGGGGGTTCTCTGGGCGAAATGAAGCAAGTTTCACAGTAGGAAAAATAAAAAAACTCGCATATATGAGATTTTTCGAACAAGTATGAGACATTCTGCTATATTCTTAAGTAGAAGCATACCACTTCTTTGAAGAAAGGATTAAAGAAAAAAGTTATGAAAAATAGAAGGGGCTATCAAACTCTCCACAAAAAAAAAGAAATAACGCTTTCTAATTTTAGCCTCTTTACCTTTGCCGAAATAACTGTCCAGTTTGGGGGGGGGGTCTCTGGGCGAAACGAAAGCAAACGAAGTTTCACAGTAGGAAAAATAAAAAAAACTTGGATATGAGATTTGCGAGCAAGTCCTGAGGCATTCTGCTATGTTTTTTTTAGATACAAAGAGACCGCTTCTTTGAAGAAAGGAGGAAGAAAAAAAAGAAGGAGGTCTACCGCTGACAGGTTAACAATTCAATAGCTGCGTTTGAATTCTCAGTTCTCAATTTTCGATTCTCGCACAAATTACCGTTTTTTGCTCTTCTCGGTTTTGACAAAAACACTAATTTAGCCACCCGTTAAACCTGCTATATGGGTTGAATGTCCGCCCTTTGTTGATCAATCCGAGGGAGAAGTGAGAACGAGAATCGAGAATTATTTCGAAGTAACTTCTCGATTCTGCAGAATCGCGAAGCTTTCTATGTTCTCGATTCTGGAAAAAAGCCAAGAAAGGCAAAATTTGCTTCATCTTAATAGTCATAAAACGCATACGAGAACTGAGAGGAGAATCTGGAGGAGAACTGAGATTTAAAACACAACTTTCATTTAGTGACTCTCGTACGTTTTTGCAGGCCCGCCAGTACCATCTAGCGGCAGTGTTGCTTCAGTGCGGCGCTGATATGTTTCGAGATGACCTGTTTGAACTTGTCACCAGCACGAAAGAGGTTGGAGATGACGTAAGTTGTTTTACGGTATAATTTTATAGCATGATTCTGGGAATTTAGAATTTGAGTTATGATGTTTTTACAGCATCACAACATAACATATAATCTGTCAAATAATAAGTAAAATTGCAATTTTACAAAGTAGGCTACACAAATTTTCTTTTTCACCCATTCTCGAATTCAACACGAGTATAACCAAGGAGAAATTTATTTTTCACCGTTTGCGCAACAAAGAAATATAAAAAACAGTTTTTCTTTTGTTAGCCAACGTATAGCAAACCTGCTAGATTTCCACGTAAGTTTATTTTTCATGGCTTGCCAGCTTGCTAATGAGTTTGAAACGAAAATGAATTATTTTTTGCTCTACGAAACTTGAAAACCTGCATTTTATTTGGGTAAGCCGCGATAAGAACTGTTTTTGGGATCCCAAAACGTAAGTGGAGGGATACCTATGACATCGCAAAAGTTGTCCGTCTGTCCGTCCGTCCGTCCGTCTGTCCGTCCGTCTGTAAGCACGATAACTCTCGAAGGGAACGAGATATTTTGATGAAACTTGGTGTGAGGGTTCGTTGGGTCGTCGGACCAGTCAAGTTCGTAGATGGGCTTTGTGGCTCTATATTTAGGGGTGGGGGAGGGGATTCAAATTAAGGGACAAACAAAATATTTTGAAACAGCTAATGTGATAGTCGATTATGGGGTAAGAAGACATGCTGAACACGATGGTGAAAACTATTTTGTCATCGGACAAGTAGTTCGCCCGGAATCCGGCCAAAACCGGAAAGTTTGTTGAAAGTAAAAGTTTTATTTGAAGTTAATTAGATGTTCGATTTAGGAGTAGGAAGACATGCTGAACACGATGGTGAAAACTATTTTCTCGACGGACAAGTATTTCGCCCGGAATCCGGCCCAAACCGGAAAGTTTGTTGAAAGTAAAAGTTTTATTTGAAGTTGATTAGATGTTCGATTTAGAGGTAGGAAGACATGGTGAAGACGATGGTGAAAACTATTTTCTCGACGGACAAGTATTTCGACCGGAATCCGGCCCAAACCGGAAAGTTTGTCAAAATAAAAAGTTTTATTTGGAGTTGATTAGATGTTCGATTTAGGGCAAGAAGACATGCTGAACACTTATGTGACAATAAGTTTCTACCCGGACATGTAGTTCGTCCGGAATCCGGCCAAAACCGGAAATCCCTGTATGACAGTCATATTTTACCCGGACATATAGTTTGACCGGAATCCGGCTGGAATCGGAAAATTTGTTATAAGCTAAATTTCTATTCGAAGTTGATTAGATGTTCATTACTGGGGAAAGAAGATACCCTGATTTCGTCTTTGAGCTTTCTTTTTTCGCCGGACAAGTAGTTCTGGAGTTCGGCCGGAACCGGGAAATTGGCAGAAGTGGCAGGAAGTTTCCGTCAAAACAGATATGACTTATAGGGGTAAACACGCATGCTGAATCCAAATCTGAACTTGGTTTTCTCAGGTGATTAGCTATTTGGCCTTAATCTGTTTCTGAATTTTAATTTTAAAAATGTTCAAGGAGTCTAGCGAAGACTGGATCTGGCTAAGACAAGACCCAGTTGTCTGGATCAGATATTGAATTTTTGCGATCCCATCGAAACCTTTGGTCTTGTTGTAAAGGCTATGATAATAATCATCTATGAATCTAGTAGGAAAAAAAACGTATAGATACGGCCACGGAAGCTTTAAAGGACCTATCTTACCTATAACACTAATGAAACCTACTTCCATAATCACTTCATATATTTCTAAACTCGGAGACCCCTATTTCGTACGGTACATTCTAACCCCTCTAACAAAACCACGATGATTTTCTCACTTGCCGTGTTTTGCTACCTTCGATGTGTATCACGCTGTCGACGGTTGTCTGCGAGAAGTTTTTCCATAAAAAAAAAAGGGTTATGCGAATTGTTTCCCTGTTTTCGCTGCAAGTCAACTGGTCTCGGAAAAGGCTTAAAAGCCAAAACCGTGGGTTATTTGTTGAAAGCACAGCATAGTTTCAAAGTATTCAAATATTTTAAAATACTGTAAGTTGAAGAGTAAATAGTGCGAGGGGTCCTTTAAAGCACATCTCTTACTAGAAATGATTTTTCACGATGAAATGGCTCGGAAATATTGTTCTGATAATACCATTAACTTTCCACATGAAATCAGCGGTTTTCTTGTTAGCGCTTGTCAACTCTTTCCGGCCTTCCTGCTGTCAAACGCGGCAACTGGACACAACATATTTGAAAACAGAACAGGCCGTGTTAAAAATACAGAAAAATATGAGGAAACTAAGAATAAAAGAAGTCCAAAATAGAAAATAGACCTAATGGTCTATCATTTCATCAAGATGAAAAACAATAATATGAAGCTTCTCATGTCCTTATGTGTGAAAGAGTTACCGACGAACCTTGAAGTTTGCTTGAAGTTTTCGGTGCAATACTGGCAGAACTGGGATCGGCAGGATAAGCGCTAAAAAGTCGTGGGTAAATAACAAAAAATTAGCCATAGGCGGGGATTTTCAGAAGCTTACAATTCCAAAAGAGAGGTAGGGATATTGTGAAAGGCAGAATAAGCAACAGGAGTCCTTCAAAGGAACCTGTCGTACCTATAATACTAACGCATCCTACTTCCGTAATCACTCCATATATTTCTAAACCGGAGACTCCAGTTTCATACGGTATTATATTCTAACCCCTCTAACAAAACCACGCTGATTTTCTCACTTGCCGTTTTTTGCTATACTTTCGATGTGTATCACGCTGTCGACGGTTGTCTGAGAGAAGTTTTTCCATCAGGAAAAAACGGTTATGTAAAATTGTTTCCCTGTCTTCGCTACAAGTCAACGAGGTTCGGAAAAGGACAGCAAAACCATGGGTTATTTGTTGAAAGCACAGCCTGGTTTTAAAGTATTCAAATATTTATAATACTGTAAGTGGAAGAGTAAATAGTGCAAGGGCCTTGTAAACTACACGAGCCTCGACACGGGACTTAAAGTACTCACCGCAACTCTGTCAAACTAGATGTTTGATCGAATTTTAAATTACTTTTGTACTTACATGTTTTTGTTTTCTAAATAGGTTATGGCAGAAGTATTCCATTTCTACTACCCCGGCCTGTGGGAGGCTGTCCGTCTCGAAAGACTCGAAGACGTGAGGCGATTAGTCAACGTCTGGTGCAAAACTGAACTATCACGCGACGGTATTAGCCTTCGCGAGATGGCAGTGGATACAGGGAATGAAAGCCTCTGCAGGCTTATACCGAACATCGTTCCGTCAATGGTAAGATGCATTTATGTGGAGTAAAGATTGAATTTAAAAAAAAAAGTTGAGTTGATAAATAATTATTTTTGGGGGTGTCGGGTAAAAACCTAAGACTTAAGGACGTACCGAATACAAATCATATATTTTGGGCAGATTACGCTGCAATTCAAGGGAACAACACCCCAATGATAGTCTGATGGATTGAATCTGGGTTTAATAAAAAATCCGGAATGTGAATCTTTTTAACCCTATGTTTGAGCATTGTTTCTCAACTGTGAAGCATTGTGCGTAAAATTTAATATGCGGATCTGTGTGTGACTAGACCAAACTCGTGCAAAATTGCTGATCGCACCAAAAATTGTTTCCACCCAGGATCGAACTGGGGACCTTCTGCGTGTTAGGCAGACGTGATAACCGCTACACCATGGAAACGATGTAAGTTATCGGACTGTTACGTACTAACCCTTGTTTTGCGAGAAGTATTTGTTGAATATTCATACATTCATAGATTTGATGATGATGATTTTATTTACGACCCGTCTGAATAAACACTATTTCATAATAGCCGACTAGGGCAACCACAGTAAGAGTAAACACACATAAAAAGAATAACAAAAATGTACAAACTCCAATCTAAGAGACAACCCACTTTCTCAGATCGGTTTAGTTCGAGGTTTAGTTAACATTAAGAAATCTGTATATTATTTAATTGAATTGATATGTAGTTGTGTTCATAATTTGCAGCTTAATCTGGGTTTTGACCGCAGTGCAAGCCGTATAATCCCTCGTATAATCCAGTAGTAGGATATAAAATGTATTGCCGACAACTGTTTAATCCATAGATAAATAACGTTAGCTTATCCATTTACTTGTCATGTGTTGACGGGCAGAGGCGTTATTAGCCAAAATGTTTGGGGGGGGGGGGACGAAATTTACCGACTGGCTGGTAGTTTTTACCGACTTTTTCTGCAGAAAAAACGACTGTTTTCAACAACAAAAATTACACTTTTGAAAAAAATCGACTTATTTTCAGAAAAATCCACTGATTTTCAGAAAAACCGACTATTTTCACGAAACATCGACCAATTTTCAGATAAACCTACTGTTTTCATGAAAAAATCAACTGTTTTCACGAAAAATCGCGCTTTTACCGACTGGCCGGCAATTGAGGGGGGGGGGGGGCGCCCCCCCTCCCCCCCAGTCCTGACGCCCCTGTTTAGGGGGGCAGGCTCGGTTACAGTTGGAGTTTTCATTATTGCCCTAGCATCTGGGCAGTAACATCATGGTACAGTTGAATAAAAGTATGCTTATGTGAACAGTTACTTCAATGTGAACAGTGCAATTTTCGGCTAAATGGTAGAACAAAGATTTAACGTACCTACTCACGAGCCTATTCAGCTGTTTTCAGAGACCCTTAATTACCAATTTTGCTAACTGGTAGTTAAATGTATTCACAGCAAGTACATGGAAATGTCAAAGTTCAAAGTCACCAAACGCTCAAATAAGCATAGTACCTCTACAGTACTACACGTGCCTGATATTTGCCAAGGCTTCTGAATTTTTTTTTCCAGCTTTCGTCGAATATGAAAAAACAAGAGCTACGAGCTCATATGGCACTTGTTACGGGTAGGTACGGCTCGGATATGTCAATGATGTATCTAGTGTTTGCTAGGTGTCTTCCCACCAAGTTTCATCTCGATCCCTCTACACATAGCGTTTTCCAAAATTTCTGGTTGCCCCCTCCAGCTCCCCCCAATTTCCAAATATCAAGTTTCACCGAGATCCGGTCACCCGTTCAAAAGTTATAAATACCTCAAGATTCCGGATTCCACCTCCCTCCACAGTGCCCGAATCGGCTCGGTCATGTCAATGATGTATCTAGTGATTGCTAGGTGTCTTCCCACCAAGTTTCATCTCGATCCCTCCACTCATAGCGGTTCCCAAGATTTCCGGTTGCCCCCTCCAGCTCTCCCCAAAAGTCACAGGATCCGGTCCGGGTTTTAAGTGGGTCGTCTGAGGCATGAGGTCTTTCCAAATATCAAGTTCCATCGAGATCCGATCACCCGTTCAAAAGTTATAAATACCTCAAGATTCCGGATTCCCCCTCTCTCCACTCCCCCCACAGTGCCCGAATCGGCTCGGTTATGTCAATAAGTTTCATCTCGACCCCTCCACTCATAGCGTTTCCCAAGATTTCCGGTTGCCCCCTCAGCCCCCCCCCAAAAAAAAGTCACTGGATCCGGTCCAGATTTCAAGTGGGTTTTCTGAGGCATGAGGTCTTTCCAAATATCAAGTTTCATCGAGATCCGATCGCCCGTTCAAAAGTTATAAATACCTCAAGATTCTGGATTCCCCCTCCCTCCACTCCCCCACGGTGCTCGGATGGGGGAAGTGACTATTTCCAACTTAATCATTTGGGGTCCCTGATACGCCTGCCAAGTTTTATCGTCCTAGCTTATGTGGAAGTGCCCGAACTAGCAAAACCTGGACAGACCGACGGACGGACATAAATTGCGATCGCTATATGGCACTTGGCCGAAGGGCAAGTGCCATAAAAAGAATTGAGCAGAAGTTTTCTAGCTGGGTCTAATATGAATGTAATTCCACGTTCGCTTCACCCTTTTACAAAGCATTTTATGGACAGAATACCCCCCCCCCCCCCCCCACCGCTCCCCCGATTGGGAATTTCAACATTTATAATTATGTCGCTGTCAATAGTTGCGTTTTTGTTCGACTTTTCACTCGCCTTTTCGACGGCTTTTTACTTTTTTTGCGTTTTCGTAAAATGGTCCTAAGCACTGTTTGACAATTTCCCGTTTTTGTCAAAAAGGCAAACGCCGACTTTCGCCTTTTCCCTCGGCTTTTTGCAAAAAGGCAAACTTGGTAGGTGACCAAGTTACGCTCTCCTTTTGGCTTTTGCCTCGCTACTTTAGCCAGTTGATCCCAAAATCCAAGAAAAGAGGAATTTGATTCAAACTGAAAGTCAGTATTTCGAGACGATCTCGGATTTTAAAGATGAAAAATTTGAAGTGCAGGTAAAATCCAATTAAAGTGGCATTTGTCAAAATAGTGTTTTCATCCAGAAAAGCGAAAAGTCCTTAGTAGTAACCGCAACTTGCGAAAACGCGAAAATGTTAAAAAAGGCCTGAAAACGATAAAAAGCCAAAGCTGAAAAGGGAAAGGCAAAAGCCGAACAAAAACGCAACTAATGTCTTTCTGAATATAGGCTAATATAGCGATCGAACTTCACAAACTGAAACTGTTTAAATTTCAGCGGTTCGTATGTAGCCTACCCCCCCCCCCCCCCTACATAGAAGGTCCTACTCTTCTGAATATATTAGCATAATGCCCTTCTTCGAACTCTATCTAAATAGGGATCAAACATTACTCCACCACTTTCACTGGTTCCCACGTCTTGGAATATCAAAATCAGTATATTTGGAAGCGTCGAAAGATGAATCGCCTAATTTATGAGGTCACCGAGGGGGTGCCCAATCCCCGGTGCGCGTTGTGCACACCTCCGTCTGGCACACCCTACACATCTCTACTGTACATGACTTTTGAGAGTTCGCACCTCCTCGACGGGTACCGCTTGTTCCGGCCATTATTGGTTAGATGCCGACAGAGAAGCCTATGATATGATATATGATATGATATATATTTACACAAAAAGCCCGAGGGCCATGGCAATACAAAACAAAATAAAAATAAATTTTCACTAAATTACTAATAAACCTAAATGAATCTTTCACGATGCTTCATCGAAAGCTTCAGGAATCTTCCCAACTGGCGAACTCCCGAAAAACATTCATCCTTCATTACTTTAACCAACCATTCCTCATCGTACACTCTTTTTCCAAACACTTCATCCCTTAACCCATCCAATTCACTACATTCACACATCAGGTGCAACACATTCTCATTCATCTCCCCACACATAGGGCAGTAGTAAGGACCAATCCGACTTAAACCCCTTCCCACATACCTCCTCCTATCCCCTAGCGGTAAACAATCACCCCTCATACTTATCACCCACGCTAACTCCTCCCTATTCAACCCTGCTTTAAAATAAATACTTTCCCCCCATGTCTCTTTAGCATCTCTGTAAAACCTCAACGAGCTAAACTTACCGACATCACACTGCCACAGCTGTATTTCCTGATCCATCAACACCTTTTTAACCACACCTGCAACATCTCCTACTTCATGACCTTGCCCCTCCCCGTTATTCCAAAGCGAGCTAACCCCACACTGGTCCAAAATTTGTTTTATTTGGGACGCCCAAGAATCACTCGACTCATCCCGTAATGATTCCATATATGCTGCTTTAAGCACCCGTACTCGCGGCATATTAATAATTCTTTCCCAAAAACTCACCATATTAACCAACCTTCTATTTCTTAACGAAACTAGACCTAGATCTCCTCTCACCACTAATCCATTAATCCTATTGCTTAACCCTAGTAACCTCTTAAAATAACCTAGTTGTACTTGTTCTATTTTTTCTGCCTTACTAAATCCCCAAATCTCTGAAGCATAATGCATTACTGGCACCACTTTCGTTGAAAATATTTCTTTATGCAGATATGTAGACCAAATACTCTTGATGACAGAGCAAAATAACACTAGAAAGTAGCGTCAGGACCTGTGCTTTCAGTGCTTCCACTCCAGAATTGTGAAAAAAGTAGACATAGTTCAAAAATCAGGAGAAATCAGGAGATTCAGTAATCCGAAAAATCAGGAGATTTATAAGGAGAAGTTCTAGAAATGGGAAGTTTATAGGAAGATATAAGGAGGAAATTTGTATTTATGGTTTATCGGTCAAAGAGGGGAATATTCAACAATAGGTGTAGCGTGCAGGGGCGTCGCAAGTGCATTTTCGTTGGGGGGGGGGGGAGGGGCAGAGCCAAATTTTACCAAATCTCTCAAAATTTAACAAGATCCTAGAAACTGAGAATTCGAGCTTTAAATTATGGAACAGAAACGATTACGTAGGAAGAGTAACATTCAAGGGCAGCATGAAAGACGATAAGCATGCGGCCTTTTGGCGAAGCCCACTTGGAGAATATATTGCCGGGCATAATTGCAGTAACAGCTTTTATCTATTATACCCAAGAAAAAATTAAATCGAGCACCACAGGGTCCGCAGGCGAAAACTTTCGAATCCATTTTTTTTTCTCCTGTACGCTAAAATTTAACTGCTGCTCTTACAAATTCTATCATTTACGGTGGATTAAATACAAGACTTTAAGAAGTTCCAGAAACTGGATGGAGCGACGTCCCGGCAGCACCAGCTACTGTAGTCTAGAATTTACTACTTACGATCACATAAAGTGAGCGCCGCAGGTGAGGTTTTTTTTTTAAGTTAGCTTTTTTCTGCCAAATTTAACTATTTCCATCCAGATTCTAGCTTTGGTGATGAGTTCAGCCTCCAAGCCATGATTGACAGTAGAATAATTAAGAATATATAGCCGTTCGGACAAATCAGGAGAAAATTGGGTAGAATAGCGAAATATCAGTAGAAAATCAGTAGATCAGGAGACTCGAAAATAAATCAGTAGGAGACCTTAAACAAACGTAGATCTCCTATAAATCAGGGGTGGAAGCACTGTGTGCTTTCCATGCTCTGCAACTGGGCTTTACTCGTAGCGCCGCCCACTATGCTTGCGGCATTTAAAGCGATACAAATTTTCGGGTTTGGAAATTTCTAGTAAAGCAAAGGTGCGGTCAGCACACACCAAGGAAACAAAGGAAGCTATGTCATTTTTTGCTTCGTTCAGAATATGAAGCTGTCGGGACCAGCGCTGGTGAACAACTGACGGACGGGACGTTCTCTATCGGTAGTGGTGCTACTGATGACCAACTCTTCTTGCCGATGCAAAATCGCCCTGTACCTAGCGGAAAAGGCGGAAGCATCATCACAGCTGCTCCCAAATATCGCCGTGATTGGTTAACACACGATAAAGTCGTTAAGTTGAGTCGTTAGTGCTACGTTTTCTCGTTCCTGAGTGAAAATAAAGATAGAGACAATTTATAGTTCCTATGACCCTATTGTCACGATACAAACCATGTATACGTGATTGGTCATTGTTTTGTATTCGTTCTATTCGGGTCTAAAGTTGCAGTAGTCTAATAGGCTACGAGGGGGATCGAACCCTCAGACCTAAGACGCTTTTCTGTGAAGCACAATGTTGACGGACCGGAATGGGATCGATCCTGCGTCCTCTGTGTCAAGTACCTAGTGCTTTAGCCCACGCGGCTATCGTAACATGTTATAATGGCTGATTGTATGAAGTGGTGCAGTGTATGGATCAAAAAGCCGAAGTTACTTGACCGTGTCAGAGGAAATTTGCGAGGAAATTTGTTTAAAAGAAATAGTTTGGTACAATTGGTCCTAGAATTATACATGTTTGGATAGTCCGCCTTATGTCTGACTTTTTCGAGGAATTTAACAACAGATTTTTGTTTCTTTTTAAGTTACTCCTGTTCAAAGATTTCCTCTAGCTGCGGCCGTCGGGAGAAAATGCACGAGTCTTAAACTCCCTAGTCTTACCGATATTTTTTTTTATCTACATCAACAAGACCAAAGGTTTCGATGGGATCCCAAAAAGTCAATATTTGATCCAGACAATTGGGTCTTGTCTTCGCCAGACTCCTTGAACAGTTTTAATATTAAAATTCAGCAACAGATTAAGGCCAAATCTAATCATCTGAGAAAACCAAGTTCAGATATGGATTCAACATGTGTGTTTACCCCTATAAGTCATATCCGTTTTGACGAAAACTTCCTGACACTTCTTAGTCTGGGGTCCACTGAACCGAAAGTCTTCTCCTTCTAAAAGTGGAGGGTCTTACTGGGGCAACACCTCTAGAGATCACAGGACCTCCCGTACGTTCTGTTACTCACGAAAGTTACCGGGATACAGCTTTTTGGTATATCGGACATGCTTTTCTAACCTCTTACACTCTAACTATTCTGCGGTTGCGGTTTGTGCTGTTACATCCGCGGTCCAACTTTCGACCAATCAAAAGCAAGCAGATGTAAACAAATGTTCAAACATTTCTGAAGCAGCGTTGCCGCCTGTCACAGAAATCTGCGGTTAATGACAGTTTTCACTTCTTCGACAGAGCAAGCCAAAATTCTACGACCGGTTCCTTGCAAGTAAATATAAAAAGTAAGCAAAAAATCTTTTGCGGCCAAAAGTCACATGTTCCAGACAAGAAAAAGTGGCAATGGTGTTTACAAACCAATAATTCCGAGATAAGTAGGGTAGTTAGACCGTATACTGCGGGATTCATGCCCTCAGGATACTACGGGATTTCTGTAGACCGTATACTACGGGATTCATGCCCTCAGGATACTACGGGATTTCTGTAGACCGTATACTACGGGATTCATATTTTTCGGATACCACGGGATTGACGTTTTTAGGATGGGATTTGTTTATGAGTGATTTCTATATGGTTACTACTAACTAGTTACTAAGTGGTTATTATTGTAAAATAGCTAAATTAGTTACTACGATAAATACTGTAGGTCCTCTCTGGTTTCCCACGGAGCGGTTCGTTTGTGTTGATTTGAATATGGTTTTGCACAAAGGCGGGTGAAATATCCCTTCGTCATCGAGGGTTGTTAAAAGTTATGTGCACCATCATGCAAGCTGTTTCTCGGACACCGCAATTCCCGCACCTGGTTTTTGGGTAATATGCTTTAGTTGCCTGAGAAACCTCCACTATGGAGGTGAACGAATCTGACGATAGTTTTTGTGATTTTCTTGAAACTGCTGATGGTCAGAATTATCTTGCAAATATTTTACCGCAGCACGATAGACAGAGTGAAATGGAACAAGACGGTTTTAGTGGGTTCCTGGAGACCCCGGAAGGTCAGAATTACTTAACAAACATTCTGCCTCAGTATGACAGACCTACAGGAGAAACCGAAGACAGTGACCTCTTTACCCAAACCGAAAACTTGAACAGTAATGTCACGAGGCTTTCAGAATTGAACCGGTATTTCGGAGCCGGAACAGAATTGGATTCAAACAACGTTTCCTGCAACGATTGCAACGTAAGTTTTTAAATCATCTAATTAGCGATTAAATCAAGATATGCTTTTGTAATCGTTCGCTCTGTAGGTTAGACATGGTTTTCGTGCGATCCATTCTGACGACACTACAGTGATTTTTAAGTTTTCAGCGTTATGTTATTACGCTGCCAACGGCGAGTTCCCGACGGCGAGTAGCTTAGCACTAAGAACTAATAATTTAAAATGCTTAAACTATTATCAGAACCAGATTTAACCTTTAAAGTAGAACATAACACTAGTCTAGATTTAACCTTTAAAGTAGAACTAAATACTATTTCAATTATATCGAGTCCTTAAAGTAGATCTTAAAACTACTCCTGATCATTGCAGAGACTCGTGTATAATGTTTATAACATGTTTTTTATTTCATTTTAGGATGAAGGTTGTCTGCTTCGAGTAACGAAACGCATTCTCGAAAAAGAAGAAATTCAAACAAAGCGACCCAGACTAGAATCACAAGCCTGCAGTACTCCTCTACCAATCACACCCCAAGAACTGGAAGAGGTACCGCTTTCGCCCATAAACCCACCCTCCCAACAAATTTTGAATGTTTCGGACTGGTCCAGTTTCGAATTTGACGAGGAATGGACAGGACTGTCCCGACAGGAAGGCGAACCCTTAAACCAGATTGGAGGTGGGCTTCTCCTGAATGAAAGTCCTGAAAGACCCGTCTCGTTTGAGGCTCAGCGAATACCATCTTCATTGGATATCATACCGGAATCTCCAGAGCCAGAAAATCTTCCGGCAAGTAATATTTTTTTTATTTTTTTTTTTTATTTTTTTTTATCTGTTCCTCCATTTTCTTCCATTCTATTTTCCTCTCTTGTAATTCATCTACTTTGTCTTTTCCCTCTTTGTTCAATATTCTTGTTTGAATAACATCCAAATTATTTAACTTTAAAATTGTTTGCATTTAACTTGCAACTCAGCTATGCTTCTAGATTTTATTTTTATTTTTAGAATTGTATTTTTTAAGTTTTTAAATTTTCACTTTTCTTTAACTTTTTCTTTTCTGTTACAAACGTCACTTAGCGTTCTGATTTTTTGGGTTTTTAGAATTTTATTTCTAGATTTAAATTTCTTTTTTTTTTTTTGTTAGAACTATATTCTTAAGTTTTTAGACTTTGAATTTTAGACTTTTCTTTTTCTTTTCCCTACCGTACTCGACATTTACTAGAATTTTATTTCTAGATATAAATTTTAGTGTTTTTTTTAGAACCATATTTTAAGTTCTTAGACTTTGAATTTTTAGACTTTTCTTTTTCTCTCCCCTACCATACTCGGCATTTAGATTTTAACTTTTAAGACTATTTTTAAAATCAGAGTTTTCCAATTTTCAGTTTCTAATTTTTTTAACTTATGACTTGACTTTTTTTTTTTTTTTTTTTTTTTTTTTTTTTTTTTTTTTTTTTCAACTTTTTTAACTTTTTTTGAGTTTGTTTTACCTTGATTATACGCTTCATGTGTCTTACAAGTTTTAACTTTATCTTTTTATTTCTAGGTGTTTACAGAGCACGCAAACGCCTTTCGAAAGCTTCTAAGGACGTATCGTCTACACCCAGGAGCAATGTTTGAAGGAGCCAGAGCAGGAGATCTAGTGAATCAACTACGTGAAACTATTAGAGGTATATTGGAAAGTATCCAGACCGAGCAGCGAGCAGGTTTGCGTTTCCAAATTTGTGTAAATGCGCAGTTTAAGAAATTATGTGAGAACATAATCGAAGTTCCCTTGTGGTCTTTCATGGAACGCTTTTATATGAATTCTGATGTTAATGAGGCCATTGACGCGTGTTTACGAAAAATTAATGAGTCTGCTGAACATTTTTCAGGGGCGGGCAGCGGTTTTATTTTTCATGGGGTACTTTCTTTTGATTTGTATGTGGGTACTGCGGGTGACGATTTTCCTTTGCCTGTAGGTACTAGAGGTCCTCCGGTCCCAAATGATTTACGAAAGAAAAAGGCATTAATTCAGTTCCAGTTTGATCAACATGACCAATGTTTCAAGTGGGCTGTCTTAGCTTCAGGTCATGAGGTAACAAGGGACGAATCACCAATGTTCAGTTTAGACAGTCTAAACATTTTGGGGTTAACAAATGGTGGGGTATTCCCAACAGTTACTTTTGACTGCTTTGAAAATTCGTGGCCAATAAAGATCAAAGATATCAAAAAGTGGGAAAAAGAAAACGAGGCTGCTGGTGTAGGTGTGGTCATTTTAAGGTATGATGAACTTGATAAGCTAACACATACAGTCCGAGTCCCTTCAGTTCCAAATGTAAAGTATCCGGTTTATCTTCTTTATGGAGAACATAAGGAAAAAGCTCATTTTTGGCCAATTGTCTCCCTGTCACGCTTACTCAGATACAAACAAGATTATGAAAGGTTTTATTGTCATTATTGTCTTTCTGTTCATACAAAGGCAGAACTTAGGGATGAACATGTACGCTTTTGCTCGACTCATGGTATGCAAAGGGTTTCGCTTCCCTCCCAGGAGACAAATATTTTGGAGTTCACCAACCACCATCATAAAATCCAGATGGAATATCGTATTTTTGCAGATTTTGAGTCAGTTCTTAAACCATTCAAGGACCCCCTCCAACCTTCTCTCATTTCTGAGCATGTCCCTGCTGCTTTTGGCTTTGCTGTCATCGGTCGGGATAAGAAACTTGTTACTTATAAGGAAGACTATGGTGAAGGATGTCATGTGAGGGGGTTGAAGCTTCTCATGGGCGAAGTAGAGTTGTGCTTAGATAAGGTGCGGCAGACTTATAACGATATGATTATTACCGAGGCTGACCATGATAAGATTGTCTCTGATACTTGTTGGATTTGTCAAAAGAAGCTAAGTGAAGACCCTTCCCGCAAACCGGGTAACTGTAAGAAGAACACTGTACACAGAGACCATGATCATTATACCGAAGGTCCAAATTTTAGAGGGAATTCTCATGGGTATTGCAATCTTCGTTTATCCTTTAAGAAAAAGCAGATCGCTGTGGGCTTTCATAATTTGTCCTATGACATTAAGCATGTGCTTTCAGGTCTCTCTGCCCTAGAGCAGGAAAATAACATCTCTTCTGGTATCAAGTATGATATTATTTCCAAGACAAGCGAGCAGTTCCTAATGCTATCAGTCTCCTGGACAAGACCTAATGCTAAGGGTGGGTTCGAACACTATGGCATGCAGCTGTATGACACTTTCTCATTTCTTTCGAAGTCCCTTGACACTCTCATTAAAGTTCAAAAACAAGATGACCCACAGAGCTTTACCATATTGCGTCAGATGTTTCCGGATGATGAAAAGTATGCTTTGCTTACCCAAAAGGGCGTATTCTGCTATTCCTACCTTGACAGTTTTGAAAAGTTCCGGGACGCGTCCCTCCCAGCAAAAGAAATGTTTAAAAACGACTTGATTGACGAGCACATATCCGATAAAGAATATGCTTTTGCTGAAACAGTTTGGAACAAATTCTCTTGTTCCACCTTGCTTGACTACACCCTAGTTTACCTCAAGTCTGACGTGCTTTGCCTTAGTGACGTTTTTATGAAATTTGCTCAAGATTTTTACGAGCTGTATGAGCTTGAAGTAAATTGCTATTTAAGTATGCCCTCTCTATGCTACGATCTGATGCTTAAGATGACGAACGTGCGAATAGAGCTGTTGACTGACCAGCTATCATATCTGTTTATTGAAGCTTCAGTTCTGGGGGGTTTGACTTTCCTCAACCAAAGACATGTTAAATGCGATCCTAATGATGAAAATGATGCAAGGGTTGGTTTAGCTTTAGATGCGAACGCATTGTATGCGACGGCGATGACACGCCCCCTACCGGTCGGTGCAGCAAAATGGGTTGAGCGGGAGCTATGGCCGGATTTCCGGTCGGTTCCGGACAACGGCCCGCACGGGTGGTTTGTTGAGATTACCGGCTCCATGCCCGAGAACTTGCATGATCTCTATCAGGACTTCCCTTTTCCCGTGAATAAGTTTAAAGTGAAATTTGAGGAGCTCTCCCCCTTTAATCAGCGTAGGATTCGCGAAGATAAGGTTCCCTGGTCGGAAGCGGAAAAACTGATTGCTTGCTTCAAACGTCATGAACGTTTAATTGTGCACCACACATATCTGAAATGGATTTTGAATCATGGTTTTCATTTGGAGGAGGTTCACAGGGTTATGGAATTTGAACAGAAACCATACCTGGGTGACTATATCAACCATTTCATTCAGAAAAGATCAGAAACAACAGAGGCATGTAAATCTGAACTTTACAAGCTCTGTAACAATGCTATTTATGGGAAAACATTGCAAAATAACAGAAAGCACAGCACCTGTACTGTTGTGAACAATGCTAAGAAAGCAAAGAAACTTTTGAGGGACGGAAACATTGATTCCTTCACAATCATCAGTGAGAACCTAGCTCTGATGTATAGGAAGAAGAAGCATGTTTTATTGGATAACCATCTTATGGCGGGTTCTGCAATTCTTGGGATTTCCAAAACAATCATGGCTGAATTGTACTGGGATAAGCTTATGAAACCTTTTACTTCCCCGGAACGCCCTCTACATGCTAGGTTAGGCATTGTCGGCATGCCTAAATTGGTGTATTCTGATACTGATAGTTTGATTGTCACAGTCCCTGTTCCTCGTGGTGGGTGTTGGACCGACGTATTTGATCAGCCTGAGCTCCGAGATATTATTGATTTTTCGAATCTGACTGCTCCAGAACATGCTCATCTCGTCAAGACGAACAAAAAGAATGAACTGGGTCGACTTAAAAATGAACTTGGGTCGGATTATTTTGTAGAAATGATTGCAACAGCACCAAAATGCTACATTATTCTTACAGCACAAGACAGCACAAAAATGGCAACTAAAGGTGTTCAAAGACATTTTGCTAAGAAGAATTTCACGATGGAGGTTTTCCGAAAGGCGGTTTTCGAAGGGGTGGTTGTTATGTCTCGAACTCGTGCTATTAGATCTAAGAAACTGAAAATGTATACTATGGATGTTGTGAAAATCGGGATTACAGGTCTTAGTGACAAAAGCTATGTCTGTCAGGATGGGATTAATACAATACCCTACGGACATTTCTCTTTGAAGGATCGAAACATCCAGTTGTAATCAGTTGAAACCTAGCATCATGGGAAGACGGTTGACTTTATTTAAAGTAAACAAGCCTGTAAATGTTTGTAAAAAGTGGGATTTTGAAAAGTGGAATGATTTGATGACAGTTCACTCTGCTTACAGTTATTTGCATCCGAAACGAAGGTTTCCATATCCGATCGTAGACCATGGGGAATATGTGGCTGTGGAAACATACTTTGGGAAGGATTTTCCATATTTGCAAGATTATAGTAACGACCTTGAAAACGGAGAAGTTTTTGGTCCGGAACAGTTTATTGAAGTTGTGGCATTATATTTGATGAAGTATTTTTTTGATCGTGATGGCTACAGTTTAATGTCTGACAATAGTACATTTTATGGTAAAACGTGTACCTATTTTAAAAACGAATTCGCGAATATGCTTCAGTGGTATAAGTGTAACAACTATAACAAATGTGACATGATTTTAACATTTAAAACTGTGTATTATTGGATGATGAAAGACCCAGGGAATCGATGTGTTGTCATAGTGGATGATTACTGAATAGTGTTATTTTTGTAGAAGTTGATATAATAAACAAACAAATAGACCTATCTGCCAGTCTGACTCTATCGTTCCTCCCTCCCACAATGCTTAAGTTCCAAACACCTTCCAAGATCTGGGTCGTTGGACCGTCGGGTAGTGGTAAGACTACCTTCATTTCTAGAGTGATCAGTGAAGGAGAGAGGACACTATCCCCACCACACCAGAACATCGTTTTCCTTTATAAAACTTGGCAGAAAGCATATGATTCTATTTTGAAGGATTCGCCCCAGGTGCAATTTAAGGAAGGTCTCTCCAGTCTCTCTGAAACCCCTGAAGACACTTTTCTTATAATTGACGATCTTGCAATTGAGATTGAAAAAAACTCATCTCAATTGTTGGAGCTCTGGACCGTTTCTAGCCACCACAGAAACATAACTTGCTGTCTTGTTCTCCACAACTTTTTCCAGCAGGGACCATCAATGAGAACTTTAAGTCTAAATACGCAATATTTTGTGCTATTTAGAACACCTCGCGATGAGTCAACTATAGTCAACCTTGGAAAGCAGCTGTTTCCAGGAAATGCTGCTTATCTCCAGAAGGCATACCAACATGCTACGAGAGAACGTTATGGGTACCTTGTCATTGACCTAGAAACTAGAGATCGGAACTTGACTCTTGTTTCTAGGTCAATGACAAGGTACCCATAACGTTCTCTCGTAGCATGTTGGTATGCCTTCTGGAGATAAGCAGCATTTCCTGGAAACAGCTGCTTTCCAAGGTTGACTATAGTTGACTCATCGCGAGGTGTTCTAAATAGCACAAAATATTGCGTATTTAGACTTAAAGTTCTCATTGATGGTCCCTGCTGGAAAAAGTTGTGGAGAACAAGACAGCAAGTTATGTTTCTGTGGTGGCTAGAAACGGTCCAGAGCTCCAACAATTGAGATGAGTTTTTTTCAATCTCAATTGCAAGATCGTCAATTATAAGAAAAGTGTCTTCAGGGGTTTCAGAGAGACTGGAGAGACCTTCCTTAAATTGCACCTGGGGCGAATCCTTCAAAATAGAATCATATGCTTTCTGCCAAGTTTTATAAAGGAAAACGATGTTCTGGTGTGGTGGGGATAGTGTCCTCTCTCCTTCACTGATCACTCTAGAAATGAAGGTAGTCTTACCACTACCCGACGGTCCAACGACCCAGATCTTGGAAGGTGTTTGGAACTTAAGCATTGTGGGAGGGAGGAACGATAGAGTCAGACTGGCAGATAGGTCTATTTGTTTGTTTATTATATCAACTTCTACAAAAATAACACTATTCAGTAATCATCCACTATGACAACACATCGATTCCCTGGGTCTTTCATCATCCAATAATACACAGTTTTAAATGTTAAAATCATGTCACATTTGTTATAGTTGTTACACTTATACCACTGAAGCATATTCGCGAATTCGTTTTTAAAATAGGTACACGTTTTACCATAAAATGTACTATTGTCAGACATTAAACTGTAGCCATCACGATCAAAAAAATACTTCATCAAATATAATGCCACAACTTCAATAAACTGTTCCGGACCAAAAACTTCTCCGTTTTCAAGGTCGTTACTATAATCTTGCAAATATGGAAAATCCTTCCCAAAGTATGTTTCCACAGCCACATATTCCCCATGGTCTACGATCGGATATGGAAACCTTCGTTTCGGATGCAAATAACTGTAAGCAGAGTGAACTGTCATCAAATCATTCCACTTTTCAAAATCCCACTTTTTACAAACATTTACAGGCTTGTTTACTTTAAATAAAGTCAACCGTCTTCCCATGATGCTAGGTTTCAACTGATTACAACTGGATGTTTCGATCCTTCAAAGAGAAATGTCCGTAGGGTATTGTATTAATCCCATCCTGACAGACATAGCTTTTGTCACTAAGACCTGTAATCCCGATTTTCACAACATCCATAGTATACATTTTCAGTTTCTTAGATCTAATAGCACGAGTTCGAGACATAACAACCACCCCTTCGAAAACCGCCTTTCGGAAAACCTCCATCGTGAAATTCTTCTTAGCAAAATGTCTTTGAACACCTTTAGTTGCCATTTTTGTGCTGTCTTGTGCTGTAAGAATAATGTAGCATTTTGGTGCTGTTGCAATCATTTCTACAAAATAATCCGACCCAAGTTCATTTTTAAGTCGACCCAGTTCATTCTTTTTGTTCGTCTTGACGAGATGAGCATGTTCTGGAGCAGTCAGATTCGAAAAATCAATAATATCTCGGAGCTCAGGCTGATCAAATACGTCGGTCCAACACCCACCACGAGGAACAGGGACTGTGACAATCAAACTATCAGTATCAGAATACACCAATTTAGGCATGCCGACAATGCCTAACCTAGCATGTAGAGGGCGTTCCGGGGAAGTAAAAGGTTTCATAAGCTTATCCCAGTACAATTCAGCCATGATTGTTTTGGAAATCCCAAGAATTGCAGAACCCGCCATAAGATGGTTATCCAATAAAACATGCTTCTTCTTCCTATACATCAGAGCTAGGTTCTCACTGATGATTGTGAAGGAATCAATGTTTCCGTCCCTCAAAAGTTTCTTTGCTTTCTTAGCATTGTTCACAACAGTACAGGTGCTGTGCTTTCTGTTATTTTGCAATGTTTTCCCATAAATAGCATTGTTACAGAGCTTGTAAAGTTCAGATTTACATGCCTCTGTTGTTTCTGATCTTTTCTGAATGAAATGGTTGATATAGTCACCCAGGTATGGTTTCTGTTCAAATTCCATAACCCTGTGAACCTCCTCCAAATGAAAACCATGATTCAAAATCCATTTCAGATATGTGTGGTGCACAATTAAACGTTCATGACGTTTGAAGCAAGCAATCAGTTTTTCCGCTTCCGACCAGGGAACCTTATCTTCGCGAATCCTACGCTGATTAAAGGGGGAGAGCTCCTCAAATTTCACTTTAAACTTATTCACGGGAAAAGGGAAGTCCTGATAGAGATCATGCAAGTTCTCGGGCATGGAGCCGGTAATCTCAACAAACCACCCGTGCGGGCCGTTGTCCGGAACCGACCGGAAATCCGGCCATAGCTCCCGCTCAACCCATTTTGCTGCACCGACCGGTAGGGGGCGTGTCATCGCCGTCGCATACAATGCGTTCGCATCTAAAGCTAAACCAACCCTTGCATCATTTTCATCATTAGGATCGCATTTAACATGTCTTTGGTTGAGGAAAGTCAAACCCCCCAGAACTGAAGCTTCAATAAACAGATATGATAGCTGGTCAGTCAACAGCTCTATTCGCACGTTCGTCATCTTAAGCATCAGATCGTAGCATAGAGAGGGCATACTTAAATAGCAATTTACTTCAAGCTCATACAGCTCGTAAAAATCTTGAGCAAATTTCATAAAAACGTCACTAAGGCAAAGCACGTCAGACTTGAGGTAAACTAGGGTGTAGTCAAGCAAGGTGGAACAAGAGAATTTGTTCCAAACTGTTTCAGCAAAAGCATATTCTTTATCGGATATGTGCTCGTCAATCAAGTCGTTTTTAAACATTTCTTTTGCTGGGAGGGACGCGTCCCGGAACTTTTCAAAACTGTCAAGGTAGGAATAGCAGAATACGCCCTTTTGGGTAAGCAAAGCATACTTTTCATCATCCGGAAACATCTGACGCAATATGGTAAAGCTCTGTGGGTCATCTTGTTTTTGAACTTTAATGAGAGTGTCAAGGGACTTCGAAAGAAATGAGAAAGTGTCATACAGCTGCATGCCATAGTGTTCGAACCCACCCTTAGCATTAGGTCTTGTCCAGGAGACTGATAGCATTAGGAACTGCTCGCTTGTCTTGGAAATAATATCATACTTGATACCAGAAGAGATGTTATTTTCCTGCTCTAGGGCAGAGAGACCTGAAAGCACATGCTTAATGTCATAGGACAAATTATGAAAGCCCACAGCGATCTGCTTTTTCTTAAAGGATAAACGAAGATTGCAATACCCATGAGAATTCCCTCTAAAATTTGGACCTTCGGTATAATGATCATGGTCTCTGTGTACAGTGTTCTTCTTACAGTTACCCGGTTTGCGGGAAGGGTCTTCACTTAGCTTCTTTTGACAAATCCAACAAGTATCAGAGACAATCTTATCATGGTCAGCCTCGGTAATAATCATATCGTTATAAGTCTGCCGCACCTTATCTAAGCACAACTCTACTTCGCCCATGAGAAGCTTCAACCCCCTCACATGACATCCTTCACCATAGTCTTCCTTATAAGTAACAAGTTTCTTATCCCGACCGATGACAGCAAAGCCAAAAGCAGCAGGGACATGCTCAGAAATGAGAGAAGGTTGGAGGGGGTCCTTGAATGGTTTAAGAACTGACTCAAAATCTGCAAAAATACGATATTCCATCTGGATTTTATGATGGTGGTTGGTGAACTCCAAAATATTTGTCTCCTGGGAGGGAAGCGAAACCCTTTGCATACCATGAGTCGAGCAAAAGCGTACATGTTCATCCCTAAGTTCTGCCTTTGTATGAACAGAAAGACAATAATGACAATAAAACCTTTCATAATCTTGTTTGTATCTGAGTAAGCGTGACAGGGAGACAATTGGCCAAAAATGAGCTTTTTCCTTATGTTCTCCATAAAGAAGATAAACCGGATACTTTACATTTGGAACTGAAGGGACTCGGACTGTATGTGTTAGCTTATCAAGTTCATCATACCTTAAAATGACCACACCTACACCAGCAGCCTCGTTTTCTTTTTCCCACTTTTTGATATCTTTGATCTTTATTGGCCACGAATTTTCAAAGCAGTCAAAAGTAACTGTTGGGAATACCCCACCATTTGTTAACCCCAAAATGTTTAGACTGTCTAAACTGAACATTGGTGATTCGTCCCTTGTTACCTCATGACCTGAAGCTAAGACAGCCCACTTGAAACATTGGTCATGTTGATCAAACTGGAACTGAATTAATGCCTTTTTCTTTCGTAAATCATTTGGGACCGGAGGACCTCTAGTACCTACAGGCAAAGGAAAATCGTCACCCGCAGTACCCACATACAAATCAAAAGAAAGTACCCCATGAAAAATAAAACCGCTGCCCGCCCCTGAAAAATGTTCAGCAGACTCATTAATTTTTCGTAAACACGCGTCAATGGCCTCATTAACATCAGAATTCATATAAAAGCGTTCCATGAAAGACCACAAGGGAACTTCGATTATGTTCTCACATAATTTCTTAAACTGCGCATTTACACAAATTTGGAAACGCAAACCTGCTCGCTGCTCGGTCTGGATACTTTCCAATATACCTCTAATAGTTTCACGTAGTTGATTCACTAGATCTCCTGCTCTGGCTCCTTCAAACATTGCTCCTGGGTGTAGACGATACGTCCTTAGAAGCTTTCGAAAGGCGTTTGCGTGCTCTGTAAACACCTAGAAATAAAAAGATAAAGTTAAAACTTGTAAGACACATGAAGCGTATAATCAAGGTAAAACAAACTCAAAAAAAGTTAAAAAAGTTGAAAAAAAAAAAAAAAAAAAAAAAAAAAAAAAAAAAAAAAAAAAAAAAAAAGTCAAGTCATGCAAGCTATAACAGAATATGAAACTTATAGTATGAAAAACTGAAAGTTAAAAAAATTAGAAACTGAAAATTGGAAAACTCTGATTTTAAAAATAGTCTTAAAAGTTAAAATCTAAATGCCGAGTATGGTAGTATGGAACGCCGTTTGGGCCAAATGGACCGCAAAACCTCTCTCTCAGGCATGAAAAGTGTCTCTGGCCGAGAAAAATTTCTCTCTCGGCACGAAAAGTGTCTCTGGCCGAGAAAAATTTCTCTCTCGGCACGAAAAGTGTCTCTGACCGAGAAAAATTTCTCTCTCCGGTTTTGGAAAGAAAAATTTCTCTCTCGGCACGAAAAGTGTCTCTGGCCGAGAAAAGTCTCTCTCCGGTTTCGGAAAGAAAAATTTCTCTCTCGGCACGAAAAGTGTCTCTGGCCGAGAAAAAATTCTCTCTCCGGTCGCGCACAACGATCTCTCTCAGGCACGTTAAATCTCTGTCGTGCTCCGCAAGTGTCTCTGGCCGAGAGAAATTTCTCTCTCCGGTTTTGAAACTGTCTGTCGCGCACAACGATCTCTCTGAGAAACGGAACCTCGGTCTGTCCCGCAGCGCGGTGTCTCAAGTTTGAAACCTTTTGTCGTGCAGCGCAGTATCTCTCAGGTTGTGAAAATCTCTGCTGTGCATCGCTGTGAAAGTCTCTCTGGATGGAATTGAGCATCGCCATGTCTAGTTTTTAAAAGTTTGGACCGCGATGTCGTTCAGCGCAAAATCTACGTATGCTTTAATGTTTCAGTGACGACTTGATCAAGCAGGCTACCTCCGGTTGGTTCTAGAAAAATCGTCATGAACCGCGATCCTCCCTCTGTCCGAAACCCATCTCTAACCTTATCGCCTTTCCCAGTTTTCTACTCAATAGCCAGATTCGAAATGGCCCTTTTTCCTCTAAGAAGGTTATAAGATTATCTCGCCATAAGCCGTGGTCTTCTCTCGATTCTCGCTCGTATTCGAAGCTGTCCCTCCGTCCTAAAATCTCATCCATCTGAAAACCGAATTCATGCAGGAGACCGGATCGCTCCGTCTAATTTTTCTCAGTACTCAAAACACTTTCGGTAGCCAACACATTAACTATATTTAAATTCAGTTTTACTTAACGATGAGACAATACAAATAACTAGAAATCCACAGAAAATGGATGTATTGCGAGTTGGAAATTTATCTTCGTCGTGGACTTCCTCCCAGATTTCCTGTCAATGACGCCAGAACTTGTTGTCTCCATCATATTAAGTCCAAATTCGATTCCATCATTAGACCTGAAAGTAATGAAAGGTTATCAAGGTTCAATGCTTAGTTTCAGGAGCACACTTCACCGATAACCTTGGCTTTGCTCGACCTCCTAGTTAAAATCTTTGCTTATAGCCTCATCAAGCTAGAATCTAGTTTAACTGATCACAAGGTACGTCTGTCTGCCGGAAGGTTCCCTCTTGAACCTTCCTTATTTGCAGCTTCTATGTGGTATAGTGAAATTTGGTATATATGTTTTTTAACGCACAACTCTTACTAGAAACGATATTTATACTATGAAAAGGATCAGAAAAATTTTCTCTCGAAAATATCGTTGCTTTCTATCTGAACTTATTTTTCGTGTTGGCGCTCGTCGATTCTATCCTTTCAAGCTCTCCCACGCGGTGCCTGGGCCCAAAGCATTTGAAAACTGAACAGGCCGTGATTTAAATTTAGGAAAACTAAGCAAATAAAATAAGTAAAAACAGAAGATTCTCATATCCTTGTTTGTGAAAGAGTTGTGAATGGACGTTGAATATTCTGGCAAAGCAAACGTTGCGCTGCGTCACAGGCTAAACTCGGCACGGAAGAAAAAGCCTTAAAAATTCGTAGGCACAAAACGGACCAATGGAGAAAGGTGGGGACAAGGAGCTTATAATCCCATAAGGGAGCTAGATATATTATACAAGGGGTTAAAATAGGGGTCCTTTAAGGAACAGACGACATACGTTGGGGGAGAGGGGTGGTAATCTTGATATCACGTATATACAACTAACCATAAGTAAAGAAAACCATGTCGACGCTCAGAGTAGGTACATCTGATTGCCCACTCTAAATCGTACAGCAAGGTCCAACTGCCGGCTGACACCAGTCGCTAGGTGTTAATAAATTACTATCGTATCAGGAAGCGGGAACCACCGATATGGCTGGCACCGCCACTAGTTCCGCTCAGTGCCGTCAAAGGGTGTACAGTAGGTGGCGGGGAGTCGATAGCCCTTCGATTCAAAAATACTCATTAGGTACCTTCAAATGCACCCTATGTACGTCTTCGGTGCTTATCAAAATCTGAACTGCTTTGGAAGAGGTTGTGTTGTGTATACTATACTAGTTAGTTACGATAAAAAAAAATGTAATGCAACAAGAACAAGAGCTACGAGCTCATATGGCACTTGTTACGAGTAGGCACGGCTCGGTTACGTCAATGATATATCTAGTGTTTGCTAGGTGTCTTCCCACCAAGTTTCATCTCGATCCCTCCACTCAGCGTTTTCCAATATTTCCGGTTCTCCCCTCCAGCTCCCCCCAAAAGTCACCGGATCCGGTCCGGATTTTAAGTGGGTTGTCTGAGGCATGAGGTCTTTCCAAATATCAAGTTTCATCGAGATCCGGTCACCCGTTCAAAAGTTATAAATACCTCAAGATTCCGGATTCCCCCTCCCTCCACTCCCCCGACAGTGCCCGAATTGGCTCGGTCATGTCAATGATGTATCTAGTGTTTGCTAGGTGTCTCACCACCAAGTTTCAGCTTGATCCCTCCACTCATAGCGTTTCCCAAGATTTCTGGTTGCCCCCTCCAGCTCCTCCCAAAAGTCACCGGATCCGGTCCGGATTTTAAGTGGGTCGTCTGAGTCATGAGGCCTTTCCAAATATCAAGTTCCATCGAGATCCGATCACCCGTTCAAAAGTTATAAATACCTCAAGATTCCGGATTCCACCTCCCTCCACTCCCCCCAAAGTGCCCGAATTGGCTCGGTTACGTCAATGATGTATCTAGTGTTTGCTAGGTATCTTCACACCAAGTTTCATCTCGATCCCTCCACTCATAGCGTTTCCCAAGATTTCCGGTTGCCCCCTCCAGCACCCCCCAAAAGTCACCGGATCCGGTCCGGATTTTAAGTGGGTCGTCTGAGGCATGAGGTCGTTCCAAATATCAAGTTTCATCGAGATCCGGTCACCCGTTCAAAAGTTATAAATACCTCAAGATTCCGGATTCCCCCTCCCTCCACTCCCCCGACAGTGCCCGAATCGGCTAGGTCATGTCAATGATGTATCTAGTGTGTCTTCCCATCAAGTTTCATCTCGACCCCTCCACTCATAGCATTTCCCAAGATTTCCGGTTGCCCCCTCCAGCTCCCCCCAAAAGTCACCGGATCCGGTCCGGATTTTAAGTGGGTCGTCTGAGGCATGAGGTCTTTCCAAATATCAAGTTCCATCGAGATCCGATCACCCGTTCAAAAGTTATACATACCTCAAGATTCCGGGTTCCCCCTCCCTCCAACCCCCCCACAGTGCCCGAATCGGCTCGGTTATGTCAATCATGTATCTAGTGTCTGCTAGGTGTCTTCCCACCAAGTTTCATCTCGATCCCTCCACTCATAGCGATTCCCAAGATTTCCGGTTGCCCCCTGCAGCTCCCCCCAAAAGTCACCGGATCCGGTCTAGATTTTAAGTGGGTCGTCTGAGGTATGAGGTCTTTCCAAAATATCAAGTTCCATCGAGATCCGATCACCCGTTCAAAAGTTATGAATACCTCAAGATTCCGGATTCCCCCTCCCTCCACTCCCCCCACAGTACCCGAATCGGCTCGGTTATGTCAATGATGTATCTAGTGTATGCTAGGTGTCTTCCCACCAAGTTTCATCTCGATCCCTCCACTCATAGCGTTTCCCAAGATTTCCGGTTGCCCCCTCCAGCTTCCCCCAAAAGTCACCGGATCCGGTCCGGATTTTAAGTAGGTCGTCTGAGGCATGAGGTCGTTACAAATATCAAGTTTCATCGAGATCCGATCACCCGTTCAAAAGTTAAAAATACCTCAAGATTCCGGATTCCTCCTCCCTCCACTCCCCCCACGGTGCTCGGATCGGGGAAGTGACTATTTCCAACTTAATCATTTGGGGTCCCTGATATGCCTGCCAAGTTTTATCGTCCTAGTTTATGTGGAAGTGCCCGAACTAGCAAAACCTGGACAGACCGACGGAACGGACAGAAATTGCGATCGCTATATGGCACTTGGCCGAAGGGCAAGTGCCATAAAAATAACAAGACCAAAGGTTTCGATGGGATCCCAAAAATTCAATATCTGATCCAGACAACTGGGTCTTGTCTGTCAGATCCAGTCATCCCCAGACTCCTTGAACATTTTTACAATTAAAATTCAGAAACAGATTAAGGCCAAATAGCTAAAATCTGAGAAAAACTTCCTGCCACTACCGCCAATATCCCGATTTCGGCCCAACTCCAGAACTAATTGTCCGGCAAAAAAAAGAAAGCTCAAAAATGAACACAGGGTATCTTCTTTCCCCAATAATGAACATCTAATCTACTTCAAATAAAAATTTTACTTATAACAAATTTTCCGACTCCAGCCGGATTCCGGTCGAACTATATGTCCGGGTAAAATATGATTGCCACACACGGATTCAGCATCTCTTCTTACCCCTAAATCGGTTATCTAATCAACTACAAATAAAACTTTAACTTCTACCAATTTCCGGTTTTGGCCGGATTCCGGGCGAACTACTTGTTCGATGACAAAATGGTTTTCACCATCGTGTTCAGCATGTCTTCTTACCCCATAATCGACTATCACATTAGCTGTTTCAAAATATTTTGTTTGCCCCTTAATTTGAAACCCCTCCCCCACCCCTAAATGTAGGGCTACAAGCCTATCTACGAACTTGACTGGTCCGACGACCCAACGAATCCTCACACCAAGTTTCATCAAAATATCTCATTCCCTTCGAGAGTTATCGTGCTTACAGACGGACGGACGGACAGACGGACAACTTCTGCGATGTCATAGGTATCCCTCGACTTACGTTTTGGGATCCCAAAAACTCTTACTGAAACCTATTTGTTCTTGTGGGATAATATTTTTAATGCTGGGCAGAAATACCTTTTCTTCTTTCGGAATGATGTTCGAATCCAAATTTGAAGCTTTATATGCAATAAAGCTCAGACCAGGCATTGTTTGAAATGAGTACTGAGGTTGCAAAACACTAATATCGGTCCAGGCGCACTGAAGACATTTTTAAGCTGAAGAAGCAGATGGAAAGTCAAAAAGCTGATGTTGGCTGTTGATGTTAGCATTAGATTTACAGGTGAGTCAAGTTGTATTTCCCACAGATATATGTGTCTCTCTTTAGATCAGTCACTTTGTAGACAATTCTGGCGATTCTTTAACACAGGCCTAGGAGGTCACTTTGTAGACAATTCTGGCGATTCTTTAACACAGGCCTAGGATACAGGAGGCCTATGCAACCTCAAACAGTTAGAACAACATAGAATTGAAAGCCTGACGAGGACCCTTGCCAAGAAGGCCCGAAATATCGCTGATGAAAAATCATAGCTGACGTATCCGTTGTAAACATTGTTTGAATAAATGTTTCAAAGTCAGCTTGGGCTCAAAGAATATTTACAACATAGAACAGGCCAAAAAATTATATGTCCAGTCTTCCCATTAACGTTTTCTTAGATTCAGCTATATTAAAAGATCTCAACACAGAATTTCCTCTTTAAGCCTCTTAAGTTCATCAGAAATTCCAAATTCTGCAATACACCCTGAGAGATATGTCTTCCTATCTTAAAACACATGATACTCAGAACTGAACTGTTTTACTGACCTCCAGATTTCCAGCAACTTATCGGCATGACATTTTCCTCAAAAGTTCACTGAATTTTTGCTTAGATAGCACCACATTGTCCAGTGATATCTACTGGCCCTTGTAGCAGCACGAACACTATCGTACGCCCTAGAAGAAAACTGCTCGTTAGCTATCTTTGAGACAGGTAGATATTTGCAGTTTAATCAAAATCCAATTCTGATGACATGGATGTCACAGGTAGACTTATAAGCTCCAGAAATAACTCAAGAAAGAAATCCAGTTGAATGTTACAGCAGTATGGCTGTGTCACACCTTTATAGAAAATAAGAGGTACACAAACATAATTATGAGTACCGAGCTCACCCTTGCCAGCATGCCCTTGCGTTTCAAGCATGGGTATCAAACACAGACCAATGTGAGTAGCCTATCTTTCTAACCTTATCGCATTGCTTTGAATCCTTCTTGTCTCCGTCTTTTATTTTTGTGACCTGCCTTTGTCATGGTTTAGAGCTATCTAATTAGCGTCGAGAGTGAAATGACTCCACAGGTAATTGCCACAAATAAAAATATCTTCAAAAGTTAATTTTAGGTGGTTCCCAAAATCACCACAATCTTTTAGCCCACTCTCACAATGCCCAGGGTTAACAATACCCACAATCAAAATGCTCATAGTTCAAGTTGAAGAGAGCTCAGTCAGATCATCAATATTTTACTGGGCTTCAGTATTCAACATTTAGCATAGCCTATCCAGCTTTTGACATAGGGCAAGAATGCTGCTTTTAATCCAAAACAGACAACTGTGAACACACAACGAGAACCAGAGACAAAAAATTATACTATTGTCAGCCAACAGGGGATTAGGAAGAGAATAAACTAAGCAGAATGGCATTTCGTCAACACAACCAAGTCAAGGTTATCACAATCATTAAACCAACTCCTAGTTTTTGGATACCCCATGCTAAATGCTGGATATATCTAGCGTTTTGCATCGCCTATGCCTAACACTGGATACCCTATGCCAAATGCTAGGTATTTGTTGTTACCCTAACCCTGACCTACCCCATTATAGGTGAATTCTGATTGGTTGATTTCTGAGCTTAACTCAGATCATCAATATTTTATTGAGTTACAGTATCTCGCTTTAGGCAGTGTTGCCAGATGGGCTTGATTCTGTTGGCTGGGCGGGCGATTTTAGCAGCAGGCTTGAAAGTAGGCTTTTTTTTGTTAAAATGTGGGTTGTTTTGGCCATTTTCTTTGGACCCTAAGCTTTACCTTACTCAAAACCAAAACTTTTCTATATACCTACACAACTGTTGCATAGTACTGAATGTAGAGGCTGGCAACCACATCGTTTGCACCATTCATTCAGGTTCTCTTACGTTTTTAGGTATAAAGCTGGAGGTTCCCTACGGTTGTTTTTTCCAAGCTGGAATCGTGTTTGACATATTTCTTTGGGTCTAAAGTGGGTTCTTACGACCCTCGGCTAGTTTTATCACAGCAGTCTTGAGGTTGATATCAAGTTGTATCTACTAAATAACTGTTTGGCGATTATCATAATGTAACAGCATGTGATCCAACTGTTTTAGTTCTATTCAAAAAGTAATGAAGCTAACATGTCTACATCTCGGATGATATCAGAATAATAAGCTTGATGGCCTCAAATGAGTAGAGCAATTCAGATGAAACTTCCGAGGGTAAAAGCTTCATATTTCTATGATTATCTGGTTCTTAATGTTACCTCCACTACCCCTAAGTATAGGGCTTGGACAAGCAACATGTGAAAATATAGGTTGCCCTTAATCTTATTTGGGATCCCAAAAAGATGCTCTGATGATTAATGTTTTTAAAAAAAATTGCCTTTCGGCACCTTTCATACTTTCTACTCGGGTTTAAGCTTTGGAATGTTAAATAATGAGCCACACAAAGCCAGCATAAAGCTAAAAACCCTGTGCCAAACGCTGGTTATACCTAGCATTTGGTATAGCCTATGCCTAATGCTGGATACTCTAGTTTATGCCAAACACTGGATACCTGTTGGTAACCTAACATTGACCTACCTCAATAATAGGGTATACCAAACGCTAGACATATCCAACGTTTGGCATAGGGTATCCACAAATCAGGGGTTTGTGGTTGACTGTATGGGAGAGGTTTTAACCCCGAATCTGAAAATATTATGAATTCACGTATATTTCTCATATCGATGATAGCTTGAAATGCCACAGCTCTTTAGACTATTGAATGTTTGGATGTTTTCAACAGGTTTTCAAAAGCATCAAAGGGTTGAAAGAATGAAACAGCTTAGAAAAAGATGTCTACCTTTAACAAAATGTCAGTTTTGCTTCTCATGGTGAATTTAAAATTTAAACCAAGGTGAGCGATTCAGTTTTGGGGCTAAGTAACAAACCTGGGATTGAACTAAATTGAAACTGATCTCCCACCCCCCTACAGTCTAGTACACTAGCCCTTTTTTAGTCACGGTGCTCAAACGTCTAGCACCATGCCTGAGTGCTAGAGGTTTGAGCACTGTACCTTATGAATTTCAAGCATACAGTGCACACATGAAAAAGCACAATTTCGACATTACACACTAAATACCGGCTCGACAGGCCTGTAATACTACCATCAATTAGAGAAATCAAAGACAAACCTCTGGGTATTTTTCTAAACAAAAACAAAGCGGCATGGCGAGCTAATGATCGAGATGAAAACAACAACGGCAGAGCGCTCTATCTTTACCTACGCGAGAGCCAATATCCCGCAAGGCTGCTAGGTAGCGCGATAGCTGGCACAGTGTCAGGATTTTTGTATGCTACCTTGCGAGTGTCTCCGCAGGGAGTGACAAAGTTCGAGGCAAAGTTATCTCGCGGCGCTCGCGTCGGAAAAAGATAGTGCTCTGGCGTTGTTGTTTTCATTTTGAGCTGGCCACGTCGCTTTTTTGGTGTTTAGAAAAATACCCACAGAATTGTCTTTGATTTCTCTAATTGACTGTAGTATTTCAGGCCTGTCGGGCCTGTATTTAGTGTGTAATGATAGAAATTGTGCTTTTTCATGTGTGCACTGTATGCTGAAAGCCATGCACCATGCATGAATTTTAAGATACAGTGCTCGACGTTTGAGCACCGCAGTCTAGTACACTGGCCCCATTTCAGGCACGGTGCTCAAAGGTCTAGCACCATGCTGAGTGCTAGACGTTCAAGCACTGTACCTTGGATTTCATGTATGGTGCATGGATTTCAGTATACAGTGCATACAGAAAAAACACAGTTTCTGTCATCACAACTGAGCACCAGCTCGGACAGGGCTGAAGTTACTACTATGAATTAGCGAAATCAAAGACAATCCTTTACATATTTTTCACAACAAAAACAAAAGGGCTCTAATGATGATGGAGATGAAAAACCTAACAGCACCCTGTCTATTTTCCATGTATTTTCCCTTTCTATTCCTCAAGAGCCAATATTCTGGTTGGCTGCTAGGTAGAAAAAGCTGAGGCACAGGACACTTTGCATGCAAAACCCTTAACTATGTAGAAAAGGAAATAAGGTTTTTCACATCTGTCATCAGCCAAGCCCTTTTGTTTTTGTTGTGAAAAATATATAAAGGATTGTCTTCGGTTTCTCTAATCCATGGTAGTCATTTCAGCCCTGTCCGAGCTGGTGCTCAGTTATCATGACAGAAACTGTGTTTTAGATGTGTGCACTGTATACTGAAATCCATGCACCATACATGAAATCCAAGGTATAGTGCTTGAACGTCTAGCACCCAGGCATGGTGCTAGATGTTTGAGCACCATGCCAGAAAAGGGGCTAGTGTACTAGACTGGAGCACTGTGACTGAAAAAGGGCTAGTTTATTAGACTTGATTAGACTGCCCCCCTAAGTTCGAAACAGCACCACTGATTTGGACAGAAATTTTGGGGAAAATAAGCCAGGTTTGTTTTCAAAGTCCGTGGCCTTGTTTCTCCAAAAACACAATCTTATAACACTGGTTAGGCACAGGGTGTGCCAGGCCTTACGACATATCCGGCCTCTGACATAGGGTATCCAAAAATCAGGGAATTCTGAGACTGTCACAAATAGAGCTCTAAACTTTAAAAAAGGACTCGCTACATTTATGTATAATGAAGGAAGAATGCGGTAAAATATTTCCCTACTTACTTGGCTTTGCTCACTTCCAGGAAGTTAGATCGGAAGAATTGATTACGGATGTTCACTCATGGTCAGCGGCGATGCAACTTTTGGACTTCTGTTTTTTTCAAAAATCCTGAATTTGAATAGAAAATCCCTTTTGCCTTTACAATAATCCTGAAATAACCCCTAGATATCTCCTCTGCCCCCTCTGCCCCTACCATACTCGTTTTGCCTTCCATTTCCTGTGCAGGGAGATTGACAACCTCAGAAAGTCAGACATCGAATATAAAGGACTCCCGTCCATTTTCGGTGGGGAATAAATTTTGGCGTTGATGTTGTTGTCGTTTTCCTGTCGTTTTCGGAACCTGTTTGGAACACAAGTATTAGGCATGGCTACAAAGACTTTCTGAGACAAATACTGGGTTTCTTTATGATTCACCTTCCAGATTCCTAGATATCCGGGGCACAGTCTATCCAGTCCTTCCAGATTCTCATGACACACATGATTGATGACAGCCAGTTGGCCACTCTTCAACATTTCCTTGATGCTCCCGCTGTTTTTCAAATACATCTCGCCGCCCAAACCTGTCAATCACTTTCGCTTTACTTGCTGCATTTGGACATTTATTGTGCCTCTATGCCACCTTCACAACATCCGTACTATGGCGTATCCAACATGGAAACAAAATTTCCAACCCTTTTCGGCCTGGGTTCATTTACCGGATCCGCCACGACAAATTCGGCTTTCTTGAATGCGGAAGAAAAATCTCGAAGGAGCAAACTGGAAATATATCTATCTATCGATGTATTGTGAATCCGAACTTGATCGTGTTTGGTACCTTGCGAAGCTGGTCATACGACGTAATTTAGATTCTAGACATTTTCGTCATGTTATACGATTGAGATATTTAACTCGCTAGAGCTGATAGAGGATTGAATGAAACTGCTTGGTGGGATGCGTCTGACAACGAAATCGATGTATATGCAAGGAATCCGGACAATGCACCCATTACAGGCAGAGGGAAACTTGAGTAGTCCAGTGTGACAGAATTCTTTTCACACACAGACGGAAAAAATGCCAAAAACTGAATTCAGAGCCAAATTAGTATCTTTCAAATTCAGCAACCAGCGACAAGCGAAGCCTTCAGTTCACGGTTGCCAAAGTGACACTTTTGGTGTCATTATGACACTTTTTGAAGTCCTTGAAACTTTCCACACTTTCGGGCCAAATTGTGGCACTTTTTGCTAAAATGACACTTTTATGAAACTTTCTGAGTATATGTCATACAATTTGATAGAAATGCATGTTTCTGCTAGTTACTAAGCTGCATGGGTCACATGGGTGACCGCAAGTCTTGTCCAGAACTCTGATTAAATCAGTTATTTTCGACACTGATTGCTTCGAAGCAAACCTAAACATGATTGAAGTAAATATTGTGATAGTTTTATCTTGGGTTATATGCCGGGATTCTGTGGGCAACGACTTGGTTCTCAGACCAATTCTCCTGTTATGCGCCACAACGTCGTTTTCGCTGTAAACACCAAATTTTTTGTTTTTTTGGGGGGAGGGACACCGATCAGTCGGATAAGTGTCCAAAACTGGCACTTAATATCCGCTTGTAAACGGAAATTGGATAAACATTGACACAAATTTTGAAAACTACCACTTAAAAACACATCTTTAGATATCGAGAGGTAGAAAGGGGTTGCTCTCTCATCCTCCTTGTGTATTTCTTTGGTGGAAAACAACTGAAAAGTGAAACTTTTTGAGACACTTTCTGAATTTGTAAATGACACCGAATGACACTTTTTGGCTCAAAAAGTGACACTCTCGGCCAAAAATATCCGGCAACCCTGCTTCAGTTCACTTTCATCATCATAATGTTCAGCGACCGCTATGTTGGAAATCCTAGCACGGCAGTTTTAATTACATTAAGCCGTGTAAAATCTGATAGTTTTAACAAGTGAGTGGCAAATTTTTCAGTGTGGTCCAGTTGTTATTTAGTTCAAGCCAAGGTTTTTAGTACGCTCCGAAAATACAGGATCATGAGGAAGTTGTTTGTTTTTTACATTAGAAAGCCAGGCAGGGATGGTGTTCAACAGAGGTTTGAACACTCTTCTTAACACTAAAGGTGTTTTCCGCGGCATAGTTGTGGGCACGCAATTCTGTTTGTCGTGGAAACACAATTGTGCACCACACAGTGGCCACATGCCACACAGCATTTTAAAAGAGTGTAAGATTTCAAATCTTCCGCTAATAAACTGAACCACCAGTGGTCTCCCTTTTTGGGTAATCTGTAGTTATGTTAGTGCCTGGTTAGTGCTGGGTTTAGTTTAAAGTTTTACTACATACGTTGTGTTTTAGTGTTGAAAGTATTTTTTGGCTTTTGCTTTTGGTGTAAAAACTCTTCGGAAAGAAGAGAGGAATCTAGTCTATAGTATACTAACTTAGCCTGGTTCTCCGGGTTTGGGATCTGGGCCTTGATCTTGCAGGGTTGCTGGAGTTCAATTTGCACAGCAAACATTAAAAACATATTCTATATCATGACGACACAGAACACCAGCAAGACAGGGCCAAAAATAAAACCATCAAATAGAGTTTGTGGACATTTACTAAGTCTTTTTCCACAACTAAGACGGGATGACATGGTAGATGATAACAACGATTAATGAGATCAATTTTCATGGCAAGCACTCAACCTGCTGGGTAGCCCAAAGCTAAAAGAATGTTATGCTTTCAATGCAGAATGTTATGGTTTTTCTGGGTTTTAAATATCTTACATCAGCTTATGTACAGGAGGGGTATACAACCTCGGAATTGCATAACCTCGACCGTGGCCTGAAAACCTTACAAGGAAATTTGTATGCAGTCCTAAACAGGTCCTGGGTCACTCACAGTTTTCTTCTTGACAGTTAGGACTGGATTGAAATTTCCTTCCAACCTTTCTAGGCCCGGTTCGAGGTTGGATATCTATAGGTTTGTGTCTACTTTGAAAAATGTGTAACAAATTGCCTCAGAATTTTCTGTGTAATGTCAGCATTAGTAGAATGAAAGAAACTGTACATTTCAAATAGTAAAGTAGAGGTATTGTGAACTTCCCCTGACAAACATTAGTCATCAGAAAAAATAAAAACCAAACGAGGTATTTTTGCTATAAAATACTTGCTACAAACATTCTTTTTTACTCCTATTTAAGACATTTTGCTGATGGGTCATCTGGTAGTGACTCAACTGCCACCTGTTTTTTCTTTCACAACGTACTTTGCCAGAAGGAACACACCTTCAGCTAATACATTAGAGATTGCACCCTACCCAATGAAAATGGGTTTTTCTACACCATCATCATTAGAGCTTAAAAAAAATATGTATAACAATAGGAGGTATAGGACTTTTCTACTTTATCAATAGGCACTGTCTAGGGAACCGGGAGTCGTACTTTATGTCCTACGGCTACGGAACCGGTAGTTCTCACGGAAACCAAACCAAATGAGCTGCGATTCCGGGATCTGACATCATTAACTAACAGAAACTTGTATGTGCCGGCTCCCGTTCCGGTAGTAATTGGAAATAGCTCATGGAAACTTCATCACACCAGCTTCTCGTCCGGTAGCCTCCCGGAATTGTGTACTCAGAAGCTAGGGAGCCGGTAGTTGATACCGGAAACTGTATAGTTGGAGCTTCTGTTCCGGTAGTGTCTACGTGGAATATAAAACTCACGGAATAGTTTGGATGAGAGCTAGGATGCCGGGATTTTCACCGACTTAGAGAAAATAACATGGGAAAAAATTCACTCCCGGAACCCATATATTGAGAGCTAAGGTACCGGTAGCAACCACTGTTTGCTTGGAAATGACAAGCTCACGGACACGGGTGACTATGGACTAGGGTTCCGGTAGTGACAAAAATAAAAATAAAATTGAACTCACGGACCCATGTCAGTGTAGACTAGGAAACCGGAAGTGAATATTTTCAACTCACGGAACCCAGCTCCTTCGGGCTGGGGTTCCGGTAGTGCAAAAAAATAAAATTACAAACTCACGGACGCGTATCAATATGGACTATGAGTCCGGTACAGCTGAATCCAGTTCAAAATCTGATTTTTTTTTTGCCCTACCTGAACCCCAGCCCGCAGAAGTTGGGTTCCGTTAGTTAAAAATATTTGCTTCCGGTTTCCTAGTCTGCACTGACATGGGTACGTGAGTTGGATTTTTTTTTCGTCACTAACGGAACCCTAGCCCATAGCCATCTGTGTCCGTGAGCTGGTCATTTTCAAGCAAATAGTAATTGCTACCGGTACCTTAGCTCTCAATATATGGGTTCCGGTAGTCAGTGAAAATCCCGGCACCCTAGCTCTCATCCAAACTATTCCGTGAGTTCTATATTCCACGTAGACACTACAGGAACAGAAGCTCAAATTATACAGTTTCCGGTATCACCTACCGGCTCCCTAGCTTCTGGGTACACAATTCCGTGAGGCTACCGGACGAGAAGTTGGTGCGATGAAGTTTCCGTGAGCTATTTCCAATTACTACCGGAACGGGAGCCAGCACATACAAGTTTCCGTTAGATAATGACGTCAGATCCCGGAATCGGAGCTCATATGGTTTGGTTTCCGTGAGAACTACCGGTTCCATAGCCCGTGGGACATAAAGTACGACTTCCGGTTCCCTAGACAGTGCCTTATCAATAATCTTAGCAGGCAAAACCAGATGGAATTTCTGCACCAAAAAATAATTACTGGTCCAAGGGTGCAAATGCAGCAGATACTTGGCAAACTTAAAGTAGATCGGGTGAACATTTTTCTTATTAGAAGCAAAGAAAATTGCCAAATGGGGGACATAGCAAGAAGATGGGGCACATGTGTGATATTAGAAGCAAATGAAGCATAGGGGATCCGATCCAACTAATTGCCAAGTATTGGTTATTCATCATGGTATAGGTCTAGAGCTTTGGCATAATAGTGTCTTAGCCGACATCTGTATTTAGAACTTGCTGTAAAGCTGTCATAGGAAATAGGAGGCAAATTTTTTACAGTGTGGTCTTATAATATTTTAATCATAATAATCATAAAAGCTCTACATCAAATGTAATAATAAATAAGTGAATTACTCTATAATAGTCATGACTTGCTTCAACAAAATTGAATGTTCTTTCTGATGGACTGCAAGCAGAGTTACTTTTCTTTGTTAGGCTGATTTCAACATCCTTTAATCCCGAAAGAATGAGTCATTTGTGACTGATTGTGATCAGCAGTGACAGACTGCCTTCCTATCGTATCGCCATGTGTCTGAAAATATGCTAACAGCCAATTTTCTTCTAGCTTCTATCACTGGACAATGTGGTGCTGTTTTAGCAAGAAAATCGAGATTCATTGGGTTACAGAGGACTTTTGATGAAAATGATATTCTTAATGCCCTGTGAAAAGCTTATACCGATGATTATCCCACATTGGATTTGTTGGAAATGTAGAGGTCAGTAATAGAACAATTTTCAGTATCAGGTGGTTTAAGAGAAGGCAAGACTTCAGATTTGTGTTATCATGCTTTCCAGAATTCGGATTTCTGACGAAACATCGGCTAGGAGATGAAAATCTGGATTGGGCTTTAATTTCAATTTAACTAAACCTAAGAATATCTTAATGAAGATCACGGTATTTCTTCTTAGACACAAATTGTGATTCCAATGCTAGTATGGTCAGAAAACCATTATTTCAAGAATTTAGAGGGGGGTCAACCCCTAAACAGGCTACTAGCAGTGGTTGAAAAGTTTCAGACTGTCTTTAAAAATCCGTTATAACCCGAGCCACAAAATAAACATCTAATATTTTAAATTATAGGCACAATTCAGTTACGTAAGCTAACGTGGCAGGAGAAAGCTTGATCATGTTGCTGTTGTTTTTGGGATCCCAAAACGGTAAGTGGAGGGATACCTATGACATCGTAAAAGTTGTCCGTCCGTCTGTTAGCATGATAACTCTCGAAGGGAACGAGATATTCTGATGAAACTTCGTGTGAGGACTCTTTGGGTCAAGGGTAAGGTCAAGTTCGTAGATGGGCTCTGTAGCCCTACATTTAGAGGTGGGGGAGGGGGTTCAGATTAAGGGGCAAACAAATCAAAGGGAACGAGATATTTTGATGAAACTTGGTGTGATGACTCTTTGGGTCAAGGGTAAGGTCAAGTTTGTAGATTGGCTCTGTAGCCCTACATTTAGGGTTGGGGGAGGGGGTTCAAATTAAGGACAAACCAAATATTTAAACAGCTAATTTAATGTCGATTATGGGGTAAGAAGATATGCTGAACACGAATATGCAAAATATTTTTCTCGTCCCACAAGTAGTTCGCCCAGAATCCGGCAAAAACCAGAAAGTTGGTTAAAAAGTAAAAGTTTCATTTGAAATTGATTAGATGACAGATTTATGGGTAAGAAGAGACGCTGAGTCTGTATATAACAATCATTTTTTAACTGGACATATAATTCGTCCGGAATCCGGTTGTAACCGTTTTTTTTTTTAAGCTAAAGCTTTATTTGAAATGGATTAGATGTTCTTTATAGGGATAAGGAGATACCGTACACTGAATTTGATTCTGAATTTTCTTTTTTTGCTGGGCAAGTAGTTTGCTTGGAATTCGGCCGAAACCGGAAATTTGGCAGAAGTAAAGCAGGAAGTTTCGGTCAATATCATCAAAAAAGTTAAGGCTTCTAGAGGTATATCTGAACATGGTTTTCTCTAACGATTAGCCTGGTGAAGACTAGATCTGGCGAAGAAAAGACCCAGTTGTCTGGATCAAATATTAGATGTTTGGGATCCCATCGAAGCCTTTGGTCTTGTTCTAAAAGGCTGTGGGTATGTCAGACTGTACAAGAACGGTGAAAAATCGTCCACATTTAAGTCAGTAAGGGCCTATAATAGTAACGTTTACAACCAAAGGTTGCCCACTCTCTGTTTGAGCGAGGGTTTCCCACTCTCAATTTTACTGTACAATCAGTGCCTAGTGCCGGCATCGGCTGACATCAACTGGCCACGTTTTAGAACGGTAAAATTAGCATGTTTAGAAGCAAAATACCCACTTCACGGACGCCACCGCTGGCAGGGAGTCGGTAACCCCAACACCTTTTGGGAAAACGCCGTCGATATATGGGTTCGTGTTTCCGGGAACTGGCTTACATACATCCACCCTCGGTACCTGCTGTAAACCCTGCTGGGATCCAGCGGAACTGGTCGGTGCTCGCCATGTTAGGCGGCTCCTGCTTCTTAAAATAGTTGCGTTTTTGATTGCCGGTGTAAGCTCCCCTGTGAGTTCGCTTTTGCAGCTTAATTTCCATTTCTACACTCAGCTCGCCTGACGCTTTTGCCTGTTTCAAGACGAAGCTGAATAAAAATGGAAAAAAATCGTCCCGGCAAATCATTCATAGAATTTCCTAAATAAGTAAGTAAAAGATAGTTATATTTGGCAGTGAAAAGAACATTCTAGTAGTCAAAACATATAAGTTGTAATCATCCATTTCCTAACACACTTGCGGGGACTAATTTTGTGGGTTAATTTAATCACGACAGGCGAATTCGGACCAGGAACTGCGTCTGAGTCACAGCTCGCCGTTTCAGTCGCAGGTGTTTTGTAGAACCGACACCTTACACAGTCTCCGTTTCAACAAAAATGACAATTAAGCAAACTGCGAACTCGGAAGGTGATCGAAAACGAGAAATAAGAAGAACAGAAATCAGGAACGGCAATCAAAAACGCAACTAATGCAGATTAAGATTTTAACTTTCTAATATGTGCACACCTGTGCCGACTGGTTTCACCCGACCCCGGGCACTTGCGGGGCAACCCCTCACTTCGAACAGATAAATGCCTACCGAACACATCCTCTGAAAGTCGACATTTACCCCCGCTCAACGAGATTACGATCCCCCACGTATGGCGTCTGTTTCTGTTGAATGCATGGCTAAAACATTTCATACAGGGTTCGTGCGGCTCTGGAAATCAGGGAAAAGTCAGGGAATTTTTTTTTGTCAGGGAAATCAGGGAAAATCGTGAAAAGTCGCAGGTCAGGGAAATTAATGAAGAAGTTCAGTCTATACTTATGCATCGAGTCTTTTTTACTGGAAGTTTCTTTTTCGTCGGTTCCTTGGCCAAAGTTTTATCAGTTGATAACTCCCTTGAGCCATTCCAGTCTATGCTTCAACGTATACGACGGCTTGTTTGTTCAGGAAGAAGTTGAATAAATCCTTGCTATTTTATGAGTCATATCATAGATTTTGGCGGCATTTTTCACTGAGGTAATTGAAATGTGTTGGAAGGCTGCTGGCAAAGTCAGAGAAAAACGTTGAAGAGCAAGCGCACGAACCCTGTTCATAGATGCTCAGTTTAGTTACATATTCAGTACTTCATATAAAAGCTGCCAAAAATAGAAATCTCGAACAGGGAACCCTCGGACAGACATACCGACTTTGTGATCTAGTTTGGTCGTAGCTTCGTAATGCTAGGGAAAAGATTTAACTAGGACTTCCAGTAAATCACCTTGGTAACCTTTCTTTACTTTTCAGGTTTAATGATGGAATCTGCTTTGGACTCGCTATGAAAAATATATTCTGGCATCGTTGACAAGATCGCTTCTGGGAAGAAGTCTACGACGACGATGGATTCTTACTCGCAATACATCCAATCTTCTGTGGATTTCTAGTTATTATATCTTTATTGTCTTGCCGTTAAGTAGAACTGAAATTAAATACTGTCACATGTTGGCGACAGAGTCTTTGAGCGTGTATACCACCCTACTTTCCCTAGTTACTATACATAACGTTTCGGATTCTGGCTTCTTGGTGCCAAAGCTGGAACGAACTTTTAATTTTTGGGAAAATTATCGTGCCACGGGGTAATCGGGCCAATCAGGTCACAGAGATCGTAGTTACTACGCTCCCGAGCGGTGGCCAATGGTTACCGTTAGTTACAACTTCGAGGAGGTCGGAATATGCGGAACGGTCAGCGTAGTAACTTGCTAGAACGAAATTAGTAGCTTATAGTTACAATCGAAGGGTGGAGCACGTTCCTTGGAGTATTAAGAAAGATTTAAGAACTATGCACGGCAGAGATCCAGAACCGTAAGAGAGTCTGGAAACAGGAGAGACATCGCGGTGCAAAACATTTTCAGAACCTGAGAGGCATTACGATACACGACACAAAGTTTCAAAACTAAGACATCGCGTTGCCCGACAGACAGAGGTTTCGTTTCTCAGAGAGATCGTTGTGCGCGACAGACAGTTGCAAAACCAAAGAAAGAATTTTTTCTCGGCCAGAGACACTTGCGGAGCACGACAGAGATTTTTCGTGCCTGAGAGAGATCGTTGTGCGCGACCGGAGAGATAATTTTTTCTCGGCCAGAGACACTTTTCGTGCCGAGAGAGAAATTTTTCTTTCCGAAACCGGAGAGAGACTTTTCTCGGCCAGAGACACTTTTCGTGCCGAGAGAGAAATTTTTCTTTCCGAAACCGGAGAGAGACTTTTCTCGGCCAGAGACACTTTTCGTGCCGAGAGAGAAATTTTTCTTTCCAAAACCGGAGAGAGAAATTTTTCTCGGTCAGAGACACTTTTCGTGCCGAGAGAGAAATTTTTCTCGGCCAGAGACACTTTTCGTGCCGAGAGAGAAATTTTTCTCGGCCAGAGACACTTTTCATGCCTGAGAGAGAGGTTTTGTGGTCCATTTGGCCCAAACGGCGTTCCATATGGTAGGGGAGAGAAAAAGAAAAGTCTAAAAATTCAAAGTCTAAGAACTTAAAATATGGTTCTAAAAAAAACACTAAAATTTATATCTAGAAATAAAATTCTAGTAAATGTCGAGTACGGTAGGGAAAAGAAAAAGAAAAGTCTAAAATTCAAAGTCTAAAAACTTAAGAATATAGTTCTAACAAAAAAAAAAAAAGAAATTTAAATCTAGAAATAAAATTCTAAAAACCCAAAAAATCAGAACGCTAAGTGACGTTTGTAACAGAAAAGAAAAAGTTAAAGAAAAGTGAAAATTTAAAAACTTAAAAAATACAATTCTAAAAATAAAAATAAAATCTAGAAGCATAGCTGAGTTGCAAGTTAAATGCAAACAATTTTAAAGTTAAATAATTTGGATGTTATTCAAACAAGAATATTGAACAAAGAGGGAAAAGACAAAGTAGATGAATTACAAGAGAGGAAAATAGAATGGAAGAAAATGGAGGAACAGATAAAAAAAAATAAAAAAAAAAAATAAAAAAAATATTACTTGCCGGAAGATTTTCTGGCTCTGGAGATTCCGGTATGATATCCAATGAAGATGGTATTCGCTGAGCCTCAAACGAGACGGGTCTTTCAGGACTTTCATTCAGGAGAAGCCCACCTCCAATCTGGTTTAAGGGTTCGCCTTCCTGTCGGGACAGTCCTGTCCATTCCTCGTCAAATTCGAAACTGGACCAGTCCGAAACATTCAAAATTTGTTGGGAGGGTGGGTTTATGGGCGAAAGCGGTACCTCTTCCAGTTCTTGGGGTGTGATTGGTAGAGGAGTACTGCAGGCTTGTGATTCTAGTCTGGGTCGCTTTGTTTGAATTTCTTCTTTTTCGAGAATGCGTTTCGTTACTCGAAGCAGACAACCTTCATCCTAAAATGAAATAAAAAACATGTTATAAACATTATACACGAGTCTCTGCAATGATCAGGAGTAGTTTTAAGATCTACTTTAAGGACTCGATATAATTGAAATAGTATTTAGTTCTACTTTAAAGGTTAAATCTAGACTAGTGTTATGTTCTACTTTAAAGGTTAAATCTGGTTCTGATAATAGTTTAAGCATTTTAAATTATTAGTTCTTAGTGCTAAGCTACTCGCCGTCGGGAACTCGCCGTTGGCAGCGTAATAACATAACGCTGAAAACTTAAAAATCACTGTAGTGTCGTCAGAATGGATCGCACGAAAACCATGTCTAACCTACAGAGCGAACGATTACAAAAGCATATCTTGATTTAATCGCTAATTAGATGATTTAAAAACTTACGTTGCAATCGTTGCAGGAAACGTTGTTTGAATCCAATTCTGTTCCGGCTCCGAAATACCGGTTCAATTCTGAAAGCCTCGTGACATTACTGTTCAAGTTTTCGGTTTGGGTAAAGAGGTCACTGTCTTCGGTTTCTCCTGTAGGTCTGTCATACTGAGGCAGAATGTTTGTTAAGTAATTCTGACCTTCCGGGGTCTCCAGGAACCCACTAAAACCGTCTTGTTCCATTTCACTCTGTCTATCGTGCTGCGGTAAAATATTTGCAAGATAATTCTGACCATCAGCAGTTTCAAGAAAATCACAAAAACTATCGTCAGATTCGTTCACCTCCATAGTGGAGGTTTCTCAGGCAACTAAAGCATATTACCCAAAAACCAGGTGCGGGAATTGCGGTGTCCGAGAAACAGCTTGCATGATGGTGCACATAACTTTTAACAACCCTCGATGACGAAGGGATATTTCACCCGCCTTTGTGCAAAACCATATTCAAATCAACACAAACGAACCGCTCCGTGGGAAACCAGAGAGGACCTACAGTATTTATCGTAGTAACTAATTTAGCTATTTTACAATAATAACCACTTAGTAACTAGTTAGTAGTAACCATATAGAAATCACTCATAAACAAATCCCATCCTAAAAACGTCAATCCCGTGGTATCCGAAAAATATGAATCCCGTAGTATACGGTCTACAGAAATCCCGTAGTATCCTGAGGGCATGAATCCCGTAGTATACGGTCTACAGAAATCCCGTAGTATCCTGAGGGCATGAATCCCGCAGTATACGGTCTAACTACCCTACTGAGATATTTCACCTGAGAATTGGAGGATATTAAGAAGAATAAACAGGTAAAAATCATTCAAGCAGAGCTGCAATGTGGTTGTTATTGAGTGTGGGTTAAGGCCTTTTAGTTAGTAGAAAGCTCCACTTGCTTATAGGCCCAGATTAAACAGCAAATAAGTTGGACTGTCTAGAGTTTAAGATTATTCATGGTATGTATTGTTTTTTTTTGTGAATGTTACAGAACTGTTAGTCAGTCCATTATAAAAGCCTCATTTTTGGAGGCCGGAGGCTATGCTAAGTTACTGTCACTGTCAGAGGCGTTACTAGCTGAAATGTTTGTCGGGGGGGGGGGGGGGGGGGGCAAGGTATTTACTGACTGTTGTTGCAGAAAGAAGAACTGTTTTCAAGAAAAAAAATTAGAGCTTTGAAAAATAATGGACTGATTTAAAAAAATGACTGTTTTGACAAAAAATCAACTGATTTTCAGGAAAAATAACTGTTTTCATGAAAAAAAAACTGTTTTGAAGGAAAATTGCAGTGCTTCACGCCAACTCAGTTATTTTTTACAGACTGGCCGGACACATTTGGAGATATCTGATCGTGCAAAACAGATACGTCAGCTGAATTTTATTGGAGCTATATTTCAGCCCTTCTTGGCAAGGGTCCTCTTCAGGCTCAAAACCGCTCAAGTTGGAAAATGAACTTGAGGGAAGGGTTAGTTTTTCCAACTTGAGCAGTTTTGAGCCTGAAGAGGCCCTTGCCAAGAACGGCTGAAGTATAGCTCCAAGAAAATTCAGCTGACGTATCCATTTTGCACCATCAAATATGATTCGCAGTCAGCTTGGGCTGAAGGAATATTTACACTTGGAAGGGTCGCCCCCCCCCCCCCCACAGTTGTGACGCCCCTGTTCACTGTACATACTGTACAGATGTCTGACGCTTGTCGGCCATGCCACATGGCTATTTCCATTTTTTTTTATTTGAGCAGCTAAAAACGCTGAGAAGCTCAGTAGCAAAGTCGGGTTACAGTAAATCAGTAGCTTAGTGAATAACCTAGATGCTGTGAGTCTCCGACTAGTCAGCAGAAATATTTTCATATCCTGTGGTTTGATCATTAGTAGGGTACAGGGAAAAATACAGAACCCTGAAGCTGCTACGCACAACTATGGTAGTCAGAATAAAGTTTACTTGCAAAAATCTCCATTATTATAAAAGGCTAACCATGTTGAGTCCCTATTATGTGTTTGTATTGTTTATTTTCTTTTTCTTATGAGATATTTTATGGTCTTTGTTTGCCACTAGTTAGCCAAGCTAAAAATCAACAAATTTTATTGTATTATATTTGTTTTAACAACTGTAAATTCCTCTGTAATTGCAAGGTTTGTTAATACTACAATATCTAAGTACCTATGGTGTTGTAACATATTTTATTCTTTACAGGAAATTGAATGGATCAACTGACCAAGAAGCAGGTCCGGATTGCGAATAGCCTAAAGAAAGAGGAGAAATCTGACTTCTTATTTTGTGCTTAACACGGATATTCTTCCTTTATCAGAGGCTTGAGTCCTGGACAAGCTCAGTGATACATTGAAGACAGTAAGAGACAGGCACTACAGGCCTCTGATGACTACAGTGGCAGGTGCTGCTATTGCCAGCACCTAAATCTTTGGTGGCATGCAGTGAGAAGGCCAAATATCATGAAAAGTTTACCAAGGGGTTTCTCAATCTTTAATCAGTGGAAGAAGAGATTGTAGATGGTTATGGTTTGCCAAAAATGGATGCTGTTAGCCAACAGCCCATAAAAGAGAAAACTGATTGACTTTTCTATGTGTATTTGTGCCAAACAACTGACATCGCTCCTTGGTCACAGGCTAAAGTGTTGGACAAGCTAAGTGATTTGCTGCAAAAAAGCTCATGACTGCAATGTCAAAACCTGATTTTTCTGATTGTGTGTTGCATGAAACTTGTAGGAAAAAGTTTTTTTCCATTTCCAAGTCCTCAGTCTTGTTAGCTGATGGGACTTCTGACACTGTGCAACTTGGACATCAACATCAACTCCTAGTCCCATGGTCCTACAGTTAAGGTCTCAAAGTGTTGACTTTTCATATACTGACACTTTCCTCTTTTACCTGAAAAAAGAATGTAAAGAGAGGCCAGAGTCTCAACTTCGCAGAGTTTCTGAAGCGTCAAGGAGCGTTAACATAGTAATTGAACATGCTTGTGCACTAACTGAGCGAGATATTCTTCTTGCTTCTGGATGCAGGGCTCGTGATCTTGTTGCAGAGAAAGCCAGGTATCTCGATAAATGCTTGAGGAACTTGTGATGGAAATTTAACCAAAGTGTAAATGATAGTAGTGTGTACAAAACATCACAAATCAGAGAAAACTTTTCTGTCCTTTTAAAGCAGAGTGACAGCCACACTATGAAACGGCTGAAGAATCGCCTAAAAATGATCTCCGTATACATCTTTTGCCACGCAAAAGGAGCCCATGTGGCTGTCACCCACCGACAGATCATTTTTTTTTTGCACTGGCTGCGTGCATTTTTGCAATTTTCCGTGTAGACGCAAGCTCACGACCCCATACCTGTCTCTTTGAAACCACTGGACTATGGATGGGCCGATGAGATACGTGGGGGAGCAAAAGCAGTGGCAACTAATGGGCCATATTTTTCCGGACAGTGTGGTCGGTGTTTTTTGTGCCTGCAAGAAATCTTGCAGCAAAAATGCTCATGTGCTGTAACCAAGAGATCTCGTGATTTACTATGCGCATCCGGGGGGAAATGTGTCAATGTCATTGTAATAGACGAGGAAGAAGAGGATTTCGAAGCCTAACTCATTTGTGATTAAATATGAAAGTTGACAGGACCAACTTTTGCAAATATGGTTTTAATAAATGTACTCTTTCACCGTAAATAAACATACCTAAATAAACTTTTCCATTGTTTCTGAAGGATAGTTATTAGTCAGAGTTGGAATCACCGTAGCTGGTTAGCTGATAATAGTTTTCGATCCACTTTAGAAAAATGAAATGGAACGCCAAGACATCCGAATTTGAGTGTTGGTGCGTAACATCTTTAGCACATGTCTGATCCCAGTATCCCGCCCAGATTCGAAATCAGCGTGGTCGATTTACCTAGAATCCATCGTCGGATCAGCTGCCCCCGACGGGAAAGCTACTTTTCACATTTTGATACTTGGGCCCCAGACTATCTGACAATTTCTCGGTTTCAGCCGAATTCCGGAACTACTTGTCCGGCGAAAAAAGCTCAAAAACGAACTCAGCGTATCCCCAATATTGAGCATCTAATCAACTTCAAATAAAAATTTAACTTATAACAAATCGAACTATATGTCCGGTCGAACTATATGTCGAACTATATGTCCAGGTAAAAAATGATTTTCATACACGTATTCAGCATCTCTTCTTACCCCTAAATCGGATATCTAATCAACTACAAATAGAACTTTTACTTTTTCCGGTTTTGACCGGATTCCGGGCGAAGTACTTGCCCGGGTAGAAAATTGTTTTCACACAAGTGTTCAGCATTTCTTCTTAGCTATGATTAAAAATCATAGCTGACTTATCCGTTGTAAACATTGTTTGAATAAATGTTTCAAAGTCAGCTTGGGCTCAAAGAATATTTATTTCTTCTTACCCCTTAATCGAACATCTAATCAACTCCAAATAAAACTTTTACTTTTAACAAACTTTCCATTCTTGCCGAGGATCACTGGCGTGTTTTGGACTTAGTCATATACAGTATACCGGGGAATCGGCAACCCCTCGATAAAACGAAATTCTTGAAATTTCAGCGTTTTGCATTTCACCTGTTGGCGGGGAACCTCGTGAAGGCCAAAGAACTTTTTGATCTTTACCGGCCCGGCTCGATTAACCTGGACCTCAAGAACTTCTCCTGTGGCAAGGCGACCCTGCTTTCATTTGCCATCCTTCAACAAGATCTCGAAGCAGTCGAGTATCTCGTCGCCAGAGGCGCAGCGGTCGCCACGAAAATGAAGATCAATGGAAAGGTATGGTGAAAATGGGTCTACTATTCCATTATTTTCTTTTCAATAACAAGCGCCAACACTAGTCCACTTAATTTCGATTTCACAGCTGTTTTCATGCTTTTGCGGACTAGCCAAATATGATCTTCCCGTTGTGTCTTAAGAAGCCCTCACACTATTTACTCTTCAACTTACAGTATTTGAAAATATTTGAATACTTAGTAATAAAACAGGGAAACAATTTATATGACCGGTTTTTCTGATGGAAAAACTTCTCGCAGACAACCGTAAACAGCGTGCTACACATCGAAGGTAGCAAAACACGACAAGTGAGAAATTCAGCGTGGTTTTGTTGGAGGGGTTCGAATGTACCGTACGAAATTAGGGTCTCTGGGTTTAGAAATAATGGAGTGATTATGGAAGTAGGTTGAGTTAATAATATAGGTAAGACAGGTCTTTTCAAGGAAAACTGAAACTGGTTCTACTATTCCTTTATTTTCCTTTTCAGTAACAAGCGTCATCACTAGTCCACTTATTTTCGAGTTCACAGCTTTTTTCATGCTATTGCTTACCAGCCAAAGGAAGCAGTGGACGGAATCGACGAAGTCAAATATTCAACGCTGGGCTAGAATCTTTAGTTCGTTTTCCACAAATTCCTTTTTCCAACTTAACCGGCTTTGAGCCTTAAGAGGACCCTTGCCAAGAAGGATCGAAATACAGCTCTAATAAAATTCAGCTGACGTATCCGTTTTGCACTATCAAATATCTTTCCGTTCTGTCTTAAGCCATGTGTTTTAAGCCTTGTGTTTTATATGCCGTTTGTGATTGGTTGAGTCGAGGTTACGTACTGTGTGAACCAATCAGAGACAAACTTTGTCAGAGCTGTTAGTCAGGATTGCGCCTAACAGGTTGTGTGCTTTCACAGTGGGGGGAAATTGTGAGAGTATATCCACATGAGCTGATTTGTTTTTTTCTTCCGTAGAATTTGAATAGGAACGAAGCAATTGTATGCCTCTTGTGGGAAACTGGAAGCGATAAGCTCTTCAATGAATCTTTAAAGAAAATATTATATATATTTGACGGTGCAACGCATAAGTCAGCTACATTTTATCATAGCTATATTTAGGCCCTTCTTGGCAAGGGTCCTCTTCAGGCTCATGCCGCTCAGGCTGTAAAATGAACGTGTAGTGTAGCTGAATTCTCCGTTTTGCACCGTCAAATAGATTCGCAGTCAGCTTGGGCTGAAGCAACATCGATAATATTATAAATTCGCTTAGAGGAAAAGGATATAGCAAGACCAGTTCTAGCCGAATCAAGAAGCTTGTAATATACCACCAAGATTTGATGAGATGAAAACTGATGAGCATTTTAACATTAACAAGCCTTCATTTCACAGGCATTCGATATTTGAGTCACCTTACATCCAGAGAAGAAAAAAAAATTAGGAGTAGTGCCAAGACCTATGCTTTCCATGCTTTGCAAACGGGCCATATTCGTAGCGAAGCCCACTACGCTTGCGGCATTTAAAGCGAGACAAATTTGCGGGTTTAGAAATCTCGACTAAAGCAAAAGTGCGGTCTGCACACACCAAGGAAACAGTGGAGGCTGTATAATTTTTTTGCTATGTATAGAATATGAAATTATCGGAGCCAGCGCTGATGAACGGCTGAAAGAGTTTCAGTAGGGACGTTCCTTATCGCTAGTGGTGCTAGTATCGCTGCTATAAGAGTGTGTGTCTATTTGGTCAAGGCTTGGCGCTACTCCTTAGTCTTAACTTGCTCTACTTATATTAGTTATTGGTTGATCTCTTTTGCAGGAAATTCCCCATTTCTTCTTGGCCCTCCATCCCCAGATCGATCCCTCTGTGTTCAAAACAATATTCTCCAATCTACCATCTAGCGGTCTCCTGAGTTACGAGCTTTTGTCAACTGTCTGGAGTACAGATGGCAGCGCTCTTCATTACGCGGCTGAAGTTGGAACACGGACAGAAACGGTCGAGGAACTTCTGAAAACAGGTAAGATTTTTTTTTTTTTTTTCGGAAGAAACTGCAAATTGCCCATTACTGAAACAGTTGAAGACTAATAGGTTCAAGCTATCTACCATGGAGGAGAGACGAACTCACATCGATGAAATATCTGTAGTCTGCGTAGTCGTACAAAAAAGTTGCATGTATTGATGTGTAATAGTCAAGAATACTATCATTTAATGTGCCTTCGATTAGACCAATCTTAAGCAGTAGTATCCAGTAGCATCCTGTCTTGCCATAGTAGCATCCAGTCTTGCTAATAGTAGCATGTAGTAGAATGCAGTAACACGGTATCCTTGACATAGAAGCATGTCGTAGCATCAGTTCGTACTGTATGCTTCTTTTTCGTACAACTTCATACTACTATTTTGAAATAAATTTTTCATCGAGATCTTAGCATCGATTTCGTTATTAAAATCCTCTTTGTTCCCCGACTACGTAATATTCTCCCTCCCCCCTATTCCCCTACACGTATTTAGACCACAGCGAGAGAAATCCCAGAAAATCTCGAAACTAACACCTGTGGCCCCTCTACATGAAAGCAGGGGCGTCACGTATGGGGGCGGGGAGGGGAGACGCGCTCCCATTGTCGTAGGTCGGTCGGTAAAAAAAATAACCGAGTCGGGTGGAGCGCCGCGATTTTTTGCAAAAACAGTCGATTTTTTTCTGGGGAACACTCGATTTTTCTTCAAATCAGTCGTTTTCGTTCTTGAAATCAGTCTTTCTTTCTGCAAAAACAGTCGGTAAAAAATGATCAGCTAGTCGGTAAGTCGGGTAGTCGGTTTAAAAGAATTTTGTAGAGGCTTCGTGGCCTTACTGTTTTTGCAATATTCTATTATTGTTACTTTTCCGTTTCAGTTGGTCCTCGTCTACTCTGCGAACGGAGCCTGAACGGAGACACGGGACGAGACCTTGCCGTTAAGAAATCCCGTCAGAACATAATCGACGCTATCGACAGACAGGTGGACGTTTGGGTGCGAGATCCAGTTAACAAGAACAAGCTTTTGCTTGGAGGATATCGGACATTCCCGACCAGTGTTATGGAGGTGTTTGGAAACGAACTGTTCGAATTTGAAGTAAGATTCATGAAATCTAGATATATTGCACAGAGTCAGTTGATTGAGTTTTATCTAAAAACCCCCACCCAAATTGTAATACCCTTGATGACTATCTCTCCTTGCCGATGCAAAATCTCCGGCCTCTCCGGGTACCTAGCGGAAGAAAGGCAGAAGTGGTGTCACAGCTGCTCCCAAAGATCGCCGTGATTGTTTGACAGAGGATTTGAGTCATTGAGTTTGAGTCGTTACAGAGCCGCTTACTCCTTCTTCCTGAGGATCACTGGCGTATTTTGGACTTAGTCATGTAGAGTATTCACAACCGTTGAGTAGAACACCAAAGGAAAGAACATCGTAAGGGAAAAATGTCAAACAAAGAAAATATCATAAACTAGGCCTACCAAGAAAATCGCTAAAGTAAGTGCACTGTGAGAAATTTCATAACAGGCAACACAAGGATACGCAGTGTTAACAGATAGCCCCTAGAATGTTAGCTCTTATTATAAATATTCCTTCAGCCAAGCTGACTGCGAATCATATTTGACGGTGCAAAAGTCAGCTACATTTAAAAAAAATATTTGACGGTGCAAAAGTCAGCTACATTTAAAAAAAAAATCTAGCTGACTTATCCATTTTGCACCGTCAAATATTAGCTGTTATAATTTTGCAAACGTTTCGCATTGAACGTTATGCATTCAAAAAGAGCCGAATACTGCTGGAAAAACATCTGCTGACTTTTTGGTTCAAAATCATGTATCCGAAAGTCAGCAGATACTTTTTCCGCTCTTCTTGGCAATGCTTATTATGCGTTTAAGGTGCTTTCACACTGGCCTAAGTGGTTACGTGGCCCCTTCACACTGGCCTACTTAAGGTACTTACGGCCGAATTCTTTCCGTAACGTAAGAACGTAACGACGTAACTTGGGCTACGTAAGAAAAATTTGTAAGTAGACTTCAACTCTACTTAAGGACTTGCGCTACTTATGACAGTTCAAAAGTTCAGAAACATGGACTTTCTAGATGAGAAACTCACTGACTTTCTGCCAGAAAAGGGTGTACTTGTAAATCCCCAAACATGCAGATTACAAGAATAAAAATATGATATAAATGCCTGGAGTATTTCACCAGGCATTAGCCTACCAAAGGAGTGTAAAGAAAACTGGCTTTTATTTACAGTATTTTGTATTAAAACAATCATCAAACTCATTCTAACCACACCTGTCTCAAAAAGATCCCTGCAATGCCTTCTTTGTGCCAAGACACAGACCATGGTGGACTAAAGACGTAATCAGCAAGTTTGTCACGCAGCTCCCTGGTTTTACTTGCGGAAAAAATGCTACACCAGTGTCCCTAGCATTGTCTGCCAGTCTTTCAGTTCACAGCCCGTTTGCTGACCAGAAAATTGTGCGATCCTCAAAGCATTTAAAACAAGACCAAAGGTGTCGATGGGATCCCAAAAATCTAAGATTTGATCCAGACAATTGGGTCTTGTCTTCGCCAGGCTAATCATCAGAGAAAACCGAGTTCAGATATTCTATCTACCTATCTATACCTCTATAAGCCATATCTATTTTGACGATATTGACCGAAACTTCCTGCTTTACTCATGCCAAATTTGCGGTTTCGCCCGAATTCCGAGCGAACTACTAGTCCAGCAAAAAAAGAAAAATTCAGAAACGAAGCCGGCGTATCTCCTTATCCCTATAAAGAAATCTAATCAACTTTAAAGAAAATTTTGACTTAAAAAAAATGCGGGTACAACCGGATTCCGGACTAATTATATGTCCGGTTAAAAAATGATCATTATATACAGACTCAGCGTCTCTTCTTACCCCTAAATATATCATCTAATCAACTTCAGATAAAGCTTTTACTTTTAACATATTTTGCGGTTTTGGCCGGATTACAGGCAAACTAGTTGTCCGGCGAGAAAATGGTTTTCACCATCGGGTTCAGCATGTCTTCTTACCCATAAATCAAACATTTAATCAACTTCAAATGATACTGTTACTTTAACCAACTTTCCGGTTTTTGCCGGATTCCTGACGAACTGCTTGTCCGGCGACAAAATGATTTTCACCGTCATGCTCAGTATGTCTTCTTACCCCTACATCAAACATTTAATCAACTTCAAATGAAACTTTTACTTTTAACCAACTTTCCGGTTTTTGCCGGATTCCGGACGAACTACTTGTCCAGCGAGAAAATGGTTTTCACCATCGTGCTCAGCATGTCTTATTACCCTAAATCAAACATTTAATCAACTTCAAATGAAACTTTTACTTTTAACCAACTTTCCGGTTTTTGCCGGATTCCGGACGAACTACTCGTCCAGCGAGAAAATGATTTTCACCATCGTGCTCGCCATGTCTTATTACCCTAAATCAAACATTTAATCAACTTCAAATGAAACTTTTACTTTTAACAAACTTTCCGGTTTTTGCAGGATTCCGGACGAAGTACTTGTCCGGCGAGAAAATGATTGTCACCATCGTGCTCAGCATGTCTTCTTACCCGATAACCGACTATCACATTAGCTGTTTACAAATATTTTGTTTGTCCATTAAATTGAACCCCCTCCCCCACCCCCAAATATAGGGCTACAGAGCCCATCTACGAACTCGACCTTACCCTTGACCCAAACAATCCTCATACCAAGTTTCATCAAAATATCTCATTCCCTTCGAGAGTTATCGACGGACGGACGGACAACTTTTGCGATGTCACAGGTATCCCTCCACTTACGTTTTGGGATCCCAAAAAATGCACCTCTGGATCAGCTGGAGCTTAGTTTCAATGTGAAAGGGTTATGTAAGGTGTGAAGGGTCAACGTAACGTAAGATACTGAACGTAAGCTTAGCTAACTTAACGTAAGACCTTACGCATCCAATGCGAAAGCACCTTAACGCTTAATGCATAAGTTTGTAAAATCATAACAGACAGCATCCCGTGTTATTTTATAAGTAGTGAATTGGAAGACAAAAATGTTCCTCAGCCGGGATTTGAACCAGGACCCTCTGCTTACAAGTTCGAAAAGGGCGTCTTCCCCATTAAATTATTTGTTTGGTCTTATTTGATTCTCACCATAAGACCGGGGCCTTATCAGCTGTCCTGGTTTGTTTACGTGGCTCCGACAATGGAGTCCTAGACTTCTAAAGTAAATTTGAAAAAAACATTTCTGGTGTGTTGATCACGGTACAAGTCCCTTGTGGAAAGTGCCATCTGTGTATCATTATCCCGTGTTATCTGTTGAAAACTGCGCATCCTTGTATTATCTGTTTCGAAACTTCTAACTATGCATGTATCCTAATAATAACTGTTATCACGGATATTGAGGACAACATTTATGATATGACCCTTCCGAGTGTTATGTTTCACGAACAGGTAAATAAGAATTAAGGGTTCCGTGTGTCACATGTGATCATCAACTGACTAGAAATGTTGTTCTAGGCCCGCATACAAGACCTTCTAGATGCTTCGATTAACAATAATCCCAGCGAGTTCGAGTCCCTCGTTAAATGGCCTGAAGGGGATAGCTACGTCGATCTAGGATTGTACTGCAGATTGCCGGTACTGAAAACATTATTGACCTCTTATGACTTATGTATGTGCCTGCGTATGAGACGGAAGAGCCTAATCCGTATAACGTTCCGTATTATAATATAATAGAAATTAAGTTATAAAGCTTTTATATCTTATTTTCACCTTCTTTATATTTGAACCCCTTGTCTTCTGCCACGAAATTTCTAGAAGTTTGTAAAGTTTGTAGGCCACGCGAAAGTAACTGAATGAAGGATGTCTAAAAACTTAAAATTATCCGAATTCATTAAAAGTGTCTTTCGGTTTTGAATGGTCTTGATTACATGTTGTATACTGAAAGAACATAAATGATTACGAAACTGTCTATTATTCAAGTTTACACGCATTTACTGAAATAAAGTTTAAAGCACAATGGACACTTCTAATGCTTTACTTTGTATTAAATGCTTCACAAATAAACATTTCCGACTTCCTTTAGAAGGCGCTACGAAAACCGGCCGTTTTCTTTTTATCCCTTGTCTTTACCTCTCTGGTATTTCGGCGATCCAAATCTTAGGAGCTGGGATATCGTGGCAGAAATTCAAAAACTCCCAGCAATGCTTGATAGAAAAGGATATATTTGAGATGTCACCAACGTCAAGCCGCAGATGCAGTTTACCTGATTGTTCCAGTGTTTCACCAGAAGTTCCATGGCTTAAAGTGCCTATTAAAAGTTTTTCTTTGTAGAATAGTGTTGTGAAGCTTGATTAGCTTGCTTTATAAAATGTACCAGAATATGCAGTAAGCTTACAAAAAATAATATAGCTACAAAAATCATTCAAAAACAAATAACATATTCAAATCTGAATTATACAAGCTGATTTATGCATAAAATAAAGATCTGCTAAGTATTATAAGAAACATCACTTTTATCTGTGTCCAAGCTAGTAAATTGAGCATGTACTGGCCCAAAAAATTACGCTTTGAAATATCACAGAGAGGAAACTTGAAAAAGCTACTGATCTAGGGGTAAGCATTGTTCCTAGGTTGTTACAGAGTGGGATTGGGGTAGTTTGATGCACCGATTGAACTTTAACGTCACTCTGTGTAGAAGGAGTCGCAATCAATCAATCAAGTTTACTCCGAATAGCAAAAGCTAGAAAAGGAATACAAATTTACAAAATACACAGACACACAAGAAATAAATTAACTAATACACTTACAAGAAATTACCAGAAATAAATGATGGAATGAAACTACGTAAAAATTGGGTAGAAGAATTAGCGGGATATGGGTAAAACTTATTGTCAGTATTCCTTTCGGACCGACGCACGGAAGACGGGAGGGGAGGGGGGAATAGATGGGTCATCTGGGGACAACACGTTATATTAGCTCCAAATTTGTTTGAAAGAGTATTTCTACGTACAGATAATTTAGGAATGTCAAGTTTAATGAGAGCCTCTTCGTATGTAATATTATGATCACCCAGAATGACAAGTGACAGTTTGTAGCTAAGCCCCGCCCTGTGGGAGGATATACGTGATGAAAAAGCGATGCTGCGGCCTGCGGTCGAGATGAACAAATTCAGCCATGCTTTGCCAAATGCTTGTTTGGATTCGCATTGGGGGGGATGGGGGTATTTTATTTATTGCAGTTTCGTATGTTCGATAATAATGGTAGCTACGGGAAACTCTCATTTTATAGCGTGACTGCACCAGCTTTCTGCACCATGCAGTACTTCACCAGCGGGAGGATATCCTACGGTACCTAACGGCTCGTCTCTGTGCAGAAACGCAACGGACTCGTTCGTCGCTTGCGGACAAGATTAGGGACAAATGGGGGAGGACTCCTCTCCACTATGCCTATGCAACACGGGACCAGAGGTTCTCGAATCTTCTCCTAGATGTTGGCATGACGGAACACACCCTTGATAAGGTATGCTTTAAGTAAAACTGAAGTTTTTGTTTAATGTTATTCTTTTTTGAATATTCTTGTGATTTCGAGCAAGTCTCTTTGTCAAAGTCTGAACTAACTATGAGCGCGTTCCACACTGCTTACCGTACTTGTACTTACTACGCGTGACGTCACGAATCATGGCTTTTTGCCGTCAAGGCTGGAACGATTTTTCTATTTTCCAGCCGAATATCATACCACGGGCTATGCCGACCAATCACGTTCAGAGACGAGTAGTTAACACGCTTACTACGCTTCCGAGCATGGTAAGCAAATAACACAGCAAATAGTTACTATTAGTTTCTATTTCGAGAAGGTTGGAACGGTCAGCGTAGTAACTTTTCACGAGGTTGGAACGGAAATAGTAACTAACAGTTACTATTGTTAGAAGGGTGGAACACGCTTGTGTACATAGCGGAGTGAATATGATCCTCCAGTGTGTCTAGAATTTAACTGCCCAAGTGGAGATTCAGAGCTAAACTCAAACGACGTCAATTGCAGCTTGAATTAAACCTTCAATGACGTCAGCCGTAGCTTGAACGAAACCTCAAATCAGAGTAATCTTCACTTGTGGGAAATAGGGTATATAAGCTCGTCTTAGTTAGTCGTCTTTCAAGATTTGTCATTCATTCGTTATTTATCACCCAGCGCTGCTACCAATATTGACTAGGGTGTCTAGGGCCTAGGGTTAACTCGAGCAGTTCCCAGCTTGGTGAACGTAAACCTCCGCGGGGGTCAGAGTGGGTCAGAGACCTAATATGGTAGCGTATGCCGGACGAGCGGATCTTCAAAAGCTGATAGACTACATCCCTAATGTGTGGTATAGGACGGGATAAGACGAACACAACTGACAACGGACACAACTAACTACGAAGTTCGTACCAGATCTGCGCGATCTCCCCTACCAAGTGAGATTAGCGAAGTTGTGCCTTCCCTCCATTGCATACAGATTTTTTAGAGGAGACCTGATTGAAACATTCAAATTAATCAATGGAAGTTATGACAATTCTGAAGTGACTGATTTAGTAAGATTCAGCATTAACCGTCATCATCGGGGGCACGCGTACAAGCTTACAAAGTCAAGATTCCACAAGGACGTTTTTAAGTGGGGTTTTGGCAACAGAATTGTTGATCCTTGGAACAGCCTTACCGAAGATGCGGTTAATGCTGAATCGTTCAATAATTTTAAGTGCATTGTTGATGTGATTTTTAACTCTGATCAGTTCGGCTACTCAAAATTTCTTAGAGTTATTTCGAGGCGAAAGTCTTTTCTCTTGCTTTGTATTATTGTTATTATTATTATATATTGAATATACATTAACTGTCCATAGGTACTGCTTAAACACTCGTGCAGAAACTATAAAGTTTGATCTGCTCTGGATCACGGCAATTAAGGAAGTGGTCAATTTCGGTCTTGTCTATGCCTTTTCGTCGCGCGACCCTAAAACCTCCGGTCCCGAAAAACCTTTGTCCAACGAAACACCCAAACCTGCTGAACGCGCGCTGGAACATTCGTCCTTCCAGACAAACCAAACCCATAGCAACCGGATTGGGATATACCTTCTAAAGTGTAAGTAACAAATAAAACTATATAAATCTTTTACCACCCTAGTTATCCACCGCCTTACAAGGTACGTTCCAATCATCTATTTTCTCAATTACAAAATTTTGATCTATTTTGGGCTCCTAGTTTAAACCATTAGACTAGAACTCGCGATGTTGTACTGGCTTGAGCCACTTTGGCCTTGCGACTTGGAAGAAAGTAGAGACTTAACGTTGACATCGGATGATTTCTAGGATGACAAAGAACCAACTGACTTCAGAGACGTGCGAGGCAGTGATGAAATGGAAAACCTACTAGAATACCTGAGAAACAGGGTAAGTCCTCCCAGGAGCACTCTCCTCCTGAATTTCTGCTGATGTAGCAAACTAAAGTTATCTCAAATATGCGCTATTTCTGCTAAAAATAATTTTTTTTTTTAAATTAAACGCCAGTTTAATTTTAACCATCTTGGCTACCATTTGAGCCAAACCTGGGCCTTCATAAATTATTTTGTCATTATTGTTTGTATTTTATTTTGTATTTCGTAAATTATTGTCCAGTTTATCCCCTGGACCCGGCCTCCGCACCAGTTTTCACCCCTGGGCTCGGTCCGAATAGAATCTATGAAATTCGCTTATCTTAGTTCCGTGGGGCCGCTACACTGTAAAAAGTTTCTCAGAATAAGGATGCAGTATTTACTACTGGGATTAATCTTATCTCTATTGGGATAAAATTAATCCGAATTAGGGATAATCTTATCTCAATGAAGACAAGATTAATCCCAGTAGTAAATACTGCAAGATTTTTTTTTAACAGTGTACTGGAGTATGCCTGCCCAGTTTGGGGACCCTTTGTACGAAGGAGCGTACAACATAACGAAGAAGTTGAATCAGTGCAAATCAGAGCGTGCCGCATTATTCTAGGACCGAAGCTTCCCTCCACCTATTAAGACTTGAGCCACTCCATGTCCGCCGGGAAAACTTAATTTTACTTTTGGCAGATCAATCCTTGCCAGTGAAAAACATAGAGACATTCTATCCGATCTAGCACCGGCGACAGGAGGGACGCGACACCAGAATCTTCTGGTGCCAGTTAGATGTCGCACTAACCGGTATTTGAATTCCTTTGTACCATACTTTACTAAGAAAATAAACAAAAAAGAATGTGATTTATTTTCTTTTATGTAATAATGGTATATATTCAAGTATTTTAACACATGAAATGTAATGGTCGACGTATTTAGTGACATGTCGGCGCTGCGAGTTAGATCAATAAAAATATCTATCTATCTATACATTTGTACCGTCCCTAACCGTTACAGCGTGTCGTAATAGCTTCAACCTTATATCAACTTCAACCTTATACTTCAACCTTATATCAACTAGCTTCAACTGAAGCAGAAATAGCAACCTTCATACCTTCAAACCTTATATTCGTAATAGCTAAAACCAGTTTAATAACCTGATCCAGGTCACAGCCCTCCAGCAATACTGGGATAATTCTATGGTATAATTCTATTATTTCAGTTTTCAGGCTTCCAGATATAACTGGAAAGCTAGTTGAGCTTGCTGATAAACTCCCCCAGACAGTGAAGGCTCTCCCAGCTCATCATGGGTTTGTCCGCCTCCTTAAATAATCAAGTGTTTTTGTTGTGTATTTAGTCGTTTTTGTTGTATTTTTTCTTTTTTTGTTTATACTCCGCTTTTGTTCATTTAGCGGGTTAAAAAATAAATTAATTAAATTAATTAATTAATTAATTAATTATGGTTCGCACCGGTTTCAGCCCCAGTCCCGGGTTCACCCGTTTCCAAAAGTGAGATTTTTGTTTGAATTATAGTCGTTTAGATTCCAGGATATCCAGGCGAGACGCCCAAGAAAAATAGAACGGAAGACATTGATCTAGCACCAGGTTACAGCCATCCTGCAATTACCCAGAGCTGCTGCTCCAGAAAATCCGAGTCCGAGTCCTTGAAAAAGGCCTCTCGAGACGAGTTCAGAGTCCGACTCCACAGCTCTGGCGGACGGACAGTTCCGTGAAAGATGAGTCCGAGTCCTTGAAAAAGGCGTCTCGAGACCGAGTCCCTAGTCCGAGTCCACCAGCTCTGCAATTACCACACCATTACTTTTTCCCTCCTCGTGTGTCACCCTTTTTGCGGAATAAAAGTCTTTAAGTAATTTAAATGAATAAATAAATAGTAATAAATGAATAGTATGTAACTAAATGCTTACATAACTCATAGATACGGCCTTACTAATTCTTCACAGGTGATTCGTTACGCTAATGGAAGTAGTTAGAGAATCTAAGTATGAAGGAACCTTTCTTTCCAAAAATTGCAACTTAATTCTTACTTTTCTGCACAGGATTACAAGACGGCTGCACCAGACCCATGGAATCCTGCAGCGGTCGAAGAGTATAAGCAACTGCAGCGACGGCAGCGTTTTATGCAGTACCAACAGCAGCCCAAGCCATGGTTCCAGAGCTGCGCAAAAACCCCTTACAGAAAATATTCGGTGAACAACAACGCCCAAAGCGGGCCCTGGTTCTGCTCTATCTTGTAGAAAACAAACTTGTTCCTGAGCACTAGGAAACCCCCGACATGCTTTAGGAAGAGAAAAGAATTCAGGGAAAAGGGGAAACAATTTTTGTTGGGATGTAGCTTTTTTGTCCTTTTTCCCTGCATAAGCGGTATAGAAATTATTTAAAAAATGTAACCAAACTAATATGTTATGGTGTTTCAGCTCCACCTTCAGAGTAATATCAGGGGACTGAATGGATATAAGCTTTTCGAACAGCTAGTGAGATGTTTATTATTTTGTTACGTGTTAAGACTATAAATTTTTCATTTTACACTTGTTTACAGTGACGCTAGATTCGGCCCACATTATATTTCACAATCTGGAAGTAAACACCCAGAATTTGGAAGTAAAGCACATCGGAGCCAATGTCGATATCGAATATCGAAACGTAAATATCGACAGGGGCCGAGATAACGAGCTCGTATGGCCCCCAATGATCGAAATATATTGTTATGAGGTGCTTTTGAAAATAAAGAACCTGAACCTGATATCGAAAACGGTATTTGTTCATTCATAACTGTTGTAAATAACCGATCAGCTACATTTATGTATCCAAAATGGGAGCAATATGTTCTTCTTTAGTTTTTCTTCATTCGAAGTATGAGAAATATTCTCTGAGCCCAAGCTAACTTTGAAACATTTATTCAAACAATGTTTACAACGGATACGTCATCTACGATTATTCATCAGCGATATTTCAGCCCTTCTTGGCAAGGGTCCTCGTCAGGCTGTCAATCCTCTCGGTCAAACGTCGGGGAAGGAAACAAACCTGTGGATTACAGGTTTGTTGGGTTTTGTCGGGGAAGGAACATGTGGTCCTCGGCAATTGACTTGCACCGTGAGTGCAAACGAGTGTTGCGATAGCTTACTGGGTTTCTAAACTATACTAGAAAAGACGCCAAAACATGAACTTATATGAAAACTTGTATTAAACATGAAACATATTCCGTCAAAACCCAAGTCAATTGCCGAGGACCACATGTTACTGTTTTTCATTACCACACATTCCGGTTTTCCATTTTCCTATAGCAGATTGAAACTTAGCCATCGGTTCCGGTTTTCCAGTTTCATGTTCCGGTTTTCCAAAGCCATCGGTTCCGGTGGCGGAGGTTCCGGTTTTCCAGTGATCCAGTCTCGTGACTATCCTTGCTGGAAGTTGAGTGTAGTAACTATGACGACGACGGTGGTCATTATAGTGGCCGTCGTCTTCGGATCCTCGGGAAATGAACGACACGGTTAGGGGACGATCACCTGGGACGATGATACTTGTCGTGCGTATTGGAGACCTGATCAGACTTGCACCTGGATTCGACTTTCCCAGGAGGAGCTATGACGACGACGACGGTCACTAACTTCTCCGTAATTAAATATCATGTAGCGGGACTTCCATTCCGTTTGCCTGTAACTAACTTTCAGTTTGTTTTGTCTATTGGGTGGATAATAAAGTAAATTGGTCTTGCTTGTGACTGTCCCTGTTGGAAGCTGAGTGTCTTAACTATGACGACGGCGACGGTCATTATAGTAGCCGTCGTCTTCGGATCCTCGGGAAATGAACAACACGGTTAGGGGACGATCACCTGGGACGATGATACTTGTCGTGCGTACTGAAGACCTGATCAGACTTGTACCTGGACCCGAACCTCCAGGAGGGAGTAAAGAGAAAGGGATCCCGGTATCTTATCACAGGCACCAACTTCCGTACGAGCAAATCGATCCGGATGAAACTTGAAAACTGACAAGAGATTCCCAGATGTTCCATTTCAAGCCCGGGCTGGATCACGATATCAACTTTCACTTTCTCTCTCTGTAGGCCCATGACCGTTTTCGCCTTAAAGGTTTGGCTTACAAAGGCCTCCCAGCCCTAGGAACGTTGGGGAAAAATATAATTTTTGCCAAAAGATATATTTTTTTTTCCAATAACCCATGATCATTTTGCCTAAAAGTTTTTGGTTGTAAATAAATGACAAGTCCTCTTCAAATGCATACCCCGCAATTGCATACCCGCACAGTAGCCTGCAATGGGCCCTTTTCAAAGGCCCATATGTCATACATTTTGGGTCAAATTTGGCAGAAATGTCGCCGAGAATGCATGAAATGTACCCGAGAATGCTGTTTTTGTCGCCGAGATTTTTTCTGTGTATCCGAGATTGCAATCTTTGTTGCCGAGAATGACAACTTTGTAGCCGAGATTGCCACTGAAAAATGTGTCACCGAGAAATACAGATATGTGTTCGAAACCAAAAAGTTAGTTCCCGAGACGGAACAAAGTGTCGCCGAGATTTCACGTAATGTCGCCGAGAATGCATGATATTTAGCCACGCTTTTCAGTGGCAATCTCGGCGACAAAGTTGTCATTCTCGGCAACAAACATTGAAGTCTCGGATACACAAACAAAATCTCTGCAACAAAAACGGCATTCTCGGCTACATTTCACGTATTCTCGGCAACATTTCATGTATTCTCGGCAACATTTCATGTATTCTCGGCAACATTTTTACCAATTTTGACCCAAATGCATGCCATAGGCCCATGCTTATTTGCCACTTGATTTCTACAAAAGGTTAAATGACAAAAAGTAAATTCTTGCACGAGAGCAAAAAAACATTATATTAATAGGAATTCACGGATTTAATGCAACTATTCAGGATGGCACAGAACGATGAAAAAAATAATAACAAGGAAAACCTAGAAGCGGCATTTAAACGTCTATGCATATAAAACAAAATAATTACTTTTTTTTTCACAACAAATGAAATCCCTTCGTTGGAGTCAGGGACTATGGCTTAGTAACGTTGTTCAGCTCCTTCATAAACAGGAAAAAGGCATTTTTTGTCAACCTCATGAAATTACAGAACAAAATTAATGCAGGTAAATATTAAGGAATAATGAAGGATGAACGAACTGTGGTTTTGCGCCAATATCTTTCTTCGACAGGCAAGTAAATATTAAAGCACCAATCTTACTAGAAATGATTGCAATGGCTCAGAAATACCGCTTCCCGATAATATCATTGCTTTCCACAAAAGACTTAGCGATTTCCTTATTAGCCCACGTCAAATCTATCTTATCTTACCGCTCTCAGACGCGGCAGCTGGGCGCAAACTATTTGAAAACTGAACAGGCCTTGATTAGAAAGACCAAAGGTGTCGATGGGATCCCAAAAATTTGATCCAGACAATTCGGTTTTGTCTTCGCTAGATTCAGTCTTCGCCAGGCTAATCATCAGAGAAAACCAAGTTCAGAAATTCGATCTATCTATCTATCTATACCTCTATAAGCCATATCTAGTTTGACGATAGGCCTACTGACCGAACTTTCTGCTTTACTTCTGCCAAATTTGCGGTTTCGCCCGAATTCGAGCGAACTACTGGTCCAGCAAAAAAAGAAAATTCAGAAACGAATCCAGCGTATCTCCTTATATCTAAAGAACATCTCATCGACTTTAAATAAATGAGAGTTATCGTGCTCACAGACGGACGGACAGACGGACAACTTTTGCGATGTCATAGGTATCCCTCCACTTACGTTTTGGGATCCCAAAAAGTGGGAAAATCAAGCAAGGTCAAAGAAGTCCAAAACAGAAAACAGACCTGATGGTTTACCATGTCTTGCACAATTAAAGACAGTAATTAAAGCTTCTCTTGTCCCTATATATGAAAGAGTTGTTAGCAGATCTTGAAGCTTGGTGCAAGTCTGTGTTACTTGACCGACAAAACCCAGCTCGGCCGAATAATTAAAGAAGAAGCATTAAAGGTTTGCGAACTCTGTTCACAAGCCCCTCGGTAGCTCAGTTGGTAGAGCGACTGCCTTGTAAGCAGAGGGCCTGGGTTCAAATCCCGGCTGAGGAGCATTTTTGTCTATCAGTTCACTACTTATAAAACATTAGAGTCGTTGGTAAAAAACAAGACAGTGGCGGAAGTCGAGGATTTCAAAAGCTCGCAATTCCAGAACGGGACGGGAGATAGTAGGAAAGACAGAATAAGCAAGAGAGGCCCCTTAAGAAATAACTTTTGTATGAATATAAACAATTTCGGGTTTTCCACTAACATCCTTCTTCGACTGTTTCTGGAAGTGCATCGACAACGAACTGACGAAACGGGAGCTCCAAAAACTCCCATCTGTAGATCCCAGATGTTATTCAGTAAGGTACCTCAGTATTACTGGGTCCTTGTACTTCGAGATACTGATGTCATTTCATCTATAGGGTATACGACCAGAGGCGTTACTAGCCAAAATGTTTGGGGGGGGGGCGCAAGGGATTTAGCGACTGGCTGTTAATTTTTACCGAATGACTTTGCAGAAGAAACGACTGTTTTCAAGAAAGAAACGACAGTTTTGAAAAAAAATCAACTGATTTGCAGAAAAAACTACTATTTTCATGAAAAAAAATCAACTTTTTTGATGAAAAATCGCGGCGCTTCGCCGGCTCGGTTATTTTTTGCCAACTGGCCGACAACATTTGGGGGGGGGGGCCTCCGTGACACCCCTGTATACGACCTGGGGAATTAAAAGGTAAAATGGGAACCACCGGAAGACTTCAGACTTGACTTGAAAAACTTGCACTGACATAACCATCGCGAACTTCTGACCATTTGCTGCGCTAACACTTCTCGGTTGTCCTAAAGCTGAGTTTAATTTCCTCTCCCGACCGCTCTTTCCACCGAAGTTACTATACAAATCCAGAGGAGTCGAATATTCTTCCATTTCTTTCCTGGTTTTTGAAAACAAGACATTAAAAGCTTGCCTGTGTCTTGCAACTCAGATAAACAACAAGTGAAAACAGGACTTCCAAGACCCAAATAATAACACACAGTTTGCTTTAATGAAATATTACAAAAATCGGTGCCATGCTGCTGTTTAAAACCAAACTGATTAAAAGATGTCTTTAAAAAATCAATAGAATCTTTCAACAACAAATGCTTGAGCAGCTTTGAAAAAACTGCAGTAACAGCAATGGGGCGGTAATTATGAATGCTTGTGAGGTCCCCGCACACGTTCTTTGGCAGAGGTATGATCGTAACCTTCATCGGGTCTGGCGAAAGACAATTGTGAGCGAATGTGCAGTTAAAGTATACTGAAAGTAAAGCGCACAGGCTCTGCCTGTTACTATACTTCACATGCTCGACAGAGAGACCGTCGTCGCCGGCTGCTTTGTTCGCTTTCAGTTCCTTCGTAATCACTTCATCAGTTCTATTACTCGTACAACTTAATTCTATTAACTTCGCAATCGCAGTCGTTAGTACAGCTAGGGGAATGCGAATCACTGGGGATTGAGTTGAGCAAGGACAGAGCAAGGCACTGAAGTGGGAACGCCATCTTACCACTATGTTGAACTCTCCAATCTGTCCATCCAAAGTGGACGCTAGCGCATTCGGGACACTACTGACGGTTCGAAAGGTCGACCACAGATTCTTACGACCACCAAGGTAAGCTTCAGCCATCTTGTCCGCTATGTGCTTCTGTCGGGAAGATTTACACCATTGCAAAGCAGACCGAAATTCTTTGCGTTTCACTAGTATACTGTTGTGTAAAATTGCCGATGTTCGGTTCCAGCTGCTCGCAACATAAGATAAGTGGAACGGTATTCAGCGTGCACTAATTTTACTTCAGAATTCCATCCCGGGACAGTTGTTTACGCTCTATTTGACACCACAGAACTGCAAGAGCCTTCCGGAGCAATAGAGAGTGACGACACAGTTTGATCATATAGGCTATTTTCTGTATATCGTTCCCTTCTGGGACATATTAAATGACAGTGATAAAGCTGACCTCCGAAAAATTTATTTTAAATATGGGAAATATCTCCTTGGAATCCCGTCCTGGTCAAGAAATAGACCTCTAGTGCGAAAATACGGTCTGCGGGAACCGGTAACTGAAATGGCCGAACACTTCAAGCGGATGACTGCAGACAAGCCGTCTCACCGCCCCTGGAGCGGCATTCTATTTTAGTATTTATCAAATTTGTTGTTGTTTTTGTATTTGGGTATGAGTTTATTAGTTCCTTCTTTTTTCTTTTCTTTGTTCTGTACTCCGTTTCATGCTTTTGTAGCTGTTGTAGATGGGTTATAAATAAATACATACATACATACATATTTACCTGGACACGATGATTTGCACTGCTGCAGTGAAGTTCCTGACACTCAACTGCATCCTGGGAACTAATGATATCAGATAGTAACCTTTCTGATAGAGAGTGATAGGCCTGCCTCACAGACAGGTCAGTCCACTTAGGGGCTGACCTCTTCTGTGGGGGTACCTCACAAGCTTGCACAGTGCTCGAAACTCTTCAAGTTACGTTTAGGACGAGCTCAATGGGATGGTGGTCAGAAGCTAACACGCCATAGCGAACATGAATGCAACGAGTCTTTTCAGCCAAAGTTGGAGTAATTAGACAGTGATCCACCCACGACGTTCTCTGGACTGAATTAAAGTATGTGTAGCTGTCGCTCGGTAGCAAATCCATGTCATAGAGTTTTAGACCAGAATCACGACATAAGTCCCGCAGCTCACTTTTGTCTGAGAAGCATTGAAGTCACCAAGTTGGAGAACGTAGCTGCTCTCGAAAGTTTCACGATGTCCCCATATCAGTCCCAGAAGGCAGAGAACTCCTCAAAATAAAAACTCCTCAAAATAAAAAAAAAAAGAACTCCTCGGCAAGCAATTCTGTGAAAGTTTCTGAAGTTGATAACCTAGTGTTACCAAGTCCTGTCTCTGATGTAGCACCAGTGTCAGCGACGGTGACGACTAGAATTACTGAACGTTCCAGCAACTGTGTTTCCGTGAGCCAGCCCTGCCTCTCTTGCAATACTTCCACCGAGGGCAGTCCAGCTTTCGAGTGCCATTTTTGCTGTAAGTGGCAACATGCCGCTTGCGCCGCAATAGACGCGGAGCTGGTGCTGGCAATGTTAAAGCCCTCTAGCCATGCTTTTCTATTTGCGTGTAATAACTGCCGAAGTAAGGCGAGATCAGGAACTGACTTTATGGGACAAAACAGACGGACTAACTGTGGTACGGCCAATGACGCAGTGCATACCGATTCCCCAGATACTATCCCATCAGGAAGTGTCGATTCCGAATCAGGCGAGGTCATTGAAAACGAAGCGGTCCGAAAAGGTAAATTTGTCTGCAAGTACTACTTGCGCGGCAAATGCACAAGGAGCGAGTGCACTTACCTGCATATTTGTGCCGACTATTTTAATAGACAATGTAGTGACGAGGCATGCATCCTACCGCACAGATCGTTGTGTCGCAAATACGCCTGTGGCCTCTGTTTTAACTCAAGCTGCTCCAACCTCCATCTGCCTTTCCGTGTTAGGCTCACTAAGTCTCGAAACAAGGACAGGACGTTCCGTCGAGCAACCCCAGGAAAGACCCGGAATCAACAGCCAAAAAACGGGTCACTCCTCCGAGCAGTAACTCGGGGAAGACCTCCAATCCCGCTTATGCATCTGAAAATTCGGAGGCCTCCCCCTCCTCCCTTGAGCGTTGCCACCCCAGCTCCATCCCAGCGAGCCTGGTTACCTCACCCCCCCCATGAGTTGGACTGGAACCTCTGTTCGCAACCAGCACCAGCTTGCAGCAATCCCACCACCCCCCTACGCAGTTTACCAACACCCACCACCTCCCAACGCAATATACCAACACCCGATACCGATTACGAACAGGTTCCTACCCCTGATGCTACAGCCGTCCCATGTAGGCAACTTCTAAACCGCGAGGTAAAGAGAAAGTGTTCCTCAAACCCATTTCCGAAAGTTCTCCTCTCAAATGTGAGATCTCTCGCAAATAAACTTGAAGAACTTGATCTAACACTGAGGAAACACTCAGTTGATGTTGCATGCCTGTCTGAGACTTGGTCCGCGACTGACTCTCTAGTCGACGTTTCGGGTTATGATGTGTACATGTTACCAAGACTTGACAAAGATGGAAACCCTGTGAGTCATGGAGGTGGGGTTGGTCTGCTCTGCCGTTCATCAATCCCCAACCGCCAACTGAACACTAAAGTTCCTCGGAATCCTGAGTTTGAGATTCTGTGGGTATGGACCAGACCAAAGTACCTACCGAAGGAGGTATCTTCAATGGTGTTTGGTGTATTGTACTATCCGCCCAGGGGTCCATACCGGAAAGACCTAGTGACGTATTTGCAGCTATGTGTCGACTCGATACGTTCCCAGTATCCCTACGCTGCAATAACAGTTCTTGGTGACTTTAACGATCTCAGACCGTCGTGGATAGCGGATACATTATCGCTCTGTCAAATCGTGAAAGTGAAAACACGTGACAGCAGAACGTTAGACCTAATATTTACGAACATCTCAGACTTTTACGATGCCCCATACAGTGTCCCCCCCATCGGTCTCAGTGATCACTTAACCATTATTTGGGAACCGAGTGAAAAAGCACCAGTTAGAGAGAAACGAACGGTTGTCTACCGGCCATTTACTCCCAACCAGGTAACTGTGTACAAAGAGTGGTTGAAAAACAAAAACTGGTGTAACGTCCTTTGCCTTACTGACGGCAACTCCATGACCTCGTCTCTGACCGAAGAGCTCTATGATAAATACAGAGAAGTGTTTCCTGAAAAGAGGAAAGTGATTAAGCCCCAAAGCAAGCCATGGGTGACAAAGGAGATGGAACAACTCATGGTGGAACGTGATTGTTTTTATGCTTGGGGTATGCTAGACGAAGCAAAACGGCTTCGGAATAGAATAGTGACCTTGACTCGCAAAGCGCGGAAAGAGTATGGTATTTTTACTGTCGCCAAGCTTGCTAACTCGGACCCTCGCACGTTCCATAAGAAAGTGCAAGAAATAATGGGTAGACAGCAAAAACCTGTGGTTGTTTATGATCAAGCTGGGGAGCCTGTAAGTGCTGACCTTATTAATGACCATTTTGTTGCCATTTGTAGAGTCCATCCTCCCCTTAGTGTGATGCCCGATCTGCCCTCAGTGTCTGAAATACCCATTCTCGAGATCGGTGCAGTCGAAAAGAAAATCCGTAACCTTGATCCTCGGAAAGCATCCTACCCGAGTGAGATTCCTACTGAGCTTATCGTGGAATGTGCGAGTGAGCTTAGCCCTGTTTTAACCGCTTGTTTCAATCAGTGTTTTATTGATGGCGTTTTTCCGGAATGTTTTAAGAGCGCTTATGTCACGCTCATACCTAAAGGGAAAAAACCGCAATCTGTAAATGACCTTCGACCGATTTCAAAAACGCCTATTTTGTCGAAGGTTTTAGAAAGTTTTATTTTTGAGTTATTGTGGGAGGATATTGAGCCTAACATTGACCCTCGCCAATTCGGTTTTCGTCCAGACCATAGTACTACACACTATCTGATCCGATTACTTGATGAAGTGCATAAGCATCTCGAAGTCGATGATGCTTATGCCGAAATTATACTAAGCGACATAGTCAAGGCCTTTGACAGTCTTGACCACGAAATCACCTTACAAGAAGCTAGAACTATGGGCGCTCGACAATTTTTAATCCGGATGATAGCTAGCTTCTTAACGGGTCGGCAACAGTGCGTTATGTTGGATAAAGATCGGGTTTCGTCCTTTCTCCAAATTTTTTGCGGCGCGCCTCAGGGGACGAAGCTTGGACCAATTCTTTTTCTTATAGTTTTTAATCGAGTTTTAAAAAGTCTGTTGAATCGTTATAAGTTCGCTGACGACCTGTCCAGTCTCGCGCTACGAATTTTATCGTCACAGTCGACCCAGCCTCCACTCTCACAGATATTTTCTACACTGACGCGTGACCTTGATGATGTTAAGTTAACAGTAAGCCTACCTAAAAGTGTTGTAATGAGAGTGTCGTTTTTAAAGCGTGAATTGCCACCTGTTGAAGATATCGGCCTCACTGTTCAGGACAAGGTTAAAATCCTTGGCGTTACAGTTGAGAGCGACCTGAAATGGCAATCCCACGTCATGGCCATAGTTCAGAAATGCGCTCTGTTATTACGGTCGTTTGCCGCGTTACGTCGATTCGCGATTCCTCCCAAGCAACTGAGGTCTATTTTCTGCACTTACACTAGGCCAAATGCGGAATACGCTTGTCCGGTGTGGCACCCTGGCCTCACCTCGACTCTGAGTGATAAGCTCGAGGGTATCCAAAAGCGAGCGTGCAAAATCATTTTAGGGGCCCAGTATGTTTCATATGAAGATAGTCTTAGTGTATTATGTCTACCGACCCTTAAAGAAAGAAGACATGCCCTGACGATGAAATTTGGGTTCAAATGTCTGTCGTCTGAAACTCACAGAGATATTTTGCCTGAATATGTGTCAGATTTACGACCGAAGTCCTGTACTAGGCAGTTTACACGGTCAATCGGTTTTCAAAAGCTAAGCCTGCCACCTGTAAATTCGACTGACCGGTACTTGTCTTCATTTGTACCTTATTTTGTACGTAACTTTAATTCCTGAGGCTGTTTTTTTTTTTTTTTAAGTGTGTTGAAAATAAGTATATTAACATGTAATTGACTATCCGAAGCTAGCGTGTTTCTTATGCTATTATGGAGAATAAAGGAATTATTATTATTATTATTATTATAAAATTATCAGCGTTGCACACTGGCATGTAAATCTTAATTTTGAGGCATTTGTGTTCCCCGGCATCAAAAAATGCAAGTGCTTGAATTCAGCTATCATCAAAGTCAATTATCTTCCACTTAAACCAAACTTCTTTCGCCATAAAATAGCCGCCGTGAGGGCGCCCCACAAGGATCGAGTCAGACGTGTCGAAAGCATAAGTGCCGGCGGCATAGAACTTACTATGCAATGACGACAGAAAACCTAGGTCCGATTTTGACAGCCATGTTCCTCGGAGAAGCATAACCTAAGAATTTCACGAACTTCATAAGGCAGGGGAAGAAGTCACAATGTTCTTGCAATTGTAAGTAGTTATTCGTAGGGTCATCATTAGTTTGAGAGAGTTACAGGCACCGGCTTGCGATTAGACCAGAAAGTTTGACAACAATGCGGGCCGGCCATACATCGGTGTTTTCGATTAGCTCTATTGCGGTAACGTCTGCCACAACTTTGAAGGAGGCATGCGCAGCGTATTTTGGCTGTAGCTGCGTTATTCTGCGTACTTATTTTTCGAAGATAGTCAGTAATATTGGTCACGGTGACATGCGATGTAAATATCGTGGCAAAGAATTGAAGTTTGTGCGGTAACGAGTTGATCAAACTGGCATTCCCCTTTCGTACAATGCGTTGAACTGTGCGTTTCGCTGGACCGTCGATGTTTCTTGTCTTTTCTTTTTAGGTCGATTGCCAGTGTGCTTTAAGTTAACCACTTTATCAAGCAATTACAAAACTCTGTCAAAGTTCCTGGTTTAACAATAACCTCTCCTTAAACGCAGCTAAAAACAGCACTGACAGACAGCGCACTGTCAGAAGTTTCATAACAGACAACACAAGGACGATTTCAACAGACAATGCGTAAAAGACAACACTTGGGATATTATCTGTTGTGTTTGAAAACGTTACGCATAAAATGTTTTGCTTAACAAGACGTATTGCCAAGAAGAGCCAAAAAGCATCTGTTGACTTTTTTGTTTGTCGCCGTTTTTTCGGCTTTTCCTAGCAATGCTTGTTGTGCACAACATTTCATGCATAGCGTGGTGTCTGTTGAAACCGCGCATCCTTGTGTTATCTGTTTTGAAACTTGTGACAGTGTACCACCGAGGCCACCATTCTGCCTGAAATTCTTGCAGAGACATTAGGCTACTATCACCGAGAACAAATAAGCCAACAGAACCTCCTTCTTTGGTCCCATGAAGCAACAACGGATAACTCGACAAAACTGAACTGAGCTAGAGGTATTTGCTGAGGTTTCAGTTGATGCCCGTCTACTTCCCTCTTCACCGCTGCGCATGTCAGAGGAAAAAGTGCAGGAGGCGCGCTGACCCACTTTGCAGCGAGTCCAGACAATAATCGGCTTCTAATATGGAAATTTCTCATCCGAGGCTTTACTGAACTATAGCTGTTTCTAGAGGTAACGAGTTGCGATGCCCCGCGTAGCTACTACCCTCTGATAGTTTGCATCCGGCAGGGTAGAGCAATCTATTTGACCCAGCATTGTCGTATTACAGTGATAGGGAGACGGAGGTTCTGGTGCTTATTTGTTCTTTCTATTACTTGGGACCATCATAACTAATGGTGTTTTTTTTTGAAGAAACGGACCGATTTCTCAAATACGTCCGTATTGCCAGAGATCTTTTCAAGCCCAAATACGTGCGTGAAATACGCTCGGATTTTGCGCCATGGAACAAAAACGATAAGAATTCATTTTTTTTTATCACGCCGGTCATAAAGAAAACAATAAAACGATCATAAAGATCATATATGAGATTAATTCGGTGGAGCCTATAACAGTCAGCACCTGGATGTGAAGTAGCCAACAGCAACAACTGTGGCAACCCAAAGACAAGCAGTGAATTATATAGAGCGAGTACAAAATATAATGGCTAAACTGCCCTCTCCTTTCAGTGAGGATGTTGTTACCCCTAACTTCAGAGGAAATGCTCTAATAACAGCGTTGGCGAGCTTAGGAAGCACCCTGACTAGTGACATTGTCAACCTGACACAACGATATTTTTTGCCGGATTTACCTACCATCTTGAAAGACAAAGGCCTTATGGCAGAATACCAAGTGGAAAGCAAGGTCAGACATTTACCTGACCTGAAGAACGGACACTTTTTCTGCTTCCTAGGCCTGCCCTTAAGAGAAATAAAAGAAAAGCGTGCCAACACTCCTGTCGAAACTGATCTGCTACTACTTCACCCACAGCTTGGTGCAGTATTGATCGAAGTGAAAAGTATCGAAACCAGCAAGCTCGCCGGAATGATCGCCAACGAGCAAGACGATGCACAAAAGCAGCTAGCCGGAATGATCGCCAAGAAGCAAGACGATGCACAAAAGCAGCTATCAAAGGCAAAGGATTTCTTTAAAACTGAACTGGAACGGGCACTCGTGCTTGATCCAGCAGAGAATGGAAAACTGTCGGATTTCATCAACGACATTCCATGCTATGTGGCTATGCCTAATGTCACCGAAGTAGACAAGACAGGAGAAGCCGAACTTCTACTACAATCGTTTTTCAGTGGAAGAATGAATGATGAGACTACACTATTCAAAGCACCCAGAGACCAACTGCTTTATAAGAAGATTTACCCATGGATGCTCAGCATGTAAGTGTTATGTAGATTGTAAATAAGTTCACCTCCTTTGTCTCGTTTCAATTTTCCCGTTAAAAGGAGAAAGATTTGAAGAGACTATTTGTCTACCTATGCATGGTTCAGGTTCTTTTAAAGGACCCCTCGCACTATTTACTATTCAACTTGCAGTATTTTAAATATTTGAATACTTTAAAACCAGATAAATATTCCTTGAGCCCAAGCTGACTTTGAAACATATACTCAAACAATGTATACAACGGGTACGTCAGCTAAGATGCTTCACCAGCGATATTTCGGCCTTTCTTGGCAAGGATCTCGTCAGGCTGTCAATTTGACAACCTGACGGGGACCCTTGCCGAGAAGGGCCGAAATATCGCTGATGAAGCATCGTAGCTGACGTATCCGTTCTATACATTGTTTAAGACTAGGCTGCGCTTTCAACAAATTACCCACGGTTTTGGCTGTTTAAGCCTTTTCCGAGACCCGTTGACTTACAAAGAAAACAGGGAAAAAATTTACTTAACCAGTTTCTTTATGGAAAAAGTGCTCGCTGACAACCGTCGACAGCGTGATCACATCGAAGGTAGCAAAGCGCGGCAAGTGAGAAAATCAGCGTGGTTTTGGGTTAGAATGTAAAGTACGAAATATGGGTCTCCGGGTTTAGAAATATATGGAGTGATTATGGAAGTAGGTTGCGTTAGTATTATAGGTAAGACAGCTTCTTTATTAATAAACTAATAACAAAAAGTCCAGAGCCCGGCTGAGAATACAAATTCGATGTGCATGAGATGGAAAGACTTCTTTAACTAAAAGCAACATTTATAAATTTACTACATGCCATTCATACTAATAGAACCATTGAGGCATACCGTTCACAGGTCCTTGGGGATCATGAAAATGTATCGTTTAGTTGAAAGTTATTTTCGCCCTTTGCGGTGATGTGATGTGATGTGAATTCATTTGTAAGCAAAATCCTTGAGGCAGAAATGTTCATGGGCCCTTGGGGATTAATAAAACGTATCGTTTACTTGAAAGTTTTTTTTTTCGGTTAAGATGAGCAGGTACTTTAAGGGATTCGAATGAAGAACAACCCTTAAGGTACAAATGAAAAACATCACAGGCAAATGCCTGTGATGTGACTCTTTCCGCTCGTCGAGTTTCATTAGAATCTGATCACCGGTTCGAAAGATATATGCACCTCAAGTTTCCAAATTTTCCTTCCCTCCATCCCCCCAGTGTGAGACATTTGATTGAAAACTGTTACATGGCGGTGCTTCATTTTAGACCAGCCAAAAATAAATAACCCCTTTCAATGTCTTTCCGTGGTAATCCTGTCCCTTGTAAGATCGTTGCCCGTTGTCCTAGGATATTTTGGCCTCCCCTGCCGACAGTTTGAGCCATCTCGGCCATTTTGAACCAGGACGATTTTAGCCTCCCTGTGACATTTTGGATGATTTCGATCGACCTCAGCTGTGGTCATTTCGAATCGCGGGCATTCTGAATCATGGGCATTTTGAACCGTGGGCAGGGTATTTGTGAGAGTGGGTAAAAAATATCGTGGTGAGTTTGGGAATCACCCCTTTGGTCAGGGGCGTCACGTATGGGGGGGGGAGGCCCCTCCCCCAAAGTTGCCGAAAAGTGCCGAAATTTTGCGTAAAAACAGCCTTTTTTTCCTTTTTAAACAGCCGATTTTTCTTCAAAACAGTCAATTTTTCTTCAAACAGTGGGTGTTTATGGCACTTGAGCATAATCAAGTGCCATATGGCGATCGTAATTTCTGTCGGCCTGTCTGTCGGTCGGTCATGTTCTGTTGGTCTGTACTGGTTTTGCTAGTTTGGGCACTTCTGCATAAGCCAGGACGATGAAACCTGGCAGGCGTATTCGGGACCCGCCCAGATTAACTTACAAATTATCACTTCCCCGTCCGACTTTCCCCGGATCCGAGAGTCCGGAAACTAGGAACGAGGGGGAGCAAAAAGGCAATGCCTAGATGTGGTATCGATCCAACGACCTCCTTCGTGGAAGCCTCACACGCTAGCGTAGAGCGCCATTAGACCTTGTGTTTAGAACCGAATGCAGGACCAGTTACAGTTTAAGGATTGAGATGCGTCAAGAACAAGTGCTACAGATGCTAAGTTTCAAATCCGGACCAGATGCGATAACTGGGGGGGGGGGGGCTGGAGGGGGGCACCGGATATCTCGTGAAATGCTTCCACATAAGCTAGGGCAATGAAGCGTGGCATACATATCAGGGAACCGACCAGATTAACTTGGTCTGGTGTGAAGAACAAGTGTCTCAGATTTTCAATTTCAAATCTGGCCCGAATCTGAAAACTGGGGGGGGGGGGGGGTAGAGGGGTGGGGACCGGAAATCTTGTGAAATCTTGTGGAACTTGAAGGTAAGAACCAGCATTAACCCTAGAGTCATTATTGACAAAACAGGACCGGATCGTGTCGTAGTGGAGGTTGTCGGAGGGTGTTTCCTAGATTCCCGGCGATCACGACTATCACGAGTTAGGGTACTTCCAGATGTACCAGGACCATGAAACTTGGCAGACGTATTACCTACTCTCGCAGGTCGACTTAAATGTAGTTCCTTCCCCGGGAACCCAGGATCTAGTGACATAAATAACTCTGGAACGGGTGATCGGACGTGAACGAAACATGACAAGTGTCTCAGATGATCAATTTCAGTTCCGGATCGAATCCGATAACTGGGGGGGGGGGGGTAGCTGGAGGGGGTGCGCTTAGAGTCGACAGATCGGGATGGGACTTGGAGGAAAGAACAAGCATAAGCCGTAGAGACAATATTAACAAAACACCGACCGGATCATGTCACAATGGGGGGAGTTGGAGAGTGTTTTCCGCAATTCCGATGATCACAAGTTTGGGGTACTAGATCAAGCCCATTTTCAGATGAAATGAATATCGGGAGAGAGATCCAGCCTTGACAACTGCAAACCGTATCTGACAAACATGCTAACTGTTCTGACAAGTGCCATATGAGCTTTCAGCTCTTGTCTTTAAAACAGTCGGTTTTTCGTAAAAATAGTAGATTGTTTCTTGAAAACTATCAGTTTCTCTGAAAATCAGTCGTTTTTTTTCTCAAAAGCAGTAGTTTTTTCTGCAAAAACAGTCGGTAAAATTACCAGCCAGTCGGTAAATAGGCCTACTTTGCCACCCAAAAATGTTTGGCTAGTAACGCCTCTGGCCTTGGTAAACTGGTACTGTGCAGCCACAATTCCCATGAGAGACTCACTTTCTGGCTACACCCCCCCCCCCCCCCTCCAAACGACGCCTCTGGAAGAACGACACTTATAGTAGCATTAGTTGTTTCGGTTTTTGCGAGAGTCAGATACTTCTTAGACAATCCAGGGCCCCCGTGCGATGTCACAACAAAGCTAAAAGGCTAACACTCATAATGTACACGGCAAAAACATTCCCACGGCTGAGTATAAATGCACATGGTTTAGCATGCCCACGATTGAATTACTTGAGGTATTCAGCCCGTAGTAAAACTGGAATTAGGGGCAGGGGCGTCACAACTAGGGGGAGGGGGGACGCCCCCCCCAATGTTGTCGGCCAGTCGGTAAAAATAACCGAGTTAGTGCGGAGCGCCGCTATTTTCGTCAAAACAGTCGTTTTTTCTGAAAATCAGTCGTTTTTGTTTAAGTCATTTTCGTCAAAACAGACATTTTTTCTGAAAATCAGTCTTTTTTTTTAAAACAGTCATTTTTTCTGCTAAAGCAGTCGGTAAAAATCACCAGCCAGTTGGTAAATGCCTTCCCCCCCCCCCCCCCCCCCAGACATTTTGGCTAGTGACGTCTCTGATTAGGGTTCAGTTAGCATCAGAAGGAGTAGACCGAGTGTTAGAATGGCGATACTCGCATATAATTCTAGTATATATTGTTATTTTAGGGAACAATTCCTTCCTTGGTTTTCGCTTTCTGTGTTGGAACAATTTATATAAAATTCCTTCTGGTACTTTCACGCAAACAATTCTGAACTGATCAACGAAAAATACAATTTCAATACCTTTCCCTTACACTTTGTCCCAGGTTCATTTTGGCTTCCCCTTTGGACAGATTGAGCCGTCGGGATTTGAGTCAGGACGATTTTGGTAACCCCTAGGGCATTGTTTTTGTCATCTTTTTGAGCCTGCGGAATTTTTAACGATTTTGATTTCGGGTCCTTCGACTTCCTTGTGGGGCATTTTAATCGTGAGCATTCAGAGCGTGGGCATTGTGAGAGTGGGCAAAAAGATCTTGGTGATTTTGGGAACCCGCCGTTTTTCCTTGGCAGGGGTGGGCCCCCTTTGAAGGCAAGGGGGGGACCTCAAATGACACTTCTGGAAGAAAGAAACTCGGAGTATATTTGGCTGGCAGAGCTTATTTGGTTCAGATACTTCTTAGACAATCCAGGGCCTCAGTGGGAGATACCTAAACAATACCTGAAGAGATACCTGAAAAAGTACGGAAGACTACGGAGCACAAATTTTTATCTGTCAATTTGATAAATTTATTTATTTATTTATTTATGACCCGCTTTTTGCGTAACAGCGGAGTATGAATAAAATACAAAAGTAAAATATACATATTAAAACACTTAAACAAAACAATGTAAATAAACACGACAACATTCTTTTCATATAAAAAAAAAAAAAACCCACTAAATAGACTTAAAATATGTACACAGTGACAAGCACATTAATCGGGTTCAGGAATGAAAAACTGGCTAATAATTTCATGGGCTGAGAGGGCAGGATGTTTGTGGAGGGAAAATAGATTTGAATGCGAACGAAAAAGTGTATTAACACTATCCTGAACATTAAAATTCGAAACAAAATAACATAAAATAACGCTTGGCGGTCTATACAACACCATGTTCGCGCCCCATGTCTTCTTTCTAACCCCTCTGTGGAATTCATTGAATAAAACTGAGCGTAAACAATTTCGTTCTATTTTTGGGATCCCAAAACGTAAGTGGAGGGATACCTATGACATCGCAAAAGTTGTCCGTCTGTCCGTCCGTCCGTCCGTCTGTAAGCACGACAACTCTCGAAGGGAATGAGATATTTTGATGAAGCTTGGTATGAGGATTGTTTGGGTCAAGGGTAAGGTCGAGTTCATAGATGGGATCTGTAGCCCTATATTTGGGGGTGGGGGAGGGGGTTCAATTTAAGGGACAAACAAAATATTTTTAAACAGCTAATGTGATAGTCGATTATGGGGTAAGAAGACATGCTGAGCACGATGGTGACAATCATTTTCTTGCCGGACAAGTAGTTCGTCCGGAATCCGGCAAAAACCGGAAAGTTTGTTAAAAGTAAAAGTTTCATCTGAAGTTGATTAAATGTTTGATTTAGGGTTAAGAAGACATGCTGAGCACGATCGTGAAAACTATTTTCTCGCTGGACGAGTAGTTCGTCCGGAATCCGGCAAAAACCGGAAAGTTGGTTAAAAGTAAAAGTTTCATCTGAAGTTAATTAAATGTTTGATTTAGGGGTAAGAAGACATGCTGAGCATGATGGTGAAAATCATTTTGTCGCCGGACAAGCAGTTCGTCCGGAATCCGGCCAAAACCGGAAAGTTGGTTAAAAGTAACAGTTTCATTTGAAGTTCATTAAATGTTTGATTTATGGGTAAGAAGACATGCTGAACCCGATGGTTAAAACCATTTTCTCGCCGGAAAACTAGTTCGCCTGTAATTCTGCCAAAACCGGAAAATATGTTAAAAGTAAAAGCTTTATCTGAAGTTGATTAGATGATATATTTAGGGGTAAGAAGAGACGCTGAGTCTGTATATAATGATCATTTTTTACCCGGACATATAATTAGTCCGGAATCCGGTTGTACCCGCATTTTTTTTAAGTCAAAATTTTATTTAAAGTTGATTAGATTTCTTTATAGGGATAAGGAGATACGCCGGCTTCGTTTCTGAATTTTTCTTTTTTTGTTGGACTAGTAGTTCGCTCGGCATTCGGGCGAAACCGCAAATTTGGCAGTAGTAAAGCAGGAAGTTTCGGTCAAAATCGTCAAAATGGATATGGCTTATAGAGGTATAGATAGGTAGATAGAATATCTGAACTCGGTTTTCTCTGGTGATTAGCCTGGCGAAGACAAGACCGAATTGTCTGGATCAAATCTTAGATTTTTGGGATCCCATCGACACCTTTGGTCTTGTTTTTCCGGTACCGCAAATATCTACTGGGAATTGCCATATGGTTCCGAAACTCTTACGTATCACAAAGGTACCGTATTTTACATGCTGAGCACGATGGTGAAAATCATTTTCTCGCCGGACAAGTAGCTCGTCCGGAATCCGGCAACAACCGGAAAGTTTGTTAAAAGTAAAAGTTTCATTTCAAGTTGATTAAATGTTTGATTTAGGGGTAAGGAGACATGCTGAACACGATGACGAAAACCATTTTCTCGCTGGACAAGTAGTTCGTCCGGAATCCGGCAAAAACCGGAAAATCCGTCAAAAGCAAAAGTTTTATCTGAAGTTGATTAGATGTTAGATTTAGGGGTAAGAAGAGACGCTAAGTCTGTATATGACAATCATTATTTACCCGGACATATAATTAGTCCGGAATTCGGTAGTATCCGCATTTTTTTTAAGTCAAGGTTTTATTTAATGCTGATTACATGTTCTTCATAGGGATAATGAGATAATCTGGATTCGTTTCTGAATTTTCTTTTTTTGCTGGACTATAGTTCGCTCGGAATTCGGGCGAAACCGCAAATTTGGCAGAAGTAAAGCAGGAAGTTTCGGTCAGTATCGTCAAAATAGATATGGCCTATAGAGGTATAGGTTGATAGATAGATGGAATGTCTGAACTCGGTTTTCTTTGATGATTAGCCTGGCGAAGACAAGACCCAATTGTCTGGATCAAATCTTAGATTTTTGGGATCCCATCGACACCTTTGGTCTTGTTAGTTATCGCATCCTAATGTCTCGTATTGTTGTGTGATTTCTTTTTTCTGTTCTTTTTCATTTGTTTCCTTACCAACTCCTCCGACGACTTACCTTGTATTTGTATGGAGGGTTTAAATAAAATTATTACTAAAGCCAAAGACATGATATGAAGAAAGTTCGAGGCTAAGTTAGTAAATTCAATGTCATTGGAGAAGGGCGCCCTTAAGGCAGATCCATGATGTCAGTATAGTGAATGATGGTTTTGGCCGAATAAATGAGTAGACATGGATTTCCGTCATCTGTTTTTGGATAAATGATGTAGGGGTGGGGGAGGGGGTTTTAATTAAGGGGAAAAAGCTATAGATATAGTTGATTTAGGGGTAAGGATACATGCTGAATCCGAATACGAAAGTTATTTTCCTGCCGGACAAATAGTTCACCCGGAATCCGGCAAAAGCCGGAAACAAAATTTGTCGACCAATTTTCGGCTATAGCAGTACCTAACCCTTTATTCTCAAACTAGTATAGCTCTGCGCACGTGGATGACGACATTCATTTGAGTTTCTGAAATCGATTAGAGATTCGGTATAGGGGCAAGCAGACATGCTGAATCCATTTTTGAACTTTATTTTAACAGTAGGCTACACATATTCAAGGAATCTGACGAAGATTAAATATGGAAGACATGACCTTATTTTTTTAATCAAATGTTAAATTTTTGGGATCCCATGGAAACCTTTGGTCTTGTTCTTAGTGTCAGAATCCTATTTATACAAGAAACCTAGAAGTCGTCAGATTTAAATTATCGGACGCTATAGTTTACAGCCTACACTAAACGCTACAAGAAATTAAATTTACATCTGCACATATGTATGTTTCACTCTTGGAAAGGCGAGAAACCGAGTGGTTGCTGAAATTGACCACTCTCACAATACCCACGCTCAGAATGCCCACGATCATCGCAAAATGCCCACGATTCAGAATGCCCACGGCTCAAAATGCCCGTGGTTCTAATGCCCGAAAATGCCCACATTTTAGATCGAAGACCCCGAAACCGAAACAGTCCAAAGTGTCAACGACCCGAAATGATGAAAGTTTAAAATGCTCACAGGGGAGGCTGAAATCGTGTTCAAAACGCCGACGGCTCAAACTGTCGTCAGAGGAGGCCGAAGTGTCTGGGACAACGGACAACGAGATTACAAGGGGCATGATTACTACGGAAAGATACTGAAAGGGATTATTTGATTGTTTGTTGATCAAAATTAAAATTATTTGCGTGAAAGGGGGGTGACATGTCATGTAAAATCGTTCCACACAAAAAGCGAAACTAGGCGATCAAAATCTTGCAACGGATAAGATAAGATTGATTCCACTAAAAGCACAGAGGCCATGGGAAAAAAATTAACACCAAAAATTTCCCCACGAAGATCTGAAAGCTCAGGCATACGCACATTAAGTGAAAAATATTTTCATCCAATACTCTTGATGCCTTTCTCTCCTTGCCGATGCAAAATCTCCGGCCTCTCCGGATAGCTAGCGGAAGAAAGGCAAAAGTGATGTCACAGCTGCATCCAAAGATCGCCGTGATTGGTTGACACAGGATTTGAGTCGTTGAGTTTGAGTCGTACGGACACGCTTACTCCTTCTTCCTGAGGATCATTGGCGTGTTTTGGACTTGGTCATATAGAGTATTGTCCGACCATTGGGCAAAACTAAGGAACAGACAACACTCTTACCTTACCCAAATATCTTCGACGTATTCCTAAAGGTAGACATAAATAAAAATAAAAGTTTTCAGATCGCAGTTTGTGATTCAGTTTGCTTTTTCAGAATTCGGCCGAGCATTATAACATTACACTACAATTGAGATTATACCAGTTCAACGTACGATTATCGCCATTCTGATACTCGGTCTGCTCCTTCGTTTCTCACTCATAACTAGTTACGGACTGAACACCTCAAATAATTCAGTGTTGGGCATTTTGATCCGTGGCCCGTGGGTATTTTCAGTCGTGGGCACTTTGAACCGTGGTCATTACGACTTTTTTTTCTTTTTTTTTACAGTGCAAAACGGACTTTTAACCAGAAACCAAGAATCGGCTACGGTTTGTATAACTCATTACTGATTGACTGATTGAACCGAGGACAAAGTTTTTCCTCGGGCAGGATTTGATCCCCGTACAGTTCACTTTACCATAGCGACTCGATTAATATCATGTTTGTATTTTACTTGCAGGTGCTACCATCTGAAGATGTTCAACAAAGATCCGTCGGCAATAAATGTCCATCAAACGGCGAGCCTGAGAATGAACCTTGTTGAGACTAATCTTCTCATTGAAACCCACTCAAATAAATTGATCAACTGGTACCTTAGCCCACATATGAGAAATCCAATTCACGGCTCGCAGGGTATATACCACTCCAAAGAACAGCAGGCATTGTTAGATCCATTCTATTACAAACGAATGCCCAAAGTACTGTTCATTACCGGAGAAGCTGGGACAGGAAAGACTTACATTTTAGCCGAGAAGATGAAACAGCTTATGTTGGAAGACAATGCCAACAAGTGCATTTATGTTGGCTTCAACCAGGCCATCGTAGATAAAATAGCTGCAACAATGCAGAAATCGAACATAAGAAACGACCGCTGGTTCTGTTTCACCGTCGACGGATTAATCAACAATATGCACGGCTGCGTTTTTTCCGAAGGTGACTATCGCCTTGGAACTTGGAGGCCAAGTTTAGGTGATGACAACACGAACGACAAGCTGGAAAAACTCTTCGCTGATTCCCCCAAATACCGAAGCTCCGGAGGTATCGCCGAGTTTGATGACTACCATATTTTCATAGACGAATACCAGGAGGTCCATGAGAACAGTAGGCTTTATTTAGAAGGAATGCTGCTGAAAAAGAATCCTAAAGATAAATTCAGATGGATTGCTTTCGACAACAACCAGAGACTACGTACGGCTAGTAATCCAGTAAGGGTCCCAGTTTATAAATTAGGACAGGGATACACTTCAACCTTTGAGCAGGTAAATCTACCCGCAGTGCACAGGCTGACCGCTGAGATCTACAAGTTTACAAAATCTCTAGTATTTAGTAATGAAAACCCAACGGTGTGCTTAACAGTAGCTCACGCAGTGGCTAACAAGAAAGACGTGGAACGTATTTCTCTTAACAGTGATGACAAAGCCTGCGAGAAATTAAGAGACACCCTCGAGCGTCTAATAAATGCAGAACAAATTTTGAGCGAGATGATCACGGTCATTACACAAAACGAAAGTGCTGAAACTCCAGAACTTACGAAAGTAAAGTCCGAATTACGCACCATTTGTGAACAGTTTAAAGTCTTTCTAACAAATTTGACGGAGTTCAAAGGACTTGAGAGTACCGTGGTCATTGCTTTCTTTCCTGATGCCATAGTCTGCCCATTACAAGGAGGTGGATACGCCCTTCCCGCAGACGGGAGACATTTTCTTCACATCGCTTCCTCAAGGGCTACATGCTATTTGATTGTCATAACAGAAGCTCGAACTGACGCTACCCTGGGGGAGAGATTTCCGCCAGATAGAGTTCTTCCCCTTCAAGATGCTGCACCTTATGGCTATGCGTGAAGTAAATAAGACAAGAACTAGAAGCTCATATGACACCTGAACCAAGAACAAATAATCAGATAGAACCTCCTTCTTTGGTCCCATGCAGCGACTATGGATACCCCGACAAAACTGAGCGGAGCTAGAGGTACATGTTCTAGCTGTTGATACCAGCCTTTCGCCGTTGCTCATCGCAGAGCAAAAGGTGGAGGAGGCACGCTGACCTGCTCTGCAGCGCGTTCAGAGAACCAATCGGCTTTGACTTTGAAAGTTTCTTCTACGCGGCTTCACCGCGATATAGCTATTTGCAGAGGTAATGAACGTGATGAGCCGCGTAGCTCCTAACCTCAGCTCGTTTGCATCGGACAGGTCACTCGGAAATATTCGACTCCGCATGGTCATATTACAGAGATAGGGAGACGGAGGTCCTACCAGATTATTTGTTCGCGTAGGATTGATTAAATGGGAATTTGGGTTTAGTTATCCTTTGTAAGCAAAACCCTTAAGACACGAATGTGCATAAGCCCTTGCGGATCACGAAAGCGTACCGTTTAGTCGATTTTTTGTTTCTGCGGTAATGGGGTCCTTAAAGAACGTGAAAATGATTTTTTTTTGTCAAAAATACTTCTTTCACTTTGCGGTTACGACGCCCAGGCGCTAAATAGTCACTGTAAACAAAATACCTGAGGCAAAAATTATCATGCTTCTTTGGGGATCATTAAAAAGTATCGTTTTGATTAAAAAATGTTCATGGGCCTTTGGGATCATAAAAATTTATCGTTTTCTCAAAAGTTTTTTTGTATTTCGGGGTAAGCTATGATATGGACTGTATGGAGGCTAGGAATTCAAAACAAATATTCGCATTCGTTTGGTTACGGACATAAAAAAGACCAAAGGTTTCGATGGGATCCCAAAAATCTAATATTTAATCCAGACAATTGGGTTATGTCTTCGTCAGATCCAGTATTCGCCATGCTAATCCTCAGAGAAAACCAAGTTCAGATAAACCTATCTAAGCCATATCTATTTTGACGTTACTGAGCGAAACTTCCTGCTTTACTTCTGCCAAATTGCTGGTATCTGCCGAATTGCGAGCGAACTACCGTACTTGTCCAGCAAAAAAAGAAAATTCAGAAACGAATTCAGCGTATCTCCTTATCCCTATAAAGAACATCTATTCAACTTCAAATAAGACTTTAGCTTCTAAGAAATTCCGATTACAACGGATTCCGGACGAATTATATGTCCGAGTAAACAACAATTGTCATATAAAGACTCAGCGTCTTTTCTTACTCCTAAATCTGTCATCTAATCAACTTCAAATAAAACTTTTGCTTTTAATAAATTTTCGGTTAGGCCGGATTCCGGGCGAACTAGTTGTCACGGTAGAAAACGCTGTTCACGTAAGTGTTCCGCATGTCTTCTTACCTCTTAATCAAACATTTAATCAACTTCAAATGAAACTTTTACTTTTAACCAACTTTCCGGTTTTTGCCGGATTCCGGACGAACTACTTGTCCGACGAGAAAATGGTTTTCACCATCCTGTGCAGCATGTCTTCTTACTCCGTAATCAACTATCACATTAGCTGTTTATAAATATTTTATTTGCCCCTTAATCTGAACCCCCTCCCTTACCCCTAAATATAGAGCTACAGAGCCCATCTACGAACTCAACTTTCCTCTTGACCCAAAGAACCCTCACACAAAGTTTCATCAAAATATCTCTTTCCCTTCGAGAGTTATTGTGCTTACAGACGGACGGACAGACGGACATCTTTTGCGATGTCATAGCCATTTCTCCACTTACGTTTTGCGATCCCAAAAAGGAGGTTGAATCTAAAACCATTGCCAGCTTTTTCCGGTGTTCTGTTCTGAACATCGGTCAGATTCGTGATTACCAGGCATCAACTTCTGTGTTTCAAAGCATGAACCATATTTGCCCCGATTATTTTTCTATGAATCAGGAGCACCACAATTATGACACCAGAAATGCACAGCTTTTAATTACTGAAAAAAGAAAAACAGTTAGATCAACTGATATGATTCGTAATCTAGGGCCTTCTGTTCGGAATAATCTGCCAGCTAGCATCAGGGAGTTTGCCACTTTATACGGGTCTAAAAAGAAACTGAAAACTTTCCACTTAATTAATACGTGTTGAAGGGTGTGTGGTCTCTTTCTTCTTTGTTTTGGATCCCAAAACGTAAGTGGAGGGATACCTGTGACATAGCAAAAGTTGTCCGTCGGTCCGTATGTCCGTCCGTCTGTCTGTAAGCACGATAACTCTCGAAGGGAATGAGATATTTTGATGAAACTTGGTCTGAGGACTGTTTGGGTCAAGGGTAAGGTCAAGTTCGTAAATGGGCTCTGTAGCCCAATATTTGGGGGTTGGGGAGGGGGGTTCAAATTACGGGGCAAACAAAATATTTTTAAACAGATAATGTGATAGTTGATTATGGGGTAAGAAGACATGCTGAGCACGGTGATGAAAATCATTTTCTCGCCGGACAAGTAGTTCGTCAGAAATCTGGCACAAACCGAAAAGTTTGTTAAAAGTAAAAGTTTCATTTGAAGTTGATAAAATGATTGATTCAGGAGTAAGAAGATATGCTGAACACGATGGGGAAAACCATTTTCTCGCTGGACAAGTAGTTCGTCCGGAATCCAGAAAAACAAGAGCTGAAAGCTCATATGGCACTTGCAAGAGTAGGCAAGTACGTTTCTTCTTTAAAGCACAATGGACACTTCTAATGCTTTACTTTGTATTAAATGCTTCACAAATAAACATTTCCGACTTCCTTTAGAAGGCGCTACGAAAATCGGCCGTTTTCTTGTTATCCCTTGTCTTTACCCCTCTGGCATTTCGGCGATCCAAATCTTAGCAGCTGGGATATCGTGGCACGATATTCAAAAACTCCCAGCAATGCTTGATAGAAAAGGATATATTTGAGATGGCACCAAAGTCAAGCCGCAGATGCAGTTTACCTGATTGTTCTAGTGTTTCCTCAGAAGTTCCATGGCTTAAACTGCCTATTAAAAGTTTTTCTTTGTGGAATAGTGTTGTGAAGCTTGCTTTATAAAATGTACCAGAATATGCAATAAGCTTATAAAATATAACATAGCTACAAAAATCATGCAAAAACAAATAACCTATTCGAATCTGAATTATACAAGCTGATTTATGCATAAAATAAAGATCTACTAAGTATTATAAGAAACATCCCTTTTATCTTTGTCCAAGCTAGTAAACTGAGCATGTACTGGACCAAAAAATTACGCTTTGAAATATCACAAAGAGGAAACTGTTGAAAAAGCTGCTGATCTAGGGGTTAAGCATTGTTCCTAGGTTGTTACAGAGTGGGATTCGGGTAGTTCGATGTGCCCATACTTTAAATTGTTGCAGCATAATTTCCCGTTTTAAAGGCGCTAGAAATGCATCTGTAAGCAAAACCCTTGAGGCAAAAACGATAGCAGGTTCTTTGGGATAATTGATATATACAGTTTGGTCAAAAGTAGAGCCCTTGTGGCAGAAATGATAATGGGTTGAGATGTATCGTTTCATAAAAAGGACTTTTCGACTTTGCGGTGAAGATGCCCACTTTAAGGGAGCCAGAACCTTGTTTGTACACAAAACCCTTGAGGCACAACTGGTAATGAGCTCATGCGGATCATGAAAATGCACATTTTGCTTAAAAGTATTTTTCTTAATTTTCGGTCATGATTGGTACTTTAAGGAATGGTAGGATTTGGAAAGTGGCAAATTCTAAGCCAATCTTGTCGAATTTCTAATATTCCAGCCAAGTTTCATCGTCCTAGCACATTTGGAAATACCTTTACTCGCCATCACCGGAATTCCGGACTCCCCCTTAAACTCCCCCCACAGTCGCCTAAGCAAATCCGGTTCTGTAAATGATTTATCCTGAGCATCTGTTAGTTATTCCCACAAAGTTCCATCCCTATCTCTCCGGTCTAAGCCGGTCAGATATCCCCCCCCCCCCCCCCAGTTATTGTCGGATCCGGTCCGGACATGAAAAAGATCACCAGAGACATGTCCTCTGTTCAATTACAAAATTTCACTCAAATCCGATCACTCGTTCCAAAGAGACGCATGACTCAATACTCCGGATTCACCCTTCCTCTACCCCCCCCCCCCCCACGACTATCGGATCGAGTAATTTTTTTTTTACAAGTCAGTTTGATAGGGTCCCTGATACGCCTCCCAAGTTTCGTCGGGAAAATCCCCAGAACCGCCATCACCGGAATTCCGGGAAACACCCCTCCACCCAAGTGTCCGGATCCAGTCCAAATCTGTAAACGATGGAGCAGATGCTGGTTATTCCCAGCAAGTTTCACTCCGATCCCTCCATTCTAACCGTTTCTCGGGATTTCCGGTCTCCCCCCCCCCCGACCCCTCCATAGCTGTCGAATCCAGTTCCGACTTCAAATGGAACATCTGAGATATGTCATTTATTTAGGAATTAAGTTTCATTTCAATCCGATCACCCGTTCGAAAGTTACACACCACTCAATTTTACGGATTCCCCCACCCTCCACTCCCCAAAATGGTCGGATCGGGAAAATGATTATTTCCAGGTTGGTTTGGTCGGGTCCCTGATACGCCTGCCAAGTTTCATCATCCTAGCCCCCCCCCCCCTCCCTAGTCTATATCAACCCCTACTAAGGTTCAACAACATATTTTGCCAACCCCTTCGACCTTCAATTGATGTAGCTCTCTTCGAACGAATCCTAGTAAATCATCCACGAGCAGAGCCATACTAATGTGATGAAAGAACTGACTGGGTTTGACGAAAACTAGAAAATACATTTCAAGAGATTCTGGGTGTCCCCCTCCCAGTTATCGGATCCGATCCGATCCGAATTTGACAATGAGCATCCGAGACATCTGTTCTTGATACCTGTCAAGTTTAATGCCCGCCCGATTATCCGTTCCAAAGTTATGAATGTTACTAATTTCCGGATTCCCCATGTTGCCACTCCCCCAATGATGGTCGGATCGGGGAAGTGAGTATTCCCATGTTAATCCGGTTGGGTCCCTGATATGCGTGCCAAATTTGATCGTCCTAGGTCATGTGGAAGTGCCCAAACTAGCAAAATGCGGACAGACCAACAGACAGACAGACATTACGATCGCTATATGGCACTTGAGTAAGCTCAAGTGCCATAAAAACGGAAAGTTAGTTAAAAGTAAAAGTTTCATTTGAAGTAGATTAAATGTTTGATTTAGGGGTAAGAACACATGCTGAGCATGATGATGATATGACAAGTAGTATGTCCGGAATCCGGCAAAAACCAGAAAGTTTGTTAAAAGTAAAATTTTCATCTGAAGTTCATTAAATGTTTGATTTTGGGGGTGAGAACACATGCTGAACACGATGGTGAAAACCAAATTTTCGTTGGACAATTAGTTCGTCCGAAATCTGGCAAAAACCGGAAAGTTGGTTAGAAGTAAAAGTTTCATTTGAAGTTGATTAAGTGTTTGAATTAGGGGTAGGAAGACATGGTGAAAACGATGGTGAAAACCATTTTCTCGCCGGACAACTAGTTCGCCTGGAATCGGGCCAAAGCCGGGAAATATGTTAAAAGCAAAAATCTGAAGTTGATTAGATGATAGTATGTATTTGACAATATTTTTTTACCCGGACATATAATTAGTCCGGAATCCGGTTATACCCGCATTTTTTTAAGTCAAAGTCTTATTTAAAGTTGATTACATGTTCTTTATAGGGATAAGGAGATACGCTGGATTCGTTTCTGAATTTTCTTTTTTTGCTGGACTAGTAGTTCGATCGGAATTCGGGCAAAACCGCAAATTTGGCAGAAGTAAAGCAAGAAGTTTTCGGTCAGTATCGTCAAAATAGATATGGCTTATAGAGGTATAGATAGATCGATAGATAGAATATCTGAGCTCGTTTTTTTTTTTAATGAATGAAGGGTTTATTAAAAAAAAAAAATTGGAATCTTCAATCTTCAATGCCCAGAGGCGAACCTGTAAGGGACTAATTACCCTCGAAACAAAACATCAACAACAACAAAAACTTCGACAAAAGAAAGAAAATAAAGGAAAGAAAGACAGAAAGGAGCTTGATTTACCCGGCCTGGGACGCCCAACCAGAGAAAGGAACAATAAAACAACACATTTTCAATCAGAATCACTACTAACTATTCAAAACAAAAAACTAAAGGAAAAACACAACTTAAACGGCCGAGAATAACGCATCAAATTCATATACAGCAAAATCCAGTAAAACACTAGATGACCTTAACTCTGTCCATAAACCTTGTCCAACATGTCTAATGCTAAATCTCGATCTACTAGTTAATGATGACGCACGGGGAAAAAGAAGACGCACGGGAAAAATACTGAGAAATGCACTGGGGCAACACTTTATTGTGATGTTTGTACATAAATAAAGCGTCATAAAACTTACAAATTCCCGCAGAAGGTAAAATGATGATTAGCCTGGCGAAGATTGGATCTGGCGAAGATTGGATCTGGCGAAGACAAGACCCAATTGTCTGGATCAAATCTTAGATTTTTGGGATCCCAACGACACGGTTGGTCGTGTTTTCTTTCTTTTTTTCACAGTTGTTCGGGTGGGGCTGAAACTGGTAAGGAGTAAATGTTAAGGATTTTTGTTGTGTAGTGTTCACGTTTAATCGTCTCTTATTTAAGTCATGGGCTAGGTGGATAATTGTAAGTTGTTGTGTTTAGTTATTTATTTATTAGATACAAGTAGTGTTAATAAATTGCAGCACAAGTCCTTAGGACTTTCTTTTTGCTGCAATAGGATATTAGTTGTGTTACTTTATTTATTTTCAATGTTTTAGTTAAAAATAAAAACCTACCTACCTACCTACCTTGCGCCCAAGCTGACTTTGAAACATACATTCAAGTAATGCATAAAACCAAGAACAAATAAATTTATTGTTATTATAAATTATTATTTATTCTTGATAACAAGAGCTACGAGCTCATATGGCACTTGTTACGAGTAGGCACGGCTCGGTTATGTCATCTAGTGTTTGCTAGGTGTCTTCCCACCAAGTCTCATCTCGATCCCTCCACTCATAGTGTTTTCCAATGTTTCCGGTTGCCCCCTCCAGCTCCCCCCCAAAAGTCACCAGATCCGGTCCGGATTTTAAGTGGGTCGTCTGAGGCATGAGGTCTTTCCAAATATCAAGTTTCATCGAGATCCAGTCACCCGTTCAAAAGTTATAAATACCTCAAGATTCCGGATTCCCCCTCCCTCCACTCGCTCGACAGTGCCCGAATCGGCTCGGTTATGTCAATGATGTATCTAGTGTTTGCTAGGTGTCTTCCCACCAAGTTTCATCTCGATCCCTCCACTCATAGCGTTTCCCAAGTTTTCTGGTTGCCCCCTCCAGCTCCCCCCAAAAGTCACCGGATCCGGTCCGGATTTTAAGTGGGTCGTCTGCGGCACGAGGTCTTTCCAAATATCAAGTTCCATCGAGATCCGATCACCCGTTCAAAGTTATAAATACCTCAAGATTTCCGGATTCCCCCTTTCCCACTCCCCCCACAGTGCCCGAATCGGCTCGGTTATGTCAATGATGTATCTAGTGTTTTCTAGGTGTCTTCCCACCAAGTTTCATCTCGATCCCTCCACTCATAGCGTTTCCCAAGATTTCCGGTTGCCTCCTCCAGCTCCCCCCAAAAGTCACCGGATCCGGTCCGGATTTTTAAATGGGTCGTCTGAGGCATGCGGTCTTTCCAAATATCAAGTTCCATCGAGATCCGATCACCCGTTCAAAAGTTATAAATACCTCAAAATTCCGGATTCCCCCTCCCTCCACTCCCCCCACAGTGCCCGAATCGGCTCGGTTATGTCAATGATGTATCTAGTGTTTGCTAGGTGTCTTCCCACCAAGTTTCATCTCGATCCCTCCACTCATAGCGTTTCCCAAGATTTCCGGTTGCCCCCTCCAGCTCCCCCCAAAAGTCACCGGATCCGGTCCGGATTTTAAGTGGGTCGTCTGAGGCATGAGGTCTTTCCAAATATCAAGTTCCATCGAGATCCGATCACCCGTTCAAAAGTTATAAATACCTCAAGATTCCGGATTCCTCCTCCCTCCACTCCCCCCACGGTGCTCGGATGGGGGAAGTGACTATTTCCAACTTAATCATTTGGGGTCCCTGATACGCCTGCCAAGTTTTATCGTCCTAGCTTATGTGGAAGTGCCCAAACTAGCAAAACCTGGACAGACCGACAGACCGACGGACGGACAGAAATTGCGATCGCTATATGGCACTTGGCCGAAGGGCAAGTGCCATAAAAACGGATACGTCAGCTACGATACTTTAGCAGCGATATTTCGGCCCTTCTTGGCAAGGGTCCTTGTCAGCTAGGTTGTCAATCTGCAGGGTCAATGTCGGGGAAGGAAAGAAACCTGCAATAAATAACTGAAGCTTCTACCGACTATGAATATCGTATTTGGGCAAATTACTATTAAGCCCTGAGATTACTATTAGGTCCTGAGATTAATTTTTGACACGGCCGCTGTTTTTTGCTCCACAATTGGGGCGATGCTAGTATACTAGCTGTGATCATGCTCACCATGTGCTGACAACCATCACGAAACCAGGGAAAGTTCGAAATGCATTTTGACTATGTCGTCCACTTGCAGGCCATATTTTCCCTCGTGGGTTTTGAGCGAACCTCTCTATTATCAAAACTTTACAGATCTAGTTTGCTAATCCAGCTATTGAGATCAAATGACAGGGTGAGATATCGGAGAGTATTCAAGTGAATGAAGGTGTTAGGCACAGAGGCGTTACTAGCCAAATGTTTAGAGGGGGGGAGGCATTTACCGACTGGCTGGTAAATTTTTACCGAATTTTTATGCAGAAAAACCGACTGTTTCCAACAATAAACATAACATTTTTGAAAAAATCGACTGATTTTCCGAAAAATCCACGAACTTTCGGAAAAACCGACTATTTTGACCAAAAATCGACAAATTTTCAGAAAAACCGACTGTTTTCATGAAAAAAAACAAAAACATATTTTGACGAAAAATCGTGGCGCTTCGCACCGACTCGGTATTTTTTAACGACTGCCAGACGGCTTTGGGGGGCGCCCCCCCCCCCCCCCCCAGTCGTGACGCCTCTGGTTAGGCAAGGGGGTATTTTATCACAATTTATTTTCACGGCTTTCTTCTCTAACTGTCCTGAACCACTCATGCCTTTCAGTGATTTCTCGTCAGCAGAAGCAATATTCAAAAGCAAGTTCAGGTCCTTCTTTATGAAATTTAAAAATTGGTCTTGCCGTCATCTTTTGAAATGTGAATATCAATCAATAAAGTTTAATCCAAATAGCTAAAAGCTAGAAGTGAATGCCGTGAGCTAGGTGACCTGCGGGTTGAGATGTTTGGGAATGCAACTACAATAAATGATGAAGTATGGATGATGAGCGTTATTGGAAGTAAGTGTTTTCAAGATTTGAAGAGGCTGGTAAGGTTCCAAAAAATAGCTTTAGCCCACAGAGAGAATTTTCTTTAGTTTAGTTCTACTACTTCGTTCAAATGTTCTCTTTTTTTTTTTTTGTAACCATTTTTGCCATGGCCTCAGGCTTTTTGTGCAATAAATTCTATTCTATTCATATGTATGTTGTAATACTATCTCTATCAAGGTTTCGCTGGGATCGCAAAAAGGAAATATTTAATTGACTTCTTGATTCGACAGTCGGGTCGTGTAATTTTTGTATATTGTATGTATGTATATATCTATTTCCCATCAGATGAAAACAGATGGAGTACAAGATAAAAAGAAAACGAGAAACACACTACGAGAGAATACACTAACACAGAAAAACAAAGAACGAGATGGATACCTAAATACAAAAGACAGAACTACTGCCTCAAAATGGTTGCCCAAGGATGAGCAACAATACCAGAGTTGTATCTGGCAATCTGAGCTATGATCGCTTCATCAGGGTCGATAATCCCATACCGACTTGTCACAAAACGGTTGCTAGTCCATGGTGGAAGCCGTAGGAGGTACTTCGCATATTTGTAATATGTAGACCGCAACTTTTTCTTATCTTTCTTTTGGAATATCCTCCAAAAAGGACTTAGGTACAGATAGTGGGGTAGTGCCATTGCATTGTATTCTGCAAATACTCTAAATTTCCAATTTGTCATGAATCTACCTCTTACAAAATCCGTTAGTTAATCTTCCTGGTCTTCAGTTTACCATGGAAACCCAGACTGAGACTGATTATCAAGATTGATTCAGACCCGAGTCGAATATGTATATTTATCACTTTATAAGTTTTTTTCAGAGGTTTTTGCTTTTTCAAAAGTTCCCAAATCGTAGTCCACCATTTATCCTTTAATAGAACAAAACGGATAAAGTATTGAGCCGTCTTATCATTAGCCTATACCGACACTAAGTACAATTCATTAGAATTAGTTAAAGCTAACCGCTGAGATTGAGATAAGGGAAAACCAAGGCATTTTATTTATTGTGTTGCGAGAGCAACACTTTGGTTTTGTCCTCGTTTTTTTTTTTTTTTTTTTTTTTTTTCCTATGACTCCGATTTCATTTTATTCCTGGTAACTGGGAAGGGTCTAACCTGTGCGGTTTTTACGGAAAGTGTGGACCTTAGGCCGGATTGATGAATATGACATTACATTTTGGAAAGCTCCGTAGAACTCTTGCCTGGGGCCAATAAGGATGGTTTTTGCTTGTCATCGAGCCAGAGCCTACGGTTTGCGAAGTGAAGTGGAGTTGTATAGCCTATGTCGGAGAGGACCATCTCAAGTTGTGTAGCGAACCTTTCGTTTCATCAAACCATGTTTCTGCTTTCGAGTGGAAAGCTCCGTTCTAGCACGCTAGCAGGCAGGCACCAGTTTCAAATTGAAGATGGACTAAAATCTATAAGTGTTAAATATATGCGGCAGTTACCCGGCCCCACAGCCAACATATCTTCTTTGAGTGATAAATAGAAAAATCTACAGAGACAAAAAAGTGGCTTTTTCCCACGGGTCCGAAAGTGCTGCCATCTATTGTTTCTGTCCATGTCTGTGACGATTCCAGCTGAGTTTATAATTTTTTTTTTTTGCACTTGGGTTTGCGGTAGAGTAACGGTATCAGATGTGCCCCTTAAACTTTAAAAGTTCTCTCATTGCTAAAGAAACTAGAGCTTATCCTTTGCTCCTTTCTAAGTCGTGACGTTAGAAAGTTGGCCTACGGCAAAAAAGTCAACTTTTGAACTAAGACAGGTAGAATTTTTTTTTCGACGGCAATCGATAGCCACTGATGAGCTGATCAAAGTATATGTCATCCAATGAGATACACCAGTTTGAAAATTTCAAAGGGGTTGACAACTTCAGTAGTAAGGTACATTGAAACCAAAAATAGGCGATAGCAGTTATGAGCCATGTAGGGGACTTTTAAGCAACAGTCGACTGTTATCTCATAATCATCTTCGGTAATGAGGGCCTTGCAGCTTTTGCTAGTTGGTGTACCTGTTATTTGTTTCCGGTGTATTCGATGGTAAGAACGATTTGGTTCCATTTGTGTACGCGATTTCAGCTGAGTTTATCATTCGTTTTTTTGCACTTGGGTTTGCGGTAGAGAAATGGTATCAGATGTACCTCTTAAACTTTAGAAGTTCTCTCATTGCTAAAGAAACTAGAGCTTATCCTTTGCTCCTTTCTAAGTGGTGACGTTAGAAAGTTGGCCTACGGCAAAAAAGTCAACTTTTGAACTAAGACAGGTAGAATTTTTTTTTTCGACGGCAATCGATAGCCGCTGATGAGCTGATCAAAGTATATGTCATCCATTTTTTGGTACACAAATTCCTTCATGAGATACACCAGTTTGAAAGTTTCAAGGGGTTGACAACTTCAGTAGTAAGGTACACACTGAAACCAAAAATAGGTGATACCAGTTGTGAGACATGTAGGGGACTTGTACGCGGCAGTCGAGTGTTAGCTCATAATCATCTTCGGCAATAAGGGGTTTGCAGCTTTCGCTAGTTGGCGTACCTGTCATTTGATGGTAAGAACAATTAGGTTCCCAATTGTAAGACATGCAAGGGACTTGTCAGTAATAATAGGCTGTTATGCTACAAAAATCTTCAGCGATGAGGGGTTTGAAACTTTTGCTAGCCGGTGTACCCATTATTTTTATCCGGTGAACTTGATGTCTATCACGGGAAAGGGACTTGTCAGTAGAATCGGTGCACGAGGGGCTAGAAATTTGTGCAAATTGTTGCACATTGTATTCGATTTATATAAAACTGACGGTAAGAAAGTTTGTATCGATGGTCTCTCGCTGTATCCTAGGATTTACTGTTTTCGCAACGGGTACAAACGATAATGTAAAATAAGGTAGTTTCGTAATAATTAATAGTGTCGTCTATGGTATTTTAATCCTGAAAAGTTACGGATAGCTTTATAATACCAACTAGATTATATAGGATATTGTTCCAAGTTTTCATCCGTCACGATGTCTACGATTGAAAAGGATAAAGTTCAACTGACTGCAAAGTCAATTTAGTCCCTTTTTCCGATATTCTTTTGTTGTGGTTAGGGCAATCGATGCCCTTGATGAGCTGATCAAAGTATATGTCATCCATTTTTTTTGAACAAAAATCCTTCATGAGATAAACCAGTTTGAAAGTTTCAAGGGGTTGACAACTTCAGGAGTAAGGTACACACTGAAACCAAAAATAGGCGATACCAGTTGTGAGACATGTAAGGGACTTGTAAGCAACAGTCGACTGTAAGCAACAGTCGACTGTTAGCTCATAATCATCTTCGGCAATGAGGAGTTTGCAGCTTTTGCTAGTTGGTATACCTGTTATTTGTATCAGGTGTATTAGATGGTAAGAACAATTTTGTTCCCAAAAAGCCAAAACGGCTTTTATGCTATAATCATCTTCAGCGATGAGGGGTTTGCAACTTTTAATAGCTGGTGTATCCATTATTTGTTCCGATGAATTTGATGTCAATCACGGGAGAGGGACTTGTAAGTAAGAATCGGTTCACGAGGGGCTAGAAATTTTTGAAAATTGGTGCACATTGTATTCGATATCTGTAAATATGACGGTAAGAAAGTTTGTATCGATGGTCTATCGCTATAACCGAAGATTAACTGTTTACACAACGGGTACAAACGATACGGTAATCTAAAACAATAAGGTAGTTTTGTAATAATTAATAGTGTCATCTATGGTATTTTAGTCCTGAAACGTTACGGATAGCTTTATAATACCAACTAGATTATATAAGATATTGTTCCAAGTTTTCATCCGTCACGATATCTACGATTGAAAAGGATAAAGTTCAACTGACCGCCAAGTCAATTTAGTCCCTTCTTCCGATATTGTTTTGTTGTTGGTTTTACAACGCTAAAGAACAGCTTTTGATCATGTGATTATTCTTTTTAGAACATACCGTTTTAAAAGCTTCGATAAGTTGACAATTTCAGCATTTAACCGACAGCGAAGAAACAAAACCAAAGTGTTGCTCTCGCAACACTTTAGTCGGCGAAGCCGGACAAAGGTTGCCGCAACACTTCACGTTGCCCCGGCAACGTAGGTCTAGTTGTAAAGTCAATACCGTAGTAGTGAACCAACTGACAAAAATTATGACCCTTTTTGTTTGAGTTCCCTTGGACTTTCCCTGTAATTGATGCATGTGAGACATGTCGAAACTTATGGTTAACTGATTCTCTGAGCCGTAGGCTACCGGAGATGGACGGTTTCCAAAATCACCTCGATTTTATTGCCCACGATAACAATGCCCGCGCTCAGAATGCCCACGACTCAAAAATGCCAACAGTGAAGTCGAAAAAAAACAAATGGAAGAGAGTACTATTACGACGACTGTATTTGTATGTGAAGAAGCACTCTCAACCTGATGTTATGGCGAGGGGTGTAGTAGGCCGGACATGGATGGTAAATGTCCTTAGATACAGTCATCGGAGTCAGGACAGCCTAGAGTTCTTCTCTATCTTCCTCTGTGGTATAAGAATCGAAAGATAGTTAAAAAGTTTTATCTTCCGAATATTACTGAGAAGCTGACTGATCTAATCTACACAAAAAGCTCTCAGAAACAGCGTATCGGCGTTTGTCGCCTCACCACGGTTTGATCCGTTTGTTTGATTAGTAAGTAATAAGTAATTTATTTATAACCCGCCGTTTTCAGAAAGCGGAGTAAATGAAGAAAGTAAATAAAACACATAAACATAAACAAAAAGACACTTAATTTCAATCGTCGGCCAGGAAGCAGTGTAGAAGGTCGTGCGCTGGTTGGGTTCTGTTGTCAATGATTTTTGATAGCGAAGAAGAAACATCCAAAAGGGTAACACTTGCATCTTGAATTTTGAACTTCTCCGTCAAAGTATGGTTGTGGCATAATTTCGACAAGTGGAGCAGGTGGTTTGCATATTTAAAATAACATGATCTCATCTTTTTTATCTCCTTCTTTCGCAGAACATGAGTGACACCAGAACGAAATAGTATAGAAGGAGCGCAGAAGGTGCTGTACAATTTTCCCAAAGCTTTACGATTATAGCGTCCCCGGTTGGGGACGATGCGCCCATAGGCGGTACGGATTGATCTAGAAACTTCTTGAACAACCGAAGAGCAAAATTTTGACAACGAGGATTTGAATGTTATGCCAAGCCATCGTAGAGATTCTGTTGATCTGACGACGAACGATCCAAGAGAGATAGAAGCTTTAGCATTCAAACGATTTGACGAAGGGTTGAAATGCAGGTACTCACATTTTGAGAGGTTAACTTCAAGACCGATTTTGAGAAGTTCCGACGACAGCTTACAGACATTTTTGGTGAGTGTGGATCGGGTACGGCTTACTAAGAGCAAGTCGTCCGCGTAAGCTATGTAGCTGAAGGCGTGGTCTTTATAAAAGTAAGCAGGATGCAAAGAATCAAGACAAGAAGATATGGCCGATTTGAAGATGTAGGGAGATAAGACTCCCCCTTGACGAACACCAGTTCGGACTGGAATAATCTCTGACAAGCTACCTTGCCATTTGAACCTTACTGAAGAATGACCATACCAAAATTTTAACAGATAGACAACAGACAGATTCACGCCAGAAGTAATGAGAGAAAATAGGGCCTGAGAGTGCGTTATATTGTCAAAAGCACCAGCTATATCTATAGAACATATATGTATAGCAGACTTGTCGCGGGTAGCCTGTTTCATCATTTTTGTCAATATGTGATGAGCGTGCGCACAACTGGCGCTCGAACGGAATCCAAACTGCATTGAACCAAAGCGACATTTTTCAACTATTTCTGGAAGAAGGATGTATTCCAGGATTTTGCTTATGGTACAAGAAACTGTAATTGGCCGATAGCTTTTGCAAAGGTCCGCGTCTTTCCCTCGCTTAATCACCGATGTTATAGTACCCAAGAGGAAACTATTTGGAACCAAACCCTGGCATAAACAAATTTGAAATAGCAGCTGAAGGTGTTGTGTTAAAGCTGGACACTCAATTTTGAAAAAATCGGCACTAAGGCCATCACAATCTGTAGAACCAGTTCTTCTTAATTTTCGGAAAGCAATTTCGATTGAAGAACAAGTAACGGGAAGAACAGAAGGTTGAAATATCTTCCTTGGTAGGTATTTAAGAAGTAAATTTTCAAATTGCTGCTGAATCTGGTTTTTGCAACCACAGACCACTGTAGTGGCTGGTCCAGTCAGCCATCTTTAGCGTGGAAGGAGGTACAGCTGAACCTTTATCTGTACGAAGGACCTTTTGCCACGCTTTTTTGTCACTGGGAGCATCTAAGCCATTCAAACGAGCATTTTTAAGTGAAGATTTGTATTCACGCTTCGTTTTAGCTTTTAGATTAAAGACAGTACCATTCCCTGGACGTCCACAAGCAATCCAGATTTTTAGCCAAAATTTTGCCTTGTTTTTTGCCTTCTTAACTTCAGGACTGACTTTCCAAATAGGTTTCCTTGTACCAGCTCGAATTCTCTCAGTCGGTACAGCAGTATCGGCTGCCAATTTCAAGCAATGGACAAGCTCGCTATAATAACAATTAATATCAACGGACGAAGTAGTAGCTGCTATACCAGTCTGAAGAAGGTGAAAAGGAACTTTTAAAAGCGAGAGAAGATTAGTTAACGTAGAAATGTAGAGCACAGCATCCATACGATTCCAGTTACGCTTTTGGATCCAGGCCTTCTTGGGATTTGGACAACTGATTCGTGAAACAGGGACAACCAAACAGAAAGACAGAGGCAGATGGTCGTCCTCAATTTTCTCCTCATCAACCTCAACAATACCGTCAATAAGACATGTTTCAGAAACAATCAAATGATCAAGGTTGGAAACATTAGCGCCACGATTATGTATATATGAAAAGGGTAGAGATTTCTCAATGAGACTGTGAGCTACCGGTAAAGAATCGAAAAATAAATCAGTCCGTACAGAGGAAGTCAGAAGATCAGTGTTGATATCCCCAACAAGAGCCCATTTCATTCCTTTCCGTGAAATGTCTGACAGAAGTGTTCTGATTTTCTGACAAGCCTTAGCAAATGAACTATGTGATGCAATGTTCCGCCGGTCGCAAGGTAAATTAATGTTTTGTTGACTTTAGTTGTTGTTTTACGTCTTTCTCCGTTTTTCTCTTTTTCCTTCTTCAAGTTTATACTCCACTATTAATCTTTTTGATGTAAGTGGGTAATAAATAAATATTATTATTAGAGTGTCTGGTGGCCTACTACACGTGCAGACTTCACGGGTTCATTGTGGATTCCCCCGATCGATTCACACTAAGGTTTGCCTACCGAAACACAATAGGCTATAAACCACCCATCATACACTAGCCCTTACAGGCCAGCCCACTCTAAGGAGCTTTAACCAAGACTCATAATAATGACCTATGGTCCGTAAAATAAACAAAAGATTTTATTCTGTGGTATAGAGGTACTTACAAAAAATAAACCTTTAGGTCAAAAAGGTTGTTCCCGGTCGAGGCCCAGAAAAGAAGTATGAAGAAGATGATTCATGCTCCCAGATGAGTCATGAACATAGAGTTAATAAAATAGTACAGAGTCACGACAGTATAAAGGATTAAACAAACCGAATGGAAAGGGAGTAACGCTGCGAAACGGCGGCAGAAGTTAGCAGTACGGGGTGCAGATGGCACCACCGTAACAGTACTATGGAGGACTTGTGTACTAGGTAAGTGAGTAAGTCATATGTTTCTAACCCGCCATTTGAAAAGCGGAGTATGTACAAAACAGTAAAATAATTCAACTAAACACACAACAAATACAATATACAGTTTTTCATCCATCGTCCAGAAAAGAATGTAGATATGATCCTACAGACTTGTTTCAGTGTTTTTGTTGAACAACTTTCACATCTATTGCGCCTTATATTCCTGAGTCCATAACTGACAGAAGGCCATTACCGGCCCCTTCCGAGATTTGGCCCAAGGAGGCTGCCTACCTTGCCTTTACCACTGATAAAGGTAGGATGAAAAACCTTAGTCGTAAATATGAAATTTTGAAAACGTATTGTATGAACAAGAGCTGGAAGCTCATATGGCACTTGCAAGGATGGTTCGGAGGACGAAATATGGAATTTGTCTTTTCGTCGGTTTTTCTGCATTTGAAAGCAAAACCCTTGAGAAAAAATATGATCATTGACCAGTGGAAATCACAAGAATGTAATGTTTGATAAAAGTAAAAACATTATTTTCACTTGTCGGTTAAGATGGGCACTGTACGGGTGCTACAGATACATTTTTTAAACAAAACCAAATGGTCATGGGCCGAAATGTATCGTTTGATCTAAAGTCCTTTTTGACTTTGCAGTTAAGATGCGCACTTTAAGGGAGCTAGAAATTCATTTGTAAGCAAAACCCTTGAGGCAAAACTTGTCATGGGCTCAAGGGGATCATGAAAATGTATAGTTTGCTTAAAAGTTGTTGTTTTTTTACTTTGCGGCTAAGAATAGTACTTTAAAGTTCAATGGGCACATCAAACTACCCCAATCCCAATCTGTATCAACCTAGGAACAATGCTTACCCCCTAGATCAGCAGCTTTTTCAACAGTTTCCTCTCTGTGATATTTCAAAGCGTAATATTTTGGGCCAGTACATGCTCAGTTTACTAGCTTGGACAAAGATAAAAGTGATGTTTCTTATAATACTTAGTAGATCTTTATTTTATGCATAAATCAGCTTGTATAGTTCGGATTTGAATAGGTTATTTGTTTTTGAATGATTTTTGTAGCTATGTTATTTTTTATAAGCTTATTGCATATTCTGGTACATTTTATAAAGCAAGCTAATCAAGCTTCACAACACATTCCACAAAGAAACACTTTTAATAGGCACTTTAAGCCATGGAACTTCTGATGAAACACTAGAACAATCAGGTAAACTGCATCCGCGGCTTGACTTTGGTGACATCTCAAATATATCCTTTTCTATCAAGCATTGCTGGGAGTTTTTGAATTTCCTGCAACGATATCCCAGCTCGACTAAGATTTGGATCGCCGAAATGCTGGAGAGGTAAAGACCAGGGATAACAAGAAAACGGCCGATTTTCGTAGCGCCTTCTAAAGGAAGTCGGAAATGTTTATTTGTGAAGCATTTAATACGAAGCAAAGCGTTAGAAGTGTCCAAAGTGTCCAGGAATGGTCGGATTTTGGAAGTAACGACTTCAAAGCCAATCCTGTCGAATCTCTAATTTTTCAGCCAAGTTTCATCGTTCTAGCACATCTGGAAGTACCTTAACTTGCGATCACCGGGATAGGGACCCCCCCCCCCCTCCAACTTCCTCCACAGTTCCCGGATCCAATCCGGTTATGTAAATGATTTATCTAGAGTATCTGTTTATTATTCCCACCAAATTCCATCTTCATCTCTCCAGTCTAAGCGGGTCAATCCCCCCCCCCCACAACAGTTGTCCGATTCGGTCCGGATATGAAAATGAACATCAGAGACATGTCCTCTGTTCAATTATTAAACTTCACCGGAATCCGATCAGCAATTCCAGAGTTACGCAGGACTCAATATTCCGGATTTCCCCTCTCTCCACTCCCCCCACGATGATCCGATCAAGAAAATCATTTATTTCCAAGTCAGTTTGATCGGGTCCCTGATGTCGCCTGCCAACCCCCCCTCCCCCCCCCCCCCACACACACACACAAAGTGTCCGGATCCAGTCTAATTGTTTAAACGATTTATCTAGAGCAGATGCTTGTTCTTCCCAGCAAATCTCCGAGTACCCTAACTCGCCATCGTGGGACAAACCGCCCGACCGAAAGAGCGACACACAGAACTGCGATCGGAATATGGCACTTGAGCCAGAGGCACATAAATATTTAACTGGCTTAAGGTGGATTTACAGCGGAATTCCGCTCGGTCCTTTTCGAATGGTTTGCAAATTATAACCGATCAAACGCAGCGTTTACGCAGCCTGACCATGTGAGCCTTACCTTCAACAGAGAGCTGTTTTGCAATAGAATCCCATATTAGGTCTTTCTTCTTTGTTTTTTTTTAAGCCAGGATCAGCAGCGTCATATAGAAGCTTGTTATACGCGTGTTTTCCGTCGGTTAGCAAAGCTACAGTTTCGAGCTAGCATCAGCCAAGCGTTTGTGTCGAACCATTGTTGCACATTTATTGAAATTGAAAGGAAGTTGAAAACATCGTTTTTTTGTCGTCTGATGGAGTCGCGGAATGATTTAGTGGAGTTCGCTGCAAACCCACTATTCTTCAATCTTCCGATATGGAGTCATTTGCTCGACCCTGAGCCACCATGATGTAGATAGTTTGTACTCGCTTGTTATATTTTATTTTTTTGTGTTGTTTATATGGCTTACGCTGAAATAAAAAGTGTTATTATTATTATTATTATTATATATGCTGAGATGCCCTCTAAAACTTTCTGATCATCACTCATTTTCTTGAAAACGATGCTCAAAATCCGACCACATCAAGCAAATCCGAGCGGAGAGCTAGACAAATTTTCAAGCAAAAAAACGGGCGGAAAATCCGCTCGGTTTTTACGATCAGCTCGGCTTTACGCAGTGTGTAAATACACAATACACAACAGACTAGAGAGCATCCAAACAATGCCACAACTAACTTTGGAATGAGTAAGAAGAGTCTGTTACATCCAAGACCGTAGAAGCCTTCAAACGGTCTGTGGACGCTGAATGGGAATCAAACCCCTGGAAGCCTACTGGGATGCGCCGGAATCCAGTACCAAGAACTAGACGAAACCAATTACCAGAATCACCACCCTTAGGAGTATAGCATCAGGATTATATCTTAGATTGCTCCGAAGTGCAATTTAAGGTAAGATTACTTTGTTGTCCACCAGCTTCGAGTCTACAGTCACAATCGCAATACATAGGTTACTCACTTGTTTAAAGCAGAACCGCTTTAAGAAAGCTTTAACTTTTTTTTTTTTTTTTAAACTATGTATTGACAATGCCACTGTTATTTTGTAAAATATTCTGGCAAATTACAACGATTGATTGATTGATTGAAACAACATTTACCACGAAACTACACAAACCTGCTACGAACTGATTAGATTACTACGAACTACAAACTGCTATATGGCAGGCAGGATTTGTGCAAAAGGTCCAGAGCAGGCGGCTACGCTGTAACAAGACCAAAGGTTTCGATGGGATCCCAAAAATCTAACATTAGATTCAAACAATTGGGTCATGTCTTCGCCATTCAGTCTTCGTCAGATTCCTTGAAGATTTTAACTGTTACAATAAAGTTCAACAAGTGCGCAAGCGCTCAGACGTGGAGTGTAAAAGTAAAATGTTTATCACATTTTATATACAAGTAGCTTTAGAACCAAGACATTTCAAATCCCCAATAACCAAACAAGTACTGAAATAACATAATTTGTAATCATCCCACTTTAAAAGCTTTAAAAGTAAACAAACCGCCAGTAAATCCATAGAAATTTTGAAGATTTTGCAGGAATAACTTGACGTCGAACACGGAATGGTCTGTCAGTCAGTCCCACCCTTTAAACCTCTCTTCATTAGCAAGGTAATAACAAGTGCAATAAACGAAATCGTAGCAGCCTAGTGCCCCCTTTGTCACAATTCATTAAGAACGGCATATCATCGATCACATGACGAAACAGTCCAGTTTCCAACTGGTAATTAAAGATTAAAGTACTTCGCGTCGTCTTATTTGTTGCTGTTACACCAAATTTTTATCCATAGATATTTCTCCCCAAATATACAAGAGTTGGAGTTGAGGCCTGTCAAAGACGAACTTAACTCAACGGAAATCTGAGCCCAGCTGCCCATGACGGGAGGGGCGGGGGGTCGTGACCCATCAAATGCGTATTTACACCTCTTTTTCCGCAAGTATACCACCCTAGAGTTTGATTCCTGTCACGGGTAACGAGCTTTACTCATATGGGCAATCTGGGCCCAGTTGCCCGTGAACGTGGCGGATGGGGGAGGTACATTTTTCAAAACAATTTCCCAGCCCTAGGATCTAAATGTACAAGGAATTTCATCGTCCTATGTCCAGTTCTGGTCAAGTTATGAACATTATTCAATGGGCAATCTGGGCCCATTTGCCCCTGAACCCAATACCCCACTAGTATACCAAGTGTGAACTTGATAGCTGTTGATTCCTGTCACGGGTAACGAACTTTACTCCTGGGCAATCTGGGCCCAGTTGCCCATGAACGTGGTGGATGGGGGAGGTGGAACTTTCAAAGCAATTTCCAGCCCAAGGATCTACACGTACAAGGAATTTCATCGTCCTGTGTCCAGTTTTGGTCAAGTTATGAACATTATTCACTCGGCAATCTGGGCCCATTCGCCCCTGAACCGGGTGGGGTAGGGGGTGGGACCCCCAAAAGGCACAACTAGACCCCAATACCAACTAGTATACCAAGTTTGAACTTGATAGTTGCACTGGTTCCAGCTCCACAAAATACGGTGAAAACCGGAAACCGAAAGCCGCTACAGCGCTCGCAATAGTGGATTGTTCCAAGGAACACTCCGCTAAAAACGGATTCAGCATCGCTCCTTGCCCCGGTACCGAATCTCTAATCGATTTCAGAAACAACTTTGAGCTTCAACGAAATTTCCGGTTTCAGCCGAATTCGTGATGAACCATTTGTCCAGCAAGAAAACTAAGTTCAGCTATGGATTCAGTTGACCTCCTTACCCCCTCAATGAATATCGTATTAGCTTATAAAGTTTTACCGTAAATTCGAAAGCCCTCCTCTGCCTCTAAAGATAGGATTACAGGACGAGTCTACGAACTTGACCTTTACTTTACCAGTGAATCCTCATTGAACAACATCGTCGCTTGAACAAACATATTTCCGCGTTTGAATATTATATACCAATCCCTTCAACCTCCAATTACACTAGATTTCTCCAACGTCCATAGAATAAACAAATTAATGTCGTCATCCACCCGCGCAGAGTTATACTGGTTTGAGAATAAAGGGCTAGGTACTGCAATAGCCGAAAACTGGTCGACAAATTTTGTGTCCGGTTTTCGCCGGATTCCGGATGAACTACTTGTCCGGCAAGAAAATAACTTTCATATTCGGATCCAGCATGTATCCTTACCCCTAAATCAACATCTCCATAGCTTTAAAAAAAAATGTTTACCCCTTAATTTGAAACCTCCTCCCCCACCCCTGAATGTAGGGCTACAGAGCCCATCTACGAACTTGACCTTACCCTTGACCCAAAGAATCCTCACACCAAGTTTCACCAAACATCTCATTCCCTTCGAGAGTTATTGTGCTCACAGACAGACGGACAACTTTTGCGATGTCATAGATATCCCTCCACTTACGTTTTGGGATCCCAAAAACAGAGTGACGGGGGATGCTTCTGATACTTGGTTCATGTCCAGGAAAAAAAAAATACTAACAAGACCAAAGGTTTCGATGAGATCCCAAAAATCTAATATTTGACCCAGACAATTGGGTCTTGTCCAGATCCAGTCTTTGGCTAGTCTAATCATCAGAGAAGACCAAGTTCAGATATTCCTCTGTAAGCCATATCTATTTTGACGATACTGACCGAAACTTCCTGATTTACTTCTGCCAATTTCAGGTTCGGCCGAATTCCGAACGAACTAGTTGTCCAACAAAAAAAGAAAATTCAGAAACGAATTCACCGTATATCTTTATCTCTATAAAGAACATCTATTCAAATTGAAATAAAACTTTAACTTATACACAAAATTCTGGTTACAACCGGGTAAAACATTAGTGTCATTTACAGAATCAGCGTCTTTTCTTACCACTAAATCTGTCATCTAATCAACTTCAGATAAAGCTTTTCTTTTAACAAATTTTCCGGTTTTGGCCGGATTCTGGGCAAACTAGTTGTCCGGATAGAAAATGATTTTCACATAAGTGTTCAACAGGTCTTCATCATGTCTTCTTACTCTTAAATCGAACGTTTAATCAACTTCAAATGAGACTTTGGCTTTGAACCAGCTTTTCGATTTTAGCCGGATTCCGGGCAAATTACTTGTCCGGCAAGAAAATGGTGTTCACCATCGTGTTCGGCATGTCTTCTTATCCCAGAATCAACTATCACATTAGCTATTTAAAAATATTTGGTTTGCCCCTTAATCCCCCCCCCCCTAAATGTAGGGCTAGAAAGCCCATCTACGAACATGACCTTACCGTTGACTCGAAGAATCCTCACACGAAGTTTCCTTAAAATGTCTCATTTCCTTCGAAAGTTATCCTGCTCACAGACAGACGGACAACTTTTGTGATGTCATACGTATCCCTCCAGTTAGGTTTTGGGATCCCAAAACGTTTCTCCAAGTAAGGATTAAAGTTAACTGCAGTACTTTCTACTGGGATTAATCTCATTTCTACTGAGATGATTAATCCGAAATAGTGATAAGATTGTCTTTTTAGAGACAAGATTAATCCCAGCAGCAAATAGTGCAAGATTTTTTTACAGTGTGGCTAAGGAGCTGTTACAGGACAGGGCTGAAATTACTACCATGAATTAGAGAAATCAAAGACAATCCTTTGTATATTTTTCACAACAAAAACAAAAGGGCTCGGCTGATGACAGATGTGAAAAACCACATTTCCTTTTCTACAGAGTCAAGGGTTTTGCATGCAAAGTGTCCTGTGCCTCAGCTTTTTCTACCTAGCACCCAACCAGAATATTGGCTCTTGGGGAATAGAGAGGGAAAATACATGGAAAATAGATAGGGTGCTGTTAGGTTTTTCATCTCCATCATCATTAGCGCCCTTTTGTTTTCGTTGTAAAAAATATATAAAGGATTGTCTTTGATTTCTCTAATTCATAGTAGTAATTTCAGCCCTGTCCGAGCCGGTGCTCAGTTGTGATGACAGAAACTGTGTCTTTTCTGCAGGCACTGTATAATCCATGCACCCTACATGAAATCCAAGGTACAGTGCTTGAACGTCTAGCACCCAGGCATGGTGCTGCTACGTTTGAGCACCGTGCCTGAAATGGGGCTAGTGTACTAGACTGGGCTGTTAAGGGGATAATTATGTACAGATGATTGAGGAAAACCTTTTTTTTAAGTATAAAGGAAAGGAATATTTTAAGAAGCAGTCTAATCTTCTCTCAAAATCGGTTCAGCTGCTGAAAATAGTATGCCTAGGGCAGGCCCAGTCTGGACCGCGTTCTCCTCTTCCCGGAGCGCGACTCCGGCGGTACGGAGACGCCTCTTACAATGCGAAGAGCCAGCAGGCAGGGGACGCCTCCTCTCTCTAGAAGACCCGTTCCGAAACCGCGAGATACTCTGGGGACGAGAGGGCGGCTCGAGCGGAGTGATCCGGCGGGCAAGAGAGGATCAGCGCGCGCCGAGAGCCTCCGGAGCAGATTCGTGGCACGACAGATTGTTAATACTGTATTCCGCATAGATTGAGGCGACGCAACTTGAGAAATAAGAATTGAGTTGTTTTTTTCTTTTTCAGGTGTCGGACGAATTAAGAAGAAAAACACCAAAGCCAGAGCTTACACAATGGGGATCATACGAGTACCAACATTTTTGTCTTGTTCATTCTGTTACCGTCAAGTCGTATTTGTTGTTCCATTTTACATAAAGCAAACCAAGCTACCTGTTTTGTCAATGACCGACTCTTTTCCTCCAAACGTGTATTCCAACTTATTTTTCAACATAACAGCAATCCATGATTTTTAGCATCATCTGTCGGAACTTCTACGATTCTGCGAAGACGAGCTCGGAACTATTTTCAAACGAGGGGCTGCTCACTGCACTGCAGCTGTGACCCTACATCGGATACGGGCAAGACGGAGATGACCAACGCCGTTGATTTGAGGACAGAATTTGAGTCTTAGTTTAGGCGACGTTTCTCGTACCCGTGACCTCACTATTGCTCGAAAATGGATTAGGTTGAATACAACGAGAGAGCGAAATGTGACAGACATAACCCTTGATTGGTTGACAGAGAATTAGAGTCATCGTTTAGGCGACGTTTCTCATACCCGCTGGAGGACGCTGACTCACTGCAGCTGTGAGTCTTCACCGGTAAGGGGTAACATTAGATAGCGAACGCCGCTGACTTGTTAACAGAGAATTAGAGTCATCGTTTAGGCGACGTTTCTCGTACCCATTCGAGGACGCCGACCTCACTATTTCTCGAAAATGGATTAGGTTTAGAATCGTGCATACAGCGAGAGAACGAACATGAGATAGCCAACGCCGCTGATTTTTTGACAGAGAATTCGAGTCATCGTTTAGGCGACGTTTCTCATACCCGTTGGAGGACGCTGACTCTCTGCAGCTGTGAGCTTACACCGATAAGGGCAAAAATTAGATAGCGAACGCAGTTGATTTGTTAACAGAGAATTAGAGTCATCGTTTAGGCGACGTTTCTCGTACCCGTTGACCTAACTATTGCTCGAAAATGGATTAGGTTGAATACAACGAGAGAGCAAAATGTGACAGACATAACCGTTGATTGGTTGACAGAGAATTAGAGTCATCGTTTAGGCGACGTTTCTCATACCCGCTGGAGGACGCTGACTCACTGCAGCTGTGAGTCTACACCGGTAAGGGGTAACATTAGATAGCGAACGCCGCTGACTTGTTAACAGAGAATTAGAGTCATCGTTTAGGCGACGTTTCTCGTACGTTAGGCTTAAAACGTGAATACAGCCAGAGAGCAAACATGAGATAGCCAACGCCGTTGATTTGTTGACGGAGAATTAGAGTCATCGTTTAGGCGACGTTTCTCGTACTCGTTGGAAGACGCTTACGTCACTATTGCTCGAGAATGGATTAGGTTTAAAATCGTGCATACAGCGAGAGAGCAAACATGAGATAGCCAACGCCGTTGATTTGTTGACAGAGAATTTGAGTCATCATTTAGGCGATGTTTCTCATACCCGTTGGAGGACGCTGACCTCACTATTGCTCGAAGATGGATTAATGTTTAAAATCATGAATACAGCGATAAATTTTTTCTGATTCGTATCAGTATTCAGTTACATGCTTTACCGGTCAGTTACAGTTTTAAACCTTTCTCGTTGCCGGCTCTGCACACGCGGCAATCCGTTTAATCTTTCTTTTCGTAAAAACAATTTTGTTATTACGACCGATCGGCTACGGCTCCCGGCTTTGCGTTGTACAGATCGGTATGCGTGAAGCAACCATAGGGAGGTTCCGACGATGGGTGTCAAAAGGCGGGCGGGTGGCTAGAATAGACTGATGACGCGGTGACATTTGTTCTGGGTGGACTTAATGCAAGCGCTGTGCAAGATAATAAGGGAAATAGAGTTGTTTTGCTCTGAAGGGAAAGCATAGAATTGCTCGAAAAGCAGATATGTGTCTTAAAAACGGCAACTTCACCAAAAGCGAGACACGGCCGGGTGGGGTATAGAACTAAAATCTGTTCACATCTAGTTAAGAGAAATATAATCAAAATCAGGCTGGTGAACAAGATCGAAGGTACCAATGGATCTCAAATTTGCAATCATTTGTTAGGTTCAAGGTTTAATTTACACTTCTGTATAAAATCAAAATAAATAGGATCAAGCCGGGGACACAAGGTCGATTGACAAAAACCCGGTACAATATATAACAAACATATTTTACATATAACTAATTATATAAATTAATGTTAATAATTCCATGACTCACCACCAGACGGGAACCCGCCCCACAAACCCACAGACACTCGGCAAGATCAACCCGAAATCCCACAAAAAAACAAGAGCTACGAGCTCATATGGCATTTGTTACGAGTAGGTGGTACACGAAAGTAGATGAGAACGTCTCGAAGTACACACGCCATCCAAAAATGCGGTTCGGAAAGAGAAATAGGATATTTAGTTTGACTCACATCTGAGCAGTTCTGGCATAATCTCGTAATATCTGCAGCATATGAGCACGACTGTTCAAACTTCCAAGTTTCAGCGCAATAAATCCACTCGTTCGACCCCTAGACGTGTTACACCATTTCCGGTACTCCCTCCATCTTCCCCTGCCGTGGTCGAATCTGGTTCGGACTCAAAAATGGATCATCTAAAAAGCATCTGCTTTTATGCCATCTATCAAGTTTCACTCAAATCTGATCATTTTTGGAAAATTCCGGTACCCCCCCCCCCCCACACACACCGTTTGACCTCTGAATCCCCTCCATCACGTTTTATTGAAATCGGAGCATAGCTTATCTGCAAATTTTCAGTACCCCCCCCCCTCCAGGGTTCCCGGGTGGCTAAAATACCAGCCGGTTAATACCGGCTAATAGGTGATTTCTGCCGATACGGTTAAAATCAAGTGGCATGGATAAAATCAAGTAACTGGCTAAAATCAAAACTGCTACTATGTGATTTTAATAGCACTCCGCTATTCTAAGACTGTCATACTTCTTTCATGTATTAAAGATTGTAGTTCATGTTAGCCTAGAGAGGACGGAAGTATGCAGAATAATGTCAACACTGAATAGGTGTAGGCTAAGTCATATCTGCCATTATAAATGGCACTGAAACTAGGTTCCTTCATTTATATGCACAAGTTTCTGCTGAGAATCCCTACAGAGCTACCGTATAACATACTATCAACAAAACAAGAAGGACAAGCCATAAAATTACAAGCGCAATTCTTGAAGTAGCCTATTTACTATCCGCGTATCGTATCAACATGTACAACAAATCGCCTCCGCAGTTTCTAATAGCCTCCTCGCTTTAATATAATACCGTACGAACTCCCGGTATAAATAAATCGCAGGAAGCAACGTGACCCATCACCCATTAAGTTTCACTCGAATCAGACCACTCGTTCGCAATTTGCAGCAGTTTCCATATTTCCCTTCCCTCGCTGCCCCCAAGATGCTGCCTGAAAAGTTTCGTTCTCTTAGTACATCTGGAACTATTCTAACTCGCGACTACCGGAATTCTAGGACCCCCCCCCCCAGAGCCCCGAAACCATCTGGCTCCGTCAGTTTCGTATATAGGCCTAATGCATGTTCTCCCAATTAAGTTCCGTCCCCAATCCCCTTTGCTTTAAGCGTTTTTTAGTTTCCCCCCCCCCATGCCCGCAGGTATCGGACCCGATCCAGACTTGACACCGAACATCTGAGGCGATAGCTCTTTCGAACTGACAAGTTTCATTTAAATTCGATCACCCGTTCAAAAAGTTATGCATGCCACTAGATTCCGGACTCCCCATCCATCCACTCCCCCCACGATGGTCGGATCGGAGAAACGACTATTCTCAAGTCAATCTGATCGGACCCCTTACATACCTGCAAAGTTCCATCGTCCTAGCACATCAAGAAGTACGCCGGACTCGCGGGATCACTAGAAGTCCGCCCCCCCCCCCCCAACTCCCCCACAGTGCCCGGATCCGGTCCAGTTATGTCAACGACGTATCTAGGACTTGTGCTTTTTCTTCCCACCAAGTTTCATCCCGATCCCTCCACTCTAAGCGTTTGTCAAGATTTCCGGTTCCCTCCACCAGCTCCCCCCCCCCCCCAGTGTCATCGGATCCGGTCCGGATTTAAATGGGACGTCTGAGACACGAGGTCATCCTAAATATCAACTTTCATCAAGATCCGACCAACCGTTCGCAAGTTAAAAATACCTCAATTTTGGCTTCCCCGTCCCTCCACCCCCCCCCCCCCCCCAGATGGTCGGATCGGGGGAAGCGACTATTTCCTATTTAATCTGGTCGGGTCCTTGACATGCTTGCCAATTTTCATTGTCCTAGCACATCAGGAAGCATCGAACTCGCGGGATCACTAGAAATTAGGACTCCCCCCCCCAACTCCCCCAAAGTGAGCGAATCCGTTCCGGTTATGTCAGTCAGGTATCTATGACTTGTGCTTGTTCTTTCTAACAAGTTTTATCCGGATCTCTCCACTCTAAGCGTTTTTCAAGATTTCCGGTTTCCCCTTCTAACTCCCCCCAATGTCACCGGATCCGGTCTGGGTTTAAAATGGAACGTCTGAGACATGAGGTCCTTCCATATATCACGTTTCGTTAAGATCCGATGACCCGTTCGTAAGCTAAAAAAATTTAATTTTTCCTAATTTTTTTCGGAATCCCCGTCCCTCCACTCCCCTCAAGATTCACCGGACCCGGTGCGGACTTGAAATGAGACACGAGATCTTTCCAGATATCAAGTTTCATTAAGATCCGATCACCCTTTCGAAAGTTATGAATGTCCCTATTTTCCGGATTCCACCCCCTCCCCCACGATGGTCGGATCGGGCAAGTGACTATTTCCAACTTAGTCTCGACGGGTCCCTGATATGCCTGCGAAGTTTCATCGTCCTAGCTTGCGTGGAAGTGCCCAAACTATTATTTATGTTTCTTGACTGTGTCCAGGTTAATCAGGTCGGGTCCCCGATTCAATCTTTTAACAATATATACTCCCGCATTCGCTCCCTAATACATCCAATATTCCTGACAAGTTCCATTATCCTAACTTGATGTAATTTGTTTAGATTATCTACTTTATACAGACTCCCGCTTCGCTCTCTCATACACGGAGTCTTGGCTCAGTTGGTAGAGCGGTCGCTTTACAACTTGGAGGTCCGTGGTTCGATCCCGCATTCGGTCAGCGCTTTTTTTGCTACGTTTCGCTCCACTTTTGCTTTATATTTTCGGGACTCCCGGATCCGGGGAAAGTCGGATCGGGGAAATGATTAATTGTAAGTTGATCTGGTCCGGTCCCTGATATGCCTGCCAAGTTTCATCGTCCTAGCTTATCTGGAAGTGCCCGAACTAGCAAAACCGGGACCGACTGACGGACAGAAATTACAACCGCTATATGGCCGAAGGGCAAGTGCCATAAAAATACCCAATGCGCAAGCGAGGGTTACCGATGGCCGGCAACTAATATGGACCACAACCAAAACATATCAACAACAAACAAATAAAAATTTACTTTAATTTTTTAATTTTTATCGATGATTCTTGAACTTATTTGTAAGTATAGAATGAAGTTGCTTTTTTATATTTGGAAGAGATTTATTGATATCAATGTATTGTAAATAAAGATGCCATGAACCCGTGATTGAAAAATATGGTGAGAACCGCGATCTCTCAGTGGTTAATTCAAGGTGCTGCATTTTCCGTTGATGACGGGTTTCATAAGCATGGTCAGGTTGCTCAGGGAAAAAATTACTCGAACGAAAGTACGAAGGTAGTTCCGACCGGTCATATTTTACCTTAAATAAAAAAGAATGGAGAGTGAATAATTCTGAAACAGGCAAAATATTAGTTAACAAATATAGAGTTTCAGTTTTAGTTTTGTTAGGATAAGAAGAAGGGGACGGTAAATATTTTGTTAAAATTCGAAGAGCCCGGTTTTGAAGAGTCTGTATCAGTTTCACATGATATTTGAATGTTGCCAAATAAATCAAGGGAGAATACATAAGATGGGAGTGTATCAAAGCAAAATAAATCATCAAAAAAATAATTCTTTCTACGATAGATTTTCATCAATAATTATACCAAGATACCGGAGTGAAGTTACCCTTTGAATTTGAATATTTGTAGCCTGATCATTTATTGTCGAAACTTCTTTTGCTTTGTGTCCAATTCTACTATAAATGATAAATTTCGTTTTGGCGGCATTTAATGACAAACGATTAGCTTTTAGCCATACAATCAATTGGGAAAACACGATGTGCAGCTTCTCTTTGACATCCTCTTCCGACTGTCCTGCAAGTGTTGATCCGGTATCATCGGCGAAAAGGACATTCAGGGTCAGGCTGTTGTTTTCTGTCGCTGATGAAAGGTCATTTATGTATATTAGGAAGAGCAGTGGTCCCAGAATTGAACCCTGAGGGACACCAATATTTGAAAATAAGCAAAAGAAATAGAAAACCGTGATTTTCGGGGTTTTTTCTTGATCAGCTAATTACTCCTCTAGGATGATGTGCGAGGGATAAACATAAATTCGGATATTTCGGTTGCACTTCCGGCAAACCGTCCTCAGCGAAAAACAAAACAAAACTAAATCATAAAATCCACATCATCCTAGAGGGATAATTAGCTGATCAAGAAAAAAAAACACGAAAATCACGGTTTTCTATTTCTTTCGTAATGAATGGTCAGCTTGGCTTCAAACCTTATATTTGACAATAAGCATGGATCCGAAACTGTCTTATTAATAGTTGTTACTTGGGATCGACCTGTTAGGTAAGATGCGATAAAATCGTGCGCTGGTCCTCGTATCCCACCATGGCTTAATTTATATAACAATATTTCGCGACAAATCGTGTCGAATGCCTTCTCAAGGTCCAAAAAGATACTCGCCGGAATCAATTTTTTATCAAGACATTCGTGAATAAATTGGATCATAGTCAGGATGTGATCTTGCGTACCATGTCCCTTTCTAAACCCAAACTGATTTTTTGAAAAATAATCCTTCGAAGTAAGAAAATTATACACTCGATTATAAAAACATCGCTCCATTAATTTAGAAAAACCTGAAAGGATAGACTTCATAATCCTGCATTTCTAAGTGGAAAGCTTCCTTTCGCCATGGGGTTATTTAAGATAGGGACGTTCAGCCACTGGAATGTGTTGTCATCGGAAAAGTAGTTCGCCCGGAATCCGGCCAAAATCGGAAAGTTTGTTAAAAGTCAAAGTTTTATTTGAAGTTGATTAGATGTTCGATTGAAGGGTGAGAAGACATGCTAAACACGATGGTGAAAACCGTTTTATCGCCGGACAAGTAGTTAGCCCAGAATCCGGCCAAAACCGGAAAGTCTGTTAAAGTAAAAGTTTTATTTGAAGTTGATTAGATGTTCGATAAGGGTAAGAAGACATGCTAAACACGATGGTGAAAACCGTTCATAATCCCGCATTTCTAAGTGGAAAGCTTCCTTTGGCCATGGACGTTCAGCCACTGGAATGTATTGTCATCGGAAAAGTAGTTCGCCCGGAATCCGGCCAAAATCGGAAAGTTTGTTAAAAGTAAAAGTTTTATTTGAATTTGATTAGATGTTCGATAAGGGTAAGAAGACATGCTAAACACGATGAAAACCGTTTTATCGCCGAACAAGTAGTTCGTCCGGCATCCTGCCAAAACCGGAAAGTTTGTTAAAAGTAAAAGTTTTATTTGGTGCTGATTAGATGCTCGATTCAGGAGTAAGAAGACATGCTGAACACTTATGTGAAAACAATTTTCTACCCAGACAAGTTCGCCCGGAATCCGGCCAAAACCGAAAATTGTTAAAAGTTAGAGCTTTATTTGTAGTTGATTAGATATTCGATTGAGGGGTAAAGAGATGGTGGATCCGTGTATGACAATCATTTTTGTACCTTCCTCAAACGGGTACGAGAAACGTCCCCTAAACGATGACTCAAATTCTGTCAACAAATCAACGGCGTTGGCTATCTCATGTTCGCTCTCTCGCTGTATGCACGATTTTAAACCTGAATAGTGAGGTCAGCGTCCTCAAACGGGTACGAGAAACGTCGCCTAAACGATGTCTCTAATCCTGTGTTAACAAATCAACGGCGTTCGCTATCTAATTTTTTCCTCTTATCCGGTGTAGACTCACAGCTGCAGTGAGTCAGCGTCCTCCAGCGGGTATGAGAAACGTCGCCTAAACGATGACTCAAATTCTGTCCTCAACTCAACGGCGTTGGCTATCTCCGTCTTGCCCGTATCCGATGTAGGCTCACAGCTGCAGTGAGCAGCCCCTCATTTGAAAACAGCTCGAGCTTGTCTTCGCAGAATCGTAGAAGTTCCGAGAGATGATGCTAAAAATCGTGGATTGCTGTTATGTTGAAAAATATGTTGGAATACACGTTTGGAGGAAAAGAGTCGGTCATTGACTAAACATGGTAGCTTTGTTTGCTTTATGTAAAATGGAACAACAAATACGGCTTGACGGTAACAGAATGAACAAGACAAAAATGTTGGCACTCGTATGATCTCCATCGTGTAAGCTCTGTCTTTGGTGTTTTTCTTCTTAATTCGTCCGATCCCTGAAAAAGAAACAAGACCAAAGGTTTCGATGGGAGTCCCAAAAATTCAATATTTGATCCAGACAATTGAGCCTTGTCTTCGCCAGATCCAGTCTTCAGTAGACTCCTTGAACATTTTTACTATTAAAATTCAAAAACAGGTTAATCTGAGGAAAACAAGTTCAGGTATTGAATCAGCATGTGTGTTTACCCCTATAAGCCATCTCTGTTTTGACGAAAACTTCCTGCCACTTCTGCCAATTTCCCGATTTCGGCCGAATTCAGGAACTACTTTTCCGGCGAAAAAAGAAAGCTCAAAAACGAACTAAGCGTATCTTCTTTCCCCAATATTGAACATCTAATCAACCTCAAATAGAAATTCAACTTATAACAAATTTTCCGGCTCCAGCCAGATTCCCGTAGAACTATATGTTCGGGTAAAAAATGATTGTCACACATGGATTCACCATCTCTTTACCCCTAAATCGATTATCTAATCAACCACAAATAAAACTCTAACTTTTAACAATTTTCGGTTTTGGCCGGATTCTGGGCTAACTACTTGTCCGGCGATAAAACGGTTTTCACCATCGTGTTTAGCATGTCTTCTTACCCTTATCGAACATCTAATCAAATTCAAATAAAACTTTTACTTTTAACAAACTTTCCGATTTTGGCCGGATTCCGGGCGAACTACTTTTCCGATGACAAAACATTCCAGTGGCTGAACGTCCATGGCGAAAGGAAGCTTTCCACTTAGAAATGCGGGATTATGAAGTCTAATAAATGATTGCATATTTGAGATCCAATGGTGCCTTCGATCTTGTTCACCAGTCTAATTTTGATTATATTTCTCTTAACTAGATGTGAACAGATTTTATTTCTATACCCCACCAGGCCGTGTCTCGGTTATGGTGAAGTTGCCGTTTTTAAGACACATATCTGCTTTTCGAAAAATTCTATGCTTTCCCTTCAGAGCAAAACAACACTATTTCCCTTATTATCTTGCACAGCGCTTGCTTAAGTCCACCCAGAACAAATGTCACCGCGTGATCAGTCTATTCTAGCCACCCGCCCGCCTTTTGACACCCATCGTCGGAACCTCCCTATGGTTGTTTCACGCATACCGATCTGTACAACGCAAAGCCGGGAGCCGTAGCCGATCGGTCGTAATAACAAAATTGTTTTTACGAACAGAAAGATTAAACGGATTGCCGCGTGTGCAGAGCCGGCAACGAGAAAGGTTTAAAACTGTAACTGACCGGTAAAACATGTAACTGAATACTGATACGAATCAGAAAAAATTTATCGCTGTGTTGATGATTTTAAACATTAATCCATCTTCGAGCAATAGTGAGGTCAGCGCCCTCCAACGGGTACGAGAAACGTCGCCTAAACGATGTCTCAAATTCTGTCAACAAATCGACGGCGTTGGCTATCTCATGTTTGCTCTCTCGCTGTATGCACGATTTTAAACCTAATCCATTTTCGAGAAATAGTGAGGTCAGCGTCCTCAAACGGGTACGAGAAACATCGCCTAAACGATGACTCTAGTTCTCTGTTTTTTTTCACGATTTTAAACCTAATCCATTTTCGAGAAATAGTGAGGTCAGCGTCCTCAAACGGGTACGAGAAACGTCGCCTAAACGATGACTCTAATTCTGTGTTAACAAATCAACGGCATTGGCTATCTAATTTTTGCCTTATCCGAGAGTTATCGTGCTTACAGACGGACAACTTTTGCGATGTCATAGGTATCCCTCCACTTACGTTTTGGGATCCCAAAAAGACGTCTTGTTTGATTCTGCGAAGAATTTATCATTTGCAATATTAACATTTGAATGATTAGTATGTCGATGAGATGCCGTGTATCGCCTGGTGCCGTCCTTCTGGTATATCGAAGTGGTATGGAGTATCGTCAGTTGCTATACTTTATACGTATATGACTATAATCGCTGAAATAATGTAATTCGGTAAAAAGAAAGAACAGGTGTCTTGCCTATTGAAATAGTTCGACAGGAAAATACGATTCGGTAAGCTGCTTAGTCCGGTCTCTTCAGATATCTGTGACTGCAAAAACGGTGTAATCAGCAGAAATAAACTTATTTGCATAAAACAGCAATAGTTGCGTTTTGCAGATACCATGGTATACGTTACCACGGTAACTTGATCTGCACATAGTAGTTTTTGCAGTTACCTTGGTATCTAATTTACGGTTCCGCTGCAAAAACGACAATGGCCCAAATATACGGTTGTATCCGTATATCCGTAGGCCTATTATGTGTGTGCTCATTTATATCGATGTATACCGAACAAATTTGGCGTGAGCCAAGATCAGTTTTTGGCGAATAAAAAGATTTATCTATCTATCTATCTATCTAAATTACGCTTTTCGAAGTCATCTCAAGAGACAAACTTATATCCAATCACAGCGCCAATTTGACAGAAACTGATGAAATTGAGATGACTTTTCAGACACAACAATCAGTTTTCACGGTCGGACCGTGGTATCTGAATATCAGATACCACGATAACTGTTAATTATCAGATACCACGATAACAATTAATTAAAAGATAAAACGAAAACTGACAAACCACTAAATATTTGCGCTTTCTTTAAGAAATAGCTACTGGTTGTTGGCAAAAAGTCCCCGTGGTAAAATATCCCCATGACAAAACATTCCAGTGGCTGAACGTCCCTATCTTAAATAACCCCACGGCGAAAGGAAGCTTTCCACTTTCCAATGGGTACGAGAAACGTCGCCTAAACGATGACTCTAATTCTCTGTTAACAAGTCAGCGGCGTTCGCTATCTAATGTTACCCCTTACCGGTGAAGACTCACAGCTGCAGTGAGTCAGCGTCCTCCAGCGGGTATGAGAAACGTCGCCTAGACGATGACTCTAATTCTCTGTCAACCAATCAAGGGTTATGTCTGTCACATTTCGCTCTCTCGTTGTATTCAACCTAATCCATTTTCGAGCAATAGTGAGGTCACGGGTAGGAGAAACGTCGCCTAAACTAAGACTCAAATTCTGTCCTCAAATCAACGGCGTTGGTCATCTCCGTCTTGCCCGTATCCGATGTAGGGTCACAGCTGCAGTGAGCAGCCCCTCGTTTGAAAATAGTTCCGAGCTCGTCTTCGCAGAATCGTAGAAGTTCCGATAGATGATGCTAAAAATCATGGATTGCTGTTATGTTGAAAAATAAGTTGGAATACACGTTTGGAGGAAAAGAGTCGGTCATTGACAAAACAGGTAGCTTGGTTTGCTTTATGTAAAATGGAACAACAAATACGACTTGACGGTAACAGAATGAACAAGACACAAATGTTGGTACTCGTATGATCCCCATTGTGTAAGCTCTGGCTTTGGTGTTTTTCTTCTTAATTCGTCCGACACCTGAAAAAGAAAAAAACAACTCAATTCTTATTTCTCAAGTTGCGTCGCTTCAATCTATGCGGAATACAGTATTAACAATCTGTCGTGCCACGAATCTGCTCCGGAGGCTCTCGGCGCGCGCTGATCCTCTCTTGCCCGGCGGATCACTCCGCTCGAGCCGCCCTCTCGTCCCCAGAGTATCTCGCGGTTTCGGAACGGGTCTTCTAGAGAGAGGAGGCGTCCCCTGCCTGCTGGCTCTTCGCATTGTAAGAGGCGTCTCCGTACCGCCGGAGTCGCGCTCCGGGAAGAGGAGAACGCGGTCCAGACTGGGGGAATCAGCTCACTGGCTTTCGTGGGATTCTTGAGCACCCCAGGCAAAACAAAATAACATTCAGAAAATTTAGCCTGAATTTGCAGCGGGCAAAAATTTTCAAGCTGTTGATTGTCATCAGTTATAACAAACTACTGTGGGGGCTTCACTCGTAGCAAATTCCAATTATTATGGATGACCTATAAGCCTTTGCCTTAAACTTGTAAGAATTGTTGTTACTTTTTCTTGCAATTCACACAGTTTTGCGCATTTGTTTGGCCCTGTTGTTTCTTGTCTATTGTTTCTAACCAGTATAATCCTCCAGGTTAGCAAAATATCTGCCAGTCTTATATTTGAGATACTTTTTGGGATCCCAAAACGTAAGTGGAGGGTTACCTATGACATCGCAAAAGTTGTCCGTCTGTCCATCTGTAAGCTCGATAAATCTCGAAGGGAATGAGATATTTTGATGAAACTTGGTGTGAGGATTTGTTGGGTCGTCGGACCAGTCAAGGTCGTAGATGGGCTTTGTAGCCCTACATTTAGGGGTGGGGGTTCAAATTAAGGGGCAAACAAAATATTTTGAAACAGATAATTTGATAGTCGATTATGGGGTAAGAAGACATGCTGAACATGATGGTGAAAATCATTTTGTCATCGGACAAGTAGTTCGCCCGGAATCCAAAACCGGAAAGTTTGTTAAAAGTAAAAATGTTATTTGAAGTTGATTAAATGTTCGATTTAGAGGTAGAAAGACATGCTGAGGACGATGGTGAAAACCATTTTTTCGACGGACTAGTAGTTCGCCCGGAATCCGGCCCAAACCGGAAAGTTTATTAAAATTAAAAGTTTTATTTTCAGTTGATTAGATGTTTGATTTAGGGCAAGAAGACATGCTGAACACTTATGTGAAAAATTTTTCTACCTTGACATGTAGTTCCCCCCGAATCCGGCCAAAACCGGAAAATTGTTAGAAGCTTAAGTTTTATTTCTAGTTGATTAGATAACCGATTTAAGGGTAAGAAGAGATGCTGAATTCCTGTTTGACAATCATATTTTACCCGGAAATTTAGTTCGACCGGAATCCGGCTGGAGTCGGAAAATTTGTTATAAGTTAAATTTTTATTTGAAGTTGATTAGATGTTCATTATTGGGGAAAGAAGATACCCTGAGTTCGTTTTTGAGCTTTCTTTTTTTCCCCGGACAAGTAGTTCTGGAGTTCGGCCGAAACCAGGAAATTGGCAGAAGTGGCAGGAAGTTTTCGTCAAAACAGATATGAGTCATAGGGTAAACACACATGCTGAATCCATATCTGAACTTGGTTTTCCCAGAGGAGTAGCTATTTGGCCTTAATCTGTTTCTGAATTTTAATTGTAAAAATGTTCAAGGAGTCTGGCTAAGACAAGACGCAGTTGTCTGGATCAGATATTGAATTTTTGGGACCCCATCGAAACCTTTGGTCTTGTTCAACATGCCGAAACCCTTGGAAGGGCACCTGCGTCCCAGTCCTGTACAGTGACTTTTGCCCCTCTAGATTTCCATGAAACGAGACCTCTGCCTAGAGTCATAAGATCATTCAGACAAAATAATCTAGAAAAATACTAAGAAATAGGCGGTACAGGATTCAGGAAGTACGAGTGTCTAAATGGGTGCAGTGCTGTATTATTCATGGGCCTTCCTTCAGTGTCAACTTGATTTGCTAGATTAGTCAGGTATTTACGTTTCCCTAAGGATGACATCATATACCAAAGAAAGTCAGAAGTTCAAGGCCATTGCAGCCTCTCTAAAGTTCTTTCAGTGGTTCAAGTAGCTCATGTTTTAGTATAGTTTGAGCCACAGTTGACTGACATACCTTTGACTGTCAATGGCTCTTTTTCTGAGTACTGTATGTAAGTATCTGCAGACATTGGCTTTCTGGCACCACGCTATGGAGCCGTTTTGCTTTTCTTCCATGACAGATCTAGATTGTCTTTTAAGCAAAGAGTTTGCTAAAAACTCCTTGCCTGAGACTGAATTAGCAAACAGTTCACTTTCCAAAGCAGGAGACTTTTAGTTGTGGGATAATACTCTATATGACTAAGTTCAGAACACGCCACTGATTCTCAGGAAGAAAGAGTACCGTAAACGTGTCCGTAACGACTCAAACTCAACGACTCAGATCCTGAGTCAGCGCAGCTTTGGCACCATTTCTTCATTTCTTCCGCAGGTACCCAGAGATTCTGAATCGGCATAGAGAGATAGTCATCAAGAGTATAAAGAAGGTTGGAGATAGTCCTCCAGCCCATGCTGACTGCGAATCATCTTGTACGGTGCAAACCGATAAGTCAGCTACAAGGGTCCTTTTCAGGCTCAAGCCTCTCAAGTTGGCAAATGAGCTTGTGGAAAAAGAATTAAAGATTCTTCCTTAAATATCTGATTTTCAGAGAAGAAATTCACAAAATCAGATATTTAAGGAAGAATCTTTAATTGTTTTACCACAAATTCATTCACAATTAACCTAACACTTGAGAATACCATTGTTTCTTCTGATGAGTGCTATGTGTGCCCAACTTGATCTCCTTTCCAGGGCACAGTCATTGATCAAGAAACATAACTGCCTCGGCCATTATGATCGGAAATTCGAAGATGGATTCCGAAGTGTTAGATGCAGTTGTCGATAATGGAAGTCAGTGTGGGAAATCGGCTATTAAAGGTCCGCAAGAAGGAATAGGCAAAGCCCATGCAGTGATCATTCGTGCCCAAAGCCAACAGGAGCAGCTGACTAGTACTCAAGCTCCAGTTTTGAACAGAGCACTTCCTGAAATATGAAGTCAAGGGGTGATAGCCAAAATTTGGAAAAGTATATTAATTGACAATCAGTACATGGAACGTGTATGCAAAGGATATATTCCTCAGCTTCTGGGGATCTGTAGGCGTGAGGAAGCCGGAATTTCGAGGCGGAAAAGCTGCATCACTGAAATTTCCTGTTTATTTCCACCTATCAGATAAACCACTTCTTGTCTCTGAAGTTGAGTTGAACAATCACAGTCCTAATAAGTCATTGAAACTACAGTTCGGAAGTAGTGAGCTTGAGCCAATTCCTGGCCCTGCTGACGTGTTAAGTTCTCAGAAGCTCTGATCTTGGATTTGAATGTGAAACCATGAACAAGCATGGTTCTGAGATGGGCTTGCACTTCCAGTCATGGAGATGCTATGAAGTGCTGCTTACCTGACATTTCCTTTTAAGATGAACCAAAACTACCATTCAAACGATGTTTGGAGACTTGAACCATAACCATGTGACAAGGCTATTGCAAGAACCAAACTATCATACTTGCTATGCTTGAACCTTAGCCCTAACCAGTATACAAGGCTATTGGTGGATGACTTAAATGAAAGAGAAAATCAGTCGTCCATGTCAAAGTCAAGCTCCCCAGAACCAGGTTTTTGTGCTAAAGTCATTATATCAAAAAATTTAAGGTGGTAACACATTTTTGATGATATATCCGTAAAATAAATGCGTTTCAGTTATATATTTCTTTCAACGACTATACTTATTCTAGCTTTCTTAGTACCTGTGAGCAGGGGCGTCGCAAGTGAATTTTTGTAGTTGGGTGCAGAGCCAAAACACCGGGATCCTAAGAATTTCCAGAAACCGGATGGAGCGACATCCCGGCAGCATCAGCTACTGTATGACTAGTCATTACTAGCCATGATCACATAAAGTGAGCGCCGCAGGCGAGATTTTTTAAGTTAATTTTTTCCTGCCAAATTCAGCTATTTCCATGCAGGTTCTAGCTTTTAGGGTTTTGAAAAATCGCGATCCCTAAAACTGGTATAAAACCTAGCTAAATGACGCACCTTTCCGGAAAATAGTGAATATTAAGAAAAGCGCCGCAGGCAGAATTTTCGAGATATTTCTGATAAGAGCTTGTTTTTAGGATACAAATAAAAGTAAGGAATATCGATGAAATCCTTTGTCTGCGACCAGTTCTTCACTCGACCTCTTCATGTTCGTGGTAACTACCGAATCCTGGCAATTATACCGAATAAGTTACCGAATGTTGTACCCCCCCCCCCCTTTCGCAACGCCCCTGCCTCTGAGCCATATCCTTTCCTTTGAAACTTCCTGTGGATCTTACTTTTGAGCAACTGTTGTTCACGTTCACATTGTTTATTGAGTAGATTAATACCAACAAGAGTGCGATAGCAAATATAGCACTTACAATGGTAGTGAGCGTGTACTGCAACGAAGAATCACACTTGTTCTGGACTTACAAATAGAACAATAAGGAGGACCTCACCAACCACCAAGTCGGCTACATTTGTTCCCATCTCAAAAATCAGATTTTTCGTTCTAAGCTGTATTCTTTTTTCTTGTTCTCGGCGACACTTTTTTCACTTGTATGTTATTTTCAAAGAAATCTCGGCGACATCTCATGCATTCTCGGCGACATTACGCGAAATCTCGGCGACATTTCTATCAATCTCGGCGACACTTTGTTCCATCTCGGGAACTAGATTTTTGGTTTCGAACGCATATCCGTATTTCTCGGCGACACGTTTTTCAGTGAAAATCTCGGCTACAAAGTTGTCATTCTCGGCAACAAACGTTGCAGTCTCGGATACACACACAAAATCTCGGCGACAAAAACAGCATTCTCGGCTACATTTCATGGATTTTCGGCGACATTTCGAGTATTCTCGGCAACATTTTTAACAATTTTGACCCAAAATGCATGCCATACGAAGGGTTGATCACCAGCCGACTTCGTTTACACCTAGGCTTAGGAGGATCAGTCGGAAACACTTGCATACCGTACTTTTGATGTATGGTTCATTTGGTGTCAGACAAATATTCTTCACATCGATTTTACATGTGCCAGAGTGTTTTTGGTATCCCAAAACATTAGTGACGGGATACATTCTACTTCGTAAAGTTTTTCGTCTCCCAGGGGGGGGGGGGGGGCGGAATCCGGAAAATAGGGGCATGAATAACTTTCGAACAGGTGATCGGATCTTAATGAAACTTGATATCTGGAAAGATCTCGTGTATCAGATGTCTCGTTTCAAGTCCGGACCGGGTCCGATGAATCTGGAGGGGATTCGAAGAATCTGTCATAAGGGGAAGCCGGAAATCGTATGAAACGCTCAGAGTGGATTGATCGGTATGAAACTTGCTGGGAAGAACAAGCACAAGCTCTAGATATATCACTGACAGGACTGGACGGATTTGGACACTGTGAGGGGAGTTGGAGGGGGGTCCGGAATTCCGGCGATCAGTAGTTAATGTACTTCTAGGTGGGCTGGGACGATAAAACTTGGCAGGCATATGTAGGACCCGAACAGATTAACTTGAAAACAGTCACTTGCCCGATCCGACAATCAGACATATCAAGGACCCGACCAGATTAACTTGGAAAAAGTCACTTGCCTAATCCGACCATCGTGGGTGGAGGTGGGAGACGGCGGAATCCGGAAATCAGTGGCATGCATGACTTTTGAACGGATTATCGGATCTTAATGAAACTTGATATCTCGAAAGACCTCATGTCTTAGATGTCCCGTTTCATTTCAGGACCGGGTCCGATGAACTGGGGGGAGCGGGGTCGGAGGGGAGAACTGGAAATCTTGTGACACGCATAGAGAGGAGCGATCAGGATGAAACTTGGTGAGAAGTACAGGCACAAGTCGTGGGTGCATCAGTCACAGAATCGGACCGGATTCGGATACCGAGGGGGGGGGAGCTGTAGGGAGGTGTCCGGAATTCCGGTGATCGTGAGTTAAGGCACTTCCAGATGTGCTAGGACGATAAAACTTTGCTGGAGCATTAGAAATCTTAAAGTGCAAAAAATACTTTTAAGCAATATACTTTTTCACGATCGCCATGAGCACAATCACGATCCTTTTTGCCTCGAGGGTTTTGCTTAGAAATTAATTTTAGCACCCTTAAAGTGCGCATCTTAACCGAAAAAGTGAAAAAACAACTTTTTACGATCACTTCCATCCTCTGACCCAGCCTTGCGTTTGGCGCATCTTAACCAAAAAAAAAAAAATAATTGATCATCACTTCCATAAAGTTCCATATGACCCATTCTTGCAAGTGCCATATGAGCTTCCAGCTCTTGTTCTTAAAAAAAGTGTTTTTTTCTGCAAAAACAGTCCGTGAAATGACCAGCCATTCGTAAACGCCTTGCCCCCCACCAAACATTTTGGCTAGCAACACCTCTGGATATGGGGGCTGGGACCCGCCAGTTCCCACGAGTATAATAAATTTCAACTTGATACCTATCAATGCCTGTCGCTGATCACGAACGTTACTTTTGGGCAATCTGGGCTGAGTTGCCCATAAGTGGGAGAGCGGGAGTGGTGTACCCTGTACTCAACCCTAAGCTCTAAAGGCCCTAGGAATTTGATCGTCCTATCTGCGGCCGATATCAAGGTCGGAGCAATAATCACTGGACAAATTGTGCCCAATTTCACCTGAACCATGTGGATGTGGGGAGTGGGACCCCCAAAAGGCACAATTAGACCCACGATGCACCAAGTTTCAAAGTACACCAAGTTTCAATTTGATATCTGTCATGGTTCACGAGCTGTGAACTCCAGAAAGAAACGGTGAAAACGGAAAACCGGCTACCTCGGCCGCAAGAATAAATTGTTCATACATCTTCACCCCACCAAAAACCTGAAATTTGTGAGTGTCAGCTCTGTCATGGTTCACGAGCAGTGAACCCCAGAAAGAAACGGTGAAAACGCTAAACCGAAAACCGGCTACCTTGGCCGCAAGAATGGATTGTTCATAAATCTTCACTCCACTAAAAACCTGAAATTTGTGAGACGTAAAAGTATGATATTCTGCTATCTTGTTTTGTTTTCCCGCTTGGACGATACTGTGGACAGAATCCATGAAAACCAGAAGTTCATTAGGCCTCGTGTCATGTCTCATCTGTCAGATCAAGCCGATAGATAGTTCAGCCGGATTATCCAGAATCCGACGACAAATTAGAAAATCCGATGGTTTTAATGATACCTTTGTGAAGCTGGTCGTGTCGGTGTATAGGGATAGTAAGACGGGTGACTCCCAAAATCACCACGATCTTTTTGCCCACTCTCACAATGCTCACGCTCAGAATGCCCACGATTAAAATGCCCACGGTTCAAAATGCCCACGATTAAAATGCCCACGACTCAAAATGCCCATGACCACGAAATGCCGGCGGCCTAAAATGCCGACAGTTCAAAGTGGGCACTGGGGAGGCTAATATCGTCCTAGTTTACAATGCGACGGCCGAAATGCGAGGCCAAAATCATCCTGGGACAGTGGACTACGAGATTATAAGGGATAGGATTAACCACGGTAAAGGCTTCAAAAGTAATTATTTTTTTGTTTCTTGATCAGTTCAGAATTGTTTGCGTTAAAGTAAAGAAGCAATGTCGTATAAAATTGTGCCAACCCAGAAAGTAAAACCGGGAGATCCAAATCCACCAGTTAACTTGCATCACGAAGGTACGAATGATTCCTTGATTAACAAGAGCTGGAAGCTCATACGGCACTTGCAAGGCTGGGTCGTAGGATGAAAGTAGGAATTCGTCAATTCGTGTGTTAGTTTAATTGCGATCAATTGTTAAGCAACACCCTTGAGATAAGAATGATCATGGGTCTTTAGAAACTATTTTATTTGTGCATTTGGCCGTGATGATGCGCACTTTAAGGGCGCTAGAGATTCATCTATGAACACTCTCGAAGCACAAATGATGATGAGCTTATTGGAATTTTGAAAATGTATATTTTTTTCAAATTATTATTTGTACAGAAATTCACTTGTAAGCAAAAACCTTGAAGCAAAAATGATCATGGGCCATTGGGGATCATCATCAAAAACCTGGAATCAACATGATAATGACGGACCTCGGACCACGAACCACGTTGAGAATTTCGAGGTGAATTATACACCGTTCTGTAGTGAGGCCTGGCACCGAG